>BTHU01000003.1:44319820-44937320 GCA_036184795.1 Tokudaia tokunoshimensis | reverse complement strand
AGATAGATAGATAGATAGATAGATAGATAGATAGATAGATAGATAGATAGAGATAGAGATAGATAGATGGAACAAGCAAGCAAATGGAGTCCGAGGTCAGGGGTGAGGTGGAATCTTTGTTTCTAAAATGGTACCTGTTGTTAAGTCTTCAGTTAAAGGGGCACGTGGCAGAATATGAAAAAATTAGGCTTCTTCTTTGTGTTTGTTTTGAGACAGGGTCTTTTGTAGCCTGTGATAGCTATTAATTTCCCATGTAGCCAAGGATGACCTTGAACTCCTAGTCCTCTTGCTCTGCCCCTTCCAAATGTTAAGATTATAGGCTTTCATTTCTCCAATGCCCTCCCCAACCACCAAAACACCAAACCAAAACAAAACCAGGTATTTTTTTATTGCGTTTTTAGTCTCCTTTTTGCTTTAAAATATTTATTCTTTGAAAAGTTATATATGTATACAACATTTCTGAGTCAAATCTACTCCCAAAGCTGGACAGTGGTGCCGCATGCTTTTAATTCCAGCATTTGGGAGGGAAAGGCAGGTGGATTTCTGAGTTCAAGGTCAGCCTGGTCTACAGAGTGAGTTCCAGGACAGCCAGGACTATACAGAGAAACCCTGTCTCAAAAAACCAAAACCAACCAAACAAACAAACAAACAAAAAATTCCACTCCCAAAGCCCCTCAGTTCCTTAGCACATCACCCTTCCAACCTCAGGTCCTTTTTATTCGTTTAGTTTTTATTTTTATGCAACCCACTGTGTTCAATTAGCACTGCCCTCGCGCACATGGATGTAAGGGCCATCCCCTGGGGCATAAGTAACACATCAGTGGTTATACCCTAAACAAATGTGACACTTCCTCCTCTGTCAGCCATCATCTGCCAGGAGCTTCTCAGCTATTGGTGAGACCTCAGAAGCATTTCCCCTGGCTATAATGCTATTAGAACTGGCTTGATCTTATGCATGTCTACTGCTCCGAATTCACGAGTACAGCAACCATGTTCTGCCCAAAGGACAGCACTGTACAGCACTCCTCCTCATCCTTCAAGTCTTTCTACCCCGACCCCCTTCTGTGATGTTTCTGAGCCATAGGGCTGGGAGGTCAATGTAGACACTCGATCTATGGCTGAGCACCCAATAGTCACTCATTCTTAGCATTTTGATCAGTTATGAGTCTCTCCATTACCCACCAGTCCTAACCCGAACTCCCACGTAAACACTTTTCGTCTTGTTTTGAGACAGATTCTCACTGAGTAGTCCTGGCTGTTCTGCAGCTCACTATATGGACCAGGCTGGCCTCACAATTATGGAGATCTAACTGCTTCTGCCTTCTAGGTGGTGGGATTAAAGTAGTATAATCCAGACCCACTTGAACCTTGACAGCCCAAGACTTCCACTGATTTTTCATAGTATTTGTGTTACAATGCCTTTGCTTCCTATGGTTTTTGCTTAGGTTATAAGACCATAGGTTTCCATACACTTTTCTCATACATCTCAGACATTTGTAGTGGTTGAGCCTTCCTCTGGCCCCTTACTTTTCTTTCCTCTTATTTCACTCCTTGCTTGAACTTTCCCACTCCCAATATCCCCCTTCTCTACCTTTGTAATAAAAACCTTGTGTTTGACTATCTCCCTCATTATTGCACTTCCCCATGGCCTGGTAATAGTTTCTTGCTTTCACATGTACTCAAAGCTGAAGACACAAAGGACTAGAAGCCAGGACCCG
Source organism: Tokudaia tokunoshimensis (assembly GCA_036184795.1). NCBI lineage: Eukaryota > Metazoa > Chordata > Mammalia > Rodentia > Muridae > Tokudaia > Tokudaia tokunoshimensis. The sequence continues at coordinate 44,935,602 of BTHU01000003.1, read as the reverse complement.
CCAGGACCTGCATGAGAACCCATGAGTATTCACTGTTCCTTCTTTATTTCTTCAGTGACTCCAACAATCGATTCTTTAGTTTCCATGCATTTGCATATTTTCTGTAGTGTTGACATCATAATGTTAATATCTAGCTTTATCCTATGGTGCCTAGATAGAATACAAGGTGTCATTTCAATTTTCCTATATTTGGTGAAACATGCTCTATGTCCTAATATGTGATCAGTTTTGGAGAAAGTCCCATGGTCTGTTGAGAAGAAAGTATTTTTGTTTGTTTGTTTGTGTCTTTCATCTGTTTGTTTTGTATGCAACATCTCTGTCTGTCCCGGAACTTGCTCTGACCAGGCAGGCCTTGAACTCATAGATATCAGAATACCTCTGCCTCCCAAGTACTGGGATTAAAGGTGTGTGCCACTATGCCTAGTTAGAATGCATATTTAGTGTTTGAGTGGAATATCCTGTAGGTGCCTATTAACTCTTTTATTTATGATGTTACTTAAAATTCAATGTCTTTCTGTTTAATTTTGTCTAGATGAATCTGCTTATTGATGAATGTGGACTCTGAAGTCACCTACTACCTCTGTTCTCGAGTCAATCTTGGATTGAACACCTAATAGTATTTTTTTTTTTTTTTTTTTTTTTTGTGGAACTGGGAACATTCATGTTACATTTGTAGTATCTTCCTGTTCCTTTAATGGTAAGATGACTTCCTTATGTCTTCTGATAAGTTTTGAAATAAAATCTACTTTGTCAGATGTTATGAAAGTTACATCTGCTTGTTTTTTAATCCCCGTTTTCTTGGATGACTGGAAGGCAAGGGAAAAGAATTGGATGACCCTTTATCATCCTTTTATACTAAGGGATTTTTTAATCTTTAATGATGTAAGATTTTTTTTCCTTGGAGGCGATAAAAAAGATAGATTTTATCCTATCAGTTAGTCTGTGTCTTTTTATTTGGGGAATTGCAACCATTAGTATTCAGAATTATTATTGGAAAATTCATTTTTATTTCTGCCATTTTGTTGATTTTATGGCACTTCATAGACATCTTTTGACTAATTCTTCTGGTATTCTTTATTTACCCCTCTGTGACCTCTTATGTTGTTTATGCTTCGCTTCAGTCCAAAGTATTCCTTTGGGTATCTTCTGTATATCTGGCTTAGGGATCATAAATTCCTTTAATCTATTTTCATCATGAAAGTTTTAATTGCTCCTTCAACTTCAGTAGATAGTTTCGCTGAGTATAATGGTTTAGATCGGAAGTTGTGGCCCTTGAGAACTTGGAACACATCTTTCCAGTTTCTTCTGGACTTTAGAAGTTGCTATCCAACAATTAGCTGATATTCTCATGGATTTTTCTTTATAAATGACTTAACCTTTTCTCTCTTGCAGGTTTTAACATCCTTTTTTTGTATTCTGTGTTACTAATGTTTTGACTCTAGTATGTCATAGGGGTTTTCCTTTCGAGTCCTGCTTATTTGGCATTCTATAGACTCTTGTACCTGATTGGGCAGCTCTCTCTCTAGACTTGGAATTTTATCTTGTATAATCTTAATGAAAATGCTTTCGATGCATTTCTTCTAGCCTTCTTTCTTTTTCCTAAGCTTATAATAGATGTTTTTACAGTCCTCCCAAACTCTCCAATGTTCCATTCGTGCATGCTAAAAAGGTTGTCATTGACCAGTACTGAGTGACCCAGTTCTTCTCCCTTCTCTTCCAGTCCCAGTTCTGTTTTACACAATCCATGCTCTCCTAAGACTTTCCATCGAAGTTTTTGTTTGGCTGGTTGTACCTTTTATCTCCAGCATATTTTGCCTTCTCTTTTCTTGAGCACTTCTTTCTTCTCTATTGAATTCCATTTTCATATCATGTATTGACTTCCCCATTTTGTTCTGCCCTTTGCTTTAATTCTTGGAGAACAATTGCATTTTCTAAGAGTAAGTTGATGATAGTTAAGATCATTCTCTTGAATTCTTTGTCAGAAAGTCCTTCTAGGCCATTCATTCTGGGGACCGTGTCTGTGGGTTAGTAATTTTTGGAGGAGAGATGTTGTCTTGGTTTTCTGTGTTGTTTTTGTTTTTGTGCTATGGTCTGTGCATCTGGAATTAGTTAAGTCTTTCTTTCTTTCTTTCTTTCTTAAGTTATTTTTCTTCTTTCAATGGAGGCATTTACAATGTTTTCAAAGGAATTGTATCCCTGACAGGACTAAGTCATAATAAGTTTGAGATGTCATTTCCTTCTGTGAGAGGTGCTATTGAGTTCTACAGTATCTATTCAAAATTTGGCTCTGAGAGTCAGCTATAATCTGGTTAGTGGCTATGGCTTCTAGGATCAATAGCTGAAATGGAGTTCCCAAGGCAACTTGCACAGTTCTACCTAGAGGAAGTCAAGTCTCTAACCTGGTTCAAGAGGTTGCCAGGCGCCTTGAAAGAGTTTGTCTAAGGTGGCATTGATGCATCTAAGTAAGAGACAAGCCTCTCACTTGATGCTTAAGATGTGAGGCAGGCAGTGTACCTGGAAGGGGTAGCTTTATGGGCTGAGCCAGCAGTTCTCTTACTTGATGTGTGAGGCCCTGCAAGCAGGCAATTGGTAGGTGATTTGTATATGTGGGGAGGGGGGAAGGGGGTTAGGGAGTTGCTAGGGAAGAGGGGTTGTCAGAAGAGGAATAGAGGAGGTAGAGTGTCCAGAGAGGCAATGGATAGGACTTTGGGAGTCCTTAAGAGAGACAATAGGTCTCTGGAGGAGAAGGCACAGAGTCATGGTGAACAGAAGGCTGGTACGGTGACTCCTTAGGCGAGAGGGGCCCATAGGAGGTTGGAAATTGGGATCCCAAAAGATTTGTGGTTGGAGTTTTGGGTGACTTTTTAAAAATAAGGATATTAGACCTACTACCAAAGAAGATGCCTCCTGACTCAGTATTATCCCAAAGACCTCAACTTCTTAAAAACTTCTTTGTCCCTGGTAACCTCTCTTGAGTCCCCTCTACCTCTTTATCATTCTCTTGGGGCTTAAATCACAGCATAAACAATTTAAACAGACATAGCAGTGATGCGGGCAAAGGATGAAGATGGCTGAGGGGCTACCATCGTTTCTGCCATAGCTGCTCAAGTTTTTCAATATACTAAAAGAAAACTTTGAAATATCTCCTATTTAACTGAAACCTTAGTGGGAGACACTGAGTCAGAACCCTGCATGCCTTGGGCCATTTCTAGATTCTTCTCTCTTGGGACTGGCAGGAGATAAGTACGCTAGCATATGCTACTAAATTTAGGGGCAGTTTGCTGTTAGCCCCAAAATCAGCCAGATCATCACTTATCACATCATCCTGCCCTCCCCAACCCCTTACCGTCAGAACTTTTAAGATTCTGTCTTTGTCTTGAATTTTCTGAAAGTTCACAAAGATCTATCTTTGTCAAACTCTATTTTCCTCCTTATATTGTGCCAAGGAAATCGCAGAGTTTTGTGGACACTTCAGTTTAGAAATTTAATTCTCCTAGCTTAGAATTAGTTCTTTGGCCTGGGAGTGTGGCTCCGCAGATGTATTGTCTCACTTCTTCAAGTCTGGGTTAATCCCTGACACCATGAGCAAAACCTCAATTATCAACTGACTCAGGAGTTCCCCCATCCAAATGGCACAGATTTCTAGTAAAAGATTTAAACACGCACGAATTAGCAGACAGTTGAGTACCTTCCTGCATGCAGTGAATCCATAGTTTTACCTCACAGCCTTGATTCACACATTCAACAAATGTTTACTTAAAACCTCTTTTTGTTTAAATATGTTTAAAAAAATAGGCACTCGGAGTTTTATTTGTTTTTTTGAAATTGAGTCTCATTAAGTTACTCTGGCTGGCCTTGAATTCACAGGCCTCCTAAGTTTTAGGATTCCCTCTGCCTCCTGAGTTTTAGGATTAAAAAAGAAAAAAAATCTTTTTTTTCTTTTTCATTTTTTAAAGTTTTCTTTATCTGACCTTGTCTGTCTGGAGTCGCACCCTAAAATGACAAAGACAGCTCCGTGTCTGGGCACGAAAAGTCTGAAGCGGTGATCACTGGAAGGTGATCTGACTGAACCTTACAGTCAGAGACTTCTAACGACAGCTATCTTTAGGCCATTTCTTAGGTAGTCGAGAAAATACTTCCATCCTTTCCAGAGACCATCAAGCTAGTCTGGAAAATGTGAGGCCTGGAATTACCTTCCCATTCAGCTCACAGACTTCCACCGAAGCTACCATCTTCACCTTGGCCTTCAACTCTCAAAGTCACTAGCTCAGCCCCTCTAACCCCCCCACCCCCACCCCCACCCCCGCCTTCTCCAGTTCACTAGACACAATCCACCTCCCCACAGGGCTGGAAAGAGATCATATTTGGCAGAAGGAAGGACCTAAGGTTCTACTCTTGTTGTTGAGGTAAGGTTCGCTGGCCTTAAACTTTTGATACTCTGCCTTCAACTTTGATTTTCTTTTTGAGACAAAATTTAACTCCTAGCTTATCTGGAACTCAGTATGCAGCCCAGGCTAACCTGGATCTCACGACACTCCTCCAATTTTAGCATCCTGAAAAAGTTAGAAGACAGGCCTGTGCCACATACCTGACCCCACCTTGACTCTCAAAGCCTGTTTTCAAAGGTGTCTGGATCACAGTTTGGGCCTCTATGGTGTTCCATTGAGCAAGTCTGCTTGCTTCTGTGACCCTTCCCTTTTAGCTCCTCTGCTCGGGCTTCCCTAGTTCCCCTGATCAGCATTCATCTTTCCGCTTTTCAGTTTCCAGAATTAGATGGCTGTCATCTCTTCTTATCTGTCTCTCTTCTTTGTTTACAAAGAACGAAATCCCGTCACCATGACAACCACTGAAAGTGTCAGCGTGGAGGGAAGTGAAAGTGTTCACCATCTTTAAGCAGAGGTCATTTACATTCTTACTTCAACCTATGCCTTGCCCTCTCTGACGTCACAAGACCTCCTTAGCGAATTCAACACTGGCAGTATTTGTTTTGACAAGAGCTCAGGAGCCTAGGCATGGCCGACCACCCTCATTCAAACCCTCCACATGCCCTTCTGTAGCCGTACACTCTCTCCTTTATTCTGACCCTTGTCACTCTTCTCAGCGTTTTGAGGAGGAGTCTTCTGTTCTATAGATGCTATCCTATCTACAGTCACACATGGCATTAGCACAGCCTGAGTTATGTGTTAAATCGGGTCTAAATCAGAAATGCACAGGTAAAAGTTCATCCTCTCAACAACTCAATGAGTGAGGTTTTATTAAGTAACAACTTTTTACAGATGAAGAAGCTAGGCACCACGAGCTTAAGTAACTGAAGTGGCTTTTTAACTACTGGGCATACTGCCTCTGCAAATGTGTGCATGCGTGGTTTCCCTTCATATACATACATACATTCCTAGACTTCCTCATCTACCCAGAGTCTGCCTACCTACCACGTACTACTTCACAACCTTGCTTTAAAAAAAAAAAATTGGTATGTGTGTATGAGCATATGTAGAGCTCGTGGAAGTCACTTCTTTCATCTTACCATGTAAGTCTTGGGTGACAAACTTACTTGACAGCAATTGAGGTGGGAAGATCCACCCTAAATGTCAGTGGTACCCTTCCTAGAGCTGGTGTCCTAGCCTGAATAATAAAGATAGAGGAAGCTGATCCAACGTCCATCACTCTCTGCTTCCTGTCTGTGGATGCACTGTGGTGGTGCACTGTGCTCCCTCAGCCATCAGGCCTCCCCACCATGAAGGACTGAACCTTCAGATTCTGAACCAAAATAGAACCTTCTTTTTGTAATTCCTTCCCTCCCCCCCCCCAAGTATTTTGTTACAGCAAAGAGAAAAGTAATTACTTTAGCCTTGGTGAGAAAAAAAACACACCGAATGTTCCTGCTGTTGAGTGTAGCCACACCTACCACATGTCACCTCAGCCATAACGACCAGAAATCTCTCTGCAACTGTAAGCCAAACTAAATTTTTGGTTGTACGCATTGAGCTAGGGTTTCACTTACTGCAGCCTCACCGTGCTGTCCAGGCTGAACTTGAATTCTTGATTCTCCTCCCTCAGTCTTCCAAGTGCTGTGATTACAACTGTGTGCCAACACATTCAGCTTCAAGATGTGTGTGTGTGTGTGTGTGTGTGTGTGTGTGTGTGTGTGTTACATAATATTGTACATATTGGGTTGAAAGAGGGCTCAGGAGTTAGAGTGCTTACACTCTGGCAGAGGACTCAGGTTGGGTTCCTATACTCACAAAATGGCTCACAATTGCCTGTGATACCATTACAAACAGTTGCTACAATAAACCTGGTAATGCAGATGCATCTTCGATAAACTGTCTTCATTTCCTTTCAACATAAACCGAACAGAGCAATAGCCCTGGATCTAAGGGAAGTTTAGTTTTCAGCTTATTGAGGAACTTCTGTGCTGTCTTCCAATGATCTCTCCTACATTGTATTCTCGCCAGTAATCCAGAAGAACGATTTGTCCTCACGTCCTTTTCTCAGTCCATTGCTAACTACTGAGTCAATAGTAGCCAGTCTCACTATGGCTTGTACTTTCATTTTTCTGGTGCTGAGTGATACTGAGCATGGTCTCATCCATGCTTGGATGTTTCCATGTCTTTTGCAAAATGGTTATTTGGGTTTATTTCTCTATCTCTGCTCTTTTCTTCATCTTACATGTTCTAGGTAGCAACCTGTTTGTTTTTTTTTTCAAATAAATCCTCCAATTCTATAGGCTTTCTCTTCTTTTCCCTATTGATTATTCCCTTTGTTTAAGAAAGTTTGTTTTAAAAAAGTGTGTGTGTGTGTGTGTGTGTGTCTGTTGTGTGTCTTCATATGTATTCATGTGCACACATGTAGAGGACAGAGGTTGATGTCAGGAATTTTCCTCAACCATTCTGCCTTTATTTATTGAAACTCAGTCAATCTAAAGCTCACAGACTGGGCATTCATGTTATCTGGCTATTTACATGGACGCTAGGGACCCAAACTCAGTCCTCATGGTTGCCTATAGTCCATTCGAATGGTTTTTGCTGCTGTTGCTGCTGCTCCTGTTTGATCCCTTTGCTGAGAGAAGGTCTCGTGGAGCAGGTGCAAATTCCATATGTAGCCTAGGATGACTTTCAACTTCCGATCCTCCTGCCTCTACCTCCCAGGTGCTACAAGTGAAGGTGAGCACCCTGTGCTCCTTGTGTTTTGTTTGCTTTGTTTTGTTGTTGATGATGATATTTTCTTTTTGTCACCTTGATGCAGACTAGAGTTATCTGGGAAGAAGAACCTCAAATGAGAAAATACTTCCATTAGATTCCTATAGACCATGTCAGTAGGGCTTTTTCTTGAATGATATGGAGGTGGGGGAACTAAGCCGACTTGGGGCAGTGATACTCCTAGACAGGTGGTCCTGGGTTTGTATAAGAAAGAAGGCTGAGCAAGGCATGGAGAGCAAGCGACTCGGCAGTGTGTCTCCATGGCTCCTGTCTCCATGTTTCTGACATGAGTTCCTCAATAAACTACAACTGTAAGCTGAAATACTTTCTCCCCTCCAAATTGGTTTTGGTCATGGTCTTTATCACAGCAATAGGAGACAAATGAATATACACTTTCATGTCTGGTTTATGCAGTGTCAAGAGTTGATGGGAGGGCCAGGCATTGGTGGCACATGACTTTAATCCCAGCATTTGAGAGGCAGAGGCAGGCGGATTTCTAAATTCGAGACCAGCCTGGTCTACAGAGTGAGTTCCAGGACAGCCAGGGCTACACAGAGAAACCCTGTCTCAAGAACAAAACAAAACAAACAAACAAACAACAAAAAAAGAATTGGTGGCAGGGCTTCATGTCTCCCAGTAGGGACTCTACCAGCTGAGCTCCATTCCCAGGCTTGTGTTGGGTTTTTGAGGAAGGCATCACCATGTAACCTCAATATCGTGAGTGCTGGGATTACAGGTGTAATCCCCACCCCCAATCTCCTGCTCTTGTGTTTCCACTGATTACAAGTTTTTATCTTTAGGAAGGAGATAGCTGGTAGTGGAGCAGAGGAGAGAAGGAGAAAGAACACTATTTGTATCTGTTTCCATGCTTCCGCCAAGGATTAGCATGGAATGTGAACTGCTTAAAAACCAAAGAAATTAGTTGTAGCATGGCACTTAGGAAATTGTCACAGGAAGATGGCAAGTTTTACTTCAACTTGGAATGCATAGTAAGTTCAATTCTAACTTGGACTACATAGAGAAATAGCCTGTAGTAATAGCATTTGGGAACTTGAAATAGGAGGGCCAGCTGTGGCTAAAAGGAAAGAAAAAAAAAACCCTGCCAGTAAAGTTCAGAAAAAATTTCTATACTGCTGAAGTAAGTAAGGTCTAGAGAGCTGTCACAAGAAGGTTTATGGATATCTTCAAAATCTACACAATGTCAACATGTCAACAGTCTATCACCTCCAGAAGAGCCAACTTCTCTAAACTGTATTTGAATTCCTAAAATCAATCAGGTTAGTATGAGAAATCAGTAACTAGGGATCTATGCCATGAAGGAAACAGTGGTTACGTTTCACTACAGATGTGACCTCAGGTAAGACTCATGGGCCTCTCACAGGAAAACCCACTCAGCTAGTTCCCTGTCTTCTCTGACTTTGTTGTTCCCCTTGTATCTTCTTTCTCTGCATGTCAGCACAAAGCTAGGAATTTGATGATATTAAGGGAGATTTTAAACTCTATAGCAGTCAAGTATTAGTTGCTAGTCCTTAACCTACCCACAGCATATCAGGGATATTTGAGGAATACACAGACCACTGCCAGACCCTGTACAACAACTGCCGATCAAATGAAGTATCCTTGCCAAAGGGAATGTCTGTGGCCTAGCCAGGCCGTCTGATTTTCCTGGGATGTAAATCTTCAACAGGGTGACTCAATGTCAAAAACTATTTGTACCCAGGACTCTGGTGGCAGAACCTTAAATAAATTGTCTATTAGTTCCAGCCACAAGGCCATCAAGCATAATTATGTCAAAATTTTTCCTTTTATTGAGCCTGGCATGGTGGCACACACCTTTAATCCCAGAACTCAGGAGGTGGATCTCTAAGAGATTGAAGTCAGCCTCATCTACAAAGCAAAGTTCCAGAACAGCCAGGGATGTTACAAAGAGAAACCCTGTCTTGAAGGGGGAAAAAAAATCCCTTTTATTTAAATACATCTGAAATATTTACTATTGCTTGCAAGGAAAGAATCCTAATAGACCTACCCATGTAAATTGGTGGAAGTATGCAATTAATTCATTATTCATCATTGCCTTCTCCTCCTCCTCCTCCTCCTCTTCCTCCTCCTCCTCCTCTTTCTTCTTCTTCTTCCTCCTGATGCTCAAATTAGAAGTATGTGACATCATATTCAACCTTAGGCTTTTAAATGTATGCATATATCTGGGGATGTGGAAAAATGTTTGACTTGCATGCAGCAGCCCTGACTTTGGTTCCTGTCATCAACTATACTGGGCATGGTGTGCTGGTTTGGATGAGAAACCCCACCCCCCCCCCACACACACACATAGTCTCATATATTTAAATACTTAATTCCCATTTTGAGGAACAGTTTGGAAGGATTAGGAGGCATGCCCCTGTTAGAGGAGGTGTTTCATTGTTGGAAGAAATGTTTTACCAAGAGTGAGCTTTGAGGTTTCAACAGCTGCTGGTGCCATTTCTAGTTAGCTCTCTGTGCCTCATAGCTGTGTCTCAATATGTGAACGCTCAGATACTGCACCACTACCATGCCTACTTCTCTGCTGCCATGCATCCCCATGGTAGTCATGGACTCTAACCATCTGCTACCATGAGCCCCAACTTATTTTATAAGTTGTCTTGGTTGTGGTGTCCTAGTATAGCAACAGAAAATTCACTAAGACACATGATGACATACATCTATAGTCCCAGCACTTAGGAAGTAGAAGAAGAGAAGCAGAAGTTCAAAGTCATTCTTGACTAACAGCAAAGGTGGCCATGCTGCTGCTACATGAGACCATGCCTAGACAGATAAAGTATTGAAAATAGCAATAATTACTCTCCTAAGAAAGAGTACTAAAGTTGCTTCTTAGAGTGAAAATACTTAAGTATATGGACAGAGTCTTGACATGAAATCTAGGCTGGTCTTGGACTTCAGACCCTCCTTGTTTACTTTCCCAAATACTGGGATCACAAAAGTATAGTTTGCATTCATATGTCACAATAACAACTTTTCTTAGTATGATGAGAAAAAATTCTTCATAAAGGTCATTATCTTAAGGAGAAATTATATGTAGACTAAGACTTTCATTCAGAAAAAATATAAATGTTCAAATAACCATAGAGTGAAACTAAATCCTATTTTCATAATGAGACACTAAAAACAAAAATATAACCAGTCCCTGTAACAGCTGTCCACTAAGCAGCCACCGCTATAGTCTCTTTATAGAAAGGGTCCTCTGTGGAAATGTCTGTGCAGATGGGTGTGCACATGTACTCAGATCCTACTCGCAAACCCAGTTCCTACTTAGTCTATGCTTGGGCACCAGTTCCTCGAGGATGAAGAGTTGAAGTGTAAACAGAAAGCCATCTGTCCAACAATTGTCCTGTTTTCTGGCTGTCTTAGTCGGGGTTTCTATTCCTGTACAAACATCATGACCAAGAAGTAAGTTGGGGAGGAAAGGGTTTATTGAACTTACACTTCCACACTGCTGTTCATCACTAAAGGAAGTCAGGACTGGAACTCAGGCAGGTCAGGAAGCAGGAGCTGATGCAGAGGCCATGGAGGGCTGTTTCTTACTGGCTTGCTTCCCCTGGCTTGCCCAGCCTGCTCTCTTATAGAACCCAAGGATACCAGCCGAGGGATGGTACCACCCACAAGGGGCCCTCCCCCCTTGATCACTAATTGAGAAAATGCCTCACAGCTGGATCTCATGGAGGCACTTCCCCAACTGAAGCTCCTTTCTCTGTGATAACTCCAGCCTGTGTCAAGTTGACACACAAAACCAGCCCGGACACTCACCATTCCCTAATTAATTAAGAGGAGGCAGGTCAGATATGGGTGAAATATTCAACATAAGTTGCATCACTGGCCTCTTATTTTTCTTTCTTTCTTTCTTTTTTTTTTTTTGTATTTTTGTTTGTTTGTTTTTCTGGGTCATGTCAATACTTAGATACAACCAGGAGAGTTATACATTCCTGACTGTAGTTTCAATAGTGACCAAATAATAGTAGATGACACTAATTTAATGACCTGTGTTTTTATACATAATGCTCTGTCGTTTTAAGCAAACAAAGGATGCTGAGGCACCCAAGAGACAAGGGGTGAAAGCAGTGCTCCCCAGAGTCCATGAAAAGCTACTATCAAGGGAAAGGGGCCAGGCCAGCCAGCTGCCACCCAGAACTTCATACAGAAGTGGTACGGAGTAGGGGCAGAACTATCCTCCCTCTTTTCCTACCCTGTTGTGTGCTGCCAAATCAGCTAGAAACCAGATGGCTAAGGCATTCTGGTGCTGCAGTGATAAGGAGGTAGATTCTTAGGACATTCGGAGCATGTGTGCATGTGTATGTATATGTGTATATGCGTGTGAATTCATGTATGTGCCTCTGCTCTGCGTGTGTGTGTGTGTGTGTGTGTGTGTGTGTGTGTGTGATAAAACATGGGTACTAGCCAGTCACACACATTAACTCAGAGTACTGGAGGTTGGGGATGAATAAATACCTGATTCCATTTACAGAGCTCATGATCTGGGACCTGGGAATTCAGTACAAGTGACTGGGCCCTGCAAAGCCCCTTTACCACTCTACTTACTATGCTTTGGTTAAGGACTTAGTCGCCAGTGACAGAATACTGTATTGTATTGCTTGAGTAAGCATAATTTGGTTTCACACTGAGGATTCTAGTATGAATCCCAAAAGAGACTGTTTGCTTCATGTCTGCCGTGGGAATTAAGCCCCTTACATATACTGTCAAATAAACCAGGTAAGTTCATTGGTGATGACCATCCTGCCTCCCACAGTCTCTCTAGCCAGGTCTCTGTGCTGCCGCAGGAGCATCTCAGTGTGGACAAGAGTGTGACAGGAGTCAGCAAGCCGGTGCTTCAATACTTTTCCCTCCCTGGCTCATAGGTTAGCCGACCTGAATCTCACTTTATTATTGGGCACAAAGGAATTAAAATCATATTCATGATGAGGTTTAGTATGCAGCTTAGCTTAAACTTTCAGTTAACAATAACAGCTTCCATTTACTGACCCCTTTGTACACCACTGCTCTCCATAAAATAGGACTTAAGGGAGGCTCCTCCTCACTCTTCCTACAAATATAGAAACTGAGGGTTAGAGAATGATTTGCCTAAGATCATGTAATTAATGCCGATTTTAATATTCCCATTTAAAAGTGCATGCCAAGGAACTGGAGGGATGGCTCAGTGGGTAAAATGTTTGCTTTGTAACTTGAGGACCTGAGTTTGAATCCCCACCACTCATGTAAAAAGCCTGACGTAGTGGTCCCCACCTATAATTCCAATGCTGGAAAATAGAAACAGGCAAGTCCCTGGGGCTTGCTGGTCAGATGATCTTGCTAATTGGTGACCACAGGATCCTTAAGAGACTCTCCAGAAATAAAGCAAGACACCCAATACTGACTACTGACCACACACACACACACACACACACACACACACACACGCACACACACATATGTTCACATGAAGGCACACACATGCAAACACACACATGTACACTAACACAAAATAAATAAGAAAAAAAGGCCAAACCCCTGAGTGGAGCAGAGGTAGGAGAATTTCTGTGAGTTTGAGGGCAGTTTCAGGTCAGCCATAGTTAGTGAGACCCAGAGAAGGAAGGAAGGAAGGAAGGAAGGAAGAAGGAAGGAAGATAGGAAGGTAGGAAGAAAGGAAGGAAAGAGGGATGGAAGGAAGGAAAGATAGATGGAAGGAAGGAAGGAAGGAAAAAAAGGAAGATAGGAAGGTAGGAAGAAAGGAAGGAAAGATGGATGGAGGGAAGGAAAGATAGATGGATGGATGGAAGGAAGGAAAGATGAAAGGAAGGAAAGATGGAAGGAAGGAAGGAAGGAAGGAAGGAAGGAAGGAAGGAAGGAAGGAAAGCAGACAAGCCCACACTTCAGTTTCATTATTTACTATCAGGTTAGACAATGTTTCAGCTCTGTTAGTGGGAGCTCAAACCAAACACTTAAACTAAAAGCACCTAAATACAAATCTTGAGCTTTCCCAAGTGAGTGCAACATTGGAAGCATGAGCCCTGCCCCATTGCTTGTTGTTTTCCTGGTTATTCTCCTTGTTCTTTTGCTGTGATCATTGTTGACATTTCAGGGATAGAATCAGCAATACCACTGTTTGGTTTGTTAGTTTTAGTTTTTGTCTTTTTAATAACGCCCAGGGTGTCCTTGAAGAATATGCCTTTCACCATGGGATAATTGGTCCGGGATCCCAATGCCTTTTATTTATCATCCCAAGGAGCTGATTGGCAAGGAATCTGGCTTTGATGCTTGAGGGTTGGCTTGGCGCCAAGCAGTCATTGTTGGCGATCCAGGCCGTTTGATGTTCAGATGCAATCTGCTGCGTACTGACTAGCCCTATTAATAGGAGTTCAAACACAACTTCACAAGCATCCCTGGGAGGTCCTGGGAGGACAGGCCTGAGTAACTGTTCAGACAGAGTCAGGAAGTGTCATTGGACAGGACAGTGTGCCCTTGACACTGTGTTAGGGACTCAGAAAGGCATCCAAAGCATGCCAGCAGTGCCCCTTCACACCCACCCTCACTTGAGCTCGCTATTTTGGGACTATGATATGCCCCATTAGGTGTCTGTGTTTCCCACAGCTCCTTAGAGCTGCGATTATGTCATTAATTCAAAGAAGCATTCATCTCATGCTTCTTGCCACTGCCAGACACTGTACAAGGAGCCAGACTTCTCATTCATTCTTGTACTCACCTAGAGAAGAGGCTAGCACATGGCAGGCATTGAATGTGTATTATGAATAAAATAGTACTGAAGAGGAGAAACGCAAGCACTGAATTGACTCGAATAATGAAGATTTGTCCAATGCAATGTTTTCTCAAGGTTGGCAACAACACCCAAATCATAAAATATAAATAAATAAATAAATAAATAAATAAATAAATAATTGACAGTTTACTTTGGGCAAATATGATAGACATTGATAGACATTTAAAAGTGTTTCTATTTATTTTGTGGTTAAAAGCTAATCCATCAAATATTTTGGTTGTTTGAGGGTTAAACCTACACTTGGTACTATCAATTAAAAAAATAAAATGCTACCCAAACAAAACATAAATCATTCCTTGATGATCAAAAGACAATGTGAGTCTCTCGAAACTGCCATTAGGGGACCATTTGTCATTGGCCGGGCTCTAGCTGTACATGGGGTTAAGAGTCTGGATTAATAAATGCTTGCTCTGTTGCTGTGATTTATTTTTTATGCACAGTTAATGATACATAATTATGAGACCCCCAGGCTACAGTCAATCATTTAAAAAATAATTTGAAGCAAAGGAAAGTGGTACCAACAAGGCTGCTCCTTAAGGTGACAAAAAACCCAAATTCATTTGAAAGATAATAGGTAGGTAGATAGATCTCAGAAGAGAAGGCTGGAAGTCCAGGCTCAGAACAGAACAGCAGGCGTCAAGGGAGGCAGGCAGCAGGAAACCTAGCTAAGATGCTCTGTGGATACAAGGTCCCAGACCTTCTGTGCCACCAGCCAAAACCAGCAAAAGGGTCCCAGTGCCAAGGAGGCAGAGTCCGCAGTCTGAGCTAACGGTGGGAGTACGGACTACCTTGTTGGGGCAGAAGATGGACAATTTGACCCCTTGAATGTGTAGAGAATCTGAGCCTTTTCTTCAGCAGACTCAGAAAAAAAGCAATGGCGGCTCCATGCGTACTGATTTTAAAACAAATCCAAACTACATTGCTTGTTGTGACAAGTGATGGCAAGAATAAATATAATACAAGTCTATTATTGTTGTGATCATAAAAAGAGAGTGAGGTGTGAGAATATGTTCTGCGGCAGTGTGGGGGAAGGGCGTACCTCAGCGGGCCCATGCCGAGGCATCCCTACCCCCTGAGGGACCAGACACACACCAGCATAGTACAGAATAGAGTTTATTCAGGGCATGGGGAGAGGAGTTAAGAGGGTAGTAGAGGCAGAGAAAGGCAGAGAGAGGGAGAGAGTAGAGAAGCAGAGGCCAGCCCTGACCATGTGGAGAGAGGTGGGAGGGGAGGAGAGCCCAAGAGGGGACAAGAGAGAAGCTGGGAGAGTGAGAGAAGAGATGTAGTAGCTGTAAGAGGGGTAAGAGAGAGAGGAGGGGCTGGGTAGTCCTTTTATACTAGGCCAAGCCTACCTGGCTGTTGCCAGGTAACGGTGGGGTGGAGCTTAGACAAAATCCTAACAATTATGTTTTTTGTTTTGTTTTGTTGGTTTTTTTTTTTTTTTTTTTTTTTTTTTTTGGTTTTTCGAGACAGGGTTTCTCTGTGTAGCCTTGGCTGTCCTGGAACTCACTTTGTAGACCAGACTGGCCTCGAACTCAGAAATCCACCTGCCTCTGCCTCCCAAGTGCTGGGATTAAAGGCGTGCGCCACCACCGTCCGGCTAACAATTATGTTTTTAATTCGATAATAGGGGCTAGGGAGAAGGCTTGGTTGGTAAAATACTTGCAGAAATATGAAGGCCTGCATTTTACCCGCAGAATCCATGTTTAAAAAAAAAATAAAAGCCAAGTATGTCCATCCATGTTTGTATTCCTGGTGAGAGGTGGAGGCAGGGGGATCCCTAGGCCTCAGTGGCTAGCCAGCCTAGCTTAATCAGCAAGCACTGGATAAAATGGAGAGACCGTCTCAAACAAGTTGGTGAGTTATTAAAGAAAACACCTGAGGTTGACCTTGGACCTCTGCATGCATACATACGTGGGCTTGTGGACACACACGTGCCTACATACACATGAATACATATATATTTGTGCACACACTAAATACATGAATGTAAAATAAAATAAAACTCAATAAGAGCATGGTAGACCGAGTAATGCCACCTGCTCCCTGACAAAAGATTCTACAGTTGAGTCACATGTGGAAGACACAAGGGAAACTGGCAGTAGCAGGTGGGTTTTGCTAAGTAGTACTGATTCCTTCCACAGGTCTGGCCTAAGAGCAGGATGAAGGACTTCCATCCATGTCTTCAGTCTGCATCTATCTGTTGCCTTTGCCTGGGCTGAAGTCATAGAAGCACGTTACTGTTATTGTCTTCAACTTTACTTTTCTTTTTTAAAGATTTATTTATTTATTTATTTATTTATTTATTTATTATATGTAAGTACACTGTAACTCTCTTCAGACACACCAGAAGAGAGCATCCAATCTCATTCCAGATGGTTGTGAGCCATCATGTGGTTGCTGGGATTTGAATTCAGGACCTTCAGAAGAGCAGTCAGTGCTCTTAACCTCTGAACCATCTCTCCAGCCCTCAATCTTACTTTTTAAGTTGCTTTGGATTCCAGGAACACCAAAATTTGGCAAGACAGAGGCCCTTCCTCCTGTCCCAGGGGTTTACTCATGAAGTGAGTTCACTCTGGAGCAGAAGTAGTCATTCCTGAGAGCCACCTGGTTGTCCCCTCAAACAATAAGGACTTCTCTGGTCCATCCTCCTGGACCAGAGCTGAGACAAGGAGGAAACCATATTCTAAAGCAGGACTGCTTAATTACACGTGCTTCTTGCTTCTTGGCCCGATCTTTCTCTATTTAAGTCTGCAGTTCATGTTAGTTTCCCAAGTAGATCAGAAAGCCACTGTACCTCCTCACTTCTTCCTCTTTCCATGGAATAAAATCCCTGTGTCTCAACATTAATTGTTTCTTTAACTGGTATCAAGAATGCATGGCCACACCTCATTTGTTAGGATTTCCAGAGCCTAGGGTTTTCCCCTAAAACCTCTACTTACCTAAGAATCTAAATTAGACATATAGCATATGCCTGTACTCACGGCGCTCAGGAAGGAGAGGCAAGAGGATGGCTGCAAGTTCAAGGCCAGCTCAGGGGACATAAAGCTGCTGGCCCATGGGAGTGTCACATAAAAAGACCCTGTCTAAAACCAAAAGAAACAATACAAGAAAAAATAGGTCAAGATTACTTGTATCTATTACTAAATACAACACGAAGGCAAAAGATACAGTCAAATTATGCACCCTGCTGAGTCTTCACCTGGCTTTGGTGATCCTGATGTCACTGAACTTCTTTACAACGGTTCATCCTGGAGAAAGTAACTATTCAAGCATGTACGGAAACAAACTAAAAGTTAACACCCAAATTTCATATGTACTTTAAAGACTTGTTCATTATTATTATGGGTACCTGTGTAAAGCTGTATGAAACAAACTAAAAGTTAATACACAAATTTCATATGTACTTTAAAGATTTGTTCATTATTATTATGGGTACCTGTGTAAGGCTGTATGAGCTTACGTGTGCCATTTCTGTGCCTGATGCTCACAGAGGCCAGGGAGCATCAGATCTCTTGGAACTGGAGTTATAGGAGGTTGTGGGGTCTATGAGTCAAAGTTAAGAGCAATAAATGTTCTTAACTGCTGAGCCATCTCTCCAGCATGAGAGCCAAAGTTATGTTTTAAGTTTTAATTACCGTGCCTATGAGATCCACATAACAAAAGAATTCCTCTAACCTGAAAGCACCTTGTCCAAGTACAGATACTTCCTGGAATGCTGGAGGCTGGTATTTATATAAGATAACAAACCACATATTTTCTCTTCCCTAAGCAAGTTTGCTTGACCCAACTGCACCAGATGTGCTTGATCACATGTAGGTGGGTGGTACAGGTAGGCAGGAAGTACATCAGGATATACTCCGCTTTCCCCGATTGGACCTGGTGGGAAACACAGTAGGCATACTTATTTGCCTTTATAAGCCTTTGCAAAATGTGACTCCTTGCCATTTCCTGGGAACACCAGAATGCCCCTGGCCAGCATTCATCACCTTGGCCAATGTTTCATTAAACCATGATTCAAATTTGATTCAAAAATTGTGGTAGTGATTTTATTATTGACTGATGGGTTTAACACCAGCCAGTGAACCTCCTCCTCTACTCTTTTTGAGACATATTCTCACACGTAAACAAGGCTGACCTGAAACTCACAGAAATACATCTGCCTCTGTTTCCCAAGTGCCAGGGTTAAAAGCAAATGCCACTCTGCCCAGCTGTCATATATTTCAAAATAATTCAGTAAGTTCCTAAACTACGGAGACAATGTAGATCTTCTGCCCCTCCTGAAGTCACATACAGGACTTTAGCTATGCATTTTCATGAATTACTCAGAAAAGTAGAATTTTTTCCTTTTCTTCCTCCTCTGCCTTTCCTAAGCAAGCTTGTGAACACTCCATTTTCCCCTCAAAGGACATGACTTTTTCTTTATTCCATCCTCTTTCTCTTGCAGGCTGCTGAGATTTACATCTTGCCTGGTTGGGGATTTTTACTTTAAATTCTAATAAAAATTTTCCTTGAGCTTTTTTCTGAATCCATTCTTAAATTTTTATTAATGAGACTAAGAACCCTAAGAGGGGACCCCAATGTCCCCAGGAGTGTGTGGTATCTCAGAAGTTACCCCTCAAATTTTCCAGTCACACTGATCCTTAAGAGATGCTTAAATATCCTTCATAATGTTTTAAAATACATGTATAATGCAAAGAAAGTTCTACTCAGTAAGCTAGTTTGAGATGCTTCTACAATGAATGTCATCCATTTATGTCACTACACAATCATCATCTCCTCCAATGGAGTTTCGGTTCTTTTAAGATGTTTTTCTTCCTTACTCCTACCCTATTCTCCTCTCAAAAGAACCTGCAATACTGATGTTTTCAATTTGATGTAAAAACCAGTTGGGTCACTAAATATAAAACATATCTCTGGGACCAATGAGATGGCTCAGTGGGTAAAGGTGCTTGCTGAGCAAGCCTGACCCTCCCTGACATGAATTTGAGCCCTACAACTCACATAAAGGTGGAAGGAGACAACTCCACAATGTTGTCCTCTGGCCTTCACATGTGTGCAATGGCATGGATGTCCTTGCTTTCACAGACACACAACAGATACACAATATGCCATATAGACTCTAATAGCAATAATTAAAAAATAAATTTTTAAAATCATATCTCTGTATGATTTCCTTCCCTCATTTGTTCACATGCCATGGTTAGACAAAAAGAATTTTGTGTTAGTTTTTGAGACAGAATCTCTCATAGTGCAGGATGACCTTGAACTTGCTATGTTGCTAAGGATGACCTTGAACTTTCTGGGCCTCCGGCCTCCACCTTCAGTATACTGGGATTATAGGCATATACTAAAAAGGTCAGTTTTGTGTGGCATTGGAAATAAAGCTCAGTGCTTCCTTCATGCATTTATGCTAGGCAACTACTCTACACACTGAGCTACATTCACAGGCCCCATTGTGCTTTTTCTACCTACATCTGCTAAGCTAAAAATAAACTCTTTGGCTGGTGTGGCACAGAGGAAGAACATAAAGCCATTGTGCATGAGGCCCTGGGTTCAGTCCCAGGACCAAAATATCAAAATAAAAGGTGATACATACATACATACATACATACAGATAGGCAGGCAGACAGACTAACAGACAGACAGACAGACAAAAAAAGAAAGAAAGAAAGAAAGAAAGAAAGAAAGAAAGAAAGAAAGAAAGAAGAAAGAAAAGAAAAGAAAGAGAAAAAGCTACAAACTCTTTTTTTACTTCTAAAAACTAATCCTGATAAAATGTAATATTCTGTATAGCAAAAATACAGATTGGGCAGTGGTGGCACACGCCTTTAGTCCCAGCACTTGGGAGGCAGAGGCAGGAGGATTTCTGAGTTCGAGGCCAGCCTGATCTACAAAGTGTGTTCCAGGACAGAGAAACCCTGTCTTGAAAAACCAAAAAAAAAATAAATAAATAAATAAAAATAAAAATAAAATAAAAAATAAAAAAAAAACAAACAACAAAAAAAATACAGATGAAAAAGGCATTTAGCAATACATGGATCACATGAAGGAAAGATGTTTAGTTTTCTGAAAGAAAGAACAGGTTGGTAAAATATGGTCCTTATAATTTATAATAATAAAGCAGGTTTTGTGTAAAGCCCAGATTGAGATTCAGTTTTCTGTTTTTCTTTTCTGTCACGGACAGCTAAGATGGGTAGGTTTTCATGTTTCCACTCAGTGAGTATAACTATTTCATTATATATATATATATATATATATATATATATATATATATATTTCAAAGTCTGTCTCTCTCCCCCCGCCACTTCTTCCTTGCCTCCCTCCTTCTCCCCTACCTTACCTTCCACCTTTCTACTTCTAGAATTCTAGAACCCTTTGACTTAGAGAAGTTAGCATTATATTTCCACATGATTTAACAGATCTGAATTTTCTAGAATTGTTACCTCTGACTATCCTGATTTGTGATTCTTAGAATTGAGATTTATTCTTGCTCCAGACTCAATGGTCTGCAAAGAGGTGGCCTATTCTGAGCACCAACTCCACTAGGGGAACGGAGCCTGGAACTATCACATCCAGGAGAGCCTGAGGTAAAGCCTGCATGCTGGGGAGTGCTGTGTTGCTGCACCATTTGAATTCTGGACCAGGTCCTCATTTTCCTTGGCTACCCCAACATTTACCATTGAGATGGAGTTCAATCCTGGACCTGAACCTTACAGTTAACTATCTTTTACCTGCCTTGTTCTCTCTAGCCCTGAGGTATACTAGAAACCGTTAGAGTGCCAAGGTCTAGATTATGTTTGAATTGACTTACTCCTCAATCCCATTTAGTTTCAGAAAGTAGAACAGTAGTATAAAGAAGACCATGGTGACTTCATGCAATTCGTTCCCCAAGCTGAGCATTGTGGACCAAATTGTGCTGCCACAAATCCCTATGTTGACCACCAGTACTTCAGGATGTGCTGTACTTGGAGTTAAAGCCATTAAAAATTGGGCTTGGGTACTGTTGCAGCTCAGCAGGTACAGGAACTCACTGCCAAGCCTGATAACCAGAGTCCTGTAATGGGAACCCATGCCACAGAAGGACCAAACCAGACCCTGCAAGTGTCCTCCAAGTCCATATCCACACAGCAGAACATACATGTATGAATACACATAGAGAGAATAAATACATAAATGAAAAAATATTTTCAAAGAAACTACTAAATTAAAATCAGACTACTAGGATGGGGTCATAATCCAACAGTCCTATTGCCTCTCTAGGAAGAGGAAGGAACATCAGGACAACGCATGCTCAGAGAACAGGTGATTCAAAGATATGATAAAAAGATGGCCAGGCTGTCTGCAACCCCAAGAGGGATGCCTCGAAAAGAAACAAAGTTTTCTGCTCTCCAAAATTTGTGAGAAAATGTATTTCTGTGTTTTTTGGCCTCCACCTTGTAGAGTTATGTCGCAGCCACTCCAACTCAATACTGGAGCTCGACTAGAGCTCTTCTGTCAAGTACACTAAGATGACAAGCTACATTGCAAGTGACAAACCAGGGTAGATAGTTAAATCAATCAGGGTTCTAGGACAGCAGAAAATGGAAGAGAACAAATAGAAGGCATCCTGGGCTGTGGAATGAGGTGCCAATAATCTATAGAAAGTTAAGAAATCTAAGCCAGGCAGTGGTGACACTGGGGAGTTCCAGGCCAGCCTTGTCTACAAATCAAGTTCAGGACAGCCAGGGCTGCTACAGAGAGAAACCCTGTCTCAAAACACAAATAATAGATAGATAGATAGATAGATAGATAGATAGATAGATAGATAGATAGATAGATAGATAGATAGAAGGATTCTAGGATTTGTGTTTTTGAAAAGCCACTCTACTGGCACATGGTAGAGGAGCTATTGATGTAATGTAGGTTGAAGGGAGGAGGGTATCACAAAACCTTAGAAAAAGGGAAGGGGAAACTTTAATGGAGTGAACTATAGTGGAGTTACAATAGTAGACAGATATCAAGGAAACACAGGAACCGGTCACAGAGTACAGTCAGCCTCCATATAGTGGGTTCAACCCTCTGTGGTACAGTACAGTAGTCAACCAACTACAGAGTCAAAATAGTTGAGAAAAAACAAGTCATATCTGTGGTGAGCCAGTGTAAACATTTCCCTTCTCACTGTTGATGCAGCATTTACATACACCTGGATAACTTGGACGTTAGTATCTGTAAGAGCTTTTACCAGCAACTCTCTATTGGGTATTAAGGGACATGTGGGGAATGAAGGACAAATCAAGGAGGTAAGTTTGGGTTTGAGCTTCTTAGGCAATGGAAATGCCATTTACTGCAACTGAAAACAGAGACAAAGACCAGGTTTGTAAGAAGTCCACATTCACTTTCTAAAGAAGTTAACAGCAGCCCTGTTCAATATTAGGTCCAAACAAGAGACTTGAATTAACAATTCAATAATTTTTTGTCTTTGAGCTGGATTTTCCTGTATAGTCCAGGCTGGCCTATAACTCACGATTCTTCTTTTTCAACCTTCTGACTGATAGGTTTGCAGGTATCTGACACCAGTCTGGCTACTGAAATTAGTATTTTAAAGTAGTTGTTGAATGTAGAATCTTTCTGGCACTTTTTTGAAAAGATCAGTTAGAGTAAATAATCAGTAATAATGTGCCTACTCTAATTTATATTACTATACACCTTTTCTGAACAGTGTTAAGCTTATGTTTACTTTCTTATTTAGAAATAGGGACTTTTTCTTTTGCAAAGTATGTCAGCTAACCTATTCTTGGAAAAATCAGTTTGGCAATATCAAGGTTTGCCAGGAAGACTTGGCCAACCAACCTTGAAAACAGTTGTTTATTCGATTCTTGGATCAGTCATTAATCACCATCTTTCTCTTTTAAGGACACAGCAGCTTTTGGTTAACTTTATCAGCAGGGGCTCTTTATTGATCCAATCAGCAAATAGATGTAATGAGCTAGCTGATGGTGGGTCTAGGGGATTTTTAAGGAGCTACCAGACTATAGTCTGCAAATTGCTTAGGCTGCCCTGAAGGAACCAAAGGAGATGTCAGTCGTCATAGTGATTTCAGTTCTTATAGCTAATAAGCTCAGCTAATCCCCAGACAACACACAACCCACCTCTCCTCACCCCAGGCCTACCATAAACACAATTTTTAAAAAAGACACAATTTTCACATTTATTAGGAGGAAGGCAAGGGTTGTATCTTAAGTTCATTAATGAAGGAAAAAAACAAAACACACTCTTTAAAATGAATTAGCTACTAGAAGTATTAAAAATACAAAAGTCTCAAGTGAGGGGAGGGATAAGGCAAGGGATTCTGCTTTCCATTAGCAACCTACCTATTCTAACTTTAATAAACACCTCTCAGCCATTGGAATGAGAAGCAGCCTGATTCTACAGCTCCCTCATCAACTGGACACATTCACTTCACAGGGTATTTCTGATTTCTGTGTGCCAAGTACAGCAAGTGGGGTGATGGGCAAGGGAGATACCATCCTTGCTCTTAGGGAAGAACAGACATAATCTATTAGAAATGTACATGTGACTATGATTGTTTGATAGGAAATGAGCAAGCAGAGATCGCTGGCTTGAGGATGGCTTTTTTTTGAGAATAGTAGAAGGTTATCAAAACTAGTGAGAGACAGAGAAAGTTCCCTGGAAGAGCAAGAGGAGAGCCAGGGTCATGCCTTTAAAGGACCCTAGAGCAAAGATACATGCTTATAATTTCAGCATTCGGGAGGCTGAGGTAGAAAGATTGACATTAGTTTGGAGACAGACTGGGCTACATAGTCTAAAATCAATAACCAGATAGACAGACAGACAGACAGATAGACCGATATGGATATATAGATATTTATATATCTGTAGATATCTATAACTATACATATCTCTGTATCTGTCTCTGTCTCTATCTCTCTATATAGATTCCTATATATTCTCTCTCTCTCTCTCTATATATATATATATATATACACATATGTACATATATATACATATATATTTCTATTTTCTCTATATATATGTATACTCTAAATATATAGAAATAGAGAAAGTGATGACAGGTAAGTAGATAGATAGATAGATGGATAGATAAATAGATAGCCTGATGGAGAGGAGATCTTTTTTTTTTTTTAAAAAGGCCACAATAATCAAAATAGTAGAGTTAAGGAAAATAGGGACTGAAGATGGATGATCAATTATGTCAACAAAAATATAACTTTTTAAAAAGTAAGGTGTCTTAATTTATTTTAAAAATTGACATCTTTAATAAAAGTGTCTGTGTAAGTATTGGAAAAGCACACATCTGTGTGGCCTTCATATTAAACAAGACAGTGACCAGCAGGTTTTTCACACACACAATATTTAGACAGACTTTCTGCTCTTCCCAAGTAGCTGCAGGACAGAAATAAGGAATAGTTAGGCAGAAATAGGGAAGCTACTCATAGGCTGAAGCATGCAGAAAAGGTCTTGTTCCCTGAGGTCAGATGAAGTAAAACATCAGATACTGAATTCCGAGTCACTAGGGGTCAGAGGACAGTATTTTGTAAGTGAGTCTGGATTTGAGGTTATGCAATCCTGTGTGGTTTGCAAGTAAAAGCAGGTGACTGGCCAACAGGGGGTTGACATCAAAGTCAGCTTTTATTCTGTAGAGAGCTAAGGGTTGTAGGTACATGGGGGTTCCTGCCTGACATCTGGACAAGACTTCTGGAAGCTTCTGTAAAGAGTTTGCTCACTGTCTGACTCTTGATGAAAGTGACACATGTAACATAGCGATATTGTATTGTTGTACAATATTTACAATACTGCATTATTGTAAAGCAAACCTCGAATTCTTACCTAGGAGACTAGCCCAGGAAGGTTTTCACATTGACTCACCGTAAATGTCTCTATGCTTTTCATTGAATTGTCTTCATTTTTCCCTTACCACTGTTTCCTAGACAGGCCAAGCCATTCCTGGTCCATGCCTTTGTCCTCACTGGTTGTGTTCCCAGGAATGCTGATAGCAAAAATCCTTTACAATAAACATCCCTCTTCTGATTTATTCATGGACACAGAAAGGAATCTGCCCAAATTACCCTATTTTCTCCCCCAACCACCCACAGTATTTTTTTGCAATAGCCTTTATCAGCCTAAAATTCACTATAAATTAAGTCATTTACTTGTTTAGGATGTTTCCATCACTAAGACAACTGCTTTCACAGACTGGCTCTGTGACTAAAACACTAACTGAGCATTATGGAAAATTCTTGTGTGTTGCAGAAATGAATGAATGAGTTAATTTGCATACCTTCCCATAGTCTTTACCTATCGTTCAGATCAATACCCTCATTTTATGGCATGTGTGTGGTAGTCAGAAAGTAGCTTTCAGCAGTTGGTTCTCTCCTTCCACAATCCATGTCCTGGGACTTGAACTCTGGTCATCAGTGTTGGCAGCAATCACCTTTATACACTGAGCCATTGGTAGGCCCTGGGGTTCACTCTTGACCCACCTTCTCCATTGCTCCCCCCAAAACTCTCCAGTTACCAGGAATTCAGCTGCAGTCTACATTCTTATAGAACTGTATCACCAGACCATATTTCTCTACTCACCCCAACACATACTTACAACACCTCCTCTCTGATGTATCTAAACAATGCATATCTCTTCAAGATAGAGTCCACTGTCCATCAGAATGACCTGTATTCAGTAATTGGGACCCATGTGGTGAAAGAAGGGAACTTCTACAAGCTGTGCTCTTACACCCCTAGGCACACCATTGCAAGCACTTGAGCACACGTGCGCATGCACATGTGCACTCACACACACACACACACACACACACACTCAAAAATAATAAAATAATTTGTAATTCAAAAGGGAATTATTTTTATTATCATTGTTATTGTTGTTGCGGCTGATGTTTTTCTGAGACGGGTTTTCTCTATGTATAGCTTGGGTTGTCCTCGAACTCACTCTGACTGGCCTTAAACTCACAGAGATCTGCCTGCCTCTGCCTTTCTAGTGCTGGGATCAGAGGCCTATGCCACCACCTCCTGGCCTGCATTTTTATTTTGTAATTTCATTTTTTTTCATGAAGTTTTTTTTTCTGTAAATGTGTAAACATAAATATGTCATTAATTGTGACAAGAAACCCAAATGAGTAGGGAAGGACATTTTTCCAAAAACTTTCCTTAAAAGACTTACAGGAAACGGTGTCAGAACAAGCCTCCCCTTTCCAAGTTTTATACTCTTTCTGCTTTCCCTGGATTGGGTCACATTGACTTTCCACTCCTCCACTGAGCACTACGTCCTAAGCAACGCTAGGAAATTCAATTTACACACAAAATAGCGAGTTCTCAGTTTTTCTATAAGGAATTGTTTATGACAGATAAAGCATGCGTGGAGATGGGGTGGAAAAGCATTCTGTGAGAGTGCTAAGGGATGGGCTTGGACTCAGGTGGTAAGAGGTCACAGAGCGGTGCAGGTCCTCTGTGACCACCTGCAGTTTCTCCTAGGACCTTTGTGATAGTTGGTATGACAGAGACAGCCAGGATATCTCTTTGAAGTACTAAAACGAAAAAGAAAAACCACTGACACTAACTATATCATTATCTTGACCTAACTGGTGTTTAAGCACGATGCTCAGCTGTTATCATTTCGTGATACTGAGCTCTTTTGTTTCTTAACTACAACCTTCAAGGGAATCCTGAGGAAATCTCAGGAAGAATTCATTTCTCAATTTTCTTTCTTTTAATCTCATTGTTTGCAAATAAAGTTAATATTAAGGTTTCTCAGGGGGAAAATCAGTATTACTCACACACTATTTTATAAGCTAAGGACAGATACAGGTATTGATCTGTAAACTAAACTTATTTCACTATAGCTCTTTTCCACATTGAAGTCTTGAAGGATCCCAGCACATTTCGCCAGGAGATGAGAAGTTTTGCACGCTTGATACACAAATTCAGGGGTACATCAAAAATTGTACTGAGGCTTAGAATTTTTTTAATTCTCTGGAAAAATTTATTAGACATAAGATAATACACATAGAAAAAACCTTAAACACTGTTCTAAGTATAAAAATGAGACAAGACTTTTGAAAAAAGAAAGAACACTTGAGATATAATCCCCACAGAACTCCAGCTGTCATAAAATTCCTGGCCAGCCTGAGGCCAGGATGATGGGATTCTGTACTTGCTATGTGATGCATAGGAGTTAATAGGTATAAAAATGATAGTTAGTGAAGGTGAGGTGTGTAAATGAACACTTTGTATACTCACTAACTGCAAAATAGCTGGAGCTTTTCATCTACTGTGAGTTAACATTGAGATACATTGTACTATATCTAATGGGACCAAGACATTAAAATGTCCCCTCCTAGACCGTGTTCATTAACAGAGCTAACAAGTTTGTCAAAAGTTAAAGGTATAAAAAACAAAGCACCTAATCCTTTCTCTAAAAGAATATGAAAAGTTCTATACTATGTCAAATAAAATAAAAACATTTAACATATGCATTAAAAATGTAGTAGTAAACCTCACAGAAATTGTTATCAGTCTAAAAGTATGCTGCCTTGGAAATGATAGTACTGTGTTGCAAGAATGGAGTCACCACGTCTAGGGAAATGCTGTCAAAAGCAGAAAGTCCAGTCTCAATTCACTTTAGAGATGTGATCACCTCTCACCTATTTATCCAGTGCTTTGGCAAACTGTAGAGGGTTATTCAATGGGACAGGGCTGGAGAGATGGCTCAGCAGGTAAGATGGCTCTTGCAGAGCACATGGGTTCAATTCCCAATATCTTTAAGGTTGCTCTCAACTGTTTTCAATGCCAATTCTAGGGCATCTGACACTGTTTTTGGCCTTACATACCAAAGACATACGTATGTATGTTTATATGTAATAAAAATATATACACAGGTTTTAAGATATTTGCTTCTTTCTTTCTATCCCCCTTTTCTCTTTCCTTTTTTCTCCCCCTCTTTTTACAGTATTAAGGATCATATCCAAGGTATTGATCACATATGTATGCAAGACAAGCACTCTGCAACTGACTTGTATTCCTAGGCCCCAGGTTTGCATATTCACAGGCATGACTGAATAGTGACATTATTGAAACCATCTTTGGTTTCCATCCTTTCTAGAGATAAGATGGTAATGTGAAAGCAATTGCTGTTAATATATATCAGCCAAAAGGAATCTAGGGAAGGGGGGAAAGTTTTGTGTGTGTGTGTGTGTGTGTGTGTGTGTGTGTGTGTGTGTATGAGAGAGAGAGAGAGAGAGAGAGAGAGAGAGAGAGAGAGAGAGAGAGAGAGAGAGAGAAAGGAGAGGGTGAGAAGGAAAGAGGGAGAGAGGGAGAAGGGGAAGGGGAGAAGAGGGAGAGAGAGGGAGAGGGGAAGGGAGGGGAGGGGGAGAGGGAGAGGGGGAGGAAGAGGGGGAGAGAGGGGAGGGGGAAGAGGAGAGGGAGAAGGGGAGGGGAGGGGGAGAGAGGGAGAGAGAATATGTGGGTCACATGCATGTGATGAAAAGTTAGCATCCACCCATGTTATCTAGCTTTTTCAGAGCACTTCTTGTTCTCTACCATCTATTCTTTCTTTTTAAACTTTTTACAATTAAATTGTTTTGAGAAAGGATTTTGCTACGTATCTAGTCTTCCCCTCACAACCATCCTGCTTCAGCCTTGCTAGAACTGGGCTCACAAGCTTGTGTTACCACCTACAGCTCTGGTTTCTCTACATCGGTTTAGTCACTTTTTGGCATCTACTTTTCTTTCTAGGTTATTTAGGCACAGATTTTGGTGAGAAGAGAGTCTCTTATCAAATATTTTGTGTTCTCTTAAAAATAGGGCTTGTCAGGGAGTGTCACAGGTCACTTATCAGGGGTTTATAATTATAAAAGAAAGCTGCTTTGGTTGCAAAATCAAAGTTTTATTTAGTCTGAGACACAACATATATATATATATATATATATATATATATATATATATATATATATATATATACTTGAAAAGGTGATATCTTAGTTTAGGTTTTACTTCTGTGAAAAGACACCATGGTCAAGGCAACTCTTACAAAGGATAACATTTGATTGGTGCTGGCTTACAGTCCCCAGTGATAATGGATAATGGATATTCAGTTCATTATCATCAAGGTGGGAGCTTGGCAGCATCCAAGAAGATGTGAGACTGGAGGCTCTGGAGGAGGGTCTTAAAGCCTATGTCCATAGTGACACATCTACCCCAACAAGACCACACCTCCTAATAGTACCACTCCCAGGGCCAAGCCTACGCAAACCATCGCAGTTGAGGAGCAGGGTCTGGAAAGATGGCGAAGAGCACATACTACTTTTGCAGAGGACCCAGTTCCGAGCACCCACGGGGCAGCACTACTTGTCACTTCAGTTTCAACAAACCCAACCCCTCTTCCCCACTTCTCCAGGCTCCTGCATGTACAGGATACATGTGAGCAAACACAGAGACACACACAAATAAATAAACCCATGTTTGAAAGTAGAGGAACACATTTTACTATTTGCATTAGCAATATGTAACATGTAATACAAGCAAGATTTCTCATGTGTAATGTTTGATGACATATAAAATATTACACAACAAAACACTTGACATCCAGTTTTTAAAGTATTACATTGGAAGGAAGACCTTGATATAGAATACAATGTGTGCTTACATTCTTATAAGTTCTAGGCAGGGTAAAACTGTCTGGAGAGACAAAGAGAGTGAACATTTGCCACGAGAGAGAAAAGGGAAGCAAGAGACAAAGGTGTGCAAGGGGGGGGGGAAACACAGAAAATCTTGTGGGGTGTCAGAAAGATGTGTCATCCTGACTCTTGCTGATGGTCTCAAAGATGTATGCACACATTAAAACTTATGAACCTTATACATTTTGGATATGCACAGGTTGTAAGATGACAATTGCACTCAATAAACCCTTATAAAGTCTTGGTGGGTTACATTATTCTTCAGACACACTGTGCTAGTGTAATGACTACACCCACATCTATTTTGGGCTTAAGGTGACACGTCAAAATAAGGAACAGGACTATAGCTGCAAAAGCCATGGTTCAGCAGCTGGGGAGAGGGCGGGTCCTTCTTTTGATGTGTAGAGGTCAAGAACCTGGTGAGTTATCTTAATCTTTTCCACTAGCACTCATCAGTTTGCTTTTTATCATCAGAGAAGTCACTTTCACAACTCTCCCTCCTGGGATATCTTGAAAAGCTTGTGCTACATAATTCTGGAATGTTATCTCGTAGGACTGTAGCTGCATATGCCGCGGTGTGGGTTCTACAGCTTCGGTTGGTAAGGAGGAAAGGATGAGAAGCAATGATCCAGACATAAAAAGTTGGGCATCTTAATTTTTATCATTAGTATCTATAGGAAGAGAATCACTTTTTAGGTATAAAATGGGTTTGTTGTAATGTTTTCATACAGGCATATGCACTACAATTACCCTGAAAAAAATGCATTTGGAAAAGTTTTGGGTTTAGACCTCATGGCACTCCCTCCATTTGTTCTATCCACACTACAGACGCGCACGGAGGCTTCCTTCTGGTCAGTGCTTTCATATAGCTCTTTATCCATCACTGTGGTCTGACCATGCTTCTCAGCTTGGCCACTGTCTACCTCAGCCACTCAGTACCTTTCACTATCTGACTCATCAAGGCTTTTCGTGCTGTAAAGCACTTTGGGTTCTCCAGGAAGCAGATTCAGGCAGAGTTTAGCGTTCCGGATGTTTACCAGGGAGTGGTGCTAGGGTCAACACCCATGCAAAGGAGGGGGCCTACTCAGGATTGGGAAGAGAGAGAAATCCAGCTGAGAAGCAAGCCAGAGACAGGGCCAGCCAAGAGTACCTAGTGCTCTGAAACTTGAAACAACACACAGCAGGGACCTGGGGTTGGGAGGGGCGGGGGGGGCGGGGAGGGATGTATGGGACCGGTGCGACCTTGGCTTGCATGTGGGAGGAAGGGTGTGACCTTGATCTGGAAGTGGGGGAGAAAGGTGTTAGCTTCTGAGGCTTCTGAGCAGCTCAGACAGTCTCTGAGAGTGCTGGTAGGTATCGGCAACAACAAGTCCCTCGAGATATTTAAACTCAGCTGGCCTCTGGACCAAGTCAAACTCCCCATATTCTATCATTCGCTCTTCATAGTGATTTGCTGCTTAAGTATACTTTTTTCCTTATAAAACTAACTCCAGGAGATTGTAATGCCTGCTGCAGCATTTGCCCCGTTTCTCCAGTTCCTCGTGCTGATGTCAGACACAATCGATAGATTGATGACTTGAAAGATGGGGAATCCAAGTTTAGAGGGCACTGCGAGGAGCAGCGTTTCTTAGCCATAAGTTTGCTTTGGTGTGTGCCAGAGTTTGTGATGCTGAGATGGCAAAGCAGTCTTCAGGTTCCATAGCTACACAGTCTAGTAGGTCAGTCTCGGCTCTGGAGACTCTGTCCCGCCCCCCTGAGTATTTATAGCCAGTGAAGGGTTTGTAAGTGAGAGAGACATTTTCTTCAGTGGTTTAGACACTGGTAAGGTGTCTATGCTTCTGAAAGTGTCCCAGATGAAACTCATTTGTGTTCTTTCCCTAGTTCCCTGATCCATCACATACACCCCCCCCCACACACACACACAGAGAACACCTGCAAAAGAAAAAAGACATGAAAATAGAAGCAGGGACTAGGTGGGAAGAAGGGGATCATCAGGGTTAATATAATCAAAACACATTCTATGTGAACATGGAATGTGCCATAAGGAAACACATTATTATATAATTCACATATGCTAATTGATTTGAATGAGAACTGCCTTCCCACTGCTATAAGCTCATATATTTGAGGGTTGTTGGTTCCTAGTTGGTGAAACTGTTGGCAAGGATGGGTGTGGCCTTATTGGAGGAGGTGTGACACTGGACAGGCAGTGAGGTTTCAAAAGTCCACACCATTCCTAATGAATTCTCTCTCTCTCTCTCTCTCTCTCTCTCTCTCTCTCTCTCTCTCTCTCTCTTTCTCTCTCTCTCTCTGCTGCCATGCTCACCATGATGGTCATGGACTCACCCTCAGGAACTGTAAGCCACAATGAACTCTTGTATAAGTTGCTTTGGTCACAGTGCTTTGTCGCAGCCATAGTCACAGTGGTAGAAAAGTAACTAAAACACTAAAGAACACCTTTCTAAGTGCCTCAAACTACTCATCTCAGTTAAAAAGAAAAATTGGAAACTTGTTAGATTTGTCACACTTTCCAGTTTAATATTGGTTTTAGTTTGCCGTTTATTTATTTTCCAGTTTTATAAATAGGAGACAAGGACAGACAGTGCTGTTTAAATGAGCCCATCCCTACGTTCTCCACTACATGACCCATGAGTTTACAATTCTACTGATGTACTGTCTCTTACAAGCGCCAGTAGTGGAGGAGTGTACACACATGCCTGTGGCTGAAATGTGTGCACACATTAGGAAACTCCTACTTGAGGATCAATTGGCTCACTGCCTGAAAACTTTCCTCCTGAACAAAGCCTTTCCTTATTTTTTTTTCCTTGCTTCTGCTAACTTCCCAATTTCATCACGGGCTGTGCACATTCTTATCTTGTTGCTCTAAATCCAAACCTGTGTCTCTCAGTTAGACCGTAAGCTTTGAGAGAGCAGACCTCATTCATTTCTTCTATGTGACAAGTCCAGATCCCCCAGTAAAGGTTTTATGACTTTACTTAGAAGAAAACACAGCAGCTCTCTTTACAAAGACAAAAAATGTGAGACTAGATCATCTGTAGTGTGCTAAAAACAGTAAATAAGTGAATAAACAAATAAACAAACAAATAAATAAATACTGCACAGGGTTTACAAGCTGGAAGTCAAATGCTCTTGACTCTCCTGTTATTTTACATTGAAGTGTACTGACCATCTGAAAGGTACCCCGAATACCAGTATCCTAGTCAATGAACATCACAGAACGAACACTTAAAACCATCCAGGCACCCAGCTTTGCATTTTCCTGAGTCCCAGAAAATGTCTCAACCCTCGGTGGCTATTCCTCTTAGAAATGGGCAACTGTCACTCCTGGTTTCTTTACAGGTTGCCATGGCAGTAGCCTGCCAGTCACATCCACCTTTTCAATAGCATCTACTTTGAAACCTAGAGAACTTCTTAAAGACTCTCCCCCTTCCTTTATCGCTTACTTTAGTGGGGCCCCACTTCTTCCTCTGTCTCTCTTTACTGTGTTATTTTTGTCCCATATTCTTCCTACTTGAAACAGTTTGCCCACTTCCTGTCAATTGTTTGACCTCTCTTCTTATTTTAACCCCTTAGCTATGTATAAATACATACACATATACATAAACACACACACACACACATACACACACACACACACACACACACATGAGTAAAATTCCAAAAGGAACTGAAGCCTTGGTATGTACTTTAAGACCCATGTGTGAATTCTTCATTGAAGCCACACGTCAGAGATTCAAGTGTGTCTATGAGGCTGACTAGAGAAGATGATACATTTAGAGAAAATGGTCTAGTTTTCTGGATGACAGTTACAAGACTTCGAAGAAACTGAAACTGCTTGAGGACCTCAAAGGGTTAATAATAAGAGTTGTACCCAGGAGACGCGTGTCACAGCACTATAAACAGCTGCGACAGAAACTTTTGAAAAACCGATTAACTGAAAATGCTGTTCATTAGTCAGTCTAGAAGGAAGAGAATTAATAATCACAGAACTGACTGCTACTCTGGAAATGTCTCAGCTTTGCACACATCCCTGTGAGATAGCCTTTTCAAACTTTTTTTTTCCTTTTATGCTTCAATGTCTTTCTATTTCTTGTCAGTCTCTTGTCATCTGAAGAGTCAGTGTCTGTTGAGATTGTTGATTAAAAGCCATTTTGTGCAAAGCATAATAATTTTCTCTTAACTTTGAATGAGACATTCCTAATTCTATTCTGAACCCAATGCACAATATCAGCATTTCTGGGTGGTATTATTATTGAGTCTCCTTTTGAAATTGAGGAAACCGAGGCCCAGATACATGGAGTTCCCCTTTCCATAGGGAAAGTTTCAAATCAGAAAGATTTCATATACAAACAGCCAGCAGGCTACTTAAGGCTCAAGCCATTAAATAAATAAATAAATAAATAAATAAAATTTAAAAAGCCATAATGGGCTGGAGAGATGGCTCAGTGGTTAAGAGCACCAACTCCTCTTCCAGATGTCCTGAGTTCAAATCCAAGCAACCACATGGTGGCTCACAACCATCTGTAATGAGCTCTGATGCCCTCTTCTAGAGTGTCTGAAGACAGCCACAGTGTACTTATATATAATAATAAATAAATCTTTAAAAAAATAGGTCATGATATTTCAATAGAATACTGATACAGAGAGCAATATCAAAATTATAAGAATAAGTTTGAAAGAATACCCATTTGTCAAGTAAGTATCAACCTACTATCAATCCAAAACTAGGGTTCTTACAGCTGATCTGTGTAAGTCAGTGTCTGTCTAGCATTCATGAGTTCCTGAGTTCTAACGCCAGTGATGCAATCAATAATTAAGTAATCAGTCATTCAAATTCAGGGTACAAGCTTTATGAATGAAAGAGAATTGTTATATACATTTCTTGTTACGATATATGAACACAGCCATGGCAAAAGATATGATTCCTCAGGAGAGATACACGAGAGGATCTGGAAGACAGAGGTGTGTAAAATGATGTAATTATAACCTAAAAAATAGATTTTTAAAAGCATATGACTCACAATTCGAGTAGATGATAGATGATAAAACTTAAGCTATACAGTATAGCCGTTAAGTTCAGTGGCAGAACCACAAATAAAATAAAAGTTCAAATCATTCATTTTTTTTTTTAAAAAATAAGCTTAAGCTTCTTTTCTGCAAACATTTCAGAATCACATCCCCCAGGAGAAGTTTTATAAAATAAAATTGTGAGTTCTCTAAAATCCCTTTATAGGATTTAGAGTTAAGTTTAAGAAAGAGCAAGGCTGGAGCAGAATCTTCTAGACTGAATTTTTAACTAACAAGGGGCAGTGACATACGAGCAGGCGACGTTTCATGGCCTGGCTGAGATAGAATGGCTTAGGAAAACTGCCTCAGGAAGTGAGGAGACAATATGAGCCACTAAGACTTTCCGTACCTTGCTAGTCACAGGAAATCTTAAAATACCAGTCCATTCAGCCCATGTCTCCATGGCTTGAGAGGCATTTACAATATTGTACCAGGCAGAGATCATATGCTTTATCCAACTAAAGTAGCCTTTTATGTGTTACTCTCTTACTTACACATTCAAGTCAGAAAAAGTATATAAGATAAAAGACAATCTTATCAGGGCTGAATGAAAGAAGAGAGAGTATCAGATGAAATGCAATGAAGGAAGACCAAGTTAAAAGCTAACAAGATCCCTTCTGGAGCTCGGTGGTAAAGGGTTTCATGATTCTTGAGATGGTGTTTGTAAAACCAGGACAGCACACAGAAATAAACTAGCAGATGGATCACTGCACCCTACGCAGCTTTCAGCTATTTGGGAAATGGAGATAAAGCTCTTGAGCAGTCCCGGCTGGTCTAACCATCCCAGCCCGGGAGCCGACACATGAGCCCAGGAGCTGACACGTGAGCCCAGCTTCCCAATGACTGAAGATCAAAGCTCACATTGCACTTCACACAATAATAGTGGGAGAATTCAGCACCCAACTCTCATCAATGGGCAGATCATGGAAACACAAACTAAGCAGAGACACATTAAATATATATTTAAGTATATATTGTATTATTATTATACTGTGCACAAAAATACATTGCTAGACTTTCTTGAAACTTGGAAGGGCCATCAAACAATAACATAAAAGCAGTGTATGAGTATGCTAATGGAGTGTGAGCATGTATCTAATAGACTTTCTAGAGCATCTTGAATAAGAATGATAATCTCTCAGCAGCTTTAACTTCACAGCAAATTGGAGCATAGACACCCATTTGCCCTCGACCCTGCGCATGCACATCTCTACTGTCTACATCCCATACGTTTGAAACAATTGGTTAACCTATACCAAGATATCATCACCACTCAGAGTCCATAGTTCCCAAGAGGGCCGACGCTCAGTAGTGAACGTTCTTATGATTTGATCATAAACTGTTCCCCTTGGGTCACGTGTGTGAACACTTGGTATCCAATTGATGTCATTGGGGAGGTTGTTGAAATTTCAGGAAGTGGGGCCTAGCTAGAGGGAGTGATGTAAGCCTGGAACATTGAGGATTATAGCTTGACCCTGTTTCTGGCTCTTTTTGTCTGTCTCTGCTTCCTATTCCATGGAGATGTCTGGAGTGAGGAGTCCTAGCTGTACAATCCCATTGACATGGAGCCTTCTGCTACTCTGCCTTTCCCTAGGCATGCATCTCTTCAACCATGAGCCAAGACAAATCCACCCTTTACAATGTCTCATGTCAGGTGTTTATTCCCTGTGATGAGAAAAATAAGTTTTCAAGAGTAAATGTGCCCACCATTACTGAATCACACAGAATTGTTTCATTGTCATAAAAATACCCTCTCCCCACTCAGTCTTCATAACCACTCATTCCCCTACCCCCCCCCCACAGTCTTGCTTTTCCAGAAGGTCATGGAATCGTAATTACATCATATGCAGCCTTTCTAGACAGGCTTCTTATGGTTGCCTATAAGCATGTAAGGCTCTCTCATGTTATACCAAACGCTTCTTTTTGAAAGACGGTTCTGTCACATTTTCTCATTCTTCCTTTGTTTCTTAACCCTTACATTTTATTTCTGGTCTCACTCCTCCATGGAAATCTATGTTCATTTTTTGGTTTGTTATCTGAGATGGGATCTTGGTATATAGTCCACTGGCTTTGAATTACAGGTATGTGCCACCATGCCTAGCCTCAAATACTCTGTTCTCAAAGGTCACAAAAGGTTTTCTCCACACAAAATCTACACATTATTTTTAAAAATCTACCTGCCTATGTATTTGCTTACACACGTAGCTGTGACTAAGAACCAAGGATAAGCCGACAGCAAGTATAGACATAGGCAGAAAAACTCCAAGTACAACCAGCTGTAAACACGTGTGTTTTGAATTGTTGATACTTCTTTAATTATTTATTTATTTTGTCATTTCTTTATTAATGATTTTTATGGTGGCTCAAATATATAATAACTACATGTATTGCACATGAGCTTGAAACTTACCTTAACTTTTGAGGATATTTAAGGAATTAAATATTGCCTTATAAAACATTCTTTCATGTTGTGAGCAACTACTAAATAGATCCTTTAAAATAAAATATCCATGGCTAAAATTAAGTAGGGTAAGAATCATTTTATCAAAGGTATGCATGTCAGGACACAGGTACTGTAACAAAGATTAGAATTACACTAGCTTACAAATGTTTTCTGTCTTGTATTATTTATTTATGTGTGTGTGTGTGTGTGTGTGTGTGTACATCCTGTTCTGTCACTAATCTGCATATGCATCCCCATGATCTACCAATTTCATAGGTACTGGGTCTTGAACTTAGGTCTTACCTCCTGAGCCAATACTCCTGACTCAAACTGTGTTTTTGTTTTAAAAAGTAAAAAAAAAAAAAAAAAAGTCAATTAAAGAAGATATATTATTCTTATTCTTTCTGGATAATAAAAAATTGGTTATTTTACTTTTATAATTTTTGTCTGCTGTCATTTATCTAACTGTTTTATTCACTTCCAAGTTATTAAGACCTAAGTGTTAACTACTGTGAGAGAGAAGAGTCAGAATTAACAAACCTCTTAAAAACTAGAACATAAATATTTGGTCAGGTTAAAAAGTCAGTAATAAAAGCAAGGATAATATGTTTCCTGGCACTTAGATTAATAAATCATTATTTATCACTCTAGCATTTGTAAGTAATAGATGCACATTTGTGCCTTGTATTTTAGTTTTCCTGCCATGTTTCATGTTGCTGCCTGCTGCCGCCCGTCTCCTGGAATACTTACCTGGAGCTTCGCAAATCTTTGCTTCTGTCTCTTGTCTACCATGCACTTTGGACTCATTATTATTATTATCACTATTATTATTATCATTATTATTGACAATTCTAGGGTCCTAAAATGGCTCAGTTGGTTAAAGGCACTTGTTGTATAAGCTTGGTGACCCGAGTTCACCCTCCGGAACCCATCTGAAGGTGGAAGGGAAAACTGGCTCTGAAACGTGGCCATCAACTGCCACATCTGTGCCGTGGCTTTCCCTCCACCCACCATGTCTGTACACATAGTAATAAAACAGTCATTTAATATTCCCTTAATTGTTTTTCTGATTGGATACGCTAGAATGATATTTTTATCCTTACACTTCGTCCTGGCTCACCCTCCCCGACTGCCCTTCACCGTCTCTTGCCCGTTCGCTGGCCCCCTTCCCTTCCCCAAACGGTCCCTCCGTTTGCATCATGTTGTACATGTTCTGTTTTGCTTGCCTCTTAGAGTCAACCAGTTACCAACGCTGGCAGTTCCTCCTCCCTATTGTAGCTTGCCATGTCTCTTTTCCACTGCTTTTTCCTGGCTGACAACCTCATAAACTCCTGTTTAGACAACCGCCATTTTGTCCTGGCCGGTTCTTCGCCTTGAGCCTATTGTTCTCCTTCAGTATTTTCATTCCCACCAGATAGTTTTCTTGGGTTACCTGGACGACTAACACCTACTTTAATGTCACATCCATTATTTTGGCAGCATAAATGCTAGAATAATTGGTGATGATTGATTAATCTAAGAGCTGGGAAACATGCTATAATTTTTTTAATCTGTCCAAATATTTATGTTTTGACTTTTGAAAGAGGCTCATTAATTCTAACTCTCCTTTCTTATAGTAGTTACACTTGGTTATTAATAACTTGGAAGCACATAAATACTTAAATGACAGCCAGGTCAGTCAACAGATATGGTGCAGGTGCTCTTTGGAACTGAAGTGTCTTGTTAGGTAGACATGTCAAGCTTTAGCAGAGGCAAAGGGATACAGAGTATCACAGTTTGGATGTTTTGTTTGGTCCAGAGTTCCATGCTTGAATACTCAGATGGGAGAACCTTAGAGTAAATGGCGTTCCTCCTCTGGCTGTTGGACCTTTAAAACCTGCACTTCTCTTTTAAAAATAACCTAATAGCGGTCTCTGATACCTTCGGAAACAATAAAATTTAACTGCCAGACCTGGGTCAGATCAGGAAGAGGAACCCTGAAAACAAGTGTGTATCCTGGTTATTTGGTCAGATGGGTAAGCTCGTGTGAGGAAGCAAAATGAAACTATTATGATAGATTGAAATAATAGAGCCTAGCCCAGGCTGGAGGAGGCACTTGAGGCCCGCCTGTGCAGAGCCCTCTGACATAGGACTTCCTCTGGTTCCGTGTCCCCCACCCACCTCTCCTTCCTAAAACAGGATTCCCAATGACCTCACTTGCTTCTGAAACAGCCGTTCTTTAAAAACAAAACTGTTTCTCACACAAAGAATTTTTTCCTAGCTAGCAATACAGTCAAAACTTAAACTTCAATGCATTCAACATGTACAAGGAACTGCAGGTAAAAAAAAAAAAGTCTTTTTCCAAAATATACATGGAGGTTACTTGGGGTCACAGAGACAAAACAATAATTAATTGAATTTTCTTTTTTTTTTTCCACTGATTGTTTTTGGTCATGGAACAGCATAAACTTGGCTAGAAACCAACTCTTAAATGTTGCTACTTAAGTCTACTGCTGGCCCTACAGCTGTGTAGTATGACAGAGAGAGAGAGAGAGAGAGAGAGAGAGAGAGAGAGAGAGAGAGAGAGAACATTCCGACCTACAGATTCTAGAAGGTTCTTGGGTTCCATAAGAACAGGGGCTACTCTCTGTCTTCGGGGGTGCTGTGGGCTGAGGAGAGCTTCCCCTGGGCTACCTTATCTTCTTGTCAGTCAGGAAGTGGGACAAGAAAACTGCTAAATATTGTCTCTCGATTCTCAGGTTGGAATTTCAGTGGCACTAGCGGGAGCCTGGCTCAGAGACTCCTATAGATTGTATCTTCAGTCGAGTCATGGGCTGAGTCTGCACAAAATATGTTTGACAACTATTTAAGATTCGGTGTTGTAACACTAAATTCCAGGTTTTCAGAAATCATCTTTCCTGAATCTTCTCTTTTGGGAAAGATAATTTCAGTAAAACAGTGATTACTAGATTTTGAAATTGGCCACGTTTCTAGTATAAATGGCTCCAAGTAAAATCAGAAAGTTAAAAAGGATCACGAAGCTTATATTTAAAAATTACTTAATTGAGCTGCGGAAATGGCACAGTGCATAAAAAATGTCTGCTGCCAAGGCTGAAGTTCTAAGTTCAATCCCAGTTTCCACATGGAGGATGGAGAGAATCAGTTCTCCCACAGCCTCGCTCCATAAATAACCATAATTTAAAAAAATATTAACAAACTGCTTAGTTTTTTAAAGTTTTAAAATGTAGTTAAAAATAATTTAAAATTTAGCTAAAATTCACTTTATTTTCGTAAATGAATTACAAAGAAATAAATCGAACACACACCCAAACTAGCCAGACCCATAGCCTATACAGCATAATGAACCTATATATACATTTAAAATTGGCATAAAATCTTTCTAGCTAAAATCTTTATAAAAGATTTGAAACATTAAAAGGTGAGAATCGTGTTCATTGCAGATGACCTTTCTCCTCATAAGTATGAAATGAGGCTCAAAGGCAAACATTTTGTTTTGACTATTGTTCATTTTTTATTTAAAAATAAATTCTATTCACAATAGTTAAAACAAAACAAAACAAAACCCACTTCGTACAGAGAGTGCCAGAACTTCTATTAAGAAATTCACAAAGACATTAGAAATAATATTGTGATAACATTTTACTAAAAAAAGGAATTCTCAGAATCTGTAAATCTGGAGGAAACACCCAACTGGAAAATGGGATGACCTGGAGCCTAACAGACACATGAGCTGTACAATACAAAGATGGGGGTTGTAGTGGTACAGACCTGTAACACCAGCACTTGGGAGATAGAGGCAGGAAAATCCTGAATTCAAGCTCATCCTCTGATACATAGTGCGCTTGAGGCCAGCTTCTTAGGAGAAATGAATAAGGGAAAAAAGAGTTGATCGTGTGTGCATTAGACCTGAATGCATGGTTTCCGTATGATTATGAAGAGTAAACATCACCCTGAAGTATGCCGGAGAACCAGATGAAAAGCTGCTTCTGCTGGGCTCAACAGCCAGAGCTGTTTCTCTTGGGAGGTTTACCTTACAGCCTTTTACATGTTAAGAAGAACAACATCTCACCACCACCACATCCCCACCAGCTCCCCACCCCCCACACCCCCACTCCCATCTGCCATGTTTATGTGGGCTTCTTTCCCTCTCATCTCATTCCTAGACCCAGCTAAGCATTGGTTTAGCCCTATCCTCCATGGGTACAGCATTTCTACTCCTATGTGTACTGATATGAAGTCAAATGGGATAAAACTAGAAAGAGACTGACTACCTGTGTTTAGAAAGGCCACTTGAAGTATCATAAGAACACAGAACCAACAGCCAGCCTCCCAGGTATCATTTGCTAAGGAAACGGAGAGTAGTCTTCAAACAGAACAAAACAGGGCAAGTGATCGTCGTCACTGAGGTTGGAGAACAAACAATCCTATATAAAATAAATTAAAGATGCTCCAAAGGAAATAAAACTTAACACATACAAATCCAGATGCCCAAACCAAGCCAACGAAAAGGACTCTCTAAAGCCTACTTAAAATAGAACGTAAAACGCCACTTTGTCAGTCAACAGTGTTCTATTCCTCTAAAAAAGGAATAAAAAGCTAAGTGATTTGCCCGCGGTGGCAAAGGCAATTGTTGGTGAGCGGGGGTGGGGGTTGTATTGAAATAATTACATCAGCATGCGGACGCTGGAAAATTTCTTCTCCCATAATCAGATCAGATGGCGCTTCCTGTTTCACATTTCTAGTACACGTTGTCTTGTACACAATAGTAGCGGGAAACAATAGTTTGGCACGAGTTCAAGGCATACTAAGAAACGCTCTGGCCCTTGAAAGGCTCAGATGAGTCAGCCGCAAATGACAAAGATTTCAATGACGACAAGCAATCCTGAGATGGTGGCTGGGCAGTGGTGGCCCAGGGAATGCGCTGCAGGAAGCAGATACGACCCTGACGTCCATCTTTTCCCCAGCCTCCAAGTCCTTGGCCACTGACGAGTGACTGTGTCTAACATTTACGTCTACACTGAAGTGTATGCTTGTGTCTGACTAAGCTGGCTTGATTGTTTATGGGGATTAGTTTGTTTGCAGAACAAAACTGCAATGGGGAAAAATACCATGTCCACAGTTCCACTTCAGTTGCTTCTATTGTCTTCCATCCTGCCTGAGCTCCAAACAATCTAAACAGACAAGAGCGCGATCTGATGTGTCCCACGGGAAATCCTACGCCTACTCACAACCTCACTGCTCCTTGCAACGTCCAGGAGATAGGACTGTTGAGCTCTATCTTTATCGCTTATCCTCTCTCGTGCCTTAGTGGGACTTCCAGTACATACTGGCATGAAGCCACACTGCACCAGGGTAGGCCTGTTCATCTAGTCATGGGCAATGGCTTCTCCGTAGTAGTCTGCCACTTGGTTCAAGAATACATATGAACCTCTTACCTACGTTCTCTCCCTTGTCTCTTGCCCTGCTCCTCCTCCTCTCTACCCATTCTTTTCCCCCACT
Source organism: Tokudaia tokunoshimensis (assembly GCA_036184795.1). Lineage (NCBI taxonomy): Eukaryota > Metazoa > Chordata > Mammalia > Rodentia > Muridae > Tokudaia > Tokudaia tokunoshimensis. The sequence goes on along the minus strand of BTHU01000003.1, from coordinate 44,892,843 downwards.
TTCCACGTGGCCATGACCGGCTCTCACCCCTCTATCTCTTCTTTCTCTCTTTACTTTTTATCTCTTTTCTTTCCTCTTACTTTTATACAATAAAGCTTTAAAATAAAAGAGAAGAAAAGGATACATATGAAAAGAACATTCTGAAGTGGGCTAAATGAGGGGTCGTTCCACTTTCCTCCACAGCACAATTGTAGAGTTAGTTCTCTAAGAATCCAGGGAATATTCCAGAGTGTAAGGGCAATGTTAGGAGGGTTAGAATCTGGGGTGAGAAGCTGAAACACCGAAAGCAACAAAGGGAAAGGACAGATGTGAGAGGGAGTGGCTTGGAAGATGTAGGACTGAGAACTGAGAATGGCGTTGTCTTCTCTCCCAGCACCGTTTCACTTTTCATGAAAAAAGCTGGTCACCAAACCCACTCCTTTGTTAGAAGTAATAGTCTTATTCACTTGAAAAATTCTACAAATATTAAAACTTTATTTTGAAATTCCAAACAAAAATTGGAAATACAGAGCAAATGGGAAAGCCATCTCTAATTCTCCCCAGAAAGAAGCACTGTTTTGATAATTTATTAAAGCCACCTGAATGCCTCTGTCTGAAGACGCGCGCATGCTGGCACATACATGTAACTTTACCAAAATAGACATATATACACACAAAGCTCAGCAACCTGTTTTGTTTTTTAAATTGGTCACTGCCAGCTGTTTCGATAAATGTATATCTACAAAGTGAATCTTTAAAGATTTATTTGATATTTTAATTATACAGTGTTTTTGAATGTGGGCATGTGCCCATGACTGCAGAGTCTGGAAGCGGTAGAGACATTTGAAGGCCACTCCCTCTCTCTAGCCCCCTACAAAATGATTGTGCAGGGCTGCATGCTATTCTATTATGATAGTTCATGTTTATTTGACAAATCTCCCGTTGAAGGATTTTTCAGTTTTGATTGCTGCTAAGAGAACTGACAAGAGAACGTTATGCATGTATTTCATTCTTATGGGATTAGAAATAGCTCCTGACTTGGGGGACTCTTATGGAAGAATAGGAGGAAAGATTGTGGACACAGAAGGAGATAGGAACTTCACCAGAAGTCTAACAGAGTCAACTAACCTGGGCCATTGGGGCTGGACCTCCCTGCTCATATGTAGCAGATGTGCAGCTTGGTCTTCATGTGGGTTCCAAACAACTGGAGCAGGGGCTATCCCGAAAGCTATTGCCTGTACATGGGATATGTTCTTCTAGCTGAAGTGCCTTGTCTGACCTCAGTGGTAAAGGAAGTGCCTATCCTTGAAGAGACTTGATGTACCAGGGTCAGGGATCCCCAGGAGGGCCCTCACTCCCTCAGAGGAGAAGAGGAGGAGGGATGGGGGGGAAGGATTATAGGAAGGGGACAGTGAGCAGGATGTGAAGTGCATTTATTATTTTAAAAGAAAATAAATAAATAAAACTTTAAAAAAAGAAAAGAAAGAGCTCCTGGGCTTTCACTTCCAATTTTAATCTTTAATGGAATTTTAATATTATGTTGATCATCTATGCTCTTTAACAAATTACTGAACTGGTTTTTAAAATTTTTTGTGATTTCATATGAGCTCTTTATATTTCATAGATAATATTACTTAATGGTTGTGCCATCTTTCCTATCATTCATGTGTTTCTTGTTATTTGTTCTTCCTCACCCTCTGTGTGGGTGGAGCGGGGAAGGTGGGCACGATTCCTCAGGAGTTATCCACCCTGTATTTTGAGTCTCACAATGACCTAGACTTACCCATCAGGCTAGGGTAGATGGACAATAAACCCCAAGCATCCTCCTGCCTCCACCTCCCCAACACTGGGATTACAAACCCACATCTGAATTTTTATTAGTGTTTTATTGTGTTTGCACAGTATTCCCTTTATAGACTGGCTTATCTTTTCAGCACTGTTTATTAATTTTATATTTTTACTGGAACAGACTGTAAGACTCTGACAAGATTTAGCTACTGGGGACCCCTCCCCCCACCAAGTGAACAACGCAGAGCCAGGGATCGATGCAAAAGCAAGAGGAATTTATTATTCCAGTGCACTGGGGTTGTCCTGCACCCGGAGAAGAGGTGGTGACCCTGGGCAGCCTGTTCAGCAAGTTTTTATATAGTTTCCAGGGGCGGAATAGAGCATCAGCAACTAGGCACAATATGATTGGCAGAACAGTGTGACTTTTAAACTGATTGGTCCTTAGGGAATCAGGTAGCAAATGCTTCCCTTATCTGTAGGTAGCCAACGGTTGGTCCCCCTGTGGTCTTTCTGAGGAATGTAAAGAGTTTCTCCTTCCAGTGGGGAGAGGTGCCTATGTGCCTCTTGACCTCTCTCTTCCAGGAGGGGAGGGATGGAATTTTCCAAGGGTCCCGAGCTGACCTCTTCAAGACCTCTTTTTATTTTTGTGAAGCCAACACTATCAATGGTTTAACTCTGCCTGATTTATTCTCAAAATATTCCTACTATCAGTAATTTGAGTCAAGTTTTTGATGATTTTTCATCCAAATAGTTAAAATAGTCTGATTCAGTCTCCCTTCCAGAATTCTGCCTCTGCCTCTTGGTAGCTATACTCTATGAAGTGGTCCAGATGCTCTTTGTACAGTGAAAATATTCCTCTGCCTAAGACTGTTAAGGGATGTAGAACCCTGGTTATATTCTCAGATAGTCATAGTTATATACTGTAAGTTTTCCTATACAATAAAATCAAACAATGTAGCATAGATATACTAATCAGGGCTCTCTAGAGGAACAGAACCAATAGAATGAATATATTTTGCAAAGGGGATTTATTAGATTGACTTACATGGTATGCTACATGCTGGAGAAGTTGGGAACCCAGTAGCATCTCAGTGCATGAGGCTGGATGCCTCAACAGTCTTGATCTGGCACTGATGGCCTGGAGGATTCCTGGAGAGCTTCTGGTCTTCAGTCTACATTTGGAAAGCCAAAGAAGAGGGGTTCTGGCAGCATTGAATGATTCTTGCAGGAACTTGCAAAACGTGAAGGCGGGCAAGCAGAGTTGCTTGGCCTTCCTTACTCTTTATATCTGAGCCACCCAGTAAACTGCTGTCCACCCTGAGGGAGATTATTTCCTTCCCACTTAATCCTGCCTTGAAGTACTTTTCCACATCCACCCAGGGTTGTGTCTCTTAGTTGCTCTCAGATCTACTCCTGGTAACAATCAAGATCAACCATCACATTAACTACTGTTCCTAGACCATGAGTGTTTTTGAAGAGTCCTGAAGAGTATTACAATATTACATATTACAGAACTGATGCAAAATTTCCCATGAATTTAAAAATAAACTAGGAGCCGGGCGGTGGTGGCGCATGGCTTTAATCCCAGCACTTGGGAGGCAGAGGCAGGAGGATTTCTGAGTTCGAGGCCAGCCTGGTCTACAAAGTGAGTTCCAGGACAGCCAAGGCTACACAGAGAAACCCTGTCTCGAAAAAACCAAAAAAAATAAATAAATAAATAAATAAATAAATAAATAAAAATAAACTAGGAAGCATTGTGATAGTATTAATTGTCAACTTGACAGGATCTGGACTCACCTAGGAGAGGCACCTTGAAGTACACCTCTGAGGGCTGATTTAAACTGAGTGTAGCTGAGAGGAATTAAGGTAATTGAGTTGGAAAGATCTAGCTTATCTATGGGGGGGACACCATTCCCTAGGCTGAGGTCCATCCCCCCACAGCAACAGGAAAAGAAAACAAGAATTAAAGGAATATCTGCACTTAAGTGTCTAAAGGGTAATGAATATGAAGGATCAGAGTTAGGCCTCAGCGTGAGACATGGGATTTCTGGCATGACTTCTCCCTCACTCGTTGGTCCTTTCAACCATCAGCCTTGAGTTCCACTGAGTTGAATTGCTCATATATTGTGAATTACAGTCGATTTACTATCTTACTCATGCTACACATGCACAGGTTAAATCAACTATGAAAAAGTGTTCAGAAAAAAAATGTATCTCTACTGACCATGTTTAAATATACTTATAATCATTATTCATTAAGCTGTATAAGATAGAAATTTAGTTGACATTATAACTATTATAATAGGTATGATAAATAACTAGAGCCAATTTTTAAAGTATAAAAAAGGTGTACATAGATTTTGTGAACATGCTAAGACACTATGTCATTTACATTAGGAATTTGAGCTTCTGCAGATTTCAATGTCTGTAGGCTAGAACTATTTTCCCCAAAAACCAAGGGACAATTGTATTAATTTGCATGTCTTTTCCTATTGGTCAAGAAGCTCTTTGATGGCAAATTATCTTGATTAACTCTGTATTATTCCCACCTATATGTAATAGATTTCATAAATATCAGTTAAATAAAGAAGTCTTAAGCCAAGAAAGAAGGCAATCTTTTAACAATGAATATTTATTCTAGGGCTAAACAATATCATGATTACACATTAAAAAATAAATCTTATATCTGCAGAAAATATTGAAACTAATGCATAAAGATATGAATCATGCACTTTAGCAGTCTGAAAACCCAGACATAGAAACATTCTTCTTATTGACTCTCCATGTTCCATTACCTTCACCTCCTTCCCATTCCATACACACACACACACACACACACACACACACTTGCTCATTTCCTGGGGGAATATTTGACTTAATTGACAGTAGTAGAATAACTTTGACAGAATAAAAAGGAATTAAGATCCTAAATTCAGATCCTAACACTGGCCAATAATCCCCCCATAAGGTGCTTGTGCTCAGCAGTGGGATTTACTTCCCCCGTTTCCCAAGATGATTAAGAGTTGATTCATAATTGACTATGATGCACACTGGAGCATGTTATCAACTCAAGAAAGGGGCTGTGTCTTCATGATTCTCATTAGCACGAACAGTGGTTAAGCTGCATACCCGGAGCATAATGTCCTCTGTGCTCTAGGAAGAGGAAGCTTCCATTGCCTAGATTATGAAATATTGATTAATTCTTGTGTGCTCAGACATCCGTCTAAAACTTGAATCATTCAATCTGTCATCTTTCCTGCATCCACCTAGAAGAAAGATACAATGGCAACCCCAAGGGAGACAAAAGGAGCGATGAGGGGCTGGAAATGAGACAGGAGCGTAAACACGCAGAAAAAAAAAAAAAAAGAGGCTGTAAATGAAGCCTGACAAACTTACCCTGTAGACAGACACAGCACCCACCCACAATTGCACACACACCAGCCCCTCTCCTAATTAGCGAAGCCTTGCTTTCATGCCAGATATTAGGGAAACATTAACGAGAGAGAAATCGTGTTAATCCATTTCCCATTTCATTAATTATGCATCAATGCCAAGTTTGTGTCGGCCTGCCATAGACATGCTGCTCCAACCAAGACCAATGCTGCATGCTATGCAACAGTTCTCTGGACTTTTCTGATTCTCCATGACTGCTTTAAGGTTCTGCTAAATGCTTCTTCTATGTGTATTTGTGTTCTGTAGTAAATATTCTGTGATTGGATTATGAAATGTCATTTATACTGACTAATTATTTCTTAGTGAATACTTCATCTCTGTCCCAGGCACAGTAAATATTCTCTTCAGTTAAAGAAAAATGCAACAAAACTTCATGAAGGTACTGAGTGTCATTGAATTATATACATAAAAGATGGTGAAATGATATATTTTATGTGATATATGTTTATCACAACACAGAGGGAAAAGGCTTTTAAAAGTAAACCAATCTTTCTACAGGCCTTAAAAGGTTAAATTATACTAGAAATAAAAAATGGGGAAGGTGTTTGAAAATTCTTAGTCTCAAAATATCTTGAGGTAAGGCTAGGAGGATGGTTCAGAAAGTAGGAGGAACACTTAAGCCATGACCTGAGTTGAAATCTTAGAACGACTAATGAAAAGGCAGAACCGACTCTCAGAAGTTTGTTCTGTAACCTCCACAGAAGTGCCATTGCATATGTGTCCCTCATCATATACATTTAAGGAGAAGGAGGAAAGGGAAAAAGAGTAGGAGGAAGAATAATAATAATAGTGATAATAATAATAATAATAATAAGAAGAAGAAGAAGACAGAGAAGAAGAAGAGGAAGATTTCAAGATATATATATATATATATACACACAGAGAAAATATGAGATAAATTTCAGAGCCAGCAACCTCCATTGTGCTGTCTGGACAACCCAAGGGCATTGGAATAACTTCACCAACACATATTAACTGAGCATCTAAAAAATATTTGCCACTGTATTAATTAATTCAAAGTGTCAATAGTTAATCAAAGTCACTCTCCTCCCCTGGCTTTCTCTGGGCACCTGGATAATTGCTTAGTGTTGACCAACCATTGCCTCTCCCTTCAGCCCAAGGGCAAGGCTAAGAGACTCACCTGAGTTTCACTAGTACTCATAGAAAGATTATTGCTCCCTTCTCCTGCTAAATAGGATCACTTGTCCACCCTGAATGAGTCCCACTTTTGAGGAGTCCTTCAGAGCCACAAAGTACCTCATACCTCACACTCTCAGAGGACACAGAGTAAATACCAACTCATCCGGTAACCTTTTCTCAGCTTTTGTATGAAGACACTCGATATTAAAATGTCACCAGAAGATATAAACTCAATTATCTTCAAGCTACAAATTGATTTACCATATGCTTAATAAGGAATTTTCAATCATTATGAATAAATGACTTTACCATTATAAATAAGATTACTTTACTAGTAGCATAACATTGATTAGATACAAAATATTGATGGGTCAATCAAAAATGAAATTTAAAATAAGAAAAAAAATACAGTAAAGTCTTCAAGAAATATTTTTTCCGTGTCAAGATTTTCCCCATGGATGAATTGCTGATTGCTACTTTTAACTAAAAATAAGCCATCAATTCACCAAACAGAGCTGCATACTGCTTATTAAATTCTTATAATCGTTTCCCTTAAACCTCCTCATTTAAAATCTTTAATTTTATCTAGACTTACTCACTTAACAGGTTGGGTTTTTCTGGTTTCTTTCTTGCAGTTCCCACTGCATCCACACTATCCAATTCCCCTTCTCCAATGATGCTTTTGCCAGCATCAATCTCGCAACAGGAACCCCGAGGGGAAGGTAGGAGTGTCTGCCACTTAACTCTTCAAAATATGTGAACAAAGGCCAAAGTTCCAAAGGGCTTCTAAAGGTGGCACTGCCGAGGAAAGTGCCTCTCAGAGTCCAAATGCTTCTCAGAACAAGGAGGACTCAGAGCAGCAGGGAGGACTCTTGCCAATGAGATCCTTTCGAGAGAACAAGCACACAGGTCCAGGCGGGTGGGCTGTGCTTTTGCGTGCTTTCTTACACCTGTGTGTGCAGACTATCCATTTTACGACAAGATCATATTTTGGGAAAGATCATGTCACATTCCGTTAACAGAGAACAAATTATATTTATATGAACTTTACTCAACAGACCTTTCAATCAGCAATGCATATGTGTGTGTGTGTGCGTGTGCATGTGTGTGTGTGTGTGTACATATTAGCATTACAGACATTTTCAATATGTTTTTTTAACCTATGTATACATGCATTTGTGGCACACACAGATTGAGAGAGGCTTAGAGTACTACACGGGCTGCTGGTTTACCTTCCACCTTATGAGACAGAATCTCTGTTGTTTTTCTGCTATGAATGCCAGGTCAGCTGGCTCATGAACTTCCTGGGGCTTTTTGTTTGTTTGTTTGTTTGTTGTTTTGTGTTGTGTTGTTTTATTTGTCCTTGCCTTCCATCTACCATAGAAACTCTGGATTGCAGACACCGTGCATCTGGCTTTTGCATGGGTTCTGGGGATTCAAACTCAGATCCTCACACTTGCATGCAAGCACTTTTGTCCACAAAACAATCTCCACAACCCATTATCCATATTTAACAGAAGTTAGGAGAGGACCAAAGCATCACCAGAGAAAACATCTAGGGCTTGGCATCCCCGCATCTCGTTACTTAGAGATCCTGGAGTCAAGGCACCTCTGCAGCCGGAATAATCACTCCATAGATAACTAACTGCCCATGGTCTGCCTACTGACTGGGTATCAGAGCAGCCTCGGTGTCAGAGACTGTACTTCAGCTGAGAAGGGGCTGGGATGTGCCAGGGCTTGGTGAAACACTGGGACCTCAGCTTCTCACTGAGGAGTTCTCAGCACAAGGACTGTGGGAGGAGGAAGAGCAAAGTGTCCCTCTCTCCTCATTGAGTCAGCCAATGATACAGTTCAAAGTATCTTTTGATGAAAGATCACTGAGTGGCTCTGTGTATGTGACACAATACAATTTAAAAATTTGAAGCAATTTAAATAATTTAAAAAATAAATAATTTTAAAAACTAAAAAACTGTAATAGGCCAGATATAAAATCAACTCAAGCAAGTCAGTAGCCTTCCTATACTCAAAGGATAAGGAGGCTGAGAAAGAAGTAAGAGAAATGATACCCTTCACGATAGCCACAAACCATATAAAATATCTTGGCGTGACTCTAACCAAAGAAGTGAAAGATCTGTATGACAAGAACTTCAAGTCTCTGAAGAAAGAAATTGAAGAAGACCTCAGAAGATGGAAAAATCTGCCATGCTCATGGATTGGCAGGATTAATATAGTAAAAATGACCATCTTACCAAAAGTAATATACAGATTCAATGCAATCCCCATCAAAATCCCAACTCAATTCTTCATAGAGTTAGAAAGAGCAATTCAAAAATTCATCTGGAATAACAGAAAACCCAGAATAGCTAAAACTATTCTCAAGAGTAAAAGAACCTCTGGGGGAATCAGTATCCTGGACCTCAAGCTGTACTATAGAGCAATAGTGTTAAAAACCGCATGGTATTGGTACAGTGACAGGCATGTAGATCAATGGAACAGAATTGAAGACCCAGAAATGAATCCACACTCCTATGGTCACTTGATCTTTGACAAAGGAGCTAAAACCATCCAATGGAAAAAAAGATAGCTTTTTCAACAAATGGTGCTGGCTCAACTGGAGGTCAATATGCAGAAGAATGCAAATTGACCCATTCTTATCTCCTTGCACTAAGCTCAATTCCAAGTGGATCAAGGACCTCCACATAAAACCAGACACACTGAAACTAATAGAAAGGAAACTAGGGAAGAACCTTGAACATATGGGCACAGGGGAGAATTTCCTGAACAGAACTCCAATAGCTTATGCTCTAAGATCAAGAATAGACAAATGGGACCTCATTAAATTACAAAATTTTTGCAAGGCAAAAGACACTGTCAAAAAGACAAAGCGGCAACCAACTAACTGGGAAATGATCTTTACCAACTCTACATCCGACAGAGGGCTAATATCCAATATGTACAAAGAACTCAAGAAGTTAAACGCCAGAGAGGTAAGTAACCCTATTAAAAAATGGGGTACAGAGCTAAACAAAGAGTTCTCACCTGAAGAATATCAAATGGCTGAGAAGCACCTAAAGAGATGTTCATCATCCTTAGTCATTAGGGAAATGCAAATCAAAACAACTCTGAGATTCCATCTCACACCAGTCAGAATGGCTAAGATCAAAAACACAGGAGATAGCAGTTGTTGGCGAGGATGTGGAGAAAGAGGAACACTCCTCCACTGCTGGTGGGATTGCAAGCTGGTACAACCACTCTGGAAAGCAGTCTGGCGGTTCCTCAGAAAACTGGGCATGACACTCCCGGAGGATCCGGCTATACCACTCCTGGGCATATACCCAGAGGCTTTCCCTGCATGCAATAAGGACACATGCTCCACTATGTTCATAGCAGCCTTATTTATAATAGCCAGAAGCTGGAAAGAACTCAGATGTCCCTCAACGGAGGAATGGATTCAGAAGATGTGGTATATTTACACAATGGAATACTACTTTGCAATTAAAAACAATGAATTCACAAAATTCCTAGGCAAATGGTCAGAACTTGAAAATATCATCCTTAGTGAGGTAACCCAATCACAAAAGAACACACATGGTATGCAGTCACTGATAAGGGGATATTAACCCAGAATCTCAGAATACCCTAGACACATTTTGCATATCAATAGATTTCTAAGAAGATGGAAGGAGAGACCCCTGGTCCTGGAAAGACTGGATGTAGGGGAATACCAGGACAGAGAAACGAGAGGGGGTTGAATGGGGAAAAGAGGGAGGGAAGGGGGCTTATGGGACTTTCGGGGAGGGAGGAAACGGGAAAGGGGAAATGATTTGGAATGTAAATAAAAAAAAACCTTAGAAAATAAAATTAAAAAAAAAACTGTAATAGGGCATTTGCCTAGCATGTGCAATCCCCTGAGTTTAGCAACACACACAGACACACACACACACACACACACGCACACGCACACGCACACGCGCACGCATGCACATGCATACACACATACACATAAACACACATGTACACATACACATGCACACATACACAAACCCCCATTGCATTTTTCGGTACCATCTCCTTATTCACATGGATAAAACTTTTCAGGATCTGCATCAATAGCAATAAAAGCTAGAGCAGAGTGTGCTGGGATAGACCTTACCAGCTAACTGTGAGGCAGAGCCTAGAAGAAATGTAACACCTGTAATCCTAGCACTTGAGAGGCTGAGGCAGGGGGGTTATAAATTGGAGACCACTGGGACTACATAGAAAAATTCTTTCAAAATTAAATGGAAAAAGTAAAAGTTGTTGACTTTATGGATGATGAGCCTGCCTCCTTCCTGCAGCGAGCAATAAATATTCATGGATAGTAGAAATACAAAAATATAAGTCAAAGCAAAAGAGGAAACCAAAAAGCCCAATTCACCACACAGTTTCTTCATTTATATACTTTTATAAAAAAATCTATTTCAGCATTTACCCTGAGAGTTGTTAAGCATATAGATTTTGTCTCTTGTGTGTGTGTGTGTGTGTGTGTGCACACGCGCGTGCGCGCATTTTGGGTAACCTTTATATTAATAACAATGGCAGTAGTAACTGATTCCAAAAGAAGTTTGGGTATCATGATTACAGGAAATTGTTTGAAGCATTAATTTACATAACTATTTTTGTGCAAGGGAAGCATGATGGAATTCTCACACTGTAAGTGCAGACTAAAATGCCATGGGAAATAGAAATGAAAACAGGGAAGAAATGTAGATATCTATTAAGCAGAGAGTAGCATTTGCCTTTTAAATTAAACTTAATTTTCTAACTCTGAAATGGGTCATGGGAGTATCATACTGCTGAGGTATTTAGACTATATGTCAGTGTAGAAAAAGTGATATAGTGAATACTTATAACATGAAGGAAATTGTATCTATCACCAAATTTATGATTAAAATATTTGACAATATTTTATTTGTGTGTGTATGTGTGTGTGTGTGTGTGTGTGTGTGTATGTGTGTATGTGTGTATGTTGCTAAACTCAGGGGATTGCACATGCTAGGCAAATGCCCTATTACAGTTCTTTAGTTTTTAAATAAAAATTTTTTTAATTATTTAAATTGCTTCAAATTTTTAAATTGTATTGTCACATACACAGAGGTGTTACAAACATTTTCAAATTTCTATGGACGGCACAGAGAGTGGGAACGGTTAAAGATCACTATGCAGGCTAAAAAGAGATGGCTCAATAACTACGAGTGTGTTCCCAGCACCCACACCGGTGTACTCTGCACCTCCTGTAAGTTCAACTCCAGGAGATCTAGCTACCTCTTCTGATCTCCTCCAGCACCTCACCCCTGTGCAAGTGCACACACAACATTAAAAATGAAGATAAAACCTTTTAAAGATCGCTGATCAGTATGCTATAGAAACACCTCGCTGTCTTTATTATTTGTGAAAGAAATGCAGATATTTGGGGGCCAAGAAATGGCTATGTTCAATGGAAGAGCACGTATACAGCATTCCCAAGGCCCTGAGAGGCAGAGCAATGCGGGAAACAAAGAGCTGTAAAATGATCTCTAAAACTTGGGGACAGTATCAGAAAACAAGCTGTGAACCACGGAATCATGGCAAATGATCAGTAAGGCAAGTAAAACAGCCTGGAATATTCCTTCCTCGCTCAAGATCTCTACATTCCTAATTCCCTACTCCAGCTCCATTGTATAGCCTATCTGTCAGCGCCTGTGCACATTGGGCATAAATGTGAGAATCTGAAGTGACCTTGACCTGAATCCTCAACCCCAATTATAACTCACCTAGCTGATGTGCCATTGACATCACAGTGTTCCAGGAATTGTTATTAAAGACTAATTAGGAAGTCAGTTACCCTGATGGAATCACAAAGACCTAAATAACCAAACAAAACAAAACCAAAAACTTGAAAACAACCTGACATCCTACAGAGGAATACCACCACACCAAACAGGATGTTTCCATTCATCCTTGGGGCAAATAGACAAGAACCCATCAGGATGGAAATGGGACTCAATTTTAACGAACACTTAGAGGGGTGAGTATTAAAAATAACTTTGCGCAAACTATGAGAACTTGGAGTTCTCTTACTGAAAGGGTGTGGAAGCAAGTATAAAGTCTACACACATTGTAACTCCCTGGTGTAAAACACCAGGCTGGATTGTGGGAAAAGCCCACACCCTGTGAGTTCCAATCACCCTGCTTTAGAATGAAAAGAAGGAAATGTTGTTTTGAGCATCTTGCCAGGGCTTGGGAAAGTAGAGCAGTTGCTGAAAGCAAGGTTGTTGTGATCGATCTAGACAAAGGGGTGGATTCTAAATTACTTTTGCCTCTTAAAAGTTGAAACTGGTCGCTGTCCCCAAACTGAGCATAAATAGCATCAAACTGGAGGAAGAGCCATGAGGGGAGAAGGGCTGAGTGAAGGGGTTTAATGGGCAACTTTAAGGAACACATTTTGATTTTTAGATTCTTTTCAAACAATACAGTTTGCTTTAGCGAATGCTTTTGGACAACCGGGGGCTCGGTTCCTAATGCAAGAAATGTTAACCCTAAGTTTGTCATTTTTTTAAAAATATTAGTGCTGAGACTCAAACCCAGGACTACATACATGCTAAGTACACACTCTAGTAAGCTATCTTCTTAGCTCTTCACACTTTAACATAAAGCAGTGGTTCATAAATGCTGTGAGTATAAACTTTGAGCTTAGCAGGGAAATCATTATCAAATAATCTGGTTACAGAGGATTGTAATGTATCTCCCCACGTCCACTACCTGACTTTAATATTTATCAGCTCACAAGCCATTTCATTTTTGATTTTCCTGCCCAACCCCACTCCATATTATTGCAGAGCAAATTCAAGATATGAGATGAGTTATTTTAGCTCTTCATATAAAATATTTGGGGCCTCTTTCTTGTTATAACATAGCATTTCCATCTCTAATAATATCTGGTAGGGAAATCCATGTGGTCATATGACTGTGGTCCCCATCACTATCCTTTGATGACCCTGGGCCACATTCCATTACCAACCTCATCACACAACAAAATATCTCTGAATATCACTTAGAAATATGCTGGTTTATTAGCCTGCTTGCATAAGTCACACACAAACACATTGCTGCTTCTATTGGGTATCTCTTGGGAAGACCTTTGCTATTCCAGACTTATAAGCGGATAAAGAAAGAACAGTGTTAGAATTCTCAGCAGAATATGTCTTCCTCATCTCCAGCAGTTTCTTTGTTAGAATAAAGAGCTCACTAGGCCATTATTGTCTAGAAAATATAGCTCCCTAACAGCTGCTCTATGATATTGATAGAAAGGCTTTATGACATTAGCATCACCTAGAAATAAAGTCCAGGCCTGCATGGGCTGGATATCTTTGCAGTTTGAGAGCTGGCATGCTTATTGGCACTGCCCCTCAGAAGCTAAGGCACAAATGAGCCAAGGCTGTGTTCACACAGTTGAAAATGACAATGCCAGGCCAGAGGCCCAGGCCTGAGAAAAATGTGTCTGGGTTGGTTCTACCACTGCACTTTCTGATAAACCAGGACATTGCTTCAGTATGAAATTCACTCTAGTAGGGAGGAAGGAAAAGAAACCTTTATGTCTTCATGTGAGTCAGATCCTTTCCCTGGTTCTCTTGGTGAAAGAGAATGGGGAAAAAAAAAAGAAAGAAAGAAAAAGAAATTCCTTCCTGTTTTCTTCTCAGTGTACACGAAGCACACTGATTAATGCTAATGGGATTCATGCATTCAGACAGGAGTGTACTCAGCTTCAGGATTGGAAATGCCATTCAGGAAGTTTGTGATTGGCATTGATCGGGACGCCTTTAATTCAGGTCGAGTTTACCCTTTTAAATTTAGGTGAACAGAAATCCCTATTGAATGTGTCTGCCACAGTGCTACTGTTTATGGCTGTTAAGAAAAAAAAAATCACTTCTGAATAAAATCTTTCTCTTTTTATTCTAGCTCATAAAATATTTTCTTTGGTAAATTTTGAAATAAAACATCTTATCATCTGAAGAGTCCAATTTTAGTCTAATGTTTTCAAACATGCCTGTTATGGGGCTGAGCAAACAGAACAGGGAAGATAATGAATTCTTTCTTATAGGGGACAATGTTTTCCTAAGCCTTAGTTCAAACATAAAATAAGACAATCTAGTTTTCCACCAGGGAAATTATTATCTGTTTCATATGTACTATATTAATTAGATTAGGTCCAAATCCCCGTAGTTTGCATAATTGTATTTAATTTGCCAGAAGGGGTCAGATGTACCATTGGACCTCTTCTGAGAGGTGATGCTATTTAATCGGCAAGAGTGTATCCCATTCTATAGACCTGAAAAGCAATTTTAGGATGAAATGTGCAGTTCTCTTTGGAGGCACAAATTCTACTGATTGAGTAGGAACAGCCCAAGAGCTGCACCTAATTAAATAAATATAAGGGCAGAGTTGATAGATGCTTGAGTCGTCAGATTGCTTAGTCTAAGCCATCCCTTTTAGGGTAGTATAATTTCCTTAAATGGATTTTCTGAGTATTTAACTAACATGTCACTAAATTACAAATTTTCGTACACCAAACCCTTAGACTATTTACTTCATTCTTATCATGCTTCCTACTATCAGGGTTAATGAGTTTTTCTTCACAGTAAATAAACTGCTTTCCTTTTCTTCGTCATCCCTTGGAATCACAGAAATGAAAGAATATCCACTTTTTTGTTTGTTTGTTTGGGAAAACAAAACAATAGCTTCTAATTTAATACCACTTTTAAAAGACAAGATGGCCTGAGACTTCCGGCTATATTCCATGTGTCTACACTGTCCTTTTTGCCCACAGAATGGCCACTGCTGCTGGAAAACCCCTGCTCTTTCTCAGGACCAGCCCCAAACAGTCCCCACCAGTGGGAATTCCTTTCCTTTTGTAAAGTCCAGTCTTGGCTCCTTTCTCTTCATTCCTGAAGTAGCTGCACACTGTGACACCTTGAGCGTTGTTTAAACACCAAAAAGGGAGAAGAAAAAGCAAACTCGAACTCAGCATTGGGATTCAAGCTGTTTTTCAGACTGATCTCTGTGGGCTCCCTTATAAGACCCAGGGAAAGGGGGGGAGAATTCTGCTTCACACCCTGAGTTTTCAAAGCTCTGGTATCTTATCTATTTGCTTTCCATTGGCTTACTTTTGTTTTGTTTTTAAGAGTTATTGTTGTTTGTGATTACATGTTGGTCTGTATGTTTGCATGGAGGGGGGGAGTTGTGCATTTGAGTACAAGTGCCCAAGGAGGCCAGAGACATCAGATCCCTTAGAGCTAAAGGTGTGGATGGCTGTGAGCTATCTGATATGGGTGCCAGCAACCAAGCCAGGTCTTCGGAAAGATCAGCAAGAACTATTAACTGTTGAGTCTTCTCCCCAGTCTCTTCTTATTTGCTTTTTAACAAGTTTTTCCCTTTTTTTTTTGTCTTTTGTTAGTTTGTTTGTTTTTCAGTTTTCTTTTGAGTCTGGGGGGAGAGGAGGGTTCCTTTTCTAAGACAGGTTCACACTGTATAGTCCAGGCTGGATAGAAATATGTGATTCTCCTGCCTCATAGGGTTACAGCACTATGCCTAGTTCCCCTTGACAGGAAAGAAAAAAAACATCTGAAAACTTTGGTGTCACAGGAAGAGGAGCCTGGGGAGACAGGCCAAGGAGTGAGTCCCAGTTATACCCTCCCTATCCCAACCCCATCTATACAGAGTGAGGAGCATAGTGCAGGACACAGAAGGTTAAACCACTTCTTTTTACTACTTACCTGAATTATCCTTCTACTTCCTTGTGGGATGTAGAGTCTTCATAGCCTTTCTTCTTAGCATAGGGCCTGAGCTGAGCAAGAAAATTTGATGGGTTACCACAAGACTTAGCTTCTTTCCTAAGGTTAGACACGGATTAAAAATTTGAAGGATAAGCTAAACTTTAAAATGAGAGTTCTGAAGAAACAGAGATATAGTAAAATACATTCATAGATCATTCTAGATTTTCAGTGTCAGAATGAGCTGAGGCTTAGTTTGGCTTCAGGCTTAAAAGGGGCGAGACTCTGAGCTCATATCACAGCTCTGCCCCTTACTCAACACATAGCTACGGGCAAGTCACTTCACCTCATTTTCTTCATCTGATAATTGGTTTAATAGCAGCATCCACAGACATCAACTGAATTAACATACACTTAGAACAATGGGACATAGAAAGCCAGGAGTCTTAGGGTGATAATAAAAGGCTTATAGTTGTTGTGATCAGTTGTTTTATACACAGTGTATAAAACAGAATTCCATAATCACTTAGCTATCACAGGGAGTTCAGAATCTCCTGGCCAGAACTTCACCACAGCTGGCCACCATTGTCAGTGGAAGTATCTCATTGGAACCTCAATGTGTAACAACTAGAGTTGAGAATCTCGAACCTTTGGGTCCTGGTGACACAGACCATGGATTACAGTAAAGAGAGCTCAGAAGAGGAGATGAGTTCGTTTTCCACAACTGTCCTATAGTGCAATCAATGGGGCAGACCTAAGAATAAAAGCTACCAGCAGTGAAGTCTTCAGTGGAGCCTGTTTAAAAGTAATTTTGAAGATGACGAGACAGCTGACTATATGACCTAAGTTGTATCTCCAAGACCCATATGGTAAGAAAAGAACTGATGTCTTTCTGAGCACCACATATACAAAGTGGCATGTTCTTTCCTGAATACACACGCGCACACACATACATGTACCAATAACTAAATGTAAAATAAAATTTAAGTAAATTTGAGAACTAGGGAGTACCATACAAAATATTAGATAGATAGATAGATAGATAGACAGACAGACAGACAGACAGATAAATTTATTTTCCAGCAACCACATTTAATACTAGGCTTAGTTGTGTTTATGCCTGTAATCTCAACACTATGCGGATTAGAGAATACCAGCACCTGGCTGGCCACCAACCTAGCTACAGGCCTAGTGAGAGACTGTGTATCAAAGGAATATGACAGAGAATGATAGAGTTGGACATTTGACATCCTCTACTAGTCTCTGCATGCCTGTACATACCCACATGTGACATACACTATACACACATACACTACACTCACATACATAAATACTTGCATACTAAAATCAATCAATTAAAAAGTTAGCTTTACCTTTCTAGCAGGCCTGTGACTATTGGTATGTACTGTGTGGGTAGGCTCCACTAGGATTTGGGGCAGATTCTCTAGTCGGGCTACATACCTATTTGTGGAGATTTACTGTAGTTCAATTCAATTCTCCAGGGCCATTTGTAACATTCAGTTAAGTTATCAGATCATGGGGTCAGGAAGCCAGCAGATTCTCTCTGGCTGGTGGAATGCCCTAATTAAGAGAGGCCAATAGACCTTTGGACAACAGAAATCTTTACCAATAGGCTGTACTTTGTACCATTCCTTCAGTTTGCCTTGGCTGGGCACTGCACACCAGAAAGCAGGCCATTTCACCATCTATAAAGAAACCAGCTTTAGGAGTAAGGCTTGCAGAAAACCCCACACACGAAGCAGAGTTGTAGCTCACCATTCTCCCTTTACCTAATTCCATGTATTTTGAAACGCAGGCAGAAGAACCCTCAAGGATATCCATGCCCTAAATGTGAGATATGAGTAAGGTTATGTGCCTTGAGATGGGAGAGCGCTCTGTCCAGAAGATCTGTATCACTAAAGCTTGTCCAGCCTAACCACACGAATCTTCAAAGGCAACAACTTCCTCTTCTGGCCATAGGGAAAGAAGCAACAAGGATTCAGCCCATCACCCCCAGCTATTAGGACGCAGCAGAGAGCTTTGAGCCAAGGACACTTTGTCTTTTAAAGGCCAGTAGTAGCTTTCAGGGGAAACACCAAGAAATAAAGTGGGGACAGGAGGTACCTCAATTCCTCAGCCACATAAAACTCAGTGCCGTCAATATCTGGGAGAGGAAAGAAGTTATTTGCTGTAGGCCACAGAGAGGGCTGTACTGTGACTTTAACCTGACGGGGCTCACATTAAACTTCTTACCTGCTAACTATAAAATAAAAAATGACAACTGTTGGAAGCTAGGGAGGTGGCTCAGTCATTAAGAGTGAGAACTCTTAACAAGAGAAACTGACTTTGAATCCCTAGCACCTATGTAAAACAAAACAAACAAACAAACAAATACCCAACAAAAAAAACCAAAAGCCTCTGGGCTTGAGACACACATGCCTGGAGTCCCAGTCCTGTGGGAGCAGAGACGGGGGATCTTCAGGGTTTACTATTTGACAGCCTCTATCCAGGTTCAGTGAGAGACCCTGTCTCAGTGGAAGGAAACGAAGAGTGTTAGAGCAGAGCACCCAAGACCCTCTTACAGCCTTTACATGCACATATTTGTACATACCACACATGTGCACACATGTGTGTTCACACACACACACACACACACACACACTCCTCCTCCTCCTACTGATTGAAGCCCTTAAGTTGCTGATGGTTTTTAATAGCAGAAATGGAAAAAGTAGTATTTCATGATGCTAAATATTGGGATAAAAGTGATTTTTCAACAGTCTACGGGAAATGTAGAAAAATGCAATCTAAAACTAGTTGTTTTAGATTAAATATTAATTTCTAATGCTACTGTATAACTCATTTTAGTTCAATTACAGGACAGTGGGGAGCTTTTAAATCTCACAAAGTAGGGTTTTTTCTCTATTCCATAGAAGGCATTCAAAGAAAGGGATTACGTGCTCTTAAGTGTTTGACTAGCTAAATTTAATGAAAGTTAATCAAAAATGTACTCCAGTGGGTGTGAAATAGGATGGAGCTAAAGGGATTCCCATTTAATCCAACAGTCTCAACACACACACAGGTGAGCAACAGCCCTAAACTACTGACCTCATTACAAATGACAATATGACTACATCAGATACAAACAGGATTTATATTAGTGCTGGAGAGATGGCTCAACAGTTACGGCAGTTACAGAGGACCTGGACTTGGTTACCAATCAGTTAGCTGACAATCCCCTTTAACTCCAGCTCCAGGGAATATGATGCCTCCTTTGGCCTCTAAGATACACACACACACACACACACACACACACACACCACATGATTATACATGTACAGACACATAAATAACGATGAAGTAAATATTTTTAAAGTTAATGCATACAGAAAAATGGATTTTTAAAGACCATGCTTCAGTATTTAATAAGACTTCAAACTTTAGACTAAAGGCTTCCTGATTCCTCTTGACCCACCACACTAGTATTCCACACACTTACAGCCTGCATGTCATAAAGTGAATTCTATAGACACATTTATCACAGTATTTATTGCAGCAAATTTTGAGCTATAATACTTCAAGTTCTCATACTCTGCATCTGGTCATAATTCTCTTGTTTAAAACAGCTGGCATTCAGTATGCAACAGAAATCGCTGTACATCCATGTTTATTGCAGTTCTGTGCACAAATTAACACAGTGTGAAATCAGCCTAGATGAACAACAGCAGAGGAATGAGTCAAGAAAATATGATACATATCCACAATGGAGTTTTTCTTTGGCCATAGTGAAGAATGAGGTTATGTCATTCGCAGGAATGAATGGAATGGAAGATTATCATGTTAAATAAAATAAGTAGACATACCATATGTGTGTTTTCTATGTACAGATTATAGATTCATAGATAATTTATAAATAGATAGATAGATAGACAGACAAATAGATGGATATATGATGGATAGACAGATAGATGAGATATATAGATGAGATAGATAGATAGATAGATAGATAGATAGATAGATAGATAGACAGACAGACAGACAGACAGACAGACAGACAGACAGACAGACAGACAGATGATGGACAGACAGAGAGATGGGCAGATGGATAGATGATAGGCAGGACATGAAATTAGAAGGGGAAGTATGTGGGGACTCTAAAGCGAGGGGATGAGAGAACAAGAAATGGTATTATGAAGAAAAAAACCAAATGTCAGGCTAGAGATGTGGGTCAGTAGTTACTAGTGTTTACTGTGCAGTTGCAAGGACTGGATTTCAGATTCCAGCACTTGCATAATATATCGGAAGTCTCACAATGTCTGTTCTGAGAGAGGGTTTCTATTCCTGCACAAACATCATGAGCAAGAAGCGAGTTGGGGAGGAAAGGGTTTATTCAGCTTATACTTCCACATTGCTGTTCATCACTAAAGGAAGTCAGGACTGGAACTCAAGCAGGTCAGGAAGCAGGAACTGATGCAGAGGCCATGGAGGGATGTTACTTACTGGCTTGCTTCCCCTGGCTTGCTCAGCTTGCTCTCTTTTAGAATCCAAGACCACCAGTCCAGGGATGGTACCACTCACCAATAGGCCCTCCCCCTTTATCACCAACTGAGAAAATGCCCCACAGCTAGATCTCATGGAAGCACTTCCCCAACTGAAGCTCCTTTCTCTGTGGTAACTCCAGCCTGTGTCAAGTTGACACACAAAACAGACCAGTAAAGGGATCCAATGCCCTTTTTTTAGCCTCCACTCATACATGGGTACACACACACACACACACACACACACACACACACACACACGAAAGTCAAAGGGCATTACCTGAGAGGACAAGGGGATCTTCCAAAGGATGAAAAATTTCAAGATGGCGGGGAACAATGATAACAAAGAACAATGTCAGATATGCAGGAGAATGTCATATTGAAATTCGCTGTTTTGTGAACTAACTAAATAGAAAGAAGGGGAGAAAAAGCAACAGTTGACATTCCACAGAGAAGTCTATCCAATTCAAATAAGTATTGTAGCTTGGATTAGGTGTCTGTTTAAGTTCCTTTCTGATTTGCTGGGGACAGCCCACCTGGACGCCATGCCTAGTAATTTCTCAGATGACAATAAACCATGAAGACCTAGAAATAAAGTGTGCGCACGGGTAAGCACCAACTCTCTCTCTGCTCTCATCCCACCCACGGACCCCACACTTTCCCACTCATTATCCTTCTCCATCAAAACAGGAAATAGTTTGATATCATTAGTTATTCCTAAAGCAAATTTGTGTATGTGTGCTTTTAAGCCCCTTATCACTGAAGTTGTAGAATGAAACCACAAAGTGCTTTTGTTTTGCTTTGTTGGCAAAACACAAATAGTGGAAGGAAATGCTGGCTTAGATGCTGGCCCTGATGGAAAGCTTGCTGCAGTTATGCTGTGCTCCCATGTGCTGTTTGCAGGGGAAAGTTGAGGTCAGAGTTTGTGTGGAGAGAAGTGATCACAGAGAGGTGTAAGCCAGGCAGGCAAGATGGGAGCTTGCTGCCAATCCCAGTGGTCTGATCTCAGTGTGGAAAATGTCCTCTAGGCTCACCACATAAGTGCATATGACACACAGACACACAGACACAGACACACACACACACACACAGAGAAAGAGAAAGAGGCAGAGACACACAGACACACATATACACACAGAGAGACAGAGAAACAGAAGGATAGAGAGAGATAGAGAGACAGACATACACACACACTGAGACATACACACACAGAGAGGCAGAGATGGAGAAAGACAGAGTGATAGAGAGACAGAGACAGACAGACAGACAGACAGACACACACACACACTGACATGGGTGCACACACACATGGGCACACATACAATAATAAATAATTTAGGGTAATGAAAAAGAACCTTAAGCCATACCTTCTCTTACAACTGATGTTTCTGCTTTCATGTTTTTGCTCACTCAGTGAAATTTTAACCCAGGAGTCCAGTTTCCTTGATTCTCCGCCCTCACTGATATTTTTTTTTTCATAAAATTATTTGAAAATTAGTAACTAAGAGCCGTGACTTTAGTAAGATTGGGTCCACCTCCTGGTAACCAGGTTGTATGACTTTAGATTACTATTAAACTATGTTATCTTCTGAGTTGCTCGCCTGTAAAATTACAAAATGAGCAGCTGGGCATGCAGGTGCAAACCTGTGCTTTTAGGATTCAAGAGGCTGAAGAAGGAAGGTTTGGGGTTCAAGGTGAGCCTGGGTTACTTTGTTAGACATAACCCTGTGGTCATCAGTCACATAGGGCCACGGCCCTTAGTGTTCTGACTGGACTCCACCCCCACAGTCACCTGACTATAGCCAGGTTTGCCCTGCCCCACAGTTACCTGGCAATAGCCAGGTATCCTGGTCCACTATAAAAGGGGCTGTGTGGCCCCTCCATGCTCTTTTTTTTTATTTTCTATATTTTTTTATTTACATTCCAAATGATTTCCCCTTTCCCGTTTCCTCTCTCCCCGAAAGTCCCATAAGCCCTCTTCCCTCCCCCTGTTCCCCATTCAACCCCCTCTTGGTTCTCTGTCCTGGTATTCCCCTACATCCAGTCTTTCCAGGACCAGGGGTCTCTCCTTCCATCTTCTTGGAAATCTATTGATATGTGACTTGCAACTTGGGTATTCCAAGATTCTGGGTTAATATCCCCTTATCAGTGACTGCAGACCATGTGTGTTTTTTTGTGATTGGGTTACCTCACTAAGGATGATATTTTCAAGATCTGACCATTTGCCTAAGAATTTCATGAATTCATTGTTCTTAATTGCAGAGTAGTATTCCATTGTGTAAATATACCACAACTTCTGAATCCATTCCTCCATTGAGGGACATCTGGGTTCTTTCCAGCTTCTGGCTATTATAAATAAGACTGCTATGAACATAGTGGAGCATGTGTCCTTATTTCGTGCAGGGGAAGACTCTGGGTATATGCCCAGGAGTGGTATAGCCGGATCCTCCGGGAGGGTCATGCCCAGTTCTCTGAGGAACCGCCAGACTGCTTTCCAGAGTGGTTGTACCAGCTTGCAATCCCACCAGCAGTGGAGGAGTGTTCCTCTTTCTCCACATCCTCACCAATAGCTGCTGTCTCCTGTGTTTTTGATCTTAGCCATTCTGACTGGTGTGAGGTGAAATCTCAGGGTTGTTTTGATTTGCATTTCCCTAATGACTAAGAATATTGAACATTTCTTTAGGTGCTTCTCAGCCATTTGATATTCTTCAGGTGAGAACTCTTTGTTTAGCTCTGTACCCCATTTTTAATAGGGTTATTTGGCTCTCTAGGGTCTAACTTCTTGAGTTCTTTGTATATATTGGATATTAGCCTTCTGTCGGATGTAGGGTTGGTAAAGATCTTTTCCCAGTTTGTTGGCTGCCGTTTTGTCCTTTTGACAGTGTCCTTTGCCTTACAGAAACTTTGTAATTTTATGAGGTCCCATTTGTCAATTCTTGACCTTAGAGCATAAGCTATTGGTGTTCTGTTCAGGAAATTTTCCCCTGTGCCCATATGTTCAAGGTTCTTCCCTAGGTTCCTTTCTATTAGTTTCAGTGTGTCTGGTTTTATGTGGAGGTCCTTGATCCACTTGGAATTGAGCTTAGTGCAAGGAGATAAGAATGGATCGATTTGCCTTCTTCTGCATGTTGACCTCCAGTCGAACCAGCACCATTTGTTTTTTCAAGACAGGGTTACTCACTCTGTAGACCAGGCTAGCCTCTAACTCAGAAATCTGCCTGCCCCTGCCTCTCAAGTGCCACCACCGCCCTGCTTGCTCACACTCTCTTGTTCTCTTCTCTTCTCTTACTCCCTCCCTTCTCTCTTGCCCCCTTGATCCCTGTCTCTCTGCATTCTCTTCCCCGCTTTTTCACATGGTCATGGTCAGCTCTTATCTTTCTACCTCCTCTCTCTCCCTCTATTTCTCTACAATAAAGCTTTAAATTCACGGACTGTCTCCTCTTATCTAAACCCACCCTGTTGGAGCAATAGTCCTCTCAGTGCTTCCAGCCACCAGACCAGATCCAGGACTCGCATCTCCGCCCCCTCCACAGCCGGATCTCCCTCAACAGGTACACGGGGCCCGCATCAGAACAGGCCAACATTACTTCTCTCAAAACTAAGCCAAATCAGAAAAGTCGTAATGCATGCAAATCTCCCAGGACCACGCTGTTCAGCAAGTGGAAAATTAATATAAACAATTCTCAGAATTATTCAAGGTCCAGTTGAGTTAATATCTTCCCCTTTTAATGGTGTGTTTGTGTGTGCATGCAAGCAGAGTGTGCATGCAGGCAGAGACCAAAAAGAACCACACTGTGTTGTAACTTGGGCGCTGTTCACCATGTTGACTGAAGAAGGATAACTCACTTGATTAGAACTCCCCAAGTAGACTAGGCTGCCCAGTGAGACCTGGGGACACACCTGCTTCTCTCTCTCCTTTGCTGTGTGTGATTCCAAGCCTGCACCAATACACTTGCTACCCTGTGTTTTTTCTTTTCATTTTTAAGCTTAGGTTTAGGGCTTGAATTTGGATCTTTGTGCTTGAACAATAATCACTTTACCCACTGGATTATCTTCCCAGTCCTAATATCTTACCTTTGACAGGACCTCTGAAAGCAGATTCGATATCAAACTCTATTAACAAGCTATATTAAAGAATAGGTCAGAAATTTCTGTTCACATTTATGTTAGCCCAAGTTCCCCCAAGAAGCAGGGTCTTCGGTACAGATGAAGCAATTTAGTTGTGCAAACAAGGTGTCATCTCAGGGCAGTGGGACTGAGGGCGAGAGAAGGCATTCCTTAAAGAAAGTAGCATTAAGGTTGCCATGCCAGCCAAAGCTTCCAAATAAACCAGCGAGAGACTATGACATTTCCTGTGTTGTACTGTTCATCGGAGCCACACTGGAAAGGTGTGTCTGTGAGTGAGTGTGAGGGGAGAGGAGAAGAAGAAACAGAAGAAAGAAACTGCTGCTTTCCACCTGCCATCCTTGGCTTTTATTAGCTCAAGTTAACCCCACAAGCAGTCCATTCTCCTGTATCTCCAGACATAAGAGCTGATTAATGAAGATGCTAAATCCTACACCCCCTGATGAGGTGTTTCAACTGGGCCCTTAAGTGGTATAAGTAGCCAGAGACTATATAGGTGGCTTCTTGGATGGATAGCATCATCTTAGTTGGTACTAGGAAACAGGCCATGTAGTACAGAGAAGGCATGCTGCAGAAGGGTCCACAGAGTAGCTGATGACCTAGAAGGCAGGATAGACAAGGCCAGTGGAATCCTAGGCCATGTATGAGCTATCTGTTACAGAATATTTTCTATTTCAATAAGTCCTTCTATGGTGGGGCTATTTTTTAAACCCGTGAGTATTCCATAGCACTAATATTGCAGGTGAAGTTTTTGAGTTCACAATTTACTAGCATTTCAAATATAGCTATCATGGAAGGATAAGAGGTGTTTGTTGAGCAGGATGGGGGGGAGAAGGTGCTCAGCATTTTGACCTGGAGTCAACAATGGAGCAGGTTGAACTGGGCACTGATGGAGGAAATTAACCATCAGGTGGAAGAGGATCTTGCTCCGGAGGAAGCCGAAGGCATGAAGCATCCCAGCAGCAACCAAGCAGGAGCTGGAGGCAAAATACAGTCCCAGGCGCCGAACACGGAGCTAAAGAGCCAGTCCGTGGACAGGCGTTCAAAACGGGGCTTCAAGGCCAGGATAGACATTGGATTCTTTGTTTTGTTCTGTTATGTTTTTGTTTTTGTTTTGTTTTGCTTTGTTTTTTTGAGACAGGGTTTCTCTGTGCAGCCCTGGCTGTCCTGGAACTTACTCTGTAGACCAAGCTGGCCTCGAACTCAGAGAAATACGCCTGCCTCTGCTTCCCAAGTGTTGGGATTAAAGGTATATGTCATCACTGCCCAGCTAAGTAGAGAATTCAAATTTGGGCTCACTTTGGTCAAAATAATTTAAGAGGTCAAAATAATTTTCTTCTTCTTCTTCTTCTTCTTCTTCTTCTTCTTCTTCTTCTTCTTCTTCTTCTTCTTCTTCTTCTTCTTCTTCTTCTTCTTCTTCTTCTTCTTCTTCTTCTTCTTCTTCTTCTTCCTCTTCACCTCCTCTTCCTCTTCTCCTCCTCCTCCTCCACCTTCTCCTCCTCCTCTTTCTTCCTCCTCCTCCTCTTCCTCTTCTTCCTCTTTTTCCTCCTTTTCCTCTTCTTCCTCTTCCTTCTTCTTGTTTTGTTTCCAACACAGAGTTCCTCTGTGTAACCCTGGTTGTCCAGGAATTCACTCTTTAGATCAGGATGGTCTGAAGCTCAGAGATCCACCTGCCTAATTTATTGAATTAAAGGAGTATGCCTCTGCTACCTAGCAACAAAGTATATACTTTCAACACCATTGAAAATATTAAATGAAGTAAGACTTACAGAAGTTTTGGGTGAGTTCTAATCATCAACAATTGAATTGAATCAATTATCATGATTGGTAACTGCGATATAGTGGTGAAGTCATATTGCCAACTGTAGCAGCCAGGGTCCTTGGTTCCCAGGAGAGGGGGGAGGAGGAAGAGAAGGAGAAGGAGGAAGAGGAGAAAGAAGGAAGAAGAGGAGGAGGAAGAGGACGAAGAGGAGGAGTTTGTGCTCTAGAGGGTAATGGGAGAAGTTCAGATACAGGGACAGGGAATGCAGAACCTTACCCTTTGAACTAATGTAACCAGGAGGTGACATGGGGGAGGGGCTAACCCATGGACTTTAGCCTGACAGCAGCCTATGCGCTGTTATGTGCTGGCACTGAGATGTTGGAGAAATGACTCAACAGATGTGAACATCCAGCAGCTCACATCTGTACCCAGTGAACTGTCCTGCATGAATGATCAGTGTGTATCCTCACCCCCTACCCTAAATTATCCCATAACATGGCTGCTGTGTGAACTAATTACTGAGGCACACTCATCCCCATGATAAAGTCGAGCTACTTTCCCGGTTGATATAATTTGCCATGCAGACCCACCTAACACCACAGCCTGGTAGCTTTCACAGAACTGAAGCTGTTTGGATTTAATAAGAAGTAAATAAAATCTCAAAGAGTACATATTTATCCCCCCCCCCCCCGCCACTTCAGGCCAGTTTAGAAAGAAAAAGCTTCCATTTTAATTGGGATACAATTAATCATTAAATAAAATATATATTAAAAGGAGGAGGTCATCTCCTTCATGGGTAGTATTCATTGTCAATTTAGATTATATTTCCTAGGGCTCAAAGAAAATGTGTGTGTGTGTGTGTGTGTGTGTGTGTGTGTGTCTGTGTGTCTCTGTGTGTGTCTCTGTGTGTCTCTGTGTGTGTGTCTGTGTGTCTGTGTGTGTCTGTGGATGTGTGTGTGTCTGTGTGTGTCTCTGTGTGTGTGCATCTGTGTATGTGTCTGTGTGTGTGTCTGTGTGTGTGTATGTCTGTGTCTGTGTCTGTGTGTGTGTGTCTGTGTGTGTGTGTCTGTGTGTGTCTCTGTGTGTGTGTGTCTGTGTATGTGTCTGTGTGTGTGTCTGTGTGTGTCTGTGTGTCTGTGTATGTGTCTGTGTGTGTGTCTGTGTGTGTCTGTGTGTCTGTGTATCTGTGTGTGTGTCTGTGTGTGTCTGTGTGTGTCTGTGTGTCTGTGTATGTCTGTGTGTCTGTGTGTGTCTGTGTTTCTGTGTGTCTGTGTATGCCTGTGTGTCTGTGTGTCTGTGTGTGTCTGCAGATGTGTCTGCACTCATGTGTGTTGTGGGGGAACGTGACTGCCACCTCCTGCTCACTTCTCCAGAATGGAGACTCTGCAGAGGAAGCCTGGCAGAGGCTCATAGTCCCTGACTTTTGTTTTGACTTCCATGCCTTTAATGGCTTTTGGTGTCCTCGGCCAACTCTCCATGTATATTGACACTCTGGAAACCACACAGATAAGCAGTTTTGAGCTGGCCTGCTCTGTTTACTTTGGCTCTTACCACCGATCACACATTTCCCTGCTAGAGCCCCCGAAAGCTTTGTTCTAGTCCAAAGTAGTTTTTCTCTTGTGCTCAGCTTTTGGATTCTGAATTGCTTTGCCTTTTCAACGTTGTTTGTTGCTTGTGTGTGGTTGTGACTTGTTACCCAGCACATTGCACTGCTTTCCCTTAACACAAGCAGATGGGGGAGGGGGGGCTTGTTCAAGATAGGAAATGCACATCTCCTGCTGAGAGTCGAGGGAGAGGCAGATGTGGAAGGCAAGGATTCTCCATCTTTGTAGTCACTAGAAGCCAGATGTGCTGGAGGGATAGAGACAGCCCATGTGGCTTCCCGCTGGGGAGGGTCAGAGGCAGTCCGTTCTGCTTTTTAGAACTATCCCATGCTATTTCCTCAGTCTTCAGTCTGGTCCCACTCTCTCCAATCATTTAAGACATTCCTGCTGGCATAATTCGAACACTTTTATAACAACAACAACAACAATACTTGTCGTATAGTTTACCATCTTCATTATTTTAAGTGTAAAGTTTAGTATGTTGCTAAGTGCTTTCACACTGCTTTACAAACACCACCATTATATTCTCCAGAAAGTTTTTGCTTTTTAATTTTACGTTGGAACATCACTCAAGAGACAATGATGACCTGATAGCCCCAGCTCCCAGCTCCCAGCAACTACCTTTTCACTTTCTCTTTCTCTTTCAAGTGAGTCTGAAGGTTCTAGGTATCTTACATAAGCAGCATCAGCTCTATTTGTCTTTCAGTGTCTAGTTACTCCACTTAGGGTAACACTGCTGTGCTCTGGCTGTACTCATGGCTCATCCAGGCCATAGCACAGGAAAGAATTTCATTCCTTATTCTAGTTGAATGACATCACGCCTCATATGATACCACATTTTGTTGACACATCCCTCTGCATGATTTCTCCTTTTGGCTGTTGGGATTGATGCTACTATGAATTCTGACATACAGATAACTGTTCTAACACCTGCTTTAAAAGTTTCAAGTATTTACCTAAAAGTGTAATTGCAATATTGCATGACAATTCTGCACTTTTATGAGGAAAACCCAACCCTATTTGTTTCATTGTTGGCACTAGTAAGAGGTTCATTATGTTAGGAAAGGTGTCAGGAGATATACAGTGACTTGATCCTATAGTTGGGGCTTCTCACATCTAGCAGATCAGGAAGCAGAGAGCCTTGGCTAAATCTAGGGTTAAGTTCTAACCCTCAATGGCATACACTCAATGATCTACCTCCAACAGATGTGTCTCGTGCCACCGAGGTCCTTCAACACTCCAAAACAATGTCATCAGCTGGGGACCAACTGTTCATACACATGATCCTGTAGGGGACAGTTCATAGTCAAACTATAACAGCACCATAAAGCATCCACGACTGGAGCACCTTATATCTATTTGTTTTTCTTCTTTAAAATCTATTTTCATTACAATTTTTCTGTTTTGATAATTTCATATACAATCACAAAAAACATGATCATACCTGCTCTCCATTTCTCTCCCCTCCAAGTGTCCCTGCAATATGTCCCCTTCCTACCTTCATGTCTCTTCCTCTTCTTTTCTTCTTTTTTCTAACACACTGAGTCTAGTTACTGCTGCCCTTATGTGCAAGGGTGTGTGGACATCCAGTGGAGCATGGGAAAGGTACTGATAAGAACACTCTCAAGGGATTCTTCCTCCCCTGGGCAGCTTTCAACAGTCAACGGTTCCTCAGTAAGGAACAGGGTCTGGAGAACACCAGCCCCATCTGAGCCAGTGTTTTGGCTATCTTGATCTTGTGCTGATAACTAGATCTGCAATGAATTCGTGATTGCAGCATCCATGTGGTGTCCAGAAGACAACATTTTATATCATGTCTCCCCCCACCCCGATCCTTCAGCTTTCAACATCCTCTTCTGAGATGTTCCCTGAGCCTTAGAGAGCCCCAGTTTGATAAAGGTCTCCCATTTAAGGCACGAGTACTCAGTTTCTTATTCTCTACATATCAGCTGCTGCCCATTTCAAAATTAGTAGTCTTTGACAAAGGCTGAGAACAGTCCAAGTCTATAGGTATAAACAAATGTTTATCAGGCAATCTGACAATGTGACTATTTAACAAAATAATCATAGCCTAGGAACTCCCAGCCATGAGCTTTTGATCAAGAGTAGAGCATATAAGCAAGACATTCTCTCCTGTGGAGGGGGTTTTAAATCCAATTGTTTTTAAAAAATGTAGTTACCCAATAACAGTCGTTCCACTATAGTGACAATAGGCACATTGTGACTGCAAGGGTGCTACTGAAGCTGCAGGGTCCAGGGTTGGTAAGACCATTGACATCTCTTTTCCCCAGTAACTTGCAGAGCATCTCCCAGCAGTCAGCTTGGGATTGATTTCTCCCATGTCCTGTAGTCAATGTTTGAGTAGCACCATTTTGTGCCACCACATTGCAACCCTGACTGTTGCAATAGTTTATATTTCAAGTAGCAATGGACAATGGTTTCGGTATCCCCATACCTTGTTGTTTTCTAGTTTATTTTCCCTTATTGTTTTGTTTTGCCTTTGGGTTTTTTTGCTTGTTTGTTGTTGCTGTTTTGCTTTTAAAACAGGGCTTCTCTGTGAATCCCTGGCTGTCTATCGCTCTATAGACCAAGCTGGTCTCAAACTCAGAGATCCATCTGCCTCTGCCTCTGCCTCCTGAGTGCTGGGATTAAAGACATGTGCCACCACTCCAGGCTTGTTTTACCTCTTTTTAACAGCCAACTAACGGACATAAAGTGATATAGCTACACTAAGTTTTAATATATTTAAGCATCTGTCCTAACCTTCCAGATATTCTTATAAAACAATTTGAATCCCTGTCAATGTTTGAATAATTCTACATCCTGGTTTTATTAGGACACCATCTTCTTTGGGTGTATAGTGAAAGAATCATCTTCTGATCACCCAAAGAAGTGGGTAAAGAAATGAATGGAAAATAGGTGAAAGGAATGGGACTTTTCTATCCAACTAGATTGGTTATTTGGAAGAGCAAAAGGTCTTTTCCATATTTCTGGCACAAATAGTTGGTAGATGATGGAGCCAACCACCAAACTACAGAAAAGAAGGGGTAAGGAAGGCAGCTGAAGAGAAAAATAACTGATAAAGTACTTTGCACATCATGGGCAGGTCTGGTCAACATGCAACTGAATCTAGAAATGGTGTGTCTTACTTAAGGTTTTACTGCTGCAAACAGACACCATGACCAAGGCAACTCTTATAAGGACAATGTTTAATTGGGGCTGGCTTACAGGTTCAGAGGTTCAGTCCATTATCATCAAGGCAGGAACATGGCAACATCTAGGCAGGCATGATGCAGGAGGAGCTAAGAGTCCTACATCTCTATCCAAAGGCTGCTAGCAGACTACTGGCTTCTAGGCAGCTAGAAGTCTTAAAGCCCACACCCACAGTGACACACCTACTCCAAAAGAGCCACACCTTTTAATAGTGCCATTCCCTGGGCCCAACACATACAAACCATCACATGGAGAGAAAATAGGGACCAAGAAAGTAAGTTTTGAGGGATTAATGTGTAGTGATGCCATTAGGCTGAGGTCGTTGCCTGTGTGCAGCTGAGAAGGGCCTGTCAAGGACAGATCAGTTGGATCCACTGGTATCTGAGAATGGAGAGAGAGAAAGCAAGAAGGAATTCTAATAGTGTGATAAAAGCGATGCCTTAAGAACCTGGAGAAGAAAGATTTTAAAAGTGACTGGCTTCAATCTTTCACATTATATAAGTAAATAATGAAAATTATCTGTCAAATTTAGTTCCCTGTACAGTCACAAGCTACTAATGCTCATACCCTGGTTACAGATGACAGTCTAGAGCAGTGGTCCTCAACCTTACTAACACTGTGACCCTTTAATACAGTTCCTCATGTTGTGGTGATGCCCTAGTGGTAAAATTAAATTTTGGTTGCTACTTTGTAACTGTAATTTTGCTACTTTTATGAATCATAATGTAAATCTCTGACGTGCAGGGTATCGATATTCGACCACAAAGGGGTCACGGCCGACAGGTTAAGAAACATTGGTCTGGAGGAACTGAGGAAAAAGGAGCAAACAAGCGGCAGTTGTTTGTCAAAGTTTAAGCAGAAGGAGAAATTCAGGGTACAAGCTTTTTAAAACACACTTGTGTTTAGTCTTGGAATCACTTGAGCTTGTTTACAGACTAAGGTGGGGAAGCTAAAGACAGGACAAAGGAATGAGAAGGGATGGCTGGTGGATTCCAGTCCCATGGAAAGCAGAAGAGAAAGAGAAGCAGAGCATATGTGGTTGGATTAGCCTTGGCTAGGAAAAGAGAAGCTGAAATTCCCAGCCTTGGAATAGGAGAGACAAGGTCACTGCCTGGAAAGATGTTCTCAGATGTAGTGGGAAGGGTAGGAAGAGAAAGCTTTGTGAAGTGGGAATAAAGGGTGTCCTTGAGAAAATCCATAGGACAGAACCCTGCAGGGTACAACTGAATGAGGTAAGAGCCAAAAGTAGGAAGAAACACCTAGGTGGGCAGGAAGTTATAAGAGGAAGGATTGGAAAAGAAAGAGGAACACAGTTCCGTCATATTCTTTGAAAGTTAATTAGAAGCAACACGTTTCTTCTGATAAATCCTGGTTGACAATATTGATATAATGGGGATTTCAAGAGGCATCACTATTTAAAGTTAGCACAAAACATCAAAATTCTCTGTAATCAAAACTTAGGTCAGCATCAACTTACGTTGTTTGTATTCATCTTTGGACATCATACTCATAAAGCTGTCATTGGATGCATATGACCATGCACACAAAGGAGCCTCCTCAAAAACCCTATATAAACTAGAAATACATCAAAGGTTTCTGTCTTTTCTGTGTCCAGTGACCCACTTCCACAGTTCTGTCACTGATGATTTAAAATTATCAGTTAGCTCATTCATTAAGTCAGAGCCCTTGTGACCTAATCTGGAAACATCCTCACAGACAAAACAAAATTGGTGCTTTGCTGCTATATCCTAGATATATCTCCAGCTAATCAAGTTGAGATTACAAGTTGAGATCTCAATCACAATGAGACAGGATCTCATTGTGGAGTGCTAGAGAAACCTCAAATCTTTGTACTTGATATTCCTGAGTGCTAACTTGACCAATGTGTGCCAGAATACCTGGCTAGACAGGAATATTTAGCCACTTATTAAGAATACAATTCATTAATATAAAATATAATGCATTTACATTGTGCTACTATCACCATCAAATAATATTAGAAAAATTTTAGCATGCTAAATTAAAAGTGTGTACCCACTGGGAGGTACCTCCAGATTACATATTACTCCCAGTTTCTGGTAACCGACATTCCATTTCCTCTTTCTATAAGGTTGATTATTTGACAGATTTTATAAGTGGCATCATGCAATATTTGTTCTTTGTGTGTACCCTACTTCACTTAAAATACTGTCAGTTTTGTAACTTGTGCTTTTGATTAAAGAACAGTTGCAAGTCCGGGCTGTAGCTTGTTAATAAGACACTTGTTTACCATGCCCAAGACCATGCATTAAGTCCCCACAACCCCTCCAAGAAACAACAACACATGCCCAAGACCATGCATTAAGTCCCCACAACTCCTCCAAGAAACAACAACACATGCCCAAGACCATGCATTAAGTCCCCACAACCCCTCCAAGAAACAACAACAACAACATGTATTAGCCGGGTGGTGGTGGCGCACGCCTTTAATCCCAGCACTTGGGAGGCAGAGGCAGGCGGATTTCTGAGTTCGAGGCCAGCCTGGTCTACAAAGTGAGTTCCAGGACAGCCAGGGCTACACAGAGAAACCCTGTCTCGAAAAACAAAACAAAACAAAACAAAAACAACATGTATTGAAAAAGCACTGAATTTTTTCATTAATGCATAATATGTTTGTTCATTCACATATTCAACAAGTATTTTTCGAGAACTAGCAAGATGGCTCAGTCAGTATAGGGCTTACCACCAAGGCAGACAACACTCCTCTGCCCCAGTCCCAGTTCATTATTTAGAACCCACAAAGCAGAAGAAAACCAGCTCCCATTAGTTGTTCTTTAACTTCCACATGAATGCAGACACACACACACACATACAGACACACAGACACACACACATAAATAATCAAGTGTACATTTAAAAATTTTAATGTTTATTGAGCCTATATTGTGCCACATTTTAATTCCCATATGCCATTAACAAATGAAACACCCTAATGTTCTCATTAGACATGGCAGCTCTTCAGCCAACACGACCCAGGTTTGGAATACTGACGCCATCAGGCACTGATATTCTGAGTGCTCTTTTCCTTGGCAGTGGTGTACGAGAGACAGAGAACAGCAGACAATAACTAAAACCAAAGCCAAATTACTTGGTTTTCATCATGATGCATTCTGTCCAGGGAAGTAGAAGAGCTGGCAACCCTGGTCCTACATTCTAAGACATGGCTGGAGTCAATGAATAACTCAATAGTTATCACCTGCATTTAAGGCAATTACCAGTCTCTGATATTATATACATGTTAATTTTAGTTGTCAACTTGATTAGCTGGAGATATATCTAGGATATAGCAGCAAAGCACCAATTTTGTTTTGTCTGTGAAGATGTTTCCAGATTAGGTCACAAGGGCTCTGACTTAATGAATGAGCTAACTGACTGATAATTTTAAATCATCAGTAGACTATTGGGAAGTGACAGAACTGTGGAAGTGGGTCACTGGACACAGGCCTTACAAAGCTATTCCTTGATCCTAGTCCTTTCCTGTCACTTGTCTTTGCAACTTGACCACTGTAACATGAAGGATCTTATCTGCTATGTGTTCATGTTACCATAATGTTCTGGCTTGCTACAGATTCACAATAGAACAGGCTGAACAGGGACTTACACCTTTGAAACCAGGAGGTAAAATAAACTCGTTAAACTGGTCTTTGAGATGGTTATCATGGCAGTGAAAAGAGGTGTATGTGTGTAGTTGTGTGCATGCACATGTGTTTGTGCACTTGGGAGTACGTGTGCGTGTGTGTGTGTGTGTGTGTGTGTGTGTGTGTGTGCGTGTGTGTGTTAAATGGAATGCTCCCTTGTCTTAAATCTAATGTTGAGTATCTACTATGGGAAAGTCATTGTTTTCAGAATTAGAAGTTTTTAAACATAGTCAATTAGCTCTGAGTTTTTTTTTTTTTTTTTGGTTTTGTTTTGTTTTGTGGTTTGTTTGTTTGTTGAGGAAAGAACAAAAACCAGACAGGTGTCTACACTAGTAGGATAGAATCCTCTCCAGACTATGAGGTCATCCTTTAACACAGGGTAAGCAATTCAGAGTGCAAAATAAGGCTCTATGTGATGGAGGGATGCTTTCTAAGGAAACTTGGGGAGGCTAAGAACAGAAAGATAGTATTTTAATTCCTGGAAAATAATCTCATTACTACACACACACATGTACACACACACACACACACACACACACACACACAGAGACAGAGACAGAGACACAGAGAGACAGAGAGAGACACATACATAGAGAGAATGAATGAATGAATCTTGATTGTTACCTTTATTGTATTGAGAGGTTCTCTAGAGGCCATTAAAGATGTGCCCGAGAGGGTGTTTCCGGAGATAGTTAGACCATGCCATCATATATCTTAACTAAATGGAATCACAGGGCAAGTTCCCAGGAGAGGAGACCTAAAAGGTAAAGATATCCGAGCTCTAAGCACACAGGAGAAATTATTGTAATGGCAGAAGATATGGCATCACTGGTGGGTCAGAAAGCACCACAGCATTGCTCCCTTGGTTAGGAGTAAACTAATAATGTATCCAAACTGAAGGCCTGCAGGTCTACACCCAAGTAAGGTGAGGAATTGGTGGAGCTGATAGAGTGTGTGTGAAGGGCTGTATGCCAAAGACCTGAGACGAGAGAGTCAAGGGGCTTGCCGGAGAGTGGAGGTGCTAGTTTATTTATATCATCAAGGAAAAAGTGAGAGTTTTAAGGATAGAAGTGAGGATAAAAAAAATTATCGAGAAAACAGGTATTAAACTCCAAATGCAGAAAAATCCTGGTTATATAACTTAAATCACCAGCCTTGCTCTCAATTGACATAAAATCTAATGAGACGAAAATGTATAGAATTTGCTATAATAAGCTGAAGTTGTGTATTGGTGTGAAGATTACCTTAGCTAAGGTAGCAATGTAAAAGTTAAAGCAATGAGGTCTCCTAGGAGGGGTAGGGAAAGTTCATGAAGAAGTGGGATTGTAGTTGGGAACTGAGAGACGCAGGAGTTCGTCGTGCAGATCCACAATGGCATCCCACTCTGATGTGAGATATCCCTGCGACACAGCAGTGAACTTAAAAATACATCTCAGCAAGTCATAAACAATGCACCACCATAGAAGCTCAGTGCAAGAAGGACCAGCTAGGGAAGATAAGATACTGCTACCCAAGCCCGGGAGTAGAGGAGAGTCCCAGGATGCTGAGAGAGTGCCAAACACTGGGCTGGGCTAGAATAAAAGGTGCATTGGAAAAGTGGAAACTGCTAAAGTGGTACACATAGAACAGGTTGGGGTGAATATACCCAATGATCTATTGCTCCTAACTATTCAGCAGAATTCCCTTGAAAATAGAACTTGCCTATGGGTCTGCTCTCCAAAAACCTACAGAAGACCTCAAATAGCCCTCCATTTTTTCCCTATGGCTCAGGTTTCAGGAAGCACACATGTATTACAGCAGCGCCTGGAAACCGGTTAAGTACAGCCTATCTTTAAAGAAGGCGACGACTAGGTATTATGTTGAGGTTACCAAGAAAACTACTTGAGGTTAGAAGCAATGAAATGAGGTTCTGGCTACTTCCTCCCACATAGCACCCACGAGTGTGTAGTGATTAAACATCTTGTCACGCCTATTACCCATTCTGGTGAACTTGAACCAAACCACGGGAGGTTCCTAAGCCGAGCAATGAAGTTATCAGAGCTCCGTGGGAAGGGCAGTTCTGGCAGCCATGTTGGACAGGAGGCAACCAATCAGAGAGCAGCTGTCCAGAAGAACGCAGAGACAAAGCTCTGCCGGTGTTTCTGGTGTTTCTTAGCCTTCTGACTACCGTGACCCTTGAATACAGTTCCTCATGCTGTGGTGACCCCGCAACCATAAAATTATTTTGTTGCTACTTCATAACTGTAATTTTGCCTCTGTTATTAACCA
Organism: Tokudaia tokunoshimensis; assembly: GCA_036184795.1. NCBI lineage: Eukaryota > Metazoa > Chordata > Mammalia > Rodentia > Muridae > Tokudaia > Tokudaia tokunoshimensis. Next base: position 44,855,511 of record BTHU01000003.1, on the reverse strand, counting down.
TATTGCTAGTATCTGGTATGCGATCCTTAGGAGGTGGCAACCCACAGACTGAGAATTGATTCTCTAAAGACTTGTCATGTGGTGCTGGTGGAGGGGCTAGTGAAGAGAAAACGCTAAAAGTTTTCATAAAAACAAAATATCTAGTACCAATAAGATCTTGAGAATGTCTGTACTGCAGGAACTCTGGGGTAGCCACTGGTTTAGAGGAAGGAATTGGAAATTGTAGGACCATCAGATATGTTTATATAGATTACTTCCTGCATAGCTTATGGGGAGATTTAGCTCACTAGTACATACAAACTAACTGATAGGGTCACTAGAAGTTCAAACATATCCAGGAATGGTGGTAGCAAGTACTAAGGTAATCTTAGCACTTGAGAAATAGAGGCAGGAAGATCACAAGTCTAATGTCACTTTAGCTCCTTAGTGATTTAAAAGGCAGCCTGACCTGTATGAGACCTTATCTCAAAAAAAAACCAAAACAGAAAGGAAAGAGAGTGGTGGAGGCACACACCACACACACACATGCACACACACACATGCACACACACACACACACACAGAGAGAGAGAGAGAGAGAGAGAGAGAGAGAGAGAGAGAGAGCGCACAGAAATACACAAAGAGAAACAGACAGGCAGAAAGACAGACATAACACACAGACAGAAAGACAGACATAACATACACAGAGAGACAGACAGACAGACAGACATACCACATACACAGACAGACAGATACACATGTACACACACAAAGACACAGACAGACAGACAGACAGACAGACCACATAGACAGACAGACAGGTACACATGAACACATACAAAGACACAGTCAGACAGATATGCACACACAGAAAGACACAGACAGACAGACAGACAAGCACACACACAAAGACACAAACAGACACACCATATACCCACATACATACATAGACAGACACACATACAGAGGCAGACAGACAGACAGAGACAGAGAGAGGAGGGGAGAAAGGGGGAAAGGCAGAGAGAGATGAGAGTCTTCCTTACTTAGATGCTGTGAACTTTATTTAGCCCAATGAAAAGTAACTTGATAAGCAATACTATTAGTTAGAATGTCACAGAATCACTAAAAAAACCAAACCAAAAAGTCAGTTGTTTTCCTTTTAGGTGTTTAATGTCTTCTGTAGTTTTTAAAACAGCAGCTTATGAACATTAGAAGACTTATTTTCCCCTGTTCATCATCATATTTTAGGTTTATCTGATCAAAAGGGTGTGGTTCTCCATCCACAGTAACCGCGAAGCAGCCTGAGAGAGAGCAGCTCAGGGTGGGAAAGCCTTTTAAGCGCACAGCAGTAGGGACTAGTCAAGAAGACGCTATCCAGTGTCCTTACACGTGACAATGTGAACATGGATAACTGAATTCAAAGTATCCTCACCAGCGCTTCACCTGCATTTTATTCTGTCATTCATGAAGATAAGACATAGACCTCTTTTTCTTAAATAAAAGTCTTAAGGGGATTTCCTCCTTTATTTCTCTTTGGTTTTCTAGAGGAGAGTTTCAGATACATTTTTTGCCATAAATAAGTACTTTGAATTTTAAGTATATTTCCCCCTTCTACTGGAATCAAAATGCAGTTGGCACTTCTTGCACTCTGCCGGTTGAGAACACAGAGACCCTCCATGTCACAGGACACAGGAGGCGAGACTGACCACTGTGGCCCATGGCCTAGGACTTGGCTGTTATCTGTTTCAGGCAGCTGCCATACATTTTGTGTACAATTCGTTTCAGGACAAAACACACACACACACACACACACACACACACACACACACACACACACACACATAGGAAGGCAAATCTGATCATGTCAGAAAAGAGAATGAATTTGATCTATTACATACTTCACAAGAGTAAAAAAAAAAAAAAACCAAGACAGGAAAGTGAGTGGATTCCTATGCCACTTCACAGCAGGAAGGAAGCCCCACCCTCAAAGACACAGAGGGAAACAGCACTAGATAGGTTCCCCTGCACAAAATGCCCCATTCGCAGAGAAAACGGTGAATTTGCATAAACACACAAAGCAGCTGAAAGCATAACTCAATGGCAGAGTGTTTGCCTAGATACACAGAGCCCTAGGTTCAAACTCCAGGATTGCAACAAACAACAAACAGGCATCTTCATTGCCCGGACAATCTCCTCCTCTCATAGATGCTGCTCAGCTCAGCGTCAGGGAAATGCAGGCTGCCCTGTATGTAGGATAACCTACTGTAGCTCTCCACTTATAGAAGGTAGTAGGACTTTGTGCTTCCTCTATCAAAGCAGGTGTGCAGGGCACTTGTGAACATACTCCCCAGAGCATGAATCCTGCCAAAAAGGGGATCTGAAAAATGTATAGACTTTATATGTTAATGCTACCTAATTGTTGCCCTCACCCCTAGAACTTCCAAGTTAGCCAATATTATGCCATAGCCGCAAATTTTTTCTTTTTTGTTTCATGTATTCAGAGTTTGAGGACTAAGATCACTTTATCCAGGTTTAGATTTATCTAGGTTAATGGTTATCAGAACATGTGCATCCTATATAGATTTTATTAGGAACAGGAGGATATTAGATATAAATCTATCAATAAGGAGCATCTAACGAGGGATGATACAAGAGGAACTACCATGCTGTAATGTATTAAAATCAAATCAAAACCCAATTGCTATGAGAGAAGAGGTATGCTTAGGTGGTAGAGTGCGTGAGGAGCATGCACAAGACCCTGAGTTTGACTCCTCAGTGTGACATAAATCTGGTGTGGTAGTGCATGCCTCTAGTCCAGCATTTGGAAAGTGGAGGCAGGAGGATCCGGAGTTCAAGGCCACCCTAGGCTGCATAATTTCATTGCAAAGGGAACTCAGGCTTAGTTCCTGCCCTCAGCCCCATGTGTGCCCTCAGTTACAGCATAACTGGAGAGCAGATCAGACATCACAATAACCACTGTGAACATCTGACTCTTTAAGGAGATAAAATTTGATTTCCCAAAGTTCCCATGTGGGAGCCTTCTATATGATGATACTAATGTTAGAAATGGAATGTTTTTATGAAATGAAAACCTAGAAATGCCACATGTTCTCTGTCTAGGCCATGATGTGCCCTTTTCATGACTAATCAAGTATCATCAATTCCTTATCCTACCCAGAAAACTAGTAGATTGATTCTGTTCTTGTTTTGGACCAATGAATGGGATTATTGACTATATCACCATTATCTGTTGGGTAACTCTGAAAAAAAGTTAGGGAAAGGGTTTACCTTTAATGTGGGAATTTAATCTACAGATAACCACCAAACTCTTCCATAGTTGAGATTTCATAGAAACTTTCTATGCTGGAGCCTCATTTCCTAGTGTATTTAACATGGGTAAAAAGACGTGTTTTGCTTTGCCCTTTGCATAGGAAACACAGCTACAATCTTTTTGCCTACTGTGGCCCCTTAGTAGGAGGAATATGAAAACTGTAAGAAAGTGATTCTGGATCTTAGTACAATAAGGAATTTACCTTCCCTAACCCTTCATTCATTTGATAAATGTTTACTGAGCATCTACTATGTACCATGCACTGCTCTATGTAAGCACTACTTTATAATAGCATACTTTATAATAGCATGCATGCCCTCGGAGACTGTTTAGACAATGGAGATCAAAGAGTAGAGATTCGGAGTTATATTTTTAAATTTCCCATCAAAGGAACAGCAAGATGACTTGGTAGGATTGGGAGATTGCCGGCAAATCTGACAACCTGAGTTTGATCCCAGGAATCCATGTGGTAGAAAGAGAGCATCACTTCATACAAGTTGAACCCTGACCTTTACACTTGTGCTATGGCAACAAGTCTTCCCCTTCCCCAGAAAATAAATAAATGTAAAAAAAAACAAAAAACAAAACAAAAAAAACCCAACTTTTTTTATTTGTTTTAGTAATATAGTTATTTTTCCTGTGACTTTACATGTTTCTCCTATGTGTGTTCTTGAAATAAACTGTAGGACTGAAGAGCTCGGCTAATCACACTTTTACTGCAGTACAAGATAATTTTGCAAAGCGGTAGGGACAACATCATTGGAACCAAAGCCTATTTCTTTGTGTCTGACTGGCAGACTCAATTATGCAATCAGCAGTCTCTCTCAAAGTGAAAAGGCCAACTTTTAATAAAAGATGGCCAGGGAGACATAGACAGAGGAGGCAGACAAACCTGGCCAATGGTCTGCAGGGACAGCTCTTCAAGTTCTTTTAGTCCAAGTATCCTTGTCAGAAGAGCAGGATAAGGTCACCCTGAAGCTATTCTAAAGAACTGCGGAGATCAATTTTGATAAGGTAATCCAGGCAATAAATATTCCCCAAGTGCTCTGTCCAGAGGGCAAGGGAGGTCTGAATCAGATGTGATGATGCAATTAGCTTTGAACTTTTGGAGACAGCGTTCCAGCTGAAATTCAATGACTGAGTGAGGCCAATAGGAGAGTCGGAGGAAGTCAGTCAGCAGCAGACTGTTCCAGAGAGAAAAGTAGGGCCTTGTTGAAGTAAAGGAATAAGGACAAAAAGGAATAAATGGATCTGAGTGTTAGTAAGAGACTTTAAAAGGATTGTTGAGGAAAAGGGTGGTGGACTGTATGCAGGAACTGGAAGCCTAGGAGAATGAACATAGGAAGTGCGGCAGGTCTTGTAGGAAAGATAATGTTCTAGAAAGTCTGTGTCTGAGACACTCATGAGCCCTTCGGGTAGTGATACATAACACGGGATTAGAAATACAGGCCTGGAGACAACGAAGATCGTGTCAGGGAGCAGAATCCAGCACTCGGTGACTGTTACTGTGCTGCCCGAGCAAATCTCTACTTACCTCTCTTATCTGCAGGTATCAACTCAGGGACCATGAACAGGACATTTTAGTAGTTCATCATGTGGGTCTGTCTTGCTGGCTGTTGGTACGACTTGAAAACCAACTTAGATCTTGTCTCAGCCCCCCAGTTTTCCCAAAGCTTTTCAGAAAGTTTCTGTCCTGTTTCACTTCTAGTCATCTGTAGCCAGCGCTATGGGTCAGCTGTGGTTTACTCCCACCTAAACTCATGTTGAACCTTAATTCCTCAGTGAAGTTGTGTTAGGAGTCCAGTCCTTGCATATGTAATTAGGTCATAGGGGGTGAGGAGGGGGGTTTCCTCAGAAGTCAATTGTGTTTCGTGAGAGAGTAGGTTAGGTGTTAGGAGATGAAGGAGAATCTTGTTGGGTTGGAGCAGTTATCATGAAAGTGAGTTACCACAAAGCATGCTTGCAGACTAACAGAGCGCTGTCTCCTGCTAACTCAGAGCTGTACCACCAGCAACGTGTCTCTTACCACATGTGGCCCTTCAAATATGGAACTGAGAAGATGAACCAGCCCTCATCCTAACCATTCATTCAGTCCGTGGCCTTTGGTTGAGCAACTGAAAACAAACCTAAAAGTTCTAACTTTTTTTTTTGTATTTCAACACAGACATCAAGTCTACACTCTGTGGCATTTCCTGGTTACCATCCAGTTGAGTGTAACATGCAGGAATCTTGTAGAACTACCTCAATACGGGATCATATTCAAGTCACTGGAGACACAAACAGCCCCGTCATACGCCATGTTTAGTGTATTCAGTGCCAGTGTGGAGTGAGGCTACAGTGAACAGATAGAGATGTGAGAGCATGCCTGGGGCCAGCAGGCATTCCTCAGAGAACATGCAAAGATCCAGAGTAGAGAACATCACCTATTGGAGATTTGCAAGAGCGAAGGAGTAAGGCTGGAGAAGAATTGGTTGGGGAAAGAGCTTCAGATCACAAGAGGCTCACAAGCTATAAAAACATTTGTGGTCTCTTTGGCAGCAACAGGAAATTATCAAAGAGCTTTACATAAGAAGCTCTGCTGTTGGAACGGTGATTCTTGTTTTATGGAGGGCAAACTGGTAAAGAGGCAAGCATTGGGCTGCAAGGAATCTTTCTAGCAAAATTCCTGGGGAAGGTGAAACGCAGTCCTAAGAAACTCAGTGTGTCACAAAACCCAACAGGGAAGATGAAGGGGCTGGGTGGAGCAGGAGGAAGAGAGGGTAATGGGGATTAAGTGGCCCCTAGAATTATATACAAATGTAAAATTGTGATAGAATTAAAAAGTAAATAAGAAACACCCCAAATAATCCTGGTGAGAAAGGGTGGTGGCCAGGCCTAAACTAGAGATGCACTGAGGTGAGGGGAAACAGAAGAGGCAGAGGGGGTACCAAATAGACATGATTAGGGACCGGAAACTGTAAGGATGGAGAGAGAGGGGAGGGAGTGGGACCGATCACAGCCACCCACGCTTCTGAAATGAAGAGTGAAGGTAAAGTCATTCTCTTGTCCCTCGATGGTAGGCCCGAATGCCTCATTGTTAGGGAACCAAACTTGGTTCAATTTAAGTTACCTACTCCTCTGCTCAATTAAAGCGCACAGATATACAATATCTTTAAAGTTATAATAATGCATACTCCTTTCATCACATGCTGTAGAATTGAGCTACCATGTAAAGAGAAAGAACTGTACTCACCACCTCTGGTATTTAATATATTCAAAGCTTAATTATATCTAATTGCTCATACCCTAACCCCTAGAATGAACCAAAGCTTTCTATTAAGCAAGTATTCAGAAGACTACTGTGTTTTCCCCCAGAACCTCAAAAGGATTTTTTTTCTGTTACTATCATAAAATCTCTCACTCTTTTATATTAAAAAGCATATCTTCTTGTAATCTCTTGCTTGCTTCATTGGTTGTGAACAGTGGTTTATGTTTCCCAGGCTGGCCTTGAACTCCTAGTCCTCTGTCTTCACCTCTCCAGCGCTGGGAATTCAGGCATAGGTCACCACACACAGCTCCTTAATCTGTTTTTAAATTAAGTTGCCCTGAGGTGCCTGCTTCAGCTCACCAGCAATTCCTCTTCAGGCAGGATGTGCTTTGAAACAAAAGGATGGTAAAGGAATTCCCATGAGCATATTTCTCTGAAATCATTGTAAGAAGCAATACAAACCCATCCACCTCTTTTTTTTCTATGAATACAAAACTAGTTTTTAAATAAGTTCTGTACAGAAGATGAGCATAATTTTAAAAACAGCATTAGAGCCTGTAGAACAATACTACAGGGGAATATTCAACCCAGTCTCCTGTTTGGCTGTGAAGAAGATGGTGAAAACTGATCTCAGTCTACAGTGTGCATTATGAATCCACTTATTTTAAGAAGGATGATGTCAGCGGTATAGACACTAGAGAGCTGATCTGTCACTTTACCAACATGCATGCCTTCAGATTTTTGTGGTTGTTTTTTGTTTTGTTTTGTTTGAGATAGGGTCTTACTATGTAGACTACAGTGACCTGAAACTCACAGAGATCCATCTGTCTTTGCCTCTTGGGTACAAAGGAGTGGGTCAACATGCCAGGTAATATCTTTAGGTTCTTTTTAATAAAATAGTTTTTGCAATGGAGAGGGTACATGTACCATGTTTGCATTGTTCAGCAATAGAGACAGATACAATGTTACCAACTTGGCCCCAGTTGATGCTTATGGTATCTTGATACATTTTCCATGTCAGTACATTGATGAGTTGTTGGGTTTTTTTTCTTTTTTCCTTTTTTAGTTCCTCATCCCATTCCTACTTCCCCAGGCCCAGTCTCCAAGCTTGTCCCCACTCCCACTCTGACAGGCCTTCCCACTCCCTGGGTCCTCAAGTCTCTCAAGTGTTAGGTGCCTTTCTGAGGCCAGACCAGGCAGTCCTATGCTGTATATTTGGGGGGTGGGGGGGGAGGAGGCTCATTTCAGCTAGTGTATGCTGCTTGGTTGGTGGCTCAGTGTCTGAGAGATTTAGGAGGTCCAGGTTAGTTGAGACTGCTGGTCTTCCTAACCCTAACTGCTGGTCGCCCTCCTCCTCCTTAGCTTCTTCCAGCCTTATCCTAATTCAACCACAGGGATCCTGACTTCTGTCCATTGGTTGGGTGTAAGTATCTATATCTGTCTCAGTCAGCTGCTTGTCAGGCCTCTCAGAGGGCAGCCATGCTAGGCTCCTGTAAGCATCAGTAATAGTATCAGTCTTGGAGCCTCCCCTTGAGATAGATCCAAATTTGGGTTGGTCACTGGACCTCCTTTCCCTCAGTCTCTTCTCCATTTTTGTCCCTGCAGTTCTTTTAGACAGGAGAAATTCTGGGTCAGAGTTTTTGACTCTGGGATGGCAACCCCATCCCTCCACATGATGCCCTGTTTTTCTACTGGAGGTGGGCTCTACAAGTTCCCTCTCCCCACTATTGAGAATTTCATCTAAGGTCCGTCTCTTTGAGTCCTGAGAAATTCTCACCTCCCAGGTCTCTGCTTCTTTCTAGAGGGTCTCCCCCACCTCCTACCTCCCGAAATTGCCAGTTTTCATTCTTTCTGCTGGCCCTCAGGGCTTCACTCCCCCCCCCCAATACCTGATCATGTTCCCCTTTTCCCCTCCCCTTCCTCTCTCTCACCAAGGTCCCTCCCTCCCTCTGACTCCCACCCCCCCATCATGATTGCTTTCTTCTCTCTTCCAAGTGGGATTGAAGCATCCTTACTTGGGCCCTTTGACTTGTTAACCTTCTTGAGTTCTGTGGATTGTATCCTGGGTATTCTGAACTTTTTTGGCTAATATCCACTTATTAGTGAGTACATACCATGCATATCATTTTGGGCCTGAGTTACCTCACACAGGATGATATTTTCTAGTTCCACCCATTTGCCTGCAAAACTTGTGATGCCCTCATTCTTAATAGCTGAATAGTATTCCACTGTATAAATGAACTACATTTTCTGTATCCATTCTTCCTTTGTGGGACAGCTGGGTTATTTCCAGCTTCTGACTATCACAAATAAGGCTGCTATGAACATACTGGAGCATATGCCCCTGTGGCATGGTGGGGCAGCTTTTGGGTATATGTCCAAGAGTGGTATAGCTGGATCTTCTGAGGAACCTCCAGATTGATTTCCAGAGTGGTTGTCCCAGTTTGCAATCCCACCAGCAATGGAGGAGTGTTCCTCTTTCTCCATATCCTCACCAACATGTGCTGTCACCTGAGTTTTTGATTGGGAAAATGGAGATCCAACCCCAAATTGAGTGATAAACTCTGAGACCAAAACCCAAGCAGTCTACTGCCCACCTCTCAGGATGTCCAAACATCTAAATATGGGCATAGACTGACAGCTTTCTGTTGTCAGAGTAGTGAATACAAAACCACAGAGACCACATTGAAGACAGCCTGTTAACATAGCAGCAATAGGCATACTCTTAATATGATCATGAAATTGTGCTTCTCTGTATTTACCCAAACAGAAGACTTGAAAAGTTATGGCCATATATAAACCAACATGTAGGTGCTTATAATAGCTTTATTAATAATTACCAACACTTGAAGGCAATCATTGTACTATTCAGTAGATAAATAGGTAGATAAGTGGTGACATATCACAATAATGAACTATTATTTGGTGTTAAAAATGAGCCTTGAGAATACATAGAGGAAAAATTAATATTGCTAACTGAAGAAAGCTAATCTGAAAAGGCTACATGTGTCTAGTTCCAATGATATGACATTCTGGAAAAAGAGAAGCTATGATGATGATAATAAAAGAAAAAGCCACAGTTATTGGGAAAGGATAGCTGAATGAGCAGAACACAGAGATTGTTTTGTGGCTGTGAAACTATGCTGCATGATAGCATCGTGACAGGTAAGTGTCATTACCACATATGTCAAGACCACAGAAGAACAGCACCAAGAATGCACTTTAGTGTGAACTGGGGACTGTTGATGATAATTATATGTCAATCCAGCTTCATCGGTCTGAACAAATATCCTGCTATGGTAAAGAATAGTACAAGAGGTTGTGCATATGGATGTAAGGGGACAAGGGCACAAGAGCTGGATCTGAAACTTCTGTTTAATTTGTTGTGAATTTAAAACTGCTCTAAAAATAATAGCTGATGAAAAAAATCAACAGCCTTCATATGAAAACTGAATAAAAGATTCTGGTCTTTGTCGCTTGTAATACATATATGAGTTTCTAGGAAAATTTCGAGAAGGAAGTTCTATAGATGAAGAGATCAGTAATGAAGCCAGTCCTGCAAATTATCAAATCACAACGAGGAGCTGTGATATCACAGCAGCACAGTGCTAGAGTAGAGAAGACTCACAGAACTGAGGGTCAGGGCAGAAACAAGGAGTATGCTCAAATTTCCCTTACCATGTAAAGTACGCTTACCATGTCAAGTGTGCGAATCAGAGAATCAAAACTGATTAATCATCTAGATATTTGATGATTAAAGAAAAAGAAAGCAAGTTTCTTTCTAGCTAATGGATTAAAACCTTTTTTTGTTGTGTGATTAAGCTACAGCATAAAAAGGATCATACTGAGTCCAGAGTTCACTATGCTATATAACTTTTGTACTGGCTAGTTTTAAGTCAACTTGACATAAGGCATAGTCATCAAAGAGAAGGAAGCCACAGTTGAGAAAATGCCACCATAGGATCCAGCTGTAGGCAACCCTGCAGGGCATTTTCTTTCTTTTTTTTTTTTAATTGAATATATTCTCCATTTACATTTCAAATGTTATACCCCTTCCCAGTTTCCCCCCTCCCTGAAAATCCCCAACCCATCCTCCCACCTCCTGCCTCCAATATGCTCCTCCACCCAACCCACTCCCTTGACCCTCACTCGACTTCCCCATACTGGGTCCTCTATTGAGCCTTCACAGGACCAAAGATCTCTCCTCCCACTGATGCCCTACAAGGCATTCCTCTGCCAATCTTTTGGGTGGAACCACATGTACTCCTTGGTTGATGGCTTAGTCCCTGGGAACCCTGGGGTGTCTGGTTGGCTGACATTGTCGTTCTTCCCATGGGGCTGCAAACTTCCCCCCCCCCACCAGCTCCTCTAGTTTGCCATCCAACTCCTCCATAGTGAACCCCACGCTCAGACCAAGAGTTGGCTGCTAGTATTCACCTCTGTATCTGTAAGGCTCTGGCAGGGCCCCTCCAAAAGACAGCCATAAATTACTCCTTTCGGTACACACTTCTTGTCATCCATAGTAGTTTGGTGACTGTTTATAGGATGAATCCCCAGGTAGGACAGTCTCTGGGTGGCTTTTCCTTCAGTCTCTGTTCCACTCTTTGTCTCCATAGTTGTTCCTGTGATTATTTTGTTCCCTTTTTCAGAGGAACAAAATCACCCCCACTTTGGTCTACCTTCTTCGTGATCTTCCTGTGGTCTGTGAATTGTAGCATGTTTATTTTGAGGTTTTGGGATAATATCCACTTATCAGTGAGTGCATACCATGTGTGTTCTTTTGTGATTGGGTTACTACACTCAGGATGATACTTTCTAGTTCCATCCATTTGCCTAAGAATTTCATGAATTCATGATTTTTAATAGCTGAATAGTACTCCATTGTGCACATATACCACAATTTCTGTATCCATTCCTCTTTTGAAGAACATATATAAAATTAACTCAAAAAAATCAGTAGCCTTCCTCTACTCAAAGGATAAACAAACTGAGAAAGAAAGTAGGGAAATGACACCCTTTACAATAATCACAAATAATATTACATACCTTGGTGTGATTCTAACCAAGCAAGTAAAAGATCTGTATGACAAGAACTTCAAGCCTCTGAAGAAAGAAATCATAGAAGATCTCAGAAAATGGAAGAATCTCCCATGTTCATGGATTGGAAGGATTAATATAGTAAAAATGGCCATATTGCCAAAAGCAATCTACAGATTCAATGCAATCCTCATCAAAATTCCGAATCAATTCTTCATAGAGCTAGAAAGAGCAATCTGCAAATTCATTTGGGATAAGAAAAAACCCAGGATAGCGAAAACTATTCTCCAAAACAAAAGATCTACCGGGGGAATCACCATCCCTGACCTCAAGCTCTACTACAGAGCAATAGTGATAAAAACTGTATGGTATTGGTACGGAGACAGGCAAGAAGATCAATGGAATAGAATTGAAGACCCAGATATGAACCCACACACCTACGGTCACTTGATATTTGACAAAGGAGCTAAAAACATCCAGTGGGAAAAAAGACAGCATTTTTAACAAATGGTGCTGGATAAACTGGAGGGCATTTTCTTAAGAAGGGATTGATGGGGGGTGGAATACAACCCATTGTAGGTGGTGCTATACCTGGGCTGGTGGTCCTGGGTTCTGTAAGAAATCAGGCTGAGCAAGCCATGAGAAGCAAGCCAGTGAGCAGAACCCCCTCCATGCTCTCTGCATCAGCTCCAGCCCCCAGGTTCCCACCCTGTTCAAGGTTTTGTCCTAACTTCCTTCTGTGATGGATTATGGATGTGGAAGCATAAGCCAAATAAACCCTTCATTCCACAACTAGCTTGGGGTCATGTGATTCCCCACAGTAATAGTAGCCCAGGTTTTAGACATTGCCAGCACCCTAAGAGAAAGTCCATCCCCAGGAAGGCCCTTACATACTTTCTGACTATATGCATTTCACTGTCATAAAGATGAAAGTATGCAATAAGTAGACCCTGTGTTTAGCTCCTTTCATTTACATGATCCTGTTAAGGTTCACCCACATTTACAGCATGTATCAGTGTCACATTTTATTTTCCAGTCAAGTAAGATTTCTTTATATGAACATATGGCATTCTGTTTATTGATTCATCCATTAAAGGAGTTTTTATAACTATCTATTTCAAGATAAAGAAGAAAATACACTTAACAGCCAGTGAGATAGCTCAACCAGGAACGGAGAATGCTATCCATGACCGATCAATCCTTAGAACCCAAGGTAGAAAGACTTTGTTTTCTGACCTATCTGTGCAGCATTTCATGTGACACACACACACACACACACACACACACACACACACAGAGAGAGAGAGAGAGAGAGAGAGAGAGAGAGAGAGAGAGAGAGAGAGAAATTAAAGAAAAATTAAGCTTTGAAAAGGAAAGCACACTTGAATATTTTTATACCTGATTTTCAGGGAAGACTTTGGAAGCATAAAATATAAACCCAGGAAACAAAACACATGAAAATCATTCCATACAAAGGAAATAGGAAGCTTTATTCTACGATTTTAAGGTCATACAAGATAAAGAAAAGTTGTAGAGAAGCCCCAGGTTGTAGGTATTATGGTTTGAATTTGAAATGCCCCCTGTCCCCTGGTTCATGTTCTAAATGCTCATCTCCAGTTTGTTGTATGAATTTAGAAGGCTGTGAAATGTTTGGAAGTAGGGCAGAACTCTGATGTAGTCCCTAGGGGTAAGAGATCTAACCACTGAGCCATATCTCCACCAGCCTTTTACTACTTTGAAACTTGATAGAAATTATGTAGATAAAACATCTCATAACCTGTTATCTTTTAAGTTGTAAATTTATATCTACAGGATAGATATTCTTGGAGTGATGTATATAAGCATAATTTCCTGTTTATCTGTGATATGTTCCCAGACAGAATTTTCTTACGTATCTTTCAAAGCATAGTTGTGAGCACATGAATTGTATATACAACATACCTATAGATCTGAAATTGATTATTTCTCATTCAGTAATGAAGACTAAGTTCTGGATCTTTCCTAGCCAATATTTATACACCTATTTTGTCCTCTTGAAAAGCTGTATTTGGGGGTTGGAGAGATGGCTCAGCGGGTAAGAGCACTGACTGCTCTTCCGAAGGTCCTGAGTTCAAATCCCAACAACCACATAGTGGCTCACAACCATCTGTAAAGAGATCCGACGCCCTCTTCTGGTGTCTGAAGACAGCGACAGTGTACTTACATATAATAAATAAATAAATAAATCTTAAAAAAAAAAGAAAAGCTGTATTTAAAAATAATTTCAAGTTTACAGAAAAGTCCCAAGACCCAAGAGCAACAAAGAATGCTAGTATACTCTATAGCTTAACATTTTGTTACAATTTTTGCATGTGCCTACTGTCTCCTGCCTCCATAACACCACCCCTTTTTAAAATTTTTACATATACCTTTGCCCTTATATTATTGAATACAAATCAGGATAGAAAGATGGAAAAATGGCTAAGAGTATGTAGCATTCTTCCAGAAGACTCACGCCAACTGCCATCATGTGTATGCAGGAGCCTCAGGGCAAGGCACTGGCTCTAACTCTAGCTCCTGGGGGATCTGATGTGCCTAGCGCAATGGGGATCCATACTCCTGTATACACACACACACACACACACACACACACACACCACACACTCAAAAATTTAAAAAAAGTTCTAAAGAATATGAGTATACTCTTACACAGGGTTTTTCGTTTTGGTGTATTTAATATTGGTAAAATATTTTTAGTCTTCATTTGTGTACCAATTAATCAATTGGCCTAATCTGGTAGTTCTAGAATTCTGCAAACCATCCTCCCTCCCTAAGCAGAAGCTAGTCTAAGGACAGAAGTCATATTTAATTGTCATATTGCTTCAGTTTCCTATTGTGTGTGTTACTTTTATATTGCTTTGGTTGCAATACCTGACAAAAAGAAAAACCCACTTGCGGAAGAGAATATTCATCTTGACTTGGTTGCAGTCCACCATGACAGGAATAATGTGGTAGGACAGCACCCACATTTGGCAGCTCACAACTGCCTGTAATTCCAGTTCTAAGAGAGCTAGTGCCTTGCCCTGGGGCTCCTGCATACACATGATATACATAAACTCACAAGGGCACACACAGAGACACATCAACTTTTTGTAAAAATATTAAGAACAGTGAGAGATTGATAGGTCAAGCACAGCCAGATAGCAGGTTTCAGATTAGGAGTCCACACTGGACATTTGGTAGCTCCCAATAAAAGAGAGGTGGCTTAGAAGCACAGCCCTGTGGTGCTGATGCTGGAGATGTTGCCGTCCAATGACTGACAACTGGTGATGATCTATTGTGTACCATATGTGCTAGATATTGTACCTGTGTTTTATGATTCAACCTTCATAGCAAAGCTTTAACGATTTTGATTTTTTTCTTTATTTTATTTTTTCTTTGCTAAACACATCATCAAATTGAAATACTAAGTTTGTCAAACCATGTACATTGTACATTTTTCATCTGTCAATGAGTGGGGGATTATTTTATTTCAATGAGGACTTAAACATCCTGAGACTGAGGCTGGAGAAGTGACTCAGCAGGTAAATGTTCTTGCCATCACTCCTGATGATGTGAGTTCAGTTCCTACGGCCTACGAGACTCTCAAAAGTCATTCTCTGTCCTCCACACATGTGCCCCTTTTCCTCTCTTCTACAAATGCTAATGCCAAGAACACTATCTATTAAATATTCTGAGTCAAACTTAACCTCAGAGTCTGCCTTCCAGGGAACTGGCACTAAATAACAGAAACTATATACGTATTAAAAAGATACAGAACTTCCATATTACTGTTGACTTTGAGAGACACCCAAGATGTCATTCTGGGAAATGATTAAACCACATGTAAAGACCTTTGGTAGCTATTAACTTTTCTTTTTTTCTATCATCATTTTATTTTTTTAAATTTAAAATTATTATTATTATTATTATTATTATTATTATTATTATTATTTTCTATATTCTTTATTTACATTCCAAATGATTTCCCCTTTCTTGGTTACCCCCTCCCCGAAAGTCCCATAAGCCCTCTTCCCTCCCCCTGATCCCCATTTGACTAAGAATTTCATGAATTCATTGTTTTTAATTGCTGAGTAATATTCCATTGTGTAAATATATATGGAAAATATCTCTGATAAAATTGAAGAAATATATAGAAAAACACGTTAAGATTGACTATTTCATGGAAAAATTATACAGATAAAATGGTAGGCATAAATATTCCTAAGTTGGTTGAAAGTGGAATTATAAATATTTTCTGATAAAATTGAAAATCTACAAGGAAAATATTTCTGATATAACTCAAGAAATATATAGAAAAACACATTAAAACTATTTCGTGAAAAATTATACAGATAAGATGGTAGGCATAAAAATATCCCTAAATTGATTGAAAGTAGAAGTAAAAACATTTTCTGATAAAATTGAAGATTTACATGGAAACTATCTCTGATAAAATTGAAGAAATTTATACAGATAAATAGGTAGGAATTAAAATATTCCTAAGTTGATTGAAAGTAGAGTTATAAACATTTTCTGATAAAATTGAAGATTTACATGGAAAATATCTCTGATAAAATTGAAGAAATATATAAAAAAAACACATTAAGAATGACTATTTCTAGCCGGGCGGTGGTGGCGCACGCCTTTAATCCCAGCACTTGGGAGGCAGAGGCAGGCGGATTTCTGAGTTCGAGGCCAGCCTGGTCTACAGAGTGAGTTCCAGGACAGCCAGGGCTACACAGAGAAACCCTGTCTCGAAAAACCGAAAAAAAAAAAAAAAAAAAAAAAAAAGAATGACTATTTCTTGGAAAAATTATACAGATAAAATGGTAGGCATAAAAATATTCCTAAGTTTTTTGAAAGTGGAATTATAAACACTTTCTGATAAAACTGAAGATCTACAAGGAAAATATTCCTGAAAAAAATTCAAGAAATATATAGAAAAACATGTTAAAACTGACTATTACATGGAAAATTATACAGATAAAATGGAAGGTATAAAAATGTTCCTAAGTTGATTGAAAGTAAAATTATAGACATTGTCTGATAAAACTGAAGATCCACATGGAAAATACTTCTGACAAAATTGAAGAAAAATGCAGAAAAACGTTAAAATTGAAGATTATCATGGACAATTATACCGACAAAATGGAAGGCACAAAAACATTCCTAAATTGATTGAAAGTGGAACTACAAACAACCCCCCAATGAAACCGAAGATCTACATGAAAATCACCTCCGACAAAATCGAAGAAATACACAGAAAAAATGTTAAAATTAAAGATTATCATGGAAAATAATACAGTCAAAATGGTAGACACAAAAAGCATTACTAAATTGAAAGAAGAGTCACAAACATTTCCTGATAAAATCGAAGATCCACATGAAAAAATCTCTGTTAGACTGTTTTTTGTTGGGGAATTGAGTCTATTGATGTTATAAGATATTAAGAAATAGTGATTGTTGCTTCCTGTTATTTTTGATGATCATTTTATGTTTGTGTGGTTACTTTCTTTTGGGTTTGTTGGAAAAAGATTACTTTCTTGCTTTTTCTAGGGTGTAGTTTCTCTCCTCATGTTGGCGTTTTCCATCTATTATCCTTTGTAGGGCTTTATTTGTGGAAAGATATTGTGTAAATTTGGTTTTCTCACAGAATATCTTGGTTTCTTCATCTATGGTAATTGAGAGTTTTGCTGGGTATAGTAATTTGGGCTGGCATTTGTGCTCTCTTAGGGTCTGTATGAGATCTGCCCAGGATCTTCTGGCTTTCATCGTCTCAGGTGAGAAGCCTGGTGTAATTCTGATAGGTCTGCCTTTATAGGTTATTTGACCTTTTTCTCTTACTGCTTTTAATATTCTTTCTTTGTTTAGTGCATTCAGTGTTTTGATTATTATGTGCTGGGAGGACTTTCTGTCTTGTCCAGTCTGTTTGGAGTTCTATAGGCTTCTTGTATATTCATGGACATCTCTTTCTTTAGGTTAGGGAAGTTTTCTTCTAGAATTTTGTTGAAGATATTTACTGGCCCTTTAAGTTGGGAATCTTCACTCTCTTCTATACATATAATCCTTAGGTTTGGTCTTCTCATTGTGTCCTGGATTTCCTGGATGTTTTGGCTCAGGAGCTTTTTGCATTTTGCATTTTCTTTAACTGTTGAGTCAATGTTTTCTATGGTATCTTCAGCCCCTGAGATTCTTTCTTCTATCTCTTGTATTCTGTTGTTGATGCTTGCATCTATGACTCCTGAATTCTTTCCAAGATTTTCTATCTCCAGAGATGTCTCACTTTGTGATTTCTTTATTGCTTCTACTTCCATTTTTAGATCCTGGATGGCTTTGTTCAGTTCCTTCACTTGTTTTTTTGTGTTCTCCTGAAATTCTTTAAGGGATTTTTGTGTTTCCTCTTTAAGGGCCTCTACCTGTTCACCCATGCTCCCCTGTATTTCTTTCAGGGATTTTTGTGTTTCCTCTTTAAGGGCTTTTACCATTTGACCCATGTTCTCCTGTATTTCTTTAAGGGAGTTATTTATGTCCTTCTTGATGTCCTCTAACAGCATCGTGAGAAGGGATTTTAAATCCAATTCTTGCTTTTCCAGTGTGTTGGGGTATACGGGATTTGCTGTGGTGGGAGAACTGGGCTCTGATGTTGCCAAGTAGTCTTGGTTTCTGTTGGTAGGGTTCTTGTGCTTGCCTTTTGCCATCTGGTTATTTCTGGTGTTAGTTGGTCTTGTTGTCTCTGGCTGGAGCTTGCCCCTCCTATGGGCCTGTAAACCTCTGTCTGTACTCCTGGGAGATCAACTCTCTTCTGGCAGGGTCTATGCACAGAAGGCTGTGAAGGTGTCTGGTTCCCTGCTGAACCGAAAGGGAAGACTCCTGTCCCAGCTGCCCCACTGATCATATGCCCAGTGTGCTCCTAGCTGTACCCCTCCAGAGAGAAGGTGGAGATCTCACTTCCGAGCTCAGAAGTGAAATCACTCCTGGGAGATCATTCTCTCCTGGTTGGCTAAGGACAGAAGGCTGTGGAGCTGCCTGGTTCCCTGCTGCAAAATCACGGTTTTGATTTTTATTTATTTATTATCGATACAGGGATGGGTATCTAGGTGTGGGTGTGGGTGTGCATACCACGACACAAATGTGAAAGCCACTGGACAATTTTGTGGAGTTGGTTCTTTCCTTCCACATTTCCATTGGTTCTGGGATCAGAATCAGCTTGCCAGGTGTGTGCAGCATGCATGCACCCTCACTGCTTGAGCTATCTAACTGGCCTTTTCATTCTTTCTTTAAAAGAAATTTTCTTGGTTATATTTAAAGATTTATAAACAAGGATGCAGAAATCAAGAGAAATTCAAGGCTGATCACAGGGTATGCCAAATCGTTTCTCAGTGAAATGCAGAACAGGATGCCTTTCATGCCATTTGAAAATTTCATTTTTATTTTTAGACAGAATCTCACTATGTCATAGTCCAAGATGGCTTTAGGGGCTGATCTTCTTGCTCTAGGCTCCTGGATACTGAGATTACGGGGTGCACCACCCCCATTACCTCATTAACGTCTGACCTTTATTTTGGTATATGTATATGGCTAGTGGGAATTGAGCCCAGAGCCTTGCACACTCTGGGCAAACATTCTATCTCAGAGATAAGATCCCCAGCAAAATATTTGTTTTGGAAGAATATTTTCTTCCAAAATTGCATGTTCATATGAAGATTACTAATGATAACACTGATGGCAAACTCATTCCCACCACGAGCTTTATCTGTGGCTGTCTAGGTCCTCATTCCAGTTTTTCGACAACTCCATCAGTCACTTGTCCTCCAGGCACAAGCATCAAATAAAGACTTAAAAGCAACTCAAAATTACTTTTGCATCAGTAAAGGGCTTTTAACTGGAAAAAAAAAAGAAAAAGAAAAAATTATCCTCTTCTGCATGCATGGGAGAAGAAGGCATGTTCAACCGAATCATTCCTCTGTAAGAACTAATCCAAGTCCCATTACTGTCAGCTTCTGAATATTTACATAAGGGATAGCTTCGTTATCACTTGTGCTGGGATGAACAGATTACATGCAGAATGTGTGAAGACATGATTACAAAAATCTTTGATCTTTTAATCAAATGAGTAAACAGAATTAATTCGCTCTGCAAGTGAAATACAAATATTTTATTGTAAAACTGCATTGAATTTGAGATACCAACATGTAATAAATTCTCTTAGTAATGAAGGTTTGTTCTCCAGTAATTTCTCTGTGGCTCTAGGCAATGAAATCATTTCTAAAAGAATCAGTAAAGCATGGTATCAAGTTAACTTATAAAATGTCCATGTGATTTATAAATAAAGCAATACTAATTCCATGGTGTATGATTCTGTAAACCTTATAGGCAGAAATACCATAGAAAATTAGATAATGAAAGAGTAGAATAGCTTTCAAATGGAATAAAAAAATAAGCCTCAGATTCAAAGCCCATTATTGTTCCATTAATAGTTACTTTGCGAAATAAAAAAATATTGTTTTCTAAATCTGATTATTTTTCTCAATCTAATAATGGAGCTAAATGTATACATAAATCATTGTAACACAAAGTAAGATAAACACTAATATTGTAACAACAAGGGCAATAGAATCAAATGCTAATCCTCTCTTGAAGGATCTGGGAGACATCCTAGAGAAGAGCCCTGGAAGAGGATGAAAGCAGGAAGTTGCAGAGGAAGTAAGCACAACAGAGCTGAAGGTTAAGAGTGTAGAGTCTTGACCATCAAACTACGTGATGGTTTTTCTACTGCAACAAAATAAAGTAAAGTAAAATAAAATAGAAAGGTGTAGAGTTTTCAGCGAAAATGCAAGATGATCTCATCCCGAAGATAACTATGGAGGCCATAAGACCAGGAAAAATTTTAGTGCCCAAAGTACACATGTTTAGCAAATTCTGTTGACTGCATGATGATGAGTTAGCTCATCCCTGTGCTAAGAGGTATGGTACATGGTGGTATACAGCCTTAATCTCAGCACCTAGGAGGCAGAGGCAGGCAGATCTCTGAGTTTACAGTGCAGTTTGGCCTACATTTACAGGTAATTTCCAGGTCATCCAGAATTACAAAGTAAGAGACTGTCTCAAAAACAAAATGAGAGAGGGTGGATGAAGGAAGAGAAAGAGAAGGAAGAGGAGGAAGAGGAGGAAGAGGGGGAAGAGGAGGAAGAGGAGGAGGAGGAAAAAATATAAAGAAAAAAATCTCAATATAACTGAGGAAGTAGCATTATAAAGAGATGGTAAGTGCTTCCTATGAACAGGGAAAGGTATGCTGTGAGGGAGAAAATCAAGACAAATTAATACCATAAAAATGCACTGATTATTTATTATGGACCCATAGGTGTGAGTGCTGAATATATAAAGACGAATTAATATCTGGTCCCTTTTACCAAAGAACTGGAAGTAGTGCTTAAAACATAGGTAATAATATAAGTAAATAAAATAATGTGTGTTGTATCCCTTCCTTGGTGCCAACCATTCTTGGGAGTTCTTTTCAGACTTTTTCTTAGTAAATCTATACTTACTAAATATAATAATAACAATAATAATGATAATAATAATGGTAAACGTGTGTACTGAGTGTGCATACAAAATTTGCAAGTAGTAAAGAAAAATATCTCTTATCTAGAGAAACTGGGTGAAATCCTCATTAAGAAACTGATAGTTTCATAACACTGAAAAAAATGATAATAATTTTCCAAATCAAAGCACAAGACACCATCTCATATAGGTGAACTGATATTTTTAAGTGTCTGGAAGTCTCAAAAAACTTCATGCTTGTGTGTGCTTATATTAACATTTTGATGGGACCTAGGATGCAGTGAGAAAGAATGCTGGAGAGGGGTCCAGGGGCTGAAAGCCAGGGCACTCCTGGGCATGGTGACACTCCTATAGTCACAGTGATCACAGGGCTAAAGCAAGTGCAAGGAAAGCTTGGATTTCATCCAAAAAAAAAAAAGTAGTAGAATCTGGGGATGTAGGGCTGATAATGCAGTGCTTGCCTAACACACACACACACACACACACACACACACACAAACATCCTGTGTTTGATCTCCAGCATGGAATAAAAAAACCTAGTGGCAGCCAGGCAGTGGTGGCACATGTTTTTAATTCTAGCACTTGGGAGGCAGAGGCAGGAGGATTTCTGAGTTCAAGGCCAGACTGGTCTACAATGTAAGTTCCAGGACAGCCAGGGCTACACAGAGAGAAAGAAAGAAAAGAAAGGAAGGAAGGGAGGAAGGGAGGAAGAGAGGGAGAGGGAGAGGAGGAGGGAGAGGAGGAGGGGGAGGGAGAGGGAGAGAAAGAGGGAGAGGGAGAGAAACCTGGTAGCATATTCTTGTCATCTCAGCACTCAGAAGTAGAAGCACTTTGAAGGTAGACGTAGGAGGGTTAGAAGTTCATGGTCCTTCTGGGCTACATAGCAAGTCTAGAAGCCAACCAGGGATATATGAAACCCTGTCTCCAAAAAAAATGTCCCATGAAGTTTTAAGTAAACTGCATGGTCACTGGCTGGCTTGCTCACAGGACAAGGGCAGATATGAAATATGTTGATAGAAGCTTCAGTGTGTGAAGGCAAGACATGTTAAGTAGATTACTGCAACAGGCCAGACAAATAATAATGAAAGCTTTAATATAATGTTAAGACAATGATAGGAGAGGCTTCAGGAGCCATGAATTCCCATATAGCCAGATCAATGAACCACACACCACCTGCAAAAACATCTGGAAAATAGCACGAAGATATCACCAAGTTATACATCGCTCACTTCACAGGGTGAACCCTAAACTGCAGAGGGACAGGCTGCCTTAGTCCTATTTCCCATGGTGTTATAAAATATCCCCAACAAAGGCAAGTTAGAGAGGAAGATTAAGATTATTTTGATTAAGAGAGAGTATGTTCCATTGTGACAGGGACGTCCAGGACCCTGAAGCAGCTGCTTACATTGCATACGTAGTCAGGAACAGAGGAGCCTATGCTCAAATATCTCCTTCTTATGCCACCCAGAACCCAAGCCCAGGAAATGATGCCATTCACATTTAGGGTATATCTCCCACCTAAATTAACATACTCAAGGTTTCCTCTCACCAACATTCACAGAGGATAACGTAATCTGAATAATCCCTCCCAGGCGTGCCTGTGGGCCTGCCTCTTAGATCTAGGTGACTCTAGAGCCTGTCAAGTTGACCACCAACACCAACCATAGCACATGCTTTTGCCAACAAATGCAAAGCTTGCTTGAAAAAGATCCAAGAGAGTGCAACCCAGGCTCCAAGTGCCGTACCACAGCCGCAGGCCCTCTTACCATCCAAGATCACAAAAGGTGTCAACCAACATGACTGACTTGGTTTTGTTGCCTACCTTGAACTTGGAAAGAATGTTCAGGCCAGCATGGCCAGGTTTCTAAGGCCCTGATGGCTGACGGCCAACGGGATCAAGAAGCAGGCCATGCTGCAGCTCCTGCCCCAGCTCAGGTTCCCAGAGGTGTATCGGCTGACTCAAGGTTCCCGTAGTAAAGGCAACTATCTACACTGAGAACAGAAGAACTGGGGTGGCTGAACTGCCCTCCACTTTAGCAAAGGTTCCCATTGTTAAGGTAACTATCTACACTGTGAGAACAGAAGGATTGGGGTGGCTGAACTGCCCTCTACTTTAGCAAGGGGTTACTTAATGGAATATGGGCACCTTACCAGTAGCTATACCACTGAAGAAAATGTTTCTCCCTCCCCCATTAATCGTTAACTGCCTATAGATTCTCAGGTAGGAGTGGGGTCTTGTAGGCCCCACCTCCCACTATGGAGTCTTTCAAAAGACTAGCTAGCTTCTACTGCTACCTAGATCTGCAGTAAAGAAAAATGCAAGTTACTGAACATTCAATACATAGTCCAATTTCTTAGAGGTATTTATTTTTATGTGTATGACTGTTTTGCCTGCATGTATACATGCATGTATATGTACCCCATGGTGCCTGAGGAAGTCAGAAGAGGGCTCCCCTTAGAGTTAGGGGAATTGAACCCAGGTCCTATGCAAGAACAAGTGCTCTAACAAACTGAGCCATCTGTTTGTCTCTGATTATCTATTTTTTGGTAACAAAATATGCATTACGTGCATGTTTAAATGTCATGTTTAAGTCTAAAAAGCAGGGAATCGATAGAA
This sequence comes from Tokudaia tokunoshimensis, assembly GCA_036184795.1. Lineage (NCBI taxonomy): Eukaryota > Metazoa > Chordata > Mammalia > Rodentia > Muridae > Tokudaia > Tokudaia tokunoshimensis. The sequence continues at coordinate 44,831,718 of BTHU01000003.1, read as the reverse complement.
TGCAGAGAAGAGGGTAGAGCAGGGAAACATAGTATTGTATTTAAATAACATGATATGCATATATGTATACATATAAGTATATATACATACATGTAGGGGATAAGGAGAAGGCAGCTAATCTACACAATTGTCCACTGTAGTCCTCATAGTGCTATAATGGGCATTCGGCATTTTGTGTTTTTAAGAGTTTTCTTTTCTTTTCTTTTTTAAACTCAGAAAATAAATGATTGTCATATGAGAGTAGACAGCAAACACAAGGAAGAGGGGGAGGGAGAGATGCAAACCAGGGACCTGAGCACTGCTCTGACCACAAAGAATATCTCCATCAGGAAGCTGAGAAAGGGACCTGTATACTGGCAGCTAAAAGCCCATTGGGGTTGAAAATTTCAGAACTCGCAGATGACCGGGTTGTGGCTAATGGTATTGAGAAGCGGGCAAACTTTAGCAGTTTCTTGAGTGCATGGTCAGACTCTGAAATGAGGACACCAAGGTGGCAGGGCAGCAAGTCCCCAAGAAGTGCTTCAGGCAGAGGAAACTGGAGCACACTGTAATCTAAAGCTGGAGTGGCAGTATGCTGATAAAAGCTGAGAGAGGAGAGGGTGTGACTGTTGCTTTGTCAAATGCTTGTAAGCTTCTTCTTAAGAGAAATTAACACCATATACCTAGATTTTTCAGTTTGACTTCAACTCAGATATGTACTTGTGTGCACTTTTTACACTTGATCACAGAATCAGAGTCAAGGGCTTTTGTGAGTAATTTTAATTCCAAACTTTGGCATTTTTAGACAATAACAGGAACCGGAAAGCAGTGGCTGGGCAGGCTGTCTGAGGTGTGACGCACATTACTGGTCCAACAGCTGTAGTGGGCGTTGCCTTGGTTCTTTATAAAATGCAATCTTCTAATGCTGGATCAAACAACCTTGGCAGTTCAAAGTGACAGTAAGGGTTAGAATAAACCACAACTAAATCCGTTAGCAATAACACAACCCCACCCGAAGGTGTGTGCTAGCACACTAAGAGAGAGAGCATCATGGTGGTTTGTGTGTACACACCTCTTCACGATAGGAGCTAAACTCTCTGCAAGTCCTCGAAATATACACAAAATAAAGTTGTGGCTTTTCAACATATGTTTAGTTATTAATACGTGAATAATGCAAGATAGATTTTTATCCTTTGTTTTCCTTCCAAACCATCAGTCAGAATCTAACCTTCCCACGTGGTTAGGAAACACATGTTTAAATGACCTCAGCCTGAAACAGGAAGAACCCATTGAGTGCAGAGGAGGAGATGCTGGGACAAGAAAGGTTGAAATGCTTTATACATCTAACAGGACATGATTTTGCATCACCCAGAAGACTTGATTTAAATTGTCATTCGGACTCTACGTGGTGTTGGTAGACGGTGGTATATTTAATATAAACCAAACTTCCTCACTGTTTTGTACACCAGAATAAGTTTCTTTCATGGCTCTCTTGTTGTCTACTAAACTATATGACAACATCTTCTGGCTTAGCTGGGTGGCGCATGCCTTTAACCCAGCATTGGAGAGGCAGAAACAGGTGAGTTAGAGGCCACTCCAGGCTACCCACTGAAACACAGGCTCAAATATTTTTTAAAGTCTCCTGCTAATAATAGCTGCCCAAATTTCCTGTGTGTTATGAAATATAATACAGCAGCGACAAAGTAAGGTGGGCACATGCCACGGTGTCCCCCTGAGAATCATGCCATGTAGCAGACATAGTATAAAGGAGTTTTATTGTAGGGGAAGGGAAGGGAACAGGGATCTGGAAAAGGGATAATGGCAGAGAAAGAAGAAGAGGAATAGGTAAGGACAGAAAGAGAAAGAGGCCAGCTGGGAACACATGGGAGGAGAGAAAGGAGAGAGAGGTGAGAGGGAGTAAGAGAGAGAGAGAGGAGAAGGGCGGTGTAGAAGCAGTCCTTTTATATGCTTCCGTGCAGCAGAGCAGGTAGGATAGCAGCAGGTGATGATGCAAGCTATTGCTAGCTCGCTGTTGGGAAGAGCCTAGTGGAATTGTCTGTAAGCCAACAGTGCCAAATATATTTGGTAAGTATATGGATAAGATACTGAGCATGTAATAAGACAATGAAAAAGGTTTGGGAAGCATAAGATAGAGAAGGTTGTGGAGAGCCCTGGGTAAGGTTTTTTGGGCATTAGATGTCACTTCTAAGGCTGTAAGTTTCTCCAGACATCAGCACTCCTGTATGTGTTTCCATGGCACGTTTGTCTTACTCCAATTGTCTTTAATGGGACTGTTTCTTTTTCTCAGATTACAGGTGTTGTGAAAAACACAAAAGAGATCTTTCTTAGAAAATCTTTCGTTCTAGAGATTAGCAGAGTGACTGGCGATCAGACAAAAGTTTATGAGAGGAAGAGTACCTGTATACGGATGCACATTGATGTGTGACATGAGGCTCCAAGTTAGTTAAAACACAGAGCTATTTCAGATATCATTGAGCTTGTTCACCAGACTCTCTACACCGCTTCCCTCCTCTCCTCTTTTTTTTTGTTTTGTTTTGTCTTTTTGGAACAGAGTCTCCCTATGTCACCCTGGCTGGCCTGGCACTTGCTATGAAGACCACACTGGCCTTGAAAACTCAGAGACCTACCTGCTTCTGTGTTTTCTTCCTTTTGGAAATAAGTCATTTGGTCACTGCCAAATGTCTTTCCTTGACTCTAGGCCTCAAAGCAGCGGAGGCCTTGAGTGGAAATCATGAGGGTGGTGCCAAGGCCAAAGGCAAATTCAGGGTGTACTCACTGGAGTAGCAGGGAGAAGACAGGGTAAACTGTAACGAGGAACATGGAGGTTTACAACGGAATGACCCCAAATCTATGTGACATGATCTTTGAGATGTGCCCCGGTTTAGCACTGAGAGCAGACAGAGCTTGTCTCCCAGATCAGTGCCGGAAGTAGCAAGCACAATGGCAAGCCAGAAAGAAAGAGGGTCTAGAATTTTTAATTTGACCAGGGTAGCTTACCTGATCTTTCTCTGCCTCGGAGACAGCATGTCTAAAGGCACGACAAAGGCGGGTATTCTTTCGTCAGCTTGGTGTCTGGAGTTTCCTGCAGTCTCATCTCCACCCATGTGTGTAACCCACTGCCATGCGCTTCAGTCATTTAAACAAAAATGTTCCATTGTATTTGCTGTACCAAGGATGGGCTAAGTGGAGAAAACACAACTGTGGATGAGATTGTGGGGTGTGTGTGTGTGTGTGTGTGTGTGTGTATGAATGCGTGCATACATGTGCAGTGCATACTTCAGAAATTCAGTAAAACAGACTAGAAGTGGAAGTTTAATGAACAATGAGGCACAATATTGGCCAGCTTAAAAATTGTATTTAAAACATCAAGGCTCCCAATGTACCTCAGTGTAGAACACTTGCCCAGCATGTGTAAAATCTAGTGTTTAATCACACACACACACACACACACACACACGCACACGCGCACACATACACACGTACATGTACACACGCGCAATATGGATTAGTTGGAAAAACAGAATATATTCAGAACTCAGGTAGTTCAGGAAGGAAGATTACAAGCAATGGTGAGACACATGGTATGGATTATGTCCAGCAGTCTAAGCTTAATTTAAAGAACCAAGTATAGCCAAGCAAAACCAGAAATCCAGCGAGTAATACAGATGGCATGAATTTGAACCAAGACTTTGGTAAAGGTCAGTAGAGAGAAAGGCCTGTATTTGAACATCAAAATGGAGGAAGATCTGAGAGGGTCTGCATGCAGACACTGAGATACAGGACAGTTGGCACAAGTCTCCTGACAGAGCAGTCAGACTGAAAACGATGTGATTACCAATACTAGGGGAAACAGAAAAACGTGTCAGACATAGAAAGAAGATGAGTTTACTTTAGGACACATTGAACTGATCCCTCTGTGGTTAAATGAAGTCTGTGCCCCCAGGACTGCAGGTGCTGCAGACCTAGTATCTCATGAGTAAGGAGGTGGAGCCGAGAGAAAGATAATTATATCCTAGAGAACTATACTTCCCATGCGAATTAATGCTGTCTCATGGGGGGTGGGTCAGGTCTCATGGGAAAGGATTAGTTCCTCTGACTTTTTCACAAGCAGTCATGTCCCTCTCACTTCCCTTCTGTGTTACCACAGAGACAGGAATCCTCGATAGGACATCAGAGCTGTGCTATGTAGACCCTTCGCTACCAGAATCCAGCCAAATAAAGCCCTTTAGAAGTCATCTAGCATCTGACATTTTGTTTTAGCAGAACAAAATTGATAAGACAAATTCAGTAGGTCTAGAATTAAGTTTGCATATGTGAAAACCAGGCACAGAGCACAGTGGTTATAGCCTACTGGTATCAGACATCATCTGTACATCTTCAGAGAACATGAGCTGCTCCATTGGGCTTGGTCCTGACAAGGTGACTTCACACATAACTCATTCATAAATGTTCATTGTGTATTTTACCTCCAACGACAAGACACCTTATTTCTTGTCTGATGTCTAAGTCAAACTAAAAATGTTTGGTAGTGTCCTGCTGTCTGTGTAGGTGGTAAAATCCATGTCATGAGCACAATTCCCAAATTAGCACAAAGCAGGCACCTCTACTTTTCCCTATGCAAAAGGCAGTTGAATCTGCCTTTGAGGCATTTACTTTGCCTAAGATCTTACAAGGATTTAAATGTGTGTAACCCTGGTGTGGGACTGGAGACTTGGGAAGTGCAGCACATGAGCCTGGCTAGTCAGATGTTTCTCTTGGGACTTTCCATTGTATGCACAATACAGAGACAGGGGACAGTGGTGACAGGAGGCTGGCACCCCACTACAAGATTCAGAAGTGAAGGGGTAGTTGGGAGTCTGCTCCTGTGCTTCCTGCTACTTGCACACTCCCCTGCCCCCCACCGGTCTCCTGTAGGGTCTGTAAGTCTGATATCTTTTCTGCAAGTTTCCTTTTCTTCAATTAGTCAATTGCTCTCTGCCTCTTTTGATAAGAAACCTGGCAGAACATCAGGGTACATTAAGTCATTCAATCAATAAGAAAATACAGAGTATTTATTTTCCCAGTAAATCTCCAATTGGAAAAATGATTGCTATTAAAGCCACCGAGTGTAGCAGAGGAGACCTCAACCATGACTTCTTTCAAACGGAACTTTATTAGCTTATCTCCAGCTCACAGCTCACCACATTCCTTCCTGTCAGTCTGCCGTCTACCCTTTACAGTAAGTCAGGCATAGCTAGGAAGGATTCTTGTAAGGCCTATCAAGTGAGTAGGGGAAGCAATTCCTCTAAATTCTTTAATTTTGTTTAAAATCATAAAAAAAATCTATTTTTGTGGATGTGAGAATCCACTTAGAAAAAGAGATCTTAAATATCCAAGAAATGTATGCTGAGTGGCTGTCAGAGGCACGGCTGTGCACAAGGTGTTGGGGATGGTTCCTTTCGGGGATTGCTGTAGTGTGCTCAATGTGATAGCACTTCATCAAGTGTCTGTCCTCACAAGGCTTACATTGCAGTAGAGGAGACAGGGAAGAGGGATATCAAAATAGCAGCAAGTTATGGTATATGTGAAGGATACTAAGAGGTCAGATGGTGACTAACACCCTCCCCTGTGCGCCTCCACCCTCCCCACACAAATATATTGCTTACAAAAGAGTTCTCCAAAGATACATCTAATGTGCTGAGACCCAGAGCAAGAGAAGGAGTGGCTGAATAAAAATGTGGCATAGCTTAGTTGTGGGTTCACCCAGTGTAAGCTGGGGGACTTTTGTCTCCTGATTAAGCCTGTCTGTGCCTTAGCTCCCATTTCCCATTAGATGTGCACTGCGTGTGACCTGTCCCACCAACTGCTGTGATGAATGCATGCATTGGTGTTTGGAAGGTATGACGATGTGTCTCCGGCACACAGAATAAGCAAATGAGTAGTAGCTATTATGGAAGCACCATTCTTATTCCAAAAGGAAAATATGCAAGTGCGAAAGCCTTAGGCAGGCAAGAGTCTCAGCACATCAAACTGAAATAAGTTTATGATGCAAACAGAGCAGGGAAGAGACCTTAAGTGGTAGAATGCAAGATTGGAAACAGGATCAGACAATGCAGGGCCTTGCAGTTCTTAGCAAAGTCTTCGGGTGTTTCTTCTCCTAAGAATGTAAGCAGGAGACAGATGTGACTGAATTTATGTTGGAAATCATCATTTCCTCTGCTCCGGGGCAAGTGAATGTAGAAACGGCAGTGTAAGTGGAGTGTCAGCTAGGGGGATGGTCTTCCATTTTTTCAGAGGGAGAGATGGTAGTGGCTTTGGCCAAGAAGGAAAGAGTATATAGCCCTTGCAGCATTGTGAATTAGTTGAGTATGAGGAAAAGTGGACAGGGGTAGACAGAGCTGCACAAACCGCTGTGCAATGTTCACGGAACAAGTGTACCTAATGAAAATTTAGCTCACAGGCCTGAGAGGGGGCAACATGGGTGAACAGTGTGTGAGCCTGAGTTCAGTCCCCAGAATCTATTGGGGAAGGAGAGCACCAACTCATGAGAGTTGTTTGCTGACCTCCATAAGCAGTGTGAGCACACACACGCACGCACACACACACACACACACACAGAGAGAGACACAGTAAACAAAACAAAAAGCCATACTCTTTCTCAAGCAACAAAGAAAACATTAAAATAAAATAGAATTCAGCTCACACATGACTCTCCAAGTCATGTCCCCTTAGCATGGACTCCACCCACTTCCACCAAGGATAATTTGCACAGAAACGATACATACATTAGAAGCAGACCAACTCTTAATTACAGCCTAAGCAACTAGATAAAATAAAATGGAGCTAGATATAGATAGAAGAAGGCTTGTAAGGGCAAAACAATTTAGAGTTGGGGTTTCTGTTTGCTTCTTTCATTTTATTTGTTTGGGGTGTGTGTGTGTGTGTGTGTGTGTGTGTGTGTGTGTGTGTGTGTGACTTGTAATGACTTATAGGAGTCAGATCTCTCCTGCCATGTGGGATTCAGGGATTGAAGTCAGGTCATCTGGCTTGGTAGCAAGTGCCTTTACTTCTTGAGCCATCCAGCCTGGATTCTTGCTATTTGAGATGTGCTAGCAGAGATTGCAGACTAGAAGTTTATTGCTTACTACTTACCTCCTATGCATCCATTTTGATAACCCTAGTAATTTGTCTAGAGATGCTTTCAAGTGCTCACACAATGCAATAATATCCACAAAATGGAAGGGGCTTGTTGGTGCACACCAATAATCTCAGCCTTGCATGAGGATGAGGCAGAGAGACATCACACTCAGGAATAGGCCAAGCTACAGAGAGATTTCTGTGCCAGTCTCATGAACTTAGTGAGAGCCAGTCTTTAAAAACTAAAAGCAGAGAGAAGGGGATATGGCCCCATAACTCAGCACTTCCTGGTTATCATGCAGGAGGCACTGGATTTGATCCTCATTTTGACTTCCACACATAAAGGGCATCTTTACTGGTACCTTTCCAGATTGTTTTCTCTTCCCATACTGGATTTGCTCCGGTCTCCAGACAAGGGTACTTGTAAGAGGTGAGAGTGATAGCCTAGCCTTCCTCCAGGTCTCAGTAACAAGGTTGTAGCAATGAGTGCGCATGCCAGTTGTCTTCTAGAAACTACGATTGGAATAATGAAGCACCTTTCTAATAGTGAAGGATCATTATTTACCTTAAATTTGATTGGATGCATTTTCTTTTTTGTAGCTAGTGAGCTAATGGTATGTTTTCACTATTTGGTTCCCTGGGATTGAACTCGGGTCTTCAGGATTGGTGGTAGATGTCCCACCTGCTGAGCCAAGACCTGAATTAAGGCCATTTGTCCTCCATGGCATATGATATCAAGAAGGACCCTGCAGGATTCCTATGAGATGTTCTTATACTTGCCAGTCTCCAGAGCCACAAACTAAGTAAACCTCTATGCACTACAAATTACCCTGTGAGTCTACAAAAGAAACAACTGAACTAACACACATAGTTTTGACAAATTAACCATATTATTTATAGGATTACTGGGAAGGTTAGAATGATCACTATATCATCCTTAAAGCGTTCAAGCTTAAACAATGACAGTGTCTGGTATTCAGAAAAGATTAGACATGTTCTATCCATTGAAACAAAGCTAACATAAGGAAAGTAGGTCACAGAACATAGCCCAGCTCAAACTTGGCATCAAATGACCCAATGTTTCTTTCTCCACATAATCGCGATGTTCTAATCAGTCTGTGACTCTGACCTTTCAGGCAGCAGGCAGCCTATTATTACTTAGTAGCTGATGAATCCAGAGTCAACATTTGGAAGCTGAAGAATGCCCGTCTTCTTTCAAAATCTTTTGGCTTTTACAAAGCTGAGCACAGCGGAGAGCTTTGCCAGCAGTCAGCTCCTTCATGCAAACGAACTCATCCAGAAACAGGATAGACTTAAAGAATGAAGAAAACTGGAGGACTGTGTGTTTGTTTTATATGGTAAATAGATTTAAATACAGTAAATGTATTTATTGACACCCCAGTTTTAAAAGTAGAAAACTTGAAAGTCCAAAAACCAGCCTGGAAAACTAAGGCAAATAATAAGATTGTCTCAAAATAGAAGAGATTTAAAAAAAAAAGGAAGGGAGTCTGTAAAGCTGAGAGAAGAGCTGATTTCCTTTTCCTGTGATGTTTTAATTTATAGACATTAAGCCAAAAACTAACTTTACTCCATTGAAAATCCACCAAAAATAATCAACTATGACTATAACTTAGTACTTTTTTTTTTGCAAAAAAAAAATTCTATATGTGGATTTTTAGCCTTTTTTTTTTTGGTTAGAATGGAGCTAAGGACCATTTCTTTCCTTCATGAAGGTTGCACTCATTTACATTATCAATATGGAGTGTTAAATATATTATTTAATATATCATCTGATTCCTGAAATTTTCCTCAGCTTTAAAAAATTGACTATTATTCATTTGTGTGTTGTATATGCATGTATGTATATAGGTGCATACGTATCATGGCACACGCATGGAGGTGAGACAGCCAACGGAAGGGAACATCTGAGAGTGGAACTCAGTTCATCTTCTGGCTTAATGACAAGTGCCTTCACCCCTGATTCATTCCATTGCTCCTTTCTTCATCTTTCCAACACATTCACCATTTTTCTAAATTAATAAATAAATTCTATAAAGATAAAGTACCAAGACACATTAGGAATAATGGTAAAACTTTTCACTATTGAAACCTTGACACTGCATTTAATTCCAATTGTACCTATATAAAGGAGGGCTGGAGAGATGGCTCAGTGATTAAGAGCACTGACTGCTCTTCCAGAGGTCTGGAGTTCAATTCCCAGCAACCACATGATGGCTCATAACTATCTGTAATGGGATCCAGTGCCCTCTTCTGGTGTGTCTGAAGACAGTGACAGTGTACTCACATGCATAAAATAAAGAAATCTTTAAAAAAAAAAAAAGAAAAGAAAGGAAGGAAAGAAGGAAGGAAGGAAGAAGAGAAAGAAAGAAAGAAAGAAAGAAAGAAAGAAAGAAAGAAAGAAAGAAAGAAAGAAAGAAAGAGAAGGAAAGAAAGAAAGAGAGAAAGAGAGAGAGAGAAAGAAAGAAAGAAAGAAAGAAAGAAAGAAAGAAAGAAAGAAAAAAAGAAAGAAAGAAAATACTTATATAAAGGAATAGGTACCTTCCATAGGAGAATTCATTTAGTTAAATAATAAATTGCCTCTTTGGAAGATTGGACACAGAACTCTGAAATGGTCCCAAGAGCAGAAGGCTTCTTAAGAATTCATCACCTTCTGTTAATGAGAATGAGAAGGAGTGCGAGGCCTTAGCATGCAGGTGCAAGTGTGCATGTAGAAACCAAAATGGCAAAAATAATTTTAGAATCGGTGACCCACAGGATTCAAATGATCTTTGCTGAGAGATTAACATACTGTGAGAAAATGAAACAATGAAAAACATCTTATTCAATATTCATTCCTGTTTTAAGGGTTTTTTTTTTTCCATTTTTACTTTTTTTACTAGGGAGGCTGTACCCCGCATGGCCTGTGAAGATCTGAGGATAACCTGTGGGAGCCGATTCTCCTTCCATCATGTGAGGTCCAGATATCAGAGTCAGTCCTGAATTGTCCTCTGATATCAACACAGGAACCATGGCAGGAGGGAACACACACACACACACACACACACATAAATGTAATAAAAATTTATTTTTTATTTTCTATATTTTTTATTTACATTCCCAATGATTTCCCTTTCCCGGTTACCCCTCCCTGAAAGTCCCATAAGTCCTCTTCCCTCCCTCTGTTCCCCAGTCAACCCCCTTCCACTTCTCTGTCCTGGTATTCTCCTATACTGCTACATCCAGTCTTTCCAGGACCAGGGGTCTCTCCTTCCTTCTTCTGGGAAATCAATTGATATGAGAATTGTGTCTTGGGTATTCTGAGCTTCTGGGTTAATATCCACTTATCAGTGACTGCATACCATGTGTGTTCTTTTGTGATTGGGTTACCTCACTAAGGATGATATTTTCCAGTTCTGACCATTTGCCTAAGAGTGGATCAAGGACCTCCACATAAAACCAGACACACTGAAACTAATAGAAAAGAAACTAGGGAAGATCTTTGAACACAAGGGCACAGGGGAAAATTTCCTGAACAGAACACCAATAGCTTATGCTCTAAGATCAAGAATTGACAAATGGGACCTCATAAAATTATAATGTTTCTGTAAGGCAAAGGACACTGTCAAAAGGACAAAACGGCAGCCAACAAATTGGGAAAAGATCTTTACAACTCTACATCCGACAGAGGGCTAATATCCAAGATATACAAAGAACTCAAGAAGTTAGACTCCAGAGAGACAAATAACCCTATTAAAAAATGGGGTACAGAGCTAAACAAAGAATTTTCACCTGAAGAATATCTAATGGCTGAGAAACACCTAAAGTGTTCAACATCCTTAGTTATTAGGGAAATGCAAATCAAAACAACCCTGAGATTTCACCTCATACCAGTCAAAATGGCTAAGATCAAAAACTCAGGAGACAGCAGGTGTTGATGAGGATGTGGAAAAAGAGGAACACTCTTCCACTGCTGGTGGGATTGCAAGCTGGTACAACCACTCTGGAAAGCAGTCTGGCGGTTCCTCAGAAAACTGGGCATGACACTCCCAGAGGACCCTGTTATACCACTCCTGGGCATATACCCAGAGGCTTCCCTGGCATGCAACAAGGACACATACTCTGCTATATTCATAGCAGCCTTATTTATAATAGCCAGAAGCTGGAAAGAACCCAGATGTCCCTCAATGGAGGAATAGATACAGAAGATGTGGTATATTTACACAATGGAATACTACTCTGCAATTAATAAAATTTTAAATAGAAAAAACCTCATGACAGCACTGTTGCTAATAGCAATATTTTAAGGAATTAATTATTAAGTGAAAGTACCAATGTAAGGTAGAACTCTATTAGAAGTATTCAAGGCAAACAAGTTTTCCAGTGTCTCAGTGATATTTTAACCTGAGAAGTGTATGAGATCATATTCATATTTAAATAAATAAGTGTGTATATTTACATGCTTCTGAATACTCTATGTATATATGTATATAGCATACATAAACACATGTTTATAGTATACATATACGTATATATACATGTGTACATGTATATATATATATGTATATACATACATATACATCACTTGGTATATCAACCAAGTAACATGTAGATATGTTAAGAGAAAAACACAGTAGATATCTCTTTAGTGTGGAATAATTCAGTTTCATGAGGAATCCTGTGTATGCACATTTGTGAACATGTGGCTATATATATACATCACTGACAGCCTCGGGGTGGATACAAAACACATTAGCTGATCACTTAACTCCTGGAAATATAGTTATAATACAGTGTATCAGAGACTATTGAGATTTTATAATTTTGTGACTATTGTGAAATCTGCTTTTGATAATGTGTGTCCTTTACTTTTATGGGCATTTTTCTTGCCTCCTGCCCTTCTCTGCGTGTTGAGACATGGTCTGTTGTGCTGCACACAAACCTTCCAGCAGTCACTCCCCTCCCCCCATCTAAGGGCTGGGACTAGAGTGGTGCACTGTAAGGCACAGCTGTGTGTGTTTGTCAGTTGATGAATGCAAAATAAAACATGAGCATGCCCAGGATACTTAAATAACAAGACAATTTTAAGAAGAGACCAAACTTGAATGTACTCTAGTGGGTATTTTTCCAGCAACAATGTGAATTATACATGTAGTTCATAGTAAGAAGAACTTACTGGAGACATAATATTAGGAATCATCGTCTATGCCCAGTGAAGAATGTTCTGTAGTATATGTTAAGGCCATGTGGTTGAACCTGTTCTTGCACTGTAACTGGGGAAAGAAATTTCTATTTTAGTTATAGAGTACCCAAGTTTGCATGAAATTTAATCTGAATTCAGCCAGAAATCCTAATACCTTGTTTTCCCTAGTGTTCATTTTAAAATGTTAATTTATAAGAATAATTCTAAGTGTTTTATATGTATTAATTAACAAATTACAACCAGTTATAATAATCAACCTTATTTCACAAAGAAGAAAAATGAGGCACAATTTTATGCTGAAGCAATTTGACAAAGTTCACTGAACTTACAAGTTAGGCTGCTGGGATTCAGACACAGGCAAACCTGCTCAAATATTTCCAGAATTCCATATTACCTTTTGAAAAATTCTAAGTAAATTGTATTTTAAAAGTTACTAAATGATATTATAATATTAGTTTATTTCAATATCCAAAAGGCTATAAGGGTATTTGAAACTGTATAACTTTGCTAATATTGGTTGGAGAGATGGCTCAGTGGTTAAGAACACTGACTGCTCTTCCAGAGGTCCTGAGTTCAAATCCCAGCAACCACATGGTGGCTCACACCATCTATAATGAGATCTGATGCCTTCTTCTGGCGTGTCTGAAGACAGTTACAGTGTACTTAGATATAATAAATAAATAGATCTATTGTTAAGAATAAAATGTTTGGACTGCTGGAGCTTGAGATGGCTCACCAGTTAAGAGAGGGCACAGCTCTTGCAGAGTTCAGTTCCTGAAACACGCACAAACTCCTCATAGCTGCCTGTAACTCCAGGACCTGGCCTCCTCCTCCAGCCTCTTCCAGTACCTGTGGTCATTTGTGCGCACACACAACCACAATAAACATAAAATGTTTTGATTACAATAACTTTACTTAGTGCCTCCCTTCCCAAAACTCAAAGATTCTTTGCTCTGATACCGCGGTGCCACATCCTGAGTATCACACATATACAAATGCATTCTTTTGGAAGGAAATAGTGATGATTTTTGAGAAACTAGAATGAATTGCTTCTGGTTTAAAGAGGCTACTATGACTCGACCCTTTAATTCTGTTTATGTGTTCTGATGCAAAGACCTGCCAGGCAAATTAAGTAGTGAATAACTTAAGACTTATTCATTTTTGTTAGAAAATGAGGTTATGCGAACTATTGTTCTGCTTTTGTTTCTGCCAGCTAATAAAAAATTCAGTTCAGAAGAGGAATGCATTGTTGGGACATAAATCTATGACTGGAGTGTTTATGTCTACTGCACAAAACAAAATCCACCTATAAGGTGAGAAATAATTGAAAAGTCAAAGAAGGTATTTTAGATTTTTTTTTAATGAAATGAAATAAAACTCATTAGGACAATATCTTAGCTTTACTTTTATTAATTTTTAAATTTGTTTTTTATTGGTTGATTGATTGTTAGGCTGGCCTGACTTGGAACTTGCTGTAGACTGGACTAGCTTCCAACTTGTAAGAGATGTTCCTGCCTCAGTATAGACTACACCTCCACACCTGGCTACCTGGAGTTTTTGGACCATTGGGTAGTAATTACCATTATGAAGACACAGTTTGGGAAAAAAATCTAGTTCTTTTACTCTCTCTCTCTCTTAATTTAGATGGCTATTTGGTTTCAGCATACAAATAATATATTTCATCATAATCTTTATACATACATGTTATTATACTTGTTCTGAAAGACTTTAAGTTAATAACAGTGTTTGAATAGGATTGTTCTTTAACTCTATCTCATTAAATGATGGGGTACTTTCCTTTGTGATTCCTTTGGGCTCTAATTACCCATCACTATTTTTCTAAACTTACACTAGATCAAACAAACATGGATCCCATTTCTAGTTATCATGTATACATTTTACTAGTAAGAGGTAGAGAAGTTATTGTCAGTCAAATGTTATCGGTTATCATTCACAAATGGTAATTTGCAATCAGAAGCATCGCCACAGCCTGTGTGGGTCATCATGGTATCCTGAAGTTGAGAATACCAAGCATCAGGACGTTCCGGTAAGTTAAGGGCGCCATCAAACATCGGGGACTATACTGAGCAGCCACTCTGTATTATTTGTTTTTCTGTTGCTGTGATAAATCTCCATGACCAAGGAGACTCATAAAACTGTTTAATTGGGCTTATGATTTCAAAAGGCTAGGATAGCTGAGGGCTCACAGAGGGAACAGTAAGAATGGTGACAGTCCTTTGAATCCTCAGATCCTGCCCCAGTGACATACTTCCTCCAACAAGGCCACACCTCCTAACCTTTCCAAACAGTTCCACCAACTAAGGACCAAGTATTTAAGCACATGCACCTCTAGGGGCACTTCTCAGTCAAACCAACATAAGCTCCCAGTGTCTAGCATGCCAATAGACTAGGAAAATCACTTAAGAAATGTATTTTATGGGCTGGGGAGATAGTTGGTAAAGTACCTGCCTTGCAAGCACAACAACTTAAATTCATATCCCCAGCAGCCATGCAAAAAGCTAGGCATGGCAATGTGTACCTGGAACTGCAGTCAAAGTGAAGGTGGAAAGCGATTGAGGAAGACACCCAGCATTAACCTCAGACTTCCACATGTGTACTTTATATGTGCACATATCACACAGGCACACAATACCACACACATATAAAGAAGAAAGGAAAAGAGTGTACTTTATATATAATGGCATAGATGTGTAAAGACACCATGATGAAGCTCATTGTCATGTATAATAACCAAAAAGTTAATTAAAGAGAACAGAAAGGAAATATAGATTATTTTGCCTAAAGGGAAGGAAGAGGTTGTATAAGAATTGGATATTGAGTTGGAGAGAGGATCAACACTTAAAGAGCATGTATTAATCTTCTGGAGGACCTAAATTCAATTCTCAGCACCCACACTGGGCAGCTCACAACCACCTGTAACATCCGCTCCAGAAGAATCTGATCCCTCTGGCTTATCCAGCACCCATACTCATAAGCACATGCCATAAAGAAATGTAACAAGTATACATAATTACCAATAACAAAATAAATCTTAAAAGAAAAAAAAATGACCGTTAAAGGCAAGTTTTAGGGACAGGTAAATTTAGTGGTGAAATAAATGCCAAGCTAGTAGCTTAAGAAAACTTTATTTCAAAAGTAGTAAAGCTATTAGTTTCATTATTTGTAGTTAAAGCCATGGACTTTATCTGTGTCTACCAAGAAATTCTACACATGCTTAAGTTTATAGAGATTCTTAAATAGACTCCCACCTTACTCCACTACATGAGAGAGAAGGAGGGAGCCATCATCTTGTGAGGAGGAGAAGGGAAGAAGTATGTATTGATGCTAAGAGATCCAGAATTTGCCCCCACATAAATGCCTGAAAATTTTTTGTTGTTAGTTTTGTTTTGTTTTTCAAGATGAGCATTCTCTGTGTAGCCTTGACTATCCTTGAATTCACTCTGTACACCAGGCTAGCCTTGAACTCAAACGATCCACCTGCTTCTCCCTCCCCAGTGCTGGGATTGAAGGTGTGTGCCACTACCACCACCACCACCCATCTAAAAACAAATCCAAACTCTTGATCATTGACCGACAACATTCAATCTTTTTATCACGTAAGCAAGAAGAATAAAATCAGAAAAACAGACAAATGAGAAATATCAGAGAACAAGAAAGGGTTTCCTTTTTAAAAGGAGTTGGAGGGGCTAGAGAGGTGGCTCAGAGGTCATGAACACTTGTTGCTTTTGGAGAGGACCTGTGTTCAACTCCTAGCACCAAAATGGCAGTTCACAACCATATAAAACTCCAATTTCAGGGATCTGATGCCCTCTTTGGGCCTCCTCAGGCACAAGACACACATGTGGTACACCTATACACATAAAGTAAAATTTGAAGGGGTTGGAGAAAGGTCAAGACTAGCTCTGTAACAGATCATCCTTCTGATGATGCAAGGCTACAGCAAAAGCAATACTGAGCAATAGCCTACACCATTCTACAGGAAGGGAGGGAAATATTCTTCACTATACTTGCTCATATTTAGATTCCTTAGGAAATATAATAATACTGGAATCTGAGTGCCCTGGAGCATGACCCCAAATGCAATGTGCAAGCAAATGTTTCTCCTCAAACTTTAATCGTCTCCTGGGAGTTTTCTACATAGAGTTTTCAATCTAGCTCTTATTGTTTTGGTCAATGAATGGGTTTAGATTTGATCTATAAATATGCTTTGGGAATCATACACTGTTACCCCTAAGCTATGTCAAAAGTATTGATAACAATTAGTGTAACTATTTCCTTTTAAAAGTGATATGTTCTTTGTCTGTTCTTCCTTCTATAACTCCTTCATACTGGCACATATAAATATCACTGTACTGAACAAACAATAAACATGCTTATGCCTGTTCCCAGTTGTGCATATTTATGCATGAATACAATATCTTAGAATCCAGTAATGGGGATGGAAAATGATAAAACTTAGCAAAAATAAAATATTAAATAATATAGTTTATAGGTTCTAAAAAATTGGGAATAATTATGATATAAACCATAAAAAAGTGAAGGGTAGAAAATCATCCCACTAATCTGGCTTCATTACTGTGTACAGGTGATACATCGAGTCTAATTTGACCTCTATGAACCTATTTTAAGACTGTTTGTTGGGGCTGGAGAAATGGCTCAGTAGTTAAGAACACCGTCTACTTCCCATAGGGCCTAGGTTTGAGTCCCAGCATCCATATGGAAGCTCACCACTATCCGTAATTCCAGCCCAAGAAGATCTGATGCTGTCTTCTGACCTCCTCAGGCACCTCACACATATGGGGCACATACATACATTCAAGCAAAACACTCATACATACTAAATAAAAATAAAAATTTAAAATTTCAAGAAATACAGGTGTGAATAAATGCTAGGATGCTTGTGTCTTCTAGACATGGCAGGGGTGCTGTACTTGTCAAGTTTCAACAATACAGTTGAGTGAACAAGATCCTTATCAGGACCACACAACTAGGCATATCAACATGGAAATCTCACAAAGCCCCACCCATAGCTGAAGAGCTAGATGCAATCAATAGATGCTGAGAGAGGAAGACTTTTCTTCAATAATGAGCCCCCCTGAGAGGTTAGCCAATACCATGCTGTCAGCTCTAAATGAGCAAGCATGCACACACACACATACACACACACACACATACACACACACGCAAGCACACATACATGCACACTACTAAATATAGAATATTGGATATAAAATTTGTATTTTATATGGCCTTCATTTTATCTATGCACAGAAGTGATACCACATACTGTTTCTTTAAGAGTGGTTAGTTATTGCAGCAAATAAAAATCCTACACAGAGTTCCTTAAGAATTTTTT
This sequence comes from Tokudaia tokunoshimensis, assembly GCA_036184795.1. Taxonomy (NCBI): domain Eukaryota; kingdom Metazoa; phylum Chordata; class Mammalia; order Rodentia; family Muridae; genus Tokudaia; species Tokudaia tokunoshimensis. Next base: position 44,814,025 of record BTHU01000003.1, on the reverse strand, counting down.
CTTTTTTTATTATTTTTTGGTGTGTGTGTATGTATGTGCATGTATGTACATAATTACATATATATGTGTACATGTGCATGCAGGTATGTGTGTGTGTGTGTGTGTGTGTGTGTGTGTGTGTGTGTGTGTGTGTAGACCAGAGGTCAACATCAGGTTGCTTCCTTTATGGATCTTCACCTTTTCTGAGACAAGGTCTCTCACTAAACCTGGAGTTCACCAACTAAGTGGATTGGCTGATCAATGAGGTGCAGGGACCTGTCATTAGTCTCTGTCCCCCAACACCAAGGTAGAGATATGAACAACTGCACCTGGTGGGTGCTGGGGATCCAAACTAGCCCTCATGCTTACACAGCAGACACTACCCACTAGACCATCTCCCAGCCTTTGAAATCTCAAGAATTTCCGATTTAAGGTTAAAACTGGGTTTAACAGCAAATAATAGAGAAACCTCCATAAGAGCTGTAGGATTTTATTTTGGTCTCATAAATGACCATGAAGTGTTTCACAGGGAGCACACTGGAAAAAAAACAAGAAAACACTATGCCTTGTGTACTCCAGACCCCAGACTCCACCCATGTTTTTAAGACTCCAGACTCTATCCATGTTCTCCGAACCCCAGGTTCCATTCATCCTAACGTCTGTCCTCTTAGTCCTCAACATGGTGGTCCCAAGATGGCTGGGACTTTCACTTTTCACAGGAGCGGAATTAGACAAGGATCAGAGATCTAGAGAGACAGGACTAGAGGAAGATGTAGAGAGCCTCTTCTGAAGCAGGGTCGGAGCAATTGTCACGTTTAGATTCGTGTGGTGTGTTATTTGTCTTTTGCAAGCTGTATCTAGCTTATTGCAAATAAGCTGGGGCCCTGAAGCCAGGGGACTGACTATGGAGAGTGGGCATGATCAATTATTGCAGCTTCTGGACATTGTTATTTAAAGTTAGAAATGTTTCCTTCTTGAATGGGCGGACAAAACATAGGCTGGCGAATCCATCAGGAACATGAAATGATTCTGTTTTGTGACTGTTTTACTAGTCTCTCCTCCCCTTTGGTGCTAGAGATGGAACCTAGGGTCTCACACATCTAAGCAAGGCCCTCACCATTTAGCTATATCCTCGGTACTATCATCACCTTTTGTGTTTCGTAAATTAGTAAATGGAACGATTCCATTTTTCAATTTTACTTGTAAGACCTCAGAAGTTGCTTGTATTCTAACAAATTCTGAGCTAACAAACTAAAACCAAAACAACTCCTCTTGGATCCTGAAGAGAAGAAAGGCCACAGGGCAAACTGCTACCTCCAAACTAGAGATTCAAGACCTGCGGAAACGGGATTACAATCTGTGAGAAAGGAAACACCATGGGAAACAACTCTCACAGCTCTGGAGGTTCAAGTACAGCTACCTGCTCTGAGCTCTGAGGCAGTCCCTCTCAGCTACCCTGTATCATGGCAGACCTCTATGGTGATAGCAAGTGTGGGAGCCAGCAATCACATCACCAAACTGACAGTCAGAGAGATTGGGTAGGGACAGGCTCAGGCTTTTATAAAGTACCTCTGTGAGAACTCAACCAACAGGGTTCCCTCCCCAGGGCAAGTTCTCCAGGGACTAAGATTCTCCCACTGGGCCACACCTCTTTAGCTTCCACCACCATCCCAGGGCCCAAGCCTCTAACTACACATATTAAAAGGGAAAGAGCAAGTTTTAAGTGATAAAGCAAGTATCAGAAACAGACAGGCAGGAGTGGCGGAATTACCAGATAAAGAACTTAAAACAATGCAGACACCAAAGGCTCCAACAAGTAACTCACACAGGAGAGAGAAATTCCTGGCATAAGCAGAGATAGAAATCCTGAGAAAGAGCCGGGCGGTGGTGGCGCACGCCTTTAATCCCAGCACTTGGGAGGCAGAGGCAGGAGGATTTCTGAGTTCGAGGCCAGCCTGGTCTACAAAGTGAGTTCCAGGACAGCCAGGGCTACACAGAGAAACCCTGTCTCGAAAAAACCAAAAAAAAAAAAAAAAAAGAAATCCTGAGAAAGAACCAATAAGGAATTCTAGAGATGAAAATGACAAGAGAAATTCTGAATGCTTTTGATGGGCTTGTTAGTACTCTAGACATGTCTGAGGTAAGAATCTCTGAGCTTTAGAAGATATCAATAGAAATCCCCAAAACTAAAAAGCAAAGAGAACAAAGACAAAGGGTGGGCAAAGCAGAGCAGAATACACAAGAACTATGAGACCCTCACCAAACCATAACTTCCCAGCAATGGAAATAACAGAGGAAGCAGAAAAGATCTGCTATAAATCCAGTGGTTTTGCCTGCTCAAAATTCATGTGTTAAAACCTAGCTCCCAGTGATGGTATGTGGAGGTGGGGCACAGGATTAGATTTACAAAAGAGACTCTGGAGAGCTACTTTGCCCTTTCACCTATCTACAAACACTGAACAAAAGATCATCTACTATCCAGGAAGGGAGTCTCAACAGACAGCAAATGGGCTCATGCCTTTCTAGCGAATTTCCCATTCTATAGAACTATGAGAAATAAATGTTTTTAAGTCACTCCAGATGATAGATAGATAGATAGATAGATAGATAGATAGATAGATAGATAGATAGATAGATAGATAGATAGATAGACAGACAGACAGACAGACGGACGGACGGACAGACAAACAGATTATCAGAGAGAATGAACGAATACAAAAACTGGTATGTAGAAAAACAGTCCTTCCATAACAAATACGTACAAAAGCAATTTTGGAGCAGGGCAAGGAGTAGAGGTTGGAGAATTTGGGTGGTGCATGGTTTTTTAAGGTCTACCTTGATAGGAACAGCACTTGAAAATAATTTCTAGTAAGGGCCCAGAAAGAAACGGGGGAGCCACAGGGAAATTTTCAGTCTTCTTGGAGAATATCAAAGTAAATCATGTAGAATATTAGTAAAAATAGGAACTGTTGTTTTGGGAAAGACTCTCATGTATGTAGCTCTGCCTAGCTTCACACTTTCAATCTTCTTCTTCAGCTACTTGCATGCTAAGATCGCAGGTATGCACCATCATTACCAGACCAGAACTACAGACTGTAAGGACGATTTTGATAAGGTCTTCGACAGGAATGGGGATACATTATTAGACACTGACGGGAAGGCCATCCTTCTTAGAAGGCAGCAGAAAGATTGGCTGAACTGTTTTTGTTCTTGTGTATTGTGGAAGGCAGAGTCTGTAAGAAAATAAAATTGATCATTTGTCCAAGGAAATGTCTAAGCAAAGGGCTGAAGTTAGCTCCCCTGGATAGCTTAAATTTGAGGAGAAAGAAATGACTTTAAGATGGCAATTAGTAAACAAAAAGAATGTCAAACTTACAGACTTAAAATATTTTCTGACTACAAGCATTGTAAGTCAGGAGAGATCACTAAGGGCAGAGCCAAGCAACGTATCATGTTTATGGTAAGCTATGGGGATCAGGAGTTCAACAGCACTGGGAAGGAATTTTGAAGACAAGGGAAGGGTGATACCCAAGGCAATTCAGAAACCATTCTGATTACATCTCCCATCATAAGTCCAAAGTGCAGTTCCAGGGGCACTTAAAATTCTCAGGAAATTTAAAGGATGGGACCACTTCTCTGGTCCTGATTGACAAAGATATCCCTGTCAGATGCCTTATCACTTGGGTTCAAGAGCTATGAGATGGATTTTGCCCAGAAAAACTGGAAAAACATGACTACTCTCACTGAGATGTCAAAACTGGAACATTAGTAGAACTATAAACACAGGAACCCAGCCAAGGAGAGCTGTGAAGCCCAGAAACAGAACAGTGTGGATAGGACCATGACAGAGGCTCCTGCCTATTTGGAGAAAGTGATGAAGGCAAAATCAGGGCAGAAATTCAGATCAAGCCATAGGGGTGTGTGATATTTTGTATATGCTCTGCCCAGGGAGTAGCATGATTAGAAGGAGTAGGTGTGTCACTGTGGGTGTGTAGTATAAGACTCTCGTCCTAGCTGCCTGGAAGTCAGTATTCTGCTAGCAGCCTTCAGATGAAGATATAGAACTCTCAGCTCCTCCTGCACCATGCTTGCCTGGATGTTGCCTTGTTCCAGCCTTGATGATAATGGACTGAATCTCTGAACCTATAAGCCAGCCCCAACTAAATGTTGTCCTTATAAGAGTTACCTTGGTCATGGTATCTGTTCACAGCAGTAAAACCCTAAGACAGGAAGTGATAAATCTGTGATAACCAAGGTTTGGAATGCAAAGTATGAGCCTGAAGGAAAGCACAGGAAGCCAAAGACTATCTATCATTGACCCTTAATGTCTTATGTTGCTTACCCTGTCTATCAGCTCTGGTCATTCTTATGACACTTTTTTTTCTTTCCTACTTTTTCTTTGCCCCTTTCAGAATAGGAGGAGAAATTTCAGAATTTCTCTATATTTAGCAAGCACATAACATGCTTCATTTTCCAGGTTCATATTTGGAAGAATACTGACTTATGTAAATATACAGGGCTTTTCTATACCTGTCTTTGCTCTGAAATGATGAGACATGGTTTTTTATTAATGAACTTTTTGCACTATAGCTGGACATAGCTGGACAAATACTGAGCTATTCTAACCCAACCATGCTGGCCTACTTCCCAGCTATGTGGCATTATTTGCCATCTGGGTCTTGTCTGCTCCAGAGGCCATTCCTGCTCCATGGGTGTCCCCGTGGACTCTCTCATGACCACATGCTCATGACAAATCTCCACAGTCCCATCTTGCTCTCCTCCTTAGACCAGGGACTCCCTTCTCCTCTCCTGCCCAGCTATTGGCTGATCAGATCTTTAATAACCAGTCAGAGGTGATGGGAAATAATTCTTATACAACACTGAGACATGAAATGCTTGACCATGCCAATGTCCAGACTGCAACCAGATCTCTGGGTTCAGTAATCAGCATCTGAATACTCAGTCCACAAAACCATCTCCCAACATTGAGATGGATTGTACTTCAACTGTCAGGAGTTTAGATGATACTTAGATGAGACTTTTGACATAGACTTGCAGTCATGTCCAACCTTTTCACAATACAACAATGTCATCCACAATTTCATGCTTGAGACTTACACAGCCAAGTTTTTAAACATTACATTTTTTTCAATGCTGAGGCTGAGCCCTAGGGTCTTTGTATTCTGGGCAAGGACTCTACCACTGAGCCAAGTCCCCAGCTCCAAAATCTCAAGGTGCCTTAAGGAAGTTTAAGACTTTGTTTTGGGCCGGGCGGTGGTGGCGCACGCCTTTAATCCCAGCACTTGGGAGGCAGAGGCAGGAGGATTTCTGAGTTCGAGGCCAGCCTGGTCTACAAAGTGAGTTCCAGGACAGCCAGGGCTACACAGAGAAACCCTGTCTCGAAAAATCAAAAAAAAAAGACTTTGTTTTGGGCTATGTTCAGTTCTGTCCTCAGTCACATGCAAACTGGTGCTAAAACCAATGATAAGAAGAAGGAATAGCTATTTATTTCAGACAGATTATACATCAAAGCAAAGAAAGCTATCAAGGATCAGACAATAAAGGGACTGGTTCTCCAAGAAGAAATAACAATACTTAACATATATGTGCCTGATAACAGACACCAAAATATGTGAGACCAAACTAGAAGGAAAAAAGAGGAAGAATAGGAAAATTCATCATTATAGTTAACACTTTGACACTTTTCTGTCACAAATGGACAAGTTTGGTAGGCAGAAAGTCAGAAGAACACAGTGAAAATAAATCTACTAGATATACTCATACCAGTGGATTAATCTGTCAGAACTACACACTGCACCTTATTTTTCAAGTTCATTGAGAACTTTTATCAAGACAGATGATACTCTGGACTATCAAATACTCCTAGACATTTTTAAATGAAAGGAAGCAATAAAAGGTCTGCTACCAGGCACAATGGAATTAATGGATTAACCAATAACCAAAAAGAAAAAACTGAAGAATGCCCAGATGAGGTATAAGCAGCATATTTATAGATAGCAACACTTATAGATAACAAATGAGTCCAAGGGCAAGACTCAAGAAAAAAAAATTTAAGTGTTTAAAAAAAGAATACCTGAATAACAGTGAAAAGTCGCTTCATCAAAATTTGTGGGATGTGGAAAGGCCATGTTTTGAACAAAGTTGATAGCAGCAAGAATAAATAGAAGCAGAGCCATCCACTTCTACAGAAAGAATGGAACACATTAAATCTCAAGGAAACAAAAAGAAAAATAGCAAAACCAGAGTAGAAAGACCAATGAGCTTACACCTGAAAAAGAAACCAATAGAAATAGCTATAAGCCCAACATCGGTCCTCTGACAATATTAGTATAGTCAGAAATGCAAAAGAGAATATTGCCATAGATCTACGAATGTCAATGGGTTTAAAATAGATGGTTGTGGACAACTTTGTCACTACTTGGACAATATGCCCTAACTGAACCAGTTTCTTCAACAGCAATCTGCCAAAAGTCATAAGAAGAAATGGACTATCTAGCCAGGTCTGGGTATATTCAAGGAAATGCATTTAATCATCAGTAACTGTTCAAACTAGAAAAGTGCCTGTTATAGATGGTCTCACTTTGATCATACCAAATATTTTTTTTAATTATTTATTTTATTTTATTTTTTTTTAATTTACATTCCAAATCATTTCCCCTTTCCCGTTTCCTCCCTCCCCGAAAGTCCCATAAGCCCCCTTCCCTCCCTCTTTTCTCCATTCAACCCCCTCTCGTTACTCTGTCCTGGCGTTCCCCTACATCCAGTCTTTCCAGGACCAGGGGTCTCTCCTTCCATCTTCTTAGAAATCTATTGATATGCGGATTGTGTCTAGGGTATTCCGAAATTCTGGGTCAATATCCCCTTATCAGTGACTGCATACCATATGTGTTCTTTTGTGATTGGGTTACCTCACTAAGGATGATATTTTCAAGATCTGACCATTTGCCTAGGAATTTCGTGAATTCATTGTTTTTAATTGCAGAGTAGTATTCCATTGTGTAGATATACCACATCTTCTGAATCCATTCCTCCGTTGAGGGACATCTGGGTTCTTTCCAGCTTCTGGCTATTATAAATAAGGCTGCTATGAACATAGTGGAGCATGTGTCCTTATTGCATGCAGGTAAAGCCTCTGGGTATATGCCCAGGAGTGGTATAGCCAGATCCTCCGGGAGTGTCATGCCCAGTTTTCTGAGGAACCGCCAGACTGCTTTCCAGAGTGGTTGTACCAGCTTGCAATTCCCCCAGCAGTGGAGGAGTGTTCCTCTTTCTCCACATCCTCGCCAACAACTGCTGTCTCCTGTGACACTGTCAAAAAGACAAAGCGGCAACCAACTAACTGGGAAATGATCTTTACCAACCTTACATCCGACAGAGGGCTAATATCCAATATATACAAAGAATTCAAGAAGTTAAACTCCAGAGAGGCAAGTAACCCTATTAAAAAATGGGGTACAGAGCTAAACAAAGTGTTCTCACCTGAAGAATATCTAATGGCTGAGAAGCACCTAAAGAGATGTTCATCATCCTTAGTCATTAGGGAAATGCAAATCAAAACAACCCTGAGATTCCATCTCACACCAGTCAGGATGGCTAAGATCATACCAAATATTTAAGGAAGAAATCCTACTAATTTCTTTCTTAACGATCTGGTGCTAAGTGCATGGGCATTTATATTGACAGCTCACTAATCATTTTCATCATCTGTGGAATGGCACTCATGATGGTGCATTGGGAACAATATATCTCACAGAGACATGTACCTGTGCATCCAACTGTCCTTGTTAGTTGACCTTGAGTCTAATAGCTGTTGGGCATGAGACCGTAAGCTTCTGTAGACAACAAATCCCTTACTATTTGGCCTTCTGTGATTAATAGAAGGAACTGTTTTCATTGAATTTGGGAGTCATTTTCTCCATTCATTTAATAAATATGCACTGTACTATAAACCAGTTTCTCAGAAAGTAAGTACTGAAGTTGGTGCAGACTGGGGTAGTTTCCTAAACGATTTCTGCTTTCTCTTCTTCCCCTACAAAAGAAAGTGGAGAGACAGAAAGATGATATGTCTGCTCACCCATAAGAGTCATGGGTGACAGGTTAATGAGAAAAAAGCATAGCAAATTAGTTTAGCTAGAAGTGGTCAGCGGGAGGCTCCTAAATGTAGAAAAGACCCAAGGGACACTGCCTGTTTGCATACCTGCGCTCAAGAAAGTTTCACAGCAGGCACCTAAGTGTGCTTGCACAAAAGGGTCTGAAGGCCCTGTTCAGATTCCTCTTGCTTTTTTGTGTTTGCAGCATTCCTTTGTCCAGGGCCTGGGGCAGGACTGAGATGAGGGGTTCCAGTTTCTATGACTCACTTTAGGGAAGAATTCTGGTTTCCATGACTTCCTTCCCAGGAGCAAAGCGGGTGAGGCAGGAGGACAGGGAAAGGTCATAGAGGGACTTTGTCTCTGAGAACGTTTAATCTCCTGTCCTCAGCCTGTCAAAATACCCTGTGTTGGGGTATTATTTTCTGAAACTCAACAAAGTTTAATTCTTATCTGAGAAACAATGTATCCAGCCCCAGATAATGAATCATGATTAGCCTAACCCCAAAGTTTCCAAACTGTGTACTCATTCCCCAAGGGATCAAAGTAAACTCACTTGGGGTGATGGTGTCATGACTTATTTCAAAATGTCAAGGGAAACGCAGGAACTCAGTGGTGCACACACTGCCAGCATGGTGGCAGTTTCCCTCTTAGATCATGCAGTATCACCGTTCTTGGCTATGTCATATCTACGATACAAAGCTGGGATGTCCATTCCTGCTGTGACAAAGAGCAAGGACAACTGAAAATGAGGATGACATTTATCTGGTCTGATTCCAAGATTCCAGAATTACAGCTGGTAAAACAGATACCTACCCTTGGTGGTCTATTGGCTGACTGATCTATATTGCTCTACAGATATCCATATCTCACACTAACATTGTAGTTATTTTAAAATGATGAAAGAGGATCGGGACTTTAAAATCATTTGTGTTTTAGACAGCGGCTCTTAGGCTGTAAATTAAACTCCTGTGGAGTTTCTTTGAAATCAGGAAAAACATTCCTAGTTCCCAGGGGAGCCTGAGCAAAGGAGTCTGAGGTTCTAGCGAGGCCACACAGGCTCTCTCTCCCTCTTCTCCATGCAGCTCTGCGCAACCAGGATCCATTTGTGGAGAGGTGGAATCTGCTGGGTGGGGCTGAAGAGAAGGCTTTGCTTCCCTGACAGGACAACAACAGCCAGCACTACTAACCTCCTCCAGTAGTCCACTTCCATTAGTACAGACATCCCCCAAGTATCAGGTAAAGATGCTAATCAGTAGACGATGCTCCAGTCAAGGGCATGTGAACAGAATGGATGTGCCAAGGTTTGAGGTCACCCTCTGAAAAGGACAGAGTACCACCTCCACTTCTGTTCTTGCTGAAGCCCAAAGAATTTAAAAGTCTCAAACAATGTTAATATCTTAGCAGGGCTAAGACAAGAATGTCAGATATCATTGTATTTAACCTGCCCTATGGACCTCACTGAGGTCTTAAAAATCTTTGCCTACTAATCTATATATTTCATATGTTGAAATGATAAATTTTACCTATCATAAATGATAAATTTTCTCTAAAAATTCCTTTGTATTATTCAAAATTAGAACAAAATCATATTTTTGGAACAAAGTTGGAGCTAAGAAAAAGTCTTAACATGGACATCAATGGAGAGAAAGACCCACGCTAAGGGAAAGGCTAGCACACATTGGAGAAATAGGCATGGATTTCTCTAGAGACAAAGTCACACTTAAGGGATTTAACGATAATCATGTATATGATTTATGTGGCCTCTAAAGCTATAGTCTTCAAAGGGTTTCTATGGAACTTATTTTCCTAGTTTGTTTTTGTTCTTGTTGTTGTTATTGTTGTTTCATGTGTGTGTGTGTGTGCATTGTTTGTTTTTTGCTTTTTATTTTGTAAATGTAATCATTGGGCTGTTCCTACACTGGTATAGTGGTTTGAATAGGTATGGCCCCCATAGACTCACATGTTTGAATACTTGGCCCCTAGGGAGAGGCACTTTAGGAGGTGTGACTTTGTTAGAGGAAGTGTGTCATTGTGGTGGAAAATTTTGAGGTCTTCTATGCTCAAGCTATGCCCAGTGTGATAAACAGTCCCCTTCTGTTGCCTGCAAATCAAGATGTAGAACTCTCAACTCCTACTCCAGCACCATGTCTGCCTGGATGCTACCATGCTTCCTATCATGATGATAATGGACTAAACCTCTAAAAGTGGAAACCAGTACCAATTAAATGTTTTCCTTTATAAGCGTTCCTAGGTCATTGATGTCTCTTCACAGCAATAAAGTCCTAACTAAGACAACTGGGTAGGCTAATAAAACAAACCATAGGTCAAAAGGGCTGAAAGAGTTCTTACTAAACAGATTCAGATGGAGTTAAGTCATGCACTGACTATGAACAAAGTCCACAATCTGGGCCTCAGAAGTTACAGCTTTATAGCTGTAAAGCAAAAGATTAAACCCAAAGGATTTAAGCATTACTAATTGCTATTTTTACATTCTTCTATAGACTGTGATAAGAAGAAACATTGTCTTTATGCACACAATCTTCACAGCAAATTTTGTTAGTTTTTATAGAGGTTCTTGACTCTCAAAAGGCAAGTGACTTCAGACAGCCAAACTCAGGGAAAATGGACTTCTTTACTACCCAGTGCTTCTTTAGTTTTCCCTCTGATACTTTGATGCTTTAATGGTAAAAGTTGATGATACCCAAAGATCCATTTTGAAACTGTATCACCAGTGAACCACAGATATACCCTGCATACACATTGATTCAAAGTCTTCACTTGCCTGATCTAAGGAGAGCATGAGACATTCTAGGCTTGGATACCAAGGGGTCATCATTCCAGAGGAAACTGTGTGATGGTTTGTATATGCTTGGCCCATGGAGCGGCACTGTTAGGAGGTGTAGCCTTGTTAGAGTAGGTGTGTCACTGTGGGCATGGGCTTAAGACCCTCACCCTAGCTGCCTGAAAGTCAGTCTTCCATGAGCAGCCTTCAGATAAAGATCTAGAAGTCTCAGGTCTGCCTACACCATGCTTGTCTAGACGCTGCCATGCTCCCACCTTGATGATACTGAACTAAGCCTCTGAACCTGTAAGCCAGCCCCAATGAAATGTCGTCCTTATAAGACTTGCCTTGATCATAGTGTCTCTTCACAGCAGTCCCAACAATCTGGAATTCAGGACTTCCATTCACACAAACAGAAGAGTGCAATAGATTGTCCTGCCTAATCCTAAAACTAGCATGAAAATATATCAGGGCCTATTTTTCTTCCATGAGGTGCCTGAGCATCATGATATGAGGAAAACATTAAAATTTAAAGTAGAATCATAGATTTAATTTGGACATGCAAATTTTGGACGTCTGAAGACAGACTGGCCCAATCGTCAAGTAAATACAGTCCTCTATTAATGACACAGGCTCTTCATTATACTGTTGTCAGCTGAGCAAGGACATCAAGTCAGAGGATGGCAGATGTTCTCCTTACTTAACTTCTGGGTTTAGAAGCAAAGCACTCTGGGCTATAGAAACACACACACACGCACAGGAGGGTGGTTACATACAGAAACTGTTGTAAAACACAAAACTACCTAAAAACCAAAAACAAAAACTTTTTTAAAGAAGGAATTCAGTTGTAAAATAGATTTTAAAAAAAAACTAGTGTGAAAGTAGAGACACTGAATATATATATTAACATGGTCTAATAGAATTCAATGAAGTAATTTAAAGTATCACCAGGTTATAATTACTGGAAGATTTATAAATGGTACCTTTCTCTTCTTTAAAGAAAAATATTAAGCCATTTATCTGTTCTTAGGGGAAAATAATATTATCTTCGGGTACTCTTGAGTCTTCAGAATCATCCCAGACAAGCCCTCCAAAAGTACAGAAGCAGCCAGAGCTGGAGCTCCCTGTAGCATCTTAAAGAGTCCTTTTCAGAGATCTCCTCTCAAGTAAAACTGAGATTATTGACTTTGTCAAAGAAAAGAATTTCAAGATGATTTCATAAAAAGCAAACTTGGAGTGTATTGAGAAATATTTTAACACAGTTTTAAGGAAAGGGGATAGGAAAGGGAGAGGAGAAGGAGGGAGAGAGAGAGAGAAAGGCATATATTGAAGATATGGCTGACAGATTCTCAAGAAAGAAAGGAAAAAGTCCTAAATTCTTGCACCAATAACACTTTAAATGAGAAACAGCACTGAATCCTTGGGTCTCTCTCTTTTTCATTTTTTAAACAGTTATTTATTGGTTTTGTGGTTGCACATACATTCAGGTACACATATAGCTTGTAGGAGTGGGTTTCAACATAGGGTTCCAACATAGGGTTCCAGGGATTGAATTCAGGTTGTCAGGCTTGGGAGAAAGCGCTTTTACAGACTGAACCATGTTGCTGGTCCTAGTTATTGGGTCTCCTAACTTGTAGAGCTGAAGAGACAGAGAGAGAAACTCTAATCCACAGTATGTTCCCTCTGCAAATGACAAGTCCCATTAGACCTGACCAGTTCCTATGGTGAGAAAGAGCACTGGAGTAGAACTGTAGTTGTTTTTCTGTGTGAGTGAATGAGGGTCTCCCTTCATCAGGAGTAGACTATGAAAAATTGATTACCTTTAATGCTATTGAGAATGCAGAGACTTCTAGATCTATTTTATAAAAATCAGAAATGAAAACAGATATAAAAACAAAGAAGACAAATTATGGACGGACACAAATCACAAGTACAAAATAGAAGAGTTTATGTAGATTAACATGGACTAAGATCACATCTGAGATATTTGACTTGGGTGGTTAAATGAATGGGAGTTTTATAAGCAAAACAGTCAAAGCGTTTATAAAATAGTAACTTATTTCTTTAAAATGCATATAACAAAAGTTTTATTACTACTTGTCATGTTAACAACCTTACATCTTTGAATGGAGGATGATGGCTAGAGACATGTGCTTCTGTGGCCAGTTCCAAGCCATGTGCAGAATCTCTGGGCCTTCAGGAAGGATGTAAAGTGTTTACAATATGGTCCCTGAGCTTCAGCCTCATGGTGATCAACGAGCTCACTTCCCAGCATTTTTCTCAAGGTATTCAGCCAAGACTGTTGGGTGCATGGAAAAGTATATGAAGATTACTGTGAAACTCTAGCTACCAAACGATCTTGCATTACGTCCCTAGCCATTCCCTTAGTCTATTAACATGCACTTTTCCCATAAAACTATTTTTGAAAGAGTATTTCAGGCCATATTTGTTAAAAAAAAAATAATGTGTCTTTTTGTGAGAAATTATCATACAGAAAAATTGAAACAATAAACGTGAATCAACTTAATCCTCTCCTCCATCTTGAAATATTTTATATTAAAATAAACAAATATATATTGTAGAAGAGATTTTTAGAATATGGAATTTAGAAATTCAGAGAGATGTCATGCTGAAGAAATTGGTCTTCTAGGCTGTAATCTCTCAGACTTCACTCCAGGTTTACATTGCTGAATGGCATTGTCTGAAATACCCTGCCCTGATTCACCAATAGTAAGTAGTAGGGCAAGAACTTTAAACTCGATCTTTCTAGACCCTGCCTTTAACCCCTTATGCCTTCCCTAGGACTCAATAATTTGTCAGTCCTTAAAATTTAATTAAACTCATATGTCTCATCATTCACCAATAAATGACAATAGAAGGCAAAACCTAGCAGCTGACATTTTCAATAATGAATTAAGAGAGGCTATAAAAATGCTGTAAGAGCAATCAACTCCTTGTAGTTCTTTGGAAAAGATTTCTCTCCCCAAGGCACTGAAAGCGAAAACGAACCCTTCCTTCCTTAAATTGCTTTCATCAGGGTGTTTTATCACAGCAACAGAAAAGTAACTGATACAGAGATGAGTAAAGGTTCTTTTAAGACCAAGAGTGGACATCATTTTCCTGTAAAGGGAGTTTAGAAGTTCTTCCAGATCTAGTTTTAGATTGCAGCAACTGACCCCCATACAATCTCAGCTCCAATTACAGGACAATTTAAACTGTTAACTGGATTGATAATACACTCATTAATTCCTTAAAACATGACCCTAAGGCTAAGATTTCAAGGAAAGTGAAGGCTGATCTTATTAAATGGGGTAAAAGGTTTGGTGGGAGAGACAACCAAGGAGAAAAACCATGAGAGAGGAGCAGGTTATCCAGAGAAAGTTCAGGGTAGGAAGATGGTAGCAAAGAGACTAATGGAGAGTATTTGCAGAAGTCAGAGGTCAGAAAGAGAACACTCAACATGCAAACAGGGATCTTTCCTTTGAGGGCAGGGTGAAATCAAGATGGAGTAATCACTTGTGTACTTAGGAATGATCGCTCCACTCACCCCTCCAGAAATCACATTGCATGTACCATCCGGGAACCCATTTTTCCCTAGCTGGCCTTTCACTGAACCCTGTGGATAAATGTAGAACATGATTGGTGGCTTTGGCTAACAGAACCATTGTTTTGAATTCTCATCCTCTTTAACAAGGGTAATGAGAAAAGCACAAGGTGGTATAGCTTTAAACTTAAGTAACATTAAGAACAAATTACTTTGAAATACTCTTGTTTTCAAAAGGTTGTTCCATGCATGAAACAAGATACTATGGTATTAGGGACCATTTTATAACCTTTTCAAAAATGGATTTATTTAAATAAATATGACCAATGAATGCAGAATTACATAATCACCAAGAGAAAGTACTAGAGTTTTCATAATGGTCTCTTGGCTTTTCCTCTGCTAATATTCTTGCCAAAGAAATTAGGTTGTAGCTATTGTTTATCTTGGTGGCTGAAAAGACTTTTCCAAGTACAGAATGAATGGGTCTCATTCAGAGGCCTTGCAAATGGGCTGTGGCCCCCTTTTAATGCATAATGGACCCAGCAAGGATATTCAGGACAAAAACAAATCTTGGTTTTAACCAGTTGTGAGGTTTTCCATTTGAAAGTGCACTTTTAAAATGCCGATGTGCTTAGGTTCTATTCTTCACTGCAGGTTCTACAGGAGATTAGAGATGCCAGACAGCTTCCTCGTCACCGAAGACAGCTACAATTGTTTTTTTTTTTTAAAATAACAGAGTAAATCATATGTTGCTTAAAACCTAAATTATAGAGGGAGTAGGAATTTCCAATAGACTAAAGTTGACAGAAGGTCATGAAATAATAGCATAAGAAAAGAGGGAGTTGCGGAGCCTTGTGGGAAAACAAGTCCTTTGAGGATGAAAGAGTCACACCTGTACCTGCTGATCACTTCTTTCTGTTAGCTCGGTTGTGTCGGGGCTTAATGATTTTTAGATGATTCTTTTAAAAGGCAAAACATTAACAACAGTTGGAGGAAAAGAAATTGGACCTGTTTTCCTCCCCTCATGATAGTTACATTGATAACTCCTGTGGTGTTTGGTGTATGCAGTCCCTTGTCTCACTATGACTGGATTAAGAAATGAGTAAATGTCAACAATGCATTATCAAGATGAAGTGTCCATCTCTAGGGTTAGACATTACCCTTTTGTCAACTTGCTCGAAAATAAATAAATAAATAAGTGAACACATAAATAATTAAATAAATAAATGATATCCGCAGTAAAGAAGCAAATTCACCACAGCTGGTAAAGTTAATGCAGGAGTTAACAAAATCTAGCATGCTGTGGCTTCCCAACAATATGGTCAGAAGTCTGATGTAAAAAGAGAAGGATTTGAAATCATTTCAATTAAAAAAAAACTCACTAATTGTTTTTTCCTTCTTTAGCAAGAGAACTAATGTATTCCTAGTTTGGCTCAAGGCTCTCTCTCTCTCTCTCTCTCTCTCTCTCTCTCTCTCTCTCTCTCTCTCTCTCTCTCTGTGGAAAGAGAGTAGGGAGGTGAAAAGAGACAGGTTCTTGGCATCTGGGCACACTCCAGCCACAGTGACTGGCCAGAGGAGCACAATGTCCAGCGGGGGGGGGGGGTGTTGAGGGGAGTGGAGGGGTGAAGGGGGTGGTGGCAGGGTGAGGAGGTGGGGAGGGAGAGGGCAAGGAACCTGTGTCCTCCAGCACTCCACTCCCCAGCAGGGAACCTTTAATGGTCCCTCACACTGTGTACTTTTGAAGCACTTGATGAAACCACTTCTTGAGGAGGATGTTAAGGATTACAGGACAATTCTCAGACTGAACTGTTTTGCAGGGGAAAAAAAATAAAGAAACAGCAGTCATATGCTAAGCAAAACCATCTCTGACAGAAATCTCTTACAAGAAATTGCAGTTATCTTTTCCCACCAGCTCCTCGGAGCTTAGAACCTGCAGCTGTGAGGATTGCAAGACGCTTCCTTCACGTCTTCATCATTCAAATGGTGACTGAGCTCGCCACATAAGCATATCCTGTAATTACTGTGCATGTTATCTAAGCATTTTGTTACATAGTGGCACACAATGATAGGGGAAATAATAGTCACAGCTGCTTCAGGTTGTGGGCTGTCTACTTCAATAAGGGTGAGAGTGAAAACCACAACGCTCAGAGATCAACCTCGTGTTGCAACTGCTCAGCAAATGGTCATTAGTATTACTGGCTCTCTGAAAATGTTTGAATGAGACTACTGTCAATGGGAATAACAGAGTAACTCTGGAATTTGAACAAGATCTAGAAAAGAAGGGGTTTTTTTTAATCCAGAGAAATTAAATAAAGGCTTTGCTCTATCCTAAATCTGAGACGTTTTGTAGGTGGTTGTATAACTGAAGAGAATTGTCCTTTCAAGAACTTAGGCTTTGATGTTAATTCAGGAATCTGAATCCTGGCTCCATGGCGCACTCTCTTACTTCCCTTGTGTGTAAAAAGGGACGAATAATTCCACCCATAGTACAGGAAATTTGTAGAGATTAAGTGAAATATATGTGAATGCTTAAAATAGTGTTTGGTACTTAGTAAGTACTTAACACCTTGGATGTATTTGTATGCATGCGTGCATGTGTAGGTCAGAGGATAACCCATGGGAGTCTGCTCAGCTTTTCATGCACTGTCTGGGTTCCAGCGTTGGCAGCAGGTGCCTTCATCTGCTACGCCACCTCACCTTATCAAATGCAGAATTGGAAGATGGTTGTTCGTTCCACTACCCATGATTATCTGATTTTTCTGTATTATTTGGTATCTACAACAATTTTAATTCCAATAATTTATAGACCAATATTTTAAAACATGTGACAATTACTAGACCTCTTGCTTGTAAAGGATATTCTAGAACAAAGTAGTTACAAGAAGATCACACTTATCCACCAAGTTCTTTGTTCAGTGACAGGTTGCATGTATGGTGTTCGTCCTCTAAGAGTCTGATGAATCTGAGAATTGGCTTCTGTCATAGCCACAGTAATTCCATACTGTGATGAATGAAACTCTGGAATCTGTGCTGATATTGCAAACAAACTTATTCCATTTTCAGTCGTGTAAAAAAAATCGCAGCATGTATAATCATGCACTTAATAACAATAATATACTATTTTGTTCCTGAGTTATGAATCTGCTATTCTTTTAGTAAAGACTTATTTGTATACACACATACACACACGTATTTGTCTGTGTGGTTTTGTGTGCATCATGTATATGCATGGACCCTCAGAGACCAGAGAGCATCAGATGTCCTGGAACTTAACATTTAAGCAGTTGTGAACCCCTTGATATGGGTGCTGGGAACTGAACCCAAGTCTTCTACAAGAGCTGTCAGAGCTCTTAACCAATGAGCCATCTCCCAGCCCTCATGCCTCTTCCACTTTATCACTATTTCAGCATGCACTTCTATTTAAATGAAGAGTTTTATGTGTTGGCAGCAGCTTTATTCACCTCATGGATCTTTTGCTTGGCACATCTCCTGACTGTCTCATGAATCCCAGCAAGATGATTTACCTATGTATCTGGGTGTCATCGACCGATACATCTAAGTTTGTGGAGGTAAGTCCACTCCATGATGTTTACACATTGACAAAAACCATCTGATGTTGCCTTTCTGAGACTGTGATCCACTTGAGGCATCTCTTACCTTTTTCCTTCTGTCACTACTGGCTGTGTCCTCTGCTTCCCTGTAGCAGGAACAGCGGGGCCAACTCGATGTAAATGCTGGGGGCTGAGCAGCTATAAAAGCATCTCCTGCTGGAGGACCTAATTGAGGACTGCTTGAGAGATCAAGGATTGCTGGTACTGACAATGCCAGCCAATCGGGAACCGCTGTTTAGAAGAGATGCTTTCTTGGGACCAATGGGGCGCAGGTGGAGGGCATTAAAGTAGCTTACAGCCGTGTTCTGAGCTTGCTGTGACGTTTCTCACCTGCTCCTGGAGTCTGTGTCATTGACTCTGTGCCATCTCACCTCCAACCCCCAAGGGCAGGCAGGGTCAGTGACTGAGTAGTCCAGGGAACAGGCAATACTTCGTCTACTACAGCTCTAGTCTCAATCTACATGACCTCTAAGTTGGAAGTTGCTCATATGGTTTGTTTTTGGACTCTTAACTTCACATTCTTGAGCAAGAATCTTGGCATCGTAGTGTGGCCTCCGATTACTGTGGCTTGTTTCTGTTTGCCTACCACCCCTCCTCAGTGCATCCTCTTAACTTGTATTTATGAATTTTTTGTTATTATTGTTTTGTTTAAAGGAGACTATTTTCTAAATCACAGGGTTGAACCTTTAGATTAGTGTGGTTTGATTCAACTTTTGGCAATTCCAATCCTGAATGGAAGTGCCCTGAGGAGACCTAACCACAGGGCCCATGAGCGCTTGGGGGTGGGTCAAGTCCTCAGGACTGCCCTGATTTCTAAGCTCCCTGAAGCTTGTTTTCTCAGAGATGCCTTCAAGTCTGTGGGCTAGTCTACTTAATCTGTTGGGTAACTCAAGCCTCTCTTTCGTAAGCACTTACATATTTCTTGCAACCAAAGATACTAAGTGGCTAAACTCCCTTTGGGGAATCTTAATCATGTATGGCCAAGTATGGGCTTGGATGAGGTTTATTACCCTATCATGTCAACATCACAAGTAACTTGATATATATTGAGAAAATGATGGTTATTAGAGAAGAGTAAATAGTGTGTCCACATCTATTACAACCTTAGAATATAACAAACTCTTTTTTTTTTTTTTTTTTTTTTTTGGTTTTTCGAGACAGGGTTTCTCTGTGTAGCCCTGGCTGGCCTGGAACTCACTCTGTAGACCAGGCTGGCCTCGAACTCAGAAATCCTCCTGCCTCTGCCTCTCAAGTGCTGGGATTAAAGGCGTGCGCCACCATCGCCCGGCTATAACAAACTCTTGTGATTAAATCATAGGGTTCCTTGCCTCAGGTGAAATTTACATTGCCCCATGCTTCCTGTACCTTCTGTCTTGAAGCAGAGGTGAACAGAGGTTGAAACCATGCCTGATTCCATGATCTAGGCTTGGACAATAAAATTGTTGAGCCATCCCGGACCTGCTGTTGTCTCAGAAATCAACATGCAAAAGTTGTTCTAATCAAAGTAAGCAATGACTTTTATAGATATGTCTGAGGATAGCTTTCTTTCTTTTTTTTTTAAAGCTAGATTGAAAACTGGTAAGAATAAGTGTAGCACCAGTAGGGTTACCAATGGAAAGAATAGTTTTTTGAGAAACAAACAAACAAACAAAACCAAGAGAAATGGGCCAGAGAAATGTAGAGATTCCTTCCAGAGAACAGTGGTGGGCCCTTAATATTTTAGTCATGCAAGTTAATTTTTAAAATTTGTAGGCAGAGTTAGAGATGTATCTCACTTTGTAGAGTGGGTGCCTGGCAATAGACCTCCAAACAGATTCCCCAGCATCCATTAAAACTGGATGTGATTGTGTGTATCTGAAATCCCACCATTCAGGAGGTAAAGGTAGGATGTTCAGAAGTCGAAGGCCATCCTCAGCTCCACAGTTGATGCCAGCCTGGGCTACATAAGATTCTGTCTCAAGAAAATAAATGTAACCACTTTTCTCCCTCTCCTTTCATGTCTGTAACTAAGAGTGCTCAGTTACAAGCATAAAAGAAAGTAAAATAATACATCTTATCTGATGTTAGCCAGTATATACAGTTTTCCTCTAACCTACGAAACAATTCTATGGGTGGATATAACGATTCTCATTTTCCAAACAGTCAACCTAGGATCACAATGAATGATTGTGTTCATGAAACTAATACACCTCAGCGCTCCAGCTCAACCCCAGGCCGGTTTGGCCCCAGCTTTTCTCACGCTCTGCTCTCAGGTTCAGAAGGGAAACCAAGGCTTGAGCTCTGCTTAAAACCTTAGGGACCATCTCTATACCAGAGCCATAATGGGACTAAAAGAGATCTTCCCAGGCTTGTGATGGGAAAACAAATGATGTATGTTCAAGAATGTAACAAGCTTGTGACCAGGCTACAAAGAATATTGGTGAAGTAGCTGCTTTATAGAGAAGTCGTTTTAAAAAGATCTTTCTAAAATGGCAGTTTTCGCTTTTAGTTTAGTGTCAGGATGTGTTCTGAAAAAAAAAATCTTCACACTCTTCCCATCTGCCACAGGCATTTAGCCACACTAATCCTGACCATAGGGAAATGTGCTAGATTCCTGGGAGCAATATTTGGCAGAGAAAAGGCCATCCTCAACTTACAGATCACCTTCTGTTCCTGATTTCTAGCTGAAGTCATGAGATACTTGAAACTCTGGATAAAACAAAGTTTCCTCTGTGCGTAAAACCCATGGAAGCCTTTTGAATTTGCGAACTTAGGCAGTAGGAAGCATAGATTAGTTCAGTAGGACTCCTGTGGACTTCAACAGCCTCACCACCTTGAGAGGTCATTTCACTTCTTTCTGTTTTATTTACCTCATCTGTGAAATGGAAACAGTAAGCCTAGCACTGAGTCATCAGCTCATCACCCTCCCCCTCAATGAAAGTAACTGCAAGCTTCCTTCTAGTTTTTGAGTCTATTTATAGGTCCTGCTTTTCACAGACTGTGATTTGCTTCTCTGCTCTCACCCATGTTCTTTCTCACACTCACATGTAAATTGGCTGCATAAATAAGCTCCCCAAATGAGCAGATTGTAATGCAAGCCCAAGTGTTATAAAACAAGCTGATCCCACCTGGGAACAACCAGTGATCATCACAGCATAAAATGTTTGGAAAATTATCCCAAGACAGTGTCCATTATACCAATATGGGGTTTTAAAATAGTCCCCCTTTCAAATTTTCTATTTAATTGGATTTAGCCACGTGGGTTTAAAGAAATTACAATGACACGATTGAAGCAATCACTTTCAACTATTTAAAGTGTGATCCATTTAGAATTGAGATTATCATTTAGAGGATGTTCTACATATATATCTGTCTTCTTTATTTGGACTCTCTCTCTCTCTCTGTGTGTGTGTGTGTGTGTGTGTGTGTGTGTGTATGTGTATGTTCCTGCACATGTGTGTACACACATGTGCCTATGTGCCTGCATTGATGCCAGAGGTCAGTGTCAGCATTGTTTCCTCAGCCACATTTGAAGAGCTGGATCTGGAACTCATCGGCTTGAGTAGGTTGGCTGTCCAGTGAGCTCCAGTCTCTGCCTCCCCGCCCCGAGGAAACAATGCTGACACTGACCTCTGGCATCAATGCACATCACCATGCCTGGAGTTTATGTGGGTGCTGGGTGCCGCTGGGTGTCCACACTCAGGCTCATATTGTGCAGCAAGCACGTTATCAACGGAGCCTCTCTCCAGCCCTATCAGTTGAGTTTGGAGGTGAAGCACACAGGTTGAGGGGGATTCAGTTTTGAAAATCAGAGCAATTTTCACTTGTCCTCTCACCAGAATAGACGAGGAAATAGCATTAGGTTCTATCCAAAGAGTCAAAACTCATGCAGTGTCTTCTGAACAGAGCCCTTAACTGCTGAGCCATTTTGCAAGCCTCTAAGTGACTTTTCATGAGGTTCTTCCACTAAATATATTATGTTTGAGAAGTGCTTCACACAGCTTCTTTTGTTTAGTAGTCACTTGATAAAAAGTAAGTTGAAATAAAATTGTGTGTGTATATATATATATATATATATATATATATATATATCCCTATAAGTATACAGAAACAATGCCAGAGTTGAAAAATAAAATTTTTATAATCTCTGATAAATATTAAAAATGAAATAACTATATACCTCCCTAAAGCTTCTTTACCAGCAAACACAGAAAACAACTCACACTTTCACTACAGCTTCACTGAATTGCTTTCTACGCACACAGTTTTAGACAAATGTCAGGAGAATGCTATATTCCTGGAAAGTAATTATTTTATTAATGTGTAGTAAGTTGTACAGTACTGTGTCAGCTCAAAGGTGATATTAAGGCCATACATTGTATCTTGCCCTGAGTCTATATATATAGCTACCTTCCTACCTTGCATCTATCTACTTCTGAGACAGTCTCCTTCTGTGCCCTAGGGTAGCCTAGACTCACTAATTTGTCCAGGTTAGCCTCAACTCACAATTATTTTGTGTATACTTTCTGACTCCTGGGGTTACATGCATCTTCCACTGTAATAATTCTGTTATAGCAGTGGTTCTCAACCTTCTTAATCCTGTGACCATTTAATACATTTCCTCATGTTGTACTGACCTCAACCAAAAAATTACTTTCATTGATACTTCGAAACTATGATTTTGCTACTGTGATGAATCGTGATGTAAATATTTGTTTTGTCTGATCTTAGGCAACTCCTGTGAAAAAAGTTCATTCAACCCCTAAAGGGGTCTCAACCCATAGATTGAGAACCATGGCGTTACAGACTCTGGAATAATTACTTTTTACTTTTTAAAGGTGTTTACATATTGACAATGGTAAGATAAGCAATTGGAATTTGTTTCAGTTACACACTTGAGAGATCTACTTAATCAACAACTATTCTTTTAAAACTGAATGGGCTCAGAAAAATGTTCAAAGTGTGGACAGCTGTTCAAACGATAAGAGCCCTCTGCATATGGACAGGGGCTGTTAATATGCCATAAACCCACAACACAAGTGTTGGCTTATGAAAGATGCAGGGAAAAAAGTATCAAACATAAAAGTAATTAAATATCACATCAGTAAAACAAAACAATGCATTTGAATCTATCCTTTGTACGAGCTTCAGTACAAATGATGGTTTGGATATGCTTGGCCCAGGGAGTAGCACTATTAAATGTGGCCTTGTTGGAGTAGGTGTGGCCTTGTTGGAGTAGGTGTGGCCTTGTTGGAGGAAGTGTGACACTGTGGAGGTGGGCAATGAGACCCTCCTCCTAACCACATGAGAGCCAGTCTTCTCCTAGCCTTCGGAACAAGAGGTGGAACTCTCAGCTCCTCCAGCCTCACATTTGCCTGGAAGCTGCCATTTCCTGCCTTGATGATAATGGACTGAACCTCTGATCCCCCAGTCCCAATTAAATGTTGTTCTTTATAAGAGTTGCTTTGGTCATGGTGACTGTTCACAGCAGTAAAACCCTAAGACAATCAGTTATTTAATAAAAACTTTAAACTATGAAGACTTTCCATGGCTTGGAGATAACATATACATATAGGTAATTCTCTACATTTATTACAGATGTGTAGGAAGTTCAGGGCACTGAGTTCCACCTGAGTTTGATCCTCAGGTAGAAGCGGAGAACTGATGCTCTTGAACTCTCTGACCTCCTCATACTACACGCTACTTCAAGCTGAGGACTGCTTAACTCACTGTGGTTCTTCTGATATTTGACACAAAGTGTACACTGAGTACATTAAAGACCATGGCAGACTCAAGATACACATCCATCAGAAGACCACATCTCAATCACACTGCATGGTGTCCATAGCTTAAAGTCAGCTATCAATTTGCGATGATTTTTCTCCAGGAACATTTGACAATATGTGGAACCATTTTTGGTCGCCACATCTATGGGGGACAGAAACTAAGGATACTGACCCACGTTTATAACAGGAGGACCTTCCGGAGGAAAGATTATCCAGTACGAAATGGCAACAGTTCTGAGCTTGGACCCATGTCGGTAGAACTCAGGAAACCCCACTTTGCCCTTTGGTTAAGACTTAGAAGAGAGCAAGTTTCACTTCATTCAGTGCGTCTGAAAGAGCAAAGCAGCTGGGATGAGAAACGAGGACAGGGGACAGAAAGCCAACCATCTTTCAGCTTAGAGTCCTCGTGTTCATCACTGCGTGCAACCTTTAAGATCTAGAAAGGAGCAGGTGTGACAATGACCTGTCATGCAGACATTGCTGTTTGCTAATCATGAGACATTTAAAGAGATAATCGGGGAGGGCTACATTTGGACCTAGTGCCTGACATAAGGTGACCGAAGCAGGCAAAGGATGGGCAATAAGACAGAAGATAGTTAACATCACTTTAAACACCTGACTACCATGTGTTGGTTGTGCAGAATAAAGGCTTTCACTGCCCAAATTCCACACCAGCACATACGGTAACAGTCACACCCACCCTCTCTGTTCACAGCTTTTACTCTCCATCACAGAAACCTTGGATGTGCTGACATCTTGACCAGTGCCACCATATATTTGGCAAGATTTACCAATTTCAGAAACTGTTTTGCAGGAACAGTATTAGCTCTATTCTATAAAATTGTACTGCAGTTTCTCTTATGCAAGAAGACCCAGTGTGGACAGCCAGAGCGCTGCCACGCATGCAGAGCACTTGCAACTCTCCTGATTTTTTTTTTTAATTCTCCTCGTTTTCATTGATAAAACGTGTTCCCCAGTCCAAAGAAGCTACAAATGAAAGCGGCAGCCCTCAGCGGAGGAAGTTCAAAGACCCAAGGAGAAAGAGAAAGGAGATAGTGGTCAGACGAGGAGAGCAACCAAGGGCGAGAAGAAGCTTGGCAGCTCTCCTTTGCACAGAAGTCTAAAGCAGAAAACATATTTGGGGACAGATGGACTGATGGCAGCTATGGACAGAGTGATGCCCCGAAAGGTTTCCAAGTGGTTCAACAACTGACTGTTATATTTTAACAAAGACTTGAAAATGGACAACATTCCCAGGGCAAGAACGATTTCTAAACATTTTCTTCTGAATTTGTAATGGTTGCTTTTTTTTTTTTTTTTTTTGGCTCCTAGCATTTATTCATTCATGTTTCTGAATACGGCTTGAAATGAAAACTGAAATTTATGAATGAATTTCCTTTGCTTTTATGACCTAATGGTTATCAAGAAAGTGCAGGCAAGGATTTTTGAAGTCTGACTTCAGCACGAATTGAGGGTAACTAGCATCTGCCTTTTAACTACAAGGCTGTTTCATTATATATCTAAAGGCATCACAAAGTTATTATAAAAAGGATTGTAATTAAAACTGCAATTAATTTGGGGTAAAGAACTTGAAGTAAAAATAAGGATAAGTTATTAGACACTTCAGAGTACATTTTAAAAACATAAAGATAAATAATTCTTTTAGATAATGTCTAATAAATAATGTCTAGGCTTTTAGATCTATTTTATGCAAACTAATTTAATATTTATTATTTAAAAACTAATATGTAAATCCTACATTGCTGGATTCCAAAACCAGCTGAAAACCTCAATGGAGTGGCCAGTTTTGGGAATGCAGCTTGTGTGAATGCATTTGCAAGCTCATTTGTCAGTGGGTATGCGCTGTTGACTGTCCTAACTTCCTTAGAAAAGTATCTTTATGAGTAAGAATGACTGTGAAACGGGACCTAAAAATGTTTACTCTGAGTAGAAACTTGGTAAAGGTGACTGCAGAGCAGTGGACATCTTTACAGACCGCCTGCCCAGTCTAGCTGGCTTTTCTTTTAGTCAACACTTTCCCACCGTGAGAAGGAGCTCTCATTAACAACCAAATTGTTTTCAGAGGCTGTGGGGTAAGGAGTTTCCTTAGAAACCATTTGGTAAGAACTGTGGCTTTCTTCCTTAGAAATCTCAAGCACTGAAAAGGCAGATTTGCTGGCATAAATCAAACCCAATTTCTAGGGTTCACTAAACCCTTTCTCCTCAAAATAGTGTTTTGTGACTTGATCTTAGCTGTTAATAGTACAAGCCGCAGAGCTGGTGTGAACCAGTTTTAAGTGAATTTTGTCCAATTTCATTTGTCATTCAGTGGAAATCACTTCCAGAGTTTGTTGTACCTGATGAAGGCTGACACGTAACAATGAATGAGAAAGATACTCTGTTTTGGCTGTGTGGCAAAATATGTAATTTTTTTCTGTTTCCTACTGAGTTTACCCAAGTTGGTCCATCTTCATATTGTTAGGACAATGTTAATCTGTACTGATTTTGGAGTTCTTGCTTGTAAACATACTTGTTGAATGAGCTTAGAAAACAGACATTTCTGTGTTTTTTTAAAAAAAATGTAGGTGTTTCAGCAAATCTGGGTGGAAATCATATCGCTCCTACAGAATCACGTGGCTCCACGTCATTGTCTGGTTTGCACATGTTCTTGTACTTGTGAATAGGGTGACCTGCCTCCCAAACAAACCTTATGCCCCTTTCATTCTACGAGACATCTCATTCATTCATTCAATAAAATTTTACTGAGCATCCATTATTTGCTATTGTCTATACTAGATCCAGGAGAGAAGAAGATGAACAGTCTCCCGTCCTAACGGGGCTGATGGTCAAACATGAATTCTTGCTC
The DNA here is from genome assembly GCA_036184795.1 of Tokudaia tokunoshimensis. NCBI lineage: Eukaryota > Metazoa > Chordata > Mammalia > Rodentia > Muridae > Tokudaia > Tokudaia tokunoshimensis. The sequence continues at coordinate 44,787,367 of BTHU01000003.1, read as the reverse complement.
CCATTCTGACATCCTCAGACAGAAACAGCACCGTTCTCACGGTTGCCATCTGTCATCGGTCCAAGTGCCCATCAACTACACACCAGGCAGCTGCTACATCATCCTCTAACTATGTCTAAATCTCAGTCCCTTGACTGACATGAATTCGGAAGTAGTTGCACATCTGTCAGTACGTTCCATGGCTCCTGGAATGTAACAGGTACAAAGTAGAGGTTTGTTGGGTATGAGATTAAACAGCTAATAGAACAGGTGCTCTGATAACTGAGTAATAGCAATAATATACCATAGTCTTAGGGAAACACTGGTGGTCCTTTACTAAAAATTTCTGTCAAACACTTGAGAGAGGTGAAAGACAGAAACCCTAAGAAACTGTCAAGCTGTTCTAAGAACTCTGGTGACCACAGCCCCTGTCGAGTCACTAGGCAACTCTTCCTTTCCCAAAACCGAACTATTAGTAATCTTACAGAATCATCTGCACTCAAAACATAATGCAGGGTAGACACTGTCCCCCTTAATTGGTTCAGAGGGGGTGTTGTGGCATTTTGTTTCAGGGCTACTTGAATTTTAGGAGGAGTCTTTGCTTCTGAAGCCATTTCACTGGACACAAATTGCGCAATCTCTACTGTAGTCTAAGGCCCTGCACACTCTGAGGCCTTGCCTTCATCTCTCTTGCCTTATCCCTTACCGCGCCTGCGCTGCCTGCGCCCGCCCGCTCCCCCACCCCACCCCACCCCACACATCCATGCTAGGGGTGCTTGCTTTTCCTAAACGAACCTCACGGAATCTTAGAACCTTAGAGACTGGCTCTCTCCCTGCTTCATCTCCGCCTCGGATGTTCTCAAGGTTCATTCCTTCCAGTCATCTGCCCAATGTCGTCCTCCGTGCACATTTTTCAGTGAGGTCCAGACCACGTATCAAGCGGCAGATTTGATCCCTCCACACAAAATGCTTTCTACCTCCATAGTCTATTTTCTCCCCCGCCCCATCCATTAATTTATTTATTCATTCACTTTGCATCCTGATCTAACCCCCGCTTCCTCAGACAGCCTTCCTCCTCCCCCCCCCATACCTCCTCTCCCTTCCCCTCTGAGAAGGAAGACGTACACCCCACCCTGGTACATCAATTCATGCAGGACTAAGCGTATCCTCTCCCACTGAGGCCAGACAAGGTGGCGCAATTAGAAGAACAGGATCCACAGGCAGGCAACAGATTCAGGGACGGTCCCTGCTCCAGTTGTTGGGGGACTCACATGAACACCACATTGCATATCTGCTACATATGTGTGAGGGGCCTAGGTCTGAAAGGACTGAGTTAGCCAGAGCCAAGCTGACTCCACGACAGGCTGCACACTGGCAATTTTGGAGGCTAGGCCTAAGATTCTGTTTCCTGGAAATGAGAACCAGGATCCAGGAATCTGTAGTCGGGCAACAACAGCAGAGAGCAGCTAATCCAAGGACATCTTTTCATCTGGCCTGAAGTAAGAATAGGAAGCTCGAATGAGTAAGCGACCTTCCAGGAAGTCTCCAGAGTCTAACCAATTATAAAATCAGTCAGACACCTAGGGATAGAGCTAACCAGTCAAGATAAAAGGGAACACACCCCTCCCTGGAATTCCCCTGACAACAAAAGCTGGGCCTGTGAATCAACCAAGGTTCTCCATTCCAAAGAGGGAAAACCCAGGTATGTGGGAAATTCTGCTGAATAAACTCTCTTTGCCTTTGCATACTATTTGAGTTTGGGGTATTATTCGATGATCTTAGACCCTAACAGGTCCAGCCCATGCATACTCTCTTGTTGGTGGCTCAGTCTCTGGGATCCCCCAAGGGTCCAGGTTAATTGACTCTGTTGGTCTTCTTATGGAGTCCCTACTCTCTTCAGATTCCTCAATCCTTCCCTAACTCTTCCACAAGACTTCCCGAGCTCTGTCTAATGTTTGGCTGTGGGACTCTATCTGTTTAGGTCAGCTGCTGGGTGGAGCCTCTCAAAGGACAGTTATACTGGGCTCCTGCCTGCCAGCTTAACAAAGTATCATTAATAGTGTCAGAAGTGAAGGGCAGGGTTGCAAAGTGATCTCCATAGATTAAAATTGAAGATTGTTATTGAACTTCCTCTTAGCTGTTAGATAGTTACTATCTTAATTTCTTAATTAAAATTTTAATTAATATGCAAATATTTTGTTTATTTATTATTTATGTAGTATGTGTTTATAAGGAAAGAGAAGCGTGTGTGTCCTTTGACTCATGAAAGTCAGAGGACACTGCGCAGTGGCCACTTCTCTCCTCTCACCTTATGGGTCCCAGGAATCAAACTCAGTGGCCAGCCATGGTGGTGCATACCTTTGCCTTGCTGAACTATCTCACTGGCCCCACTTAATTTTACCTAAAAAAATTACTATACCACAAATCTTCCCCTCACACAACCACATATGCGTATACACATTTATGAAAAAACATCTGGGTTTGTCAACTTGACTACATCTGGAATTGACTAAAATCCCAAAATGGAGGGCACATCTGTGAGGGATTTTTGCTTAATTTAAAGTTCAAAGATCCACTTCTAATCTGGATCTCTGAGGTAAGAGGACATACTTTTCATCCAGATCTCTTTGAGCTGAGAAAAGACACGGCCTCTTGAGGCTGGAAGACACCTTTTTATCTGGCTTATACTTTTGCTGGAAGTCAACGGGACATGGAAGAAGGTAGGATTTGCTCTCTGCCTGCTTATCCTCACTCTTTCTAGCAAGTCAACTCCTTCACTGGCATTAGAGCCTCCTGCTTCAGGATTCCAGCATCTGCTGAAGTCTAGGCTAGTGGACTGGGCAACTTCTGACTCTTAGATTCAGATTCTTATTTCCCTTCACAGTCAGCCACTGTTGTATTAGCTGGACTCCAGTCTGTGAGTCATTCTAAACGATCCCCTCTATATACTTACATATGTAAAAGTAACTTTTATTGGCCAGCTGTTGTTGTCATCTCAGAGGCTTACTGCTGAGTAAGCTCACCCTTTCTAGCTCTTTCTGAACTCTGGCTGTTCTGTCTCAAACTCCTCTCCAAGCTGACCTTCATTGCCCGAGCTGCATGACCTGAACAGAGCTCAGGAACAAACTCAGCTGCACTGCACTGCATGCCCTGCTTCGACTCTCTCTCTCTCTCTCTCTCTCTCTCTCTCTCACTCTCCTTCCTGTCTGTTCTCCTGAGAGTTGGGCATATCCTACCTCTGACTCATTCTGTCACACCTTTCTCAACTCCTCACTCTGCCTAACCGTCAATTAGCCATCTCGTTCAAATGTGGCTGCTTCCTTCTACAAATTAATTTTACCTTCATAGATTGGGATTAAAGGTGTGTACTAAGGGCGTGTTTGTATTGTAGCCCGAGGGATGAAGGGTGTGCCATGTGTCTGCATTCCAGCAAGACCACAGACTTAGGTCTTTGGATGTGTTCCCTTGCCAGAGCAGCCATGTTGCTGGATTCAAATTCCTATACATACATACATACATACATACATACATACATACATACAAATATACACACACATGCACACACACATGCACACACACACACACACACACACACACACACACACAGAAAGAGAGAGAGAGAGAGAGATTAATTCTATAAATACTGTTAGTCCAGAAAATCCTGACTAATTGAGCAAATCAGGGTTAAAACATACTCCTTGGCTTTGAATCTTGTGAACCTTTCAGCCCAGCTCTTATGGTTTAGGTACACAGTGCTACTCCACACTCACCCTCCACCCCTAGCCTCAACTTAAAAGTGTCACCTACAGGATACTCATGCTGCTCAAAAGACAAAAGAACTCAAGCCTAGTAATCGTCACTGGGTATTTATGGAGCAACAAAGTACAAAATGTATGGCAGAAAAAGATAGCTTGGGTTCCATTAATTTCATATTATGATGGTAATGTGATTCCCGAGATGATGGGAATGACCGTGCTGGTGGAGAGCCATGTAGGTTATACACACATGTATGGAAGACACAGATGAAACCATAATTAAATAGGGCCCTGGGTTATATGGTTAGGAGGGGGAGTTAAATCTTAAACTTGACCTTTCTGACTACAGTTAGTTGTTCAGAAAACCTTTAAAGTTATGATATAAATTTATCCTTGTGTCTTTTCATTAATAAGACACCCCAGAAAAGGATACATTGTGGATAAATGTTAAATTAAGTGATCTCCACAAGCCCACTTTGCTTTATCCATTAGATTTTTGTCTCGTCTGTTTTTGCTCCACCTAGGTACTGTCCCTTTGACCCACTCAACTTAAAGCCCAGTTTAAGATTTAGAATTCTTGCTTGAGGTTATGGAGATCTCTTCCATCTGTAAAATCACTCATTGCTCTCTATCTGTTCACTGATGTACACCTTACAGTTTGGAAAGATGTATTATCTCTCTTTTTTAATATTTATTTATTTATTTATTTATTATTTAATGTATGTGAGTACGCTGTTGCTGTCTTCAGACACACCAGAAGAGGGCATTTAATCCCATTACTGATAGTTGTGAGCCACCATGTGGTTGCTGGGATTTGAACTCAGGACCTGTGGAAGAGCAGTCGGTGCACTGGTGCTCTTAACTGCTGAGCCATCTCTCCAGCCCTGCTGTGTTATCTCTTGTGAGTCCTTTTCTGAGATGCTTACTAATGTCAGTCAGTCCACTGTGGTTACCTAAAATCCTAAAACACACATTTGGACATAATTGTATTCTCTCAAACAATTCAGAACAGGAGTAAACATTCAAACAAGGAAAAAGATTTTAAACTTCCTAATGGTACCAGGCATTAGCATAGCCTGAGTGCTGTAGTCAGTGTAGGAAAGATCTTCTTTTGTTCTGGTTGAGGCCTCAGACTACCACCTGTGAAATAGGGGCTGTCATCACGAAGATAAAGTTATTGTTAAAAACACAACGGTTCATGAAAATGGTTTCTTTCTTTCTAATCATTTTCTATAAGAGAAAATTATTAGTGGTTGATAGCAAAGTTGTTAGAAATGGAATACCTGCTGTAAAACCTAATAAAAACATAATTACTTCAAGGGAAGCACATTGCCACAAACTAAGTTATTTTATTATTCCTAAGGATTAGAGTCAGGGCATGGTTGACACAATAAACAAAGACTATGCCACTCACTAAGTACAAAAGAAAAATCAACATGCTACAATCCCCAGACCCAAAGAAACTGGGTAATAAGAAGGGCCCAAGGGAGGAGGTGTGGATCTCATTCAGAAGGGGGTGGAGAAAGGGAACTGGGTGAAAGAGGGAGTGAGGAGGGGGCTGGGGATAGAGATCCGGTGTTGGCAGAGGAGGAAAAAGAGGGCTGGGAGAAAGAATAAAAATAAGTGGGGGCAGAGTGGGGCATCATCTCTGGGAATAGCTGGAGGCCTGAGACAGAGGAAGATACAGATAGTTTACGGGGGTGGGTATGAGCTCAGCTGAGATGTCTCCCAGAGAGGGATATATAATGGCCACCTTCAGTAGCCAGGCAGGACTTCCAAAGGAAGAAGGGGGGCATCAATCTACCTACAAAACCTTCAACCAAAAATTTGTCCTGCTTACAAGATATTCAGGGATAAAGATATTTATTGTTATATGTAAGTACACTGTAGCTGTCTTCAGACATACCAGAAGAGGGTGTTAGATCTCCTTACAGATGGTTGTAACCCACCATGTAGTTGCTGGGATTTGAACTCAGGACCTTCAGAAGAGCAGTCAGTGCTCTTAACCATGGAGCCATCTCTCCAGCCCGATAGTCTGCTATTCTTGCAGACAGGAACCTAGCTTAACTGTCTCCAGACAGGCTTCATCCAGCAAAGGATGGAAACAGATGCAGAGACCCACAGCCAAGCATCAGGTAGAACTCGGGGAGTCTTATGGAAAAGTGGGGGATAGAATTGAGCAAGCCAGAGGGGTCAAGGACACCCCAAGAAGACTTACAGAAGCCACTAATCTAAGCCCATGGGGACTCACAGAGACTGAACCACCAACCAAAGCACATGCAGGAGCTGGACCTAGCCTCCCTCTTCTTTTGTAGCAGATGTGCAGCTTGGTCTTCATGTGGGTCCCTTTATGTGGAGTGGGGACTGTCTCTGACTCTGTCACCTGCCATTGGATCTGCTTCCCCTACCTGGACTGCCTGGTTTGGGCTCAGCGGAAGAGGAAGTGCTTAGTCCTTCTGGGACTAGATATCCCTGGATAGGGTTGTACCAAAGGAGGAGTTCCCCTTTTCTGAGGAGAGTGGGAGTGGGTAATGGAGGAGGGACTTGTAATGGCGGGAGTCAATGGTGAGGAGAGGGGCTGTGATTGAGATATAATGTGAATAAAAAATAAATAAATTATGAAGGAAAAAAAGTAAAAGCAAGCACGTTGTGGGTGTTAATCAAGAATTTTGCCTAGCTTCGGTTTGCTTTGAAGTCATCTGATATGTAAGTTATAAGAGAGATTGTTTTTCTTCTCCTAGCCATACCCTTACTAACTTTAATTTTTTCAGAAGGATGAGAAAACTCAGTACGTAGCTGAGCAACGCGCTGCTTCCGATCAGATCAGATCAGATCAGATGTCTGGAAGAGGAGCCTCAGAAAGAGCTTCTGATTCTCATTTTCAGTGCTTAATAAATAAACTCTCTAGCCTAAGATTATAACTGGAAAAAAAATAAGAATCCCAAATTCTGAGTGCATATGTGGAATAAACTAGTCTTTAAAGACACAGATGACAAAGTTGGGGACAGAATAAGGAGAAACAAATGAAGCCCAAGCGACCAGTGTCCTTCGGGTAAGCCTTTTCCAAAACACTAACAAAACCTCAGCAATGCACTAACACTTTTGTACAATTTGTAAAAGTAAGATAAGTAATTGCAACTGGAAGACTAATTTGAATATGATTTCTTCATTTCCTCTCTTGCTGCTGTGCTGAAGTGACCACAGGAAGCTTTAGGACAGAGTGAAACGGGAGGTAGAGTTGGAGACATATTGTGTGAGGGTAATGGATTAGACTTGTGCAGTCTTCAGGGTTGTATTTGGGATAAATCTCAATCAACTAAGTGAGGTCAGGAATTTGTGGCTGGGCATGGTGGTACACGTTTGTAATCCCAACATTTGGGAGTCTGAGGCTGGAGGATCGATGCAGATTTGAGGTCAGCCTGGATTACATAAGGAGGCTAGCTTGACTACATAACAAGTATGTGCCTTAGAAAAAATGCAGGCCAATAAGTCATATTATAGCATGAACAAATCCCATGGATCCTCACATTAGAAGTTTGTGGCTAACTCAAGAAGAAATATAAAACAGGATTACTCAAACTCTTGACAACAAACTTATTATTTTAGAAATATAGTATTGATGATGTTTTCTGACTAAAAATTGTTTTTAAAGATCAACAATAAAAATAGGCCCGTTTCTATATATCAGTATTTCCCACTGCAGCAGTCTGAATAGCTGTTCCCCTCTCCTCTAAATCACATGCCTAAATCTAATCACCAGTATGACAATATTAGAATGAAAGGGATTACCGTCTTTTGCAGAGAAGATCTGAGGGCTGTCTTAACATTTTTACAATGTGAGGATATGATGAAAAATATCACATATAACTGGAAAGGTGACCCTCACAAAGAAACATGTCTGTCTCCATAACTAAGAGAAATAAATATCTATTGCTGATAACCCATTCAATTTCTGATAGTTGGTTATTGCAACCAAAACAAAAAATAAAAAAACAAAAAAAAAAAGAAAAACTAGAATATCTGCCATGAGCATTGTTTTAGCACCATAAATAAGTAGAAAACTAGGCAAAGTGTGCAAAACAGTAGTGATCAGACATTGCACAAAAGGGAACTTAGATCAGTGCTCTCATCAATTTTAAAATAACTAAGCTTAAATACAAGCCTTAAAAGAATATAATTGATGTAAGAATTATTTAAATGCACAACAGAACAACTCCAGCACTCTCTAAAGAAGTACAACAAAATAGAGCGACCAATAAGTATATTAGCTACACCTATGTAAAGTTCATAGGTGGGGTGTCCAGTCAAAAGGTATTAGACGTGCAAAAAAAGTGAGAAACTACAACATATAACAATGAGAACAAAAATTTAGTAATGATAGAAAGATCAAAAATAATCTTTTTGTTTGTTGGTTTTTCGAAACAGGGTTTCTCTGTGTAGCCCTGGCTCTCCTGGACTCATTCTGTAGACGAGGCTGGCCTCAATCAGAAATCTGCCTGCCTCTGCCTCCCAAGTGCTGGGATTAAAGGCGTGCGCCACCACTGCCCAGTGAACAAAAATGATCTTAAAAGTAGTTACTTTAGGTATTTTAGGCAGGATCAAAGATGTAAAGGAAAACATGGAGATTAGGGAAAGAAATTCTATAATGCCAAAAATCCAAGCAGAAATTTTTATAGTAACAATAAATAATTTAAATAATAAATTTAAATAATAAATAAATAAATTTTATAGTAACAATAAATAAGATACCATACAAGAAAAATCATTGAAAATAAAATTGAAATCATCTGATTTCAACTCTGAAGATACATAGATGGAAAAGAGCTGCAGAAAAATAGAAATTTTGTGATATTTAAAAATCATCTAATATAGATAACTGTAATTCCAGAGGGAAAGACCTACATTTTATAAAGGGCACATATACATTTGAAGAAATAATAGCTAAAATGATTTCAATATAACCTATAAACCTATAGATTCAATAATCAAAATTACTTCAAACAGAATTAAAAAATAAAATGTCTGTAAGATAAGTCATAGCCAAACTTCTGAAACTTAGTGATAAGAGTTTTAAACACACAAGCACGGTCTTCACGGGGAAGAAGACTGAGGCGGCAGCTGATTTCTTATCAGGAATTATGCAGGTGAAGACGCAGAAGAAAGACTCTTCAAGGTCCTGAAAGGGAAAACAACCCAGTCCCATAACGTTTTCTTTAAAAAAAAAAAATGCAGGCAAAACACAAAACTTTTTTCAGATGAGCAAATGCTGTGAGAATTCATCACAGTGCCTTTATTTGGAATTTTAGCATCGTAGCCTGACTGATTTCTGCATGTCTGGGATTTTGTTTGTTAAATGATGACTGTGACGGTTTGAATGAGAGTGACCCCACAGGCCTGGTCTCTAGTTGGTGGAACTATTTTAGGAAGGATTAGGAGGTGGGACCCTGTTGTGGAGTGTCTCTGTGATTAGACTTTGAGGTTTCAGTCTCTCTCGACCTCCTGTTTGTGGATCTGACGTAAGCACTCAGATCCTGCTCTGTCTCTGTGTTTGCTGCCTACTGACATTTTTTGCCGTGATGGTTATGGACTTAACCTCTAAAAATGTATCCAAGTCCACTGTTAAACGCTTTCTCCTAGACGCTGCCTTGGTCACGGTGTCTATTCACCGGAACAGTAACTGGATTCTGAGAGCTAAGCAAGGGAGTCAGTATGTAAACGTGAGTGAAAGCTGCCTGGGAAAAAGCCTGGAGGGTGGACTCCACAACACAGTTATTCCTGGCTCAGGGCAACCCACTGCACAGCTTTGAAATCCCTTGTCAGCCTGAAAAACGGCAAAAATGGTGACCTCCACGATCCATCACAAATCTAAACATTAACACTTATGAAATGTAAACTGCATTTTATCACAAGAAATATATTTTAGTACATTAAAATCGTGTTAATGGCTAAGATCAAACACACAGGAGACAGCAGTTGTTGGCGAGGATGTGGAGAAAGAAGAACACTCCTCCACTGCTGGTGGAATTGCAAGCTGGTACAACCACTCTGGAAAGCAGTCTGGCGGTTCCTCAGAAAACTGGGCATGACACTCCCAGAGGATCCGGCTATACCACTCCTGGGCATATACCCAGAGACTTTACCTGCATGCAATAAGGACACATGCTCCACTATGTTCATAGCAGCCTTATTTATAATAGCCAGAAGCTGGAAAGAACCCAGATGTCCCTCAACGGAGGAATGGATTCAGAAGATGTGGTATATCTACACAATGGAATACTACTCTGCAATTAAAAACAATGAATTCCCCAATTAAAAGACATAGACTAGCAGACTGGATACGTAAACAGGACCCAGCATTTTGCTGCATGCAGGAAACGCACCTCAGTGTCAAAGACAAACACTACCTCAGAGTAAAAGGCTGGAAAACAATTTTACAAGCAAATGGCCCCAAGAAACGAGGTGGAGTAGCCATCCTAATATCAGATAAAATTGATTTTCAACCTAAAGTCATCAAAAAAGACACAGAAGGACACTACATACTGATCAAGGGAAAAATCCACCATCAAGAACTCTCAATTCTGAATATCTATGCTCCAAATGCAAGGGCACCCTCATTCGTAAAAGAAACTTTACTAAAACTCAAAGCACACATCGCACCGCACACAATAATAGTGGGTGACTTCAACACCCCGCTCTCTGAAATGGATCGTTCAGGAAAGCAGAAACTAAACAGGGACACAGTGAATCTAATTGAAGCCTTGGACCAAATGGAACTAAATGATATATATAGAACATTTCATCCTAGAGCTAAAGAATACACCTTCTTCTCAGCTCCTCATGGTACCTTCTCCAAAATTGACCATATAATTGGTCACAAATCAGACCTCAACAGATACAAGAAGATAGAAATAATCCCATGCCTCCTATCAGATCACTATGGAATAAGGGTGGTCTTCAATGGCAACAAAAACAAAAGAAAACCCACGTACACATGGAGGCTGAACAATGCTCTACTCAATGATAACTTGGTCAAGGTGGAAATAAAGAAAGAAATCAAAGACTTTTTGAAAGTTAATGAAAATGAAGGCACAACATACCCTAATTTATGAGACACAATGAAAGCAGTGCTAAGAGGAAAATTCATAGCCCTGAGTGCCGCCAAAAAGAAACGGGAGACAGCATACACTAACAGCTTAATGGCACACCTGAAAGCCCTGGAACAAAAAGAAGCAAATACACCAAAGAGGAGTAGAAGGCAGGAAATCATCAAACTCAGGGCTGAAATCAATCAAGTAGAAACAAATAAAACCATACAAAGAATCAACAAAACGAGGAGTTGGTTCTTTGAGAAAATCAACAAGATAGATAAGCCCTTAGCCAGACTAGCCAGAGGGCACAGAGACAGTATCCAAATTAACAAAATCAGAAACGAAAAGGGAGAGATAACAACAGAAACTGAGGAAATTCAAAAAATCATCAGATCCTACTACAAAAACCTGTATTCAACACAACTAGAAAATCTTGAGGAAATGGACAATTTCCTTGACAGATACCAAATACCAAAATTAAATCAGGATCAAATAGACCATCTAAACCGTCCTATAACCCCTGAAGAAATAGAAGTTGTCATTGGAAGTCTTCCAACCAAAAAAAGCACAGGTCCAGATGGTTTTAGTGCAGAATTCTATCAGACCTTCAAAGAAGACCTAACACCAATACTCTTCAAACTGTTCCACAAAATAGAAACAGAAGGAACACTACCCAACTCGTTCTATGAAGCCACAATTACGCTAATACCAAAAGCACACAAAGATCCGACAAAGAAAGAGAATCTCAGGCCAATCTCTCTTATGAATATCGATGCAAAAATACTCAATAAAATTCTTGCCAACCGAATCCAAGAACACATCAAAACGATCATCCACCACGATCAAGTAGGCTTCATCCCAGGGATACAGGGATGGTTCAATATAAGGAAGTCCATCAATGTAATCCACTACATAAACAATCTCAAAGAAAAAAACCACATGGTCATCTCATTAGATGCTGAGAAAGCATTTGACAAAATTCAGCATCCTTTCATGCTAAAGGTCTTGGAAAGATCAGGAATTCAAGGCCCATATCTAAACATAGTAAAAGCAATTTACAGCAAACCGGTAGCCAGCATCAATCTAAATGGAGAGAAACTTGAAGCAATCCCACTAAAATCAGGGACTAGACAAGTCTGCCCTCTCTCTCCATATCTTTTCAATATAGTACTTGAAGTTCTAGCTAGAGCAATTAGACAACAAAAAGAGGTCAAAGGGATACAAATTGGAAAGGAAGAAGTCAAACTATCACTATTTGCAGACGATATGATAGTATACTTAAGCGACCCAAAGAACTCCACCAGAGAACTCCTACAGCTGATAAACGACTTCAGCAAAGTGGCCGGATATAAAATCAACTCAAGCAAGTCAGAAGCCTTCTTATACTCAAAGGATAAGCAGGCTGAGAAAGAAGTAAGAGAAATAATACCCTTCACGATAGCCACAAACCATATTAAGTATCTTGGCGTGACTCTAACCAAACAAGTGAAAGATCTGTATGACAAGAACTTCAAGTCTCTGAAGAAAGAAATTGAAGAAGACCTCAGAAGATGGAAAAATCTGCCATGCTCATGGATTGGCAGGATTAATATAGTAAAAATGAGCATCTTACCAAAAGTAATACACAGATTCAATGCAATCCCTATCAAAATCCCAACTCAATTCTTCATAGCGTTAGAAAGAGCAATTCAAAAATTCATCTGGAATAACAGAAAACCCAGAATAGCTAAAACTATTCTCAAGAGTAAAAGAACCTCTGGGGGAATCAGTATCCCGGACCTCAAGCTATACTACAGAGCAATAGTGTTAAAAACTGCATGGTATTGGTACAGTAACAGACATGTAGATCAATGGAAGAGAATTGAAGTCCCAGAAATGAATCCACACTCCTATGGTCACTTGATCTTTGACAAAGGAGCTAAAACCATCCAGTGGAAAAAAGATAGCCTTTTCAACAAATGGTGCTGGCTCAGCTGGAGGTCAACATGCAGAAGAATGCAAATTGACCCATCCTTATCTCCTTGCACTAAGCTCAATTCTAAGTGGATCAAAGATCTCCACATAAAACCAGACACACTGAAACTAATAGAAGGGAAACTAGGGAAGAACCTTGAACATATGGGCACAGGGGAGAATTTCCTGAACAGAACTCCAATAGCTTATGCTCTAAGATCAAGAATAGACAAATGGGACTCATTAAATTACAAAGTTTTTGCAAGGCAAAAGATACTGTCAAAAAGACAAAGCGGCAACCAACTAACTGGGAGATGATCTTTACCAACCTTACATCCGACAGAGGGCTAATATCCAATATATACAAAGAACTCAAGAAGTTAAACTCCAGAGAGGCAAATAACCCTATTAAAAAATGGGGTACAGAGCTACACAAAGAGTTCTCACCTGAAGAATATCTAATGGCTGAGAAGCACCTAAAGAGATGTTCATCATCCTTAGTCATTAGGGAAATGCAAATCAAAACAACCCTGAGATTCCATCTCACACCAGTCAGGATGGCTAAGATCAAAAACACAGGAGACAGCAGTTGTTGGCGAGGATGTGGAGAAAGAGGAACACTCCTCCACTGCTGGTGGAATTGCAAGCTGGTACAACCACTCTGGAAAGCAGTCTGGCGGTTCCTCAGAAAACTGGGCATGACACTCCCGGAGGATCCGGCTATACCACTCCTGGGCATATACCCAGAGACTTTACCTGCATGCAATAAGGACACATACTCCACTATGTTCATAGCAGCCTTATTTATAATAGCCAGAAGCTGGAAAGAACCCAGATGTCCCTCAACGGAGGAATGGATTCAGAAGATGTGGTATATCTACACAATGGAATACTACTCTGCAATTAAAAACAATGAATTCACGAAATTCCTAGGCAAATGGTCAGATCTTGAAAATATCATCCTTAGTGAGGTAACCCAATCACAAAAGAACACACATGGTATGCAGTCACTGATAAGGGGATATTGACCCAGAATCTCGGAATACCCTAGACACAATCCGCATATCAATAGATTTCTAAAAAGATGGTAGGAGAGACCCCTGGTCCTGGAAAGACTGGATGTAGGGGAATGCCAGGACAGAGTAACGAGAGGGGGCTGAATGGAGAAAAGAGGGAGGGAAGGGGGCTTATGGGACTTTCGGGGAGGAAGGAAACGGGAAAGGGGAAGTGATTTGGAATGTAAATTAAAAAAATAAAATAAAATAAATAATAAAAAAATAAATAAAAACAATGAATTCACGAAATTCCTAGGCAAATGGTCAGATCTTGAAAATATCATCCTTAGTGAGGTAACCCAATCACAAAAGAACACACATGGTATGCAGTCACTGATAAGGGGATATTTACCCAGAATCTCGGAATACCCTAGACACAATCCGCATATCAATAGATTTCTAAGAAGATGGAAGGAGAGACCCCTGGTCCTGGAAAGACTGGATGTAGGGGAACGCCAGGACAGAGTAATGAGAGGGGGTTGAATGGAGAAAAGAGGGAGGGAAGGGGGTTTATGGGACGTTCGGGGAGGGAGGAAACGGGAAAGGGGAAATGATTTGGAATGTAAATTTAAAAAAAATAAAATAAAATAAATAATAAAAAAAATCGTGTTAAAATGTATTATTTAACAAAGCTAATGGTGTTAAAGCAGTCCATTCTCTCATTGTAAATTCAGTGTTTGTTGAATTCTACTTTTTAAATCAGTATATCATGACATTTATTTATTTATTTTCACATTTTTGCATATTTATTTTTATATATCATGGTTCTTTTGGTTTTTTTTATTTTCTGTATTTTTTTTATTTACATTCCAAATGATTTCCCCTTTCCCATTTCCATTCTCCCTGAAAGTCCCATAAGCCCTCTTCCCTTCCCCTGTTCTCCATTCAACCCCCTCTCGCTTCTCTGTCCTGGTATTTCCCTACATCCAGTCTTTCCAGGACCAGGGATCTCTCTTTCCATCTTCTTGGAAATCTATTGATATGTGACTTGAGTCTTGGGTATTCCGAGATTCTGGGTTAATATCCCCTTATCAGTGACTGCATACCATGTGTATTCTTTTGTGATTGGGTTTCTTCACTAAGGATGATATTTTCTAGTTCTGACCATTTGCCTAAGAATTTCGTGAATTCATTGCTTTTAATTGCAGAGTAGTATTCCATTGTGTAAATATACCACATCTTCGGAATCCATTCCTCCATTGAGGGACATCTGGGTTCTTTCCAGCTTCTGGCTATTATAAATAAGGCTGCTATGAACATAGTGGAACCTGTGTCCTTATTTTGTGCAGGGGAAGCCTCTGGGTATATGCCCAGGTGTGGTATAACAAGATTCTCCGGGAGTGTCATGCCCAGTTTTCTGAGGAACCACCAGACTGCTTTCCAGAGTGGTTGTACCAGCTTGCAATCCCACCAGCAGTGGAGGAGTGTTCCTCTTTCTACACATCCTCACCAACAATTGCTGTCTCCTGTGTTTTTGAACTTAGCCATTCTGACAGGTGTGAGGTGAAATCTCAGGGTTGTTTTGATTTGCATTTCCCTAATGACTAAGGATGTTGAACATTTCTTTAGGTGCTTCTCAACCATTAGATATTCTTCAGGTGAGAACTCTTTGTTTAGCTCTGTACCCATTTTTTAATAGGGTTATTTGGCTCTCTGGAGTCTAACTTCTTGAGTTCTTTATATATATTGGATATTAGCCCTCTGTCAGATGTAGGGTTGGTAAAGATCTTTTCCCAGTTTGTTGGCTGCTGCTTTGTCCTTTTGACAGTGTCCTTTGCCTTACAGAAACTTTGTAATTTTATGAGGTCCAATTTGTCAATTCTTGATCTAAGAGCATAAGCTATTGGTGTTCTGTGCAGGAAATCTTCGCCTGTGCCCATATGTTCAAGGTTCTTCCCAGTTTCCTTTCTATTAGTTTCAGTGTGTCTGGTTTTATGTGGAGGTCCTTGATCCACTTGGAATTGAGCTTAGTGCAAGGAGATAAGAATGGGTCAATTTGCATTCTTCTGCATGTTGACCTCCAGTTGAACCAGCACCATTTGTTGAAAAGGCTATCTTTTTTCCACTGGATGGTTTTAGCTCCTTTGTCAAAGATCAAGTGACCATAGGAGTGTGGATTCATTTCTGGTCTTCAGTTCTGTTCCATTGATCTACATGCCTGTCACTGTACCAATACCATGCGGTTTTTAACACTATTGCTCTGTAGTACAGCTTGAGGTCCAGTATACTGATTCCCCCAGAAGTTCTTTTACTCTTGAGAATAGTTTTAGCTATCCTGGGTTTTCTGTTATTCCAGATGAATTTTTGAATTGCTCTTTCTAACTCTATGAAGAATTGAGTTGGGATTTTGATGGGGATTGCATTGAATCTGTACATTGCTTTTATCAAGATGGTCATTTTTACTATATTAATCCTGCCAATCCATGAGCATGGAAGATTTTTCCGTCTTCTGAGGTCTACTTCAATTTCTTTCTTCAGAGACTTGAAGTTCTTGTCATACAGATCTTTCACTTGTTTGGTAAGAGTCACACCAAGATACCTTATATTATTTGTGGCTATCGTGAAGGGTATCATTTCTCTTATTTCTTTCTCAGCCTACTTATCCTTTGAGTATAGGAAGGCTACTGACTTGCTTGAGTTGATTTTATATCAGCCACTTTGCTGACATGGTTTATCAGCTGTGGGAGTTCTCTGGTGGAGTTCTTTGGGTCGCTTAAGTATACTATCATATCGTCTGCAAATAGTGATAGTTTGACTTCTTCCTTTCCAATTTGTAGCACTTTGACCTCCTTTTGTTGTCTAATTGCTCTAGCTAGAACTTCAAGTACTATATTGAAAAGATATGGAAAGAGAGGGCAGCCTTGTCTAGTCCCTGATTTTAGTGGGATTGCTTCAAGTTTCTCTCCATTTAGTTTGATGTTGGCTACCTGTTTGCTGTAAATTGCTTTTACTATGTTTAGATATGGGCCTCGAATTCCTGGTCTTTCCAAGACCTTTAACATGAAAGGATGCTGAATTTTGTTAAGTGCTTTCTCAGCATCTAATGAAATGACCATGTGGTTTTTTTCTTTGAGATTGTTTATGTAGTGGATTACATTGATGGACTTCCTTATATTGAACCATCCCTGCATCCCTGGGATGAAGCCTGCTTGATTGTGGTGAATGATTGTTTTGATGTGTTCTTGGATTCGGTTGGCAAGAATTTTATTGAGTATTTTTGCATCGATATTCATAAAAGAAATTGACCTGAGATTCTCTTTGTCGGATCTTTGTGTGCTTTTGGTATTAGCGTAATTGTGGCTTCATAGAACGAGTTGGGTAGTGTTCCTTCTGTTTCTATTTTGTGGAATAGTTTGAAGAGTATTGGAGTTAGGTCTTCTTTGAAGGTCTGATAGAATTCTGCACTAAAACCATCTGGACCTGTGCTTTTTTTGGTTAGAAGACTTCCAATGACCACTTCTATTTCTTCAGGGGTTATAGGACAGTTTAGATAGTCTATTTGATCCTGATTTAATTTTGGTATTTGGTATCTGTCAAGGAAATTGTCCATTTCCTCAAGATTTTCTAGTTGTGTTGAATACAGGTTTTTGTAGTAGGATCTGATGATTTTTTGAATTTCCTCAGTTTCTGTTGTTATCTCTCCCTTTTCGTTTCTGATTTTGTTAATTTGGATACTGTCTCTGTGCCCTCTGGCTAGTCTGGCTAAGGGCTTATCTATCTTGTTGATTTTCTCAAAGAACCAACTCCTCGTTTTGTTGATTCTTTGTATGGTTTTATTTGTTTCTACTTGATTGATTTCAGCCCTGAGTTTGATGATTTCCTGCCTTCTACTCCTCTTTGGTGTATTTGCTTCTTTTTGTTCCAGGGCTTTCAGGTGTGCCATTAAGCTGCTTAGTGTATGCTCTCTTCCGTTTCTTTTTGGAGGCACTCAGGGCTATGAATTTTCCTCTTAACACCGCTTTCATTGTGTCCCATAAATTAGGGTATGTTGTGCCTTCATTTTCATTAAATTTTAAAAAGTCTTTGATTTCTTTCTTTATTTCTTCCTTGATCATGATATCATTGAGTAGAGTATTGTTCAGCTTCCACGTGTATGTGGGCTTTCTGTTGTTTTTGTTGTTATTGAAGACCACCCTTATTCCATAGTGATCTGATAGGAGGCATGGGATTAGTTCGATCTTATATCTGTTGAGGTCTGTTTTGTGACCAATTATATGGTCGATTTTGGAGAAGGTACCATGAGGTGCTGAGAAGAAGGTATATTCTTTTGCTTTAGGTTAAAATGTTCTCTATATATCTGTTAGTTCCATTTGGTCCAAGGCTTCAATTAGTTTCACTGTGTCCCTGTTTAGTTTCTGTTTTTCTGAATGATCCATTTCAGAAAGCAGGGTGTTGAAGTCACTCACTATTATTGTGTGAGGTGCAATGTGTTCTTTGAGCTTTAGTAAAGTTTCTTTTATGAATGAGGGTGCCCTTGCATTTGGGGCATAGATATTCAGAATTGAGAGTTCTTCTTGGTGGATTTTTCCTTTGACCAGTATGTAGTGTCTTTCTGTGTCTTTTTTGATGACTTTAGGTTGAAAGTCAATTTTATCTGATATTAGGATGGCTACTCCGGCTCGTTTCCTGGGACCATTTACTTGTAAGATTGTTTTCCAGCCTTTTACTCTGAGGTAGTGTTTGTCTTTGACACTGAGGTGTGTTTCCTGCATGCAGCAAAATGCTGGGTCCTGTTTATGTATCCAGTCTGTTAGTCTATGTCTTTTTATTGGGTAATTGAGACCATTGATATTAAGAGAAATTAAGGAATAGTGATTATTGCCACCTGCTATTCTTGACACTATCTTTATGTTTGAGTGGTTTTCTACTTTTGGGCTTGATGAAAGAAGGTTACTATATCATTTTTTCCAGGGTGTCGTTTCTCTCCTTGTATTGGCAATTTCCACCTATTATCCTTTGCAGGGCTGGGTTTGTGGAAAGATATTGTGAAAATTTGGTTTTATCATGGAATATCTTGGTCTCCCCATCTATGGTGATTGAGAGTTTTGCTGGGTATAGTAGCCTAGGCTGGCATTTATGTTCTCTTAGAGTCTGTATGAGATCTGCCCAGGATCGTCTGGCTTTCATAGTCTCTGGTGAGAAGTCTGATGTGATTTGGATAGGTCTTCCTTTATATGTTACTTGGCCTTTTTCTCTTACTGCTTTTAATATTCTTTTTTTGTTTAGTACATTTGGTGTTTTGATTATTATGTGACGGGAGGTATTTCTGTTCTGGTCCAGTCTGTTTGGAGTTCTGTAGGCTTCTTGTACATTCATCGGCATCTCTCTCTTTAGGTTAGGGAAGTTTTCTTCCATAATTTTGTTGAAGATATTTACTGGCCCCTTAAGTTGCAAATCTTCACTCTCAGCTATACCTATAATCCTTAGGTTTGGTCTTCTCATTGTGTCCTGGATTTCCTGGATGTTTTGGGTTACACGTTTTTTGCATTTTGCATTTTCTTTGACTGTTGAGTCGATGCTTTCTATGGAATCTTCAGCACCTGAGATTCTTTCTTCCGTCTCTTGTATTCTATTGTTGATGTTTGCATCTATGACTCCTGATTTCTTCCCAAGGTTTTCTATCTCCAAAGTTGTCTCCCTTTGTGATTTCTTAGTTGTTTCTACTTCCTATTTTAGATCCTGGATGGATTTGCTCAGATCCTGCACTTGTTTGTTTGTGTTTTCCTGTATTTCTTTAAGATATTTTCCTCTTTCAGGATTTCTGCCTGTTAACTCAAGTTCTCCTGTATTTCTTTAAGTGATTTTTGTGTTTCCTCCTTATGGGTTTACATCTGTTGATCCATATTCTCCTGCATTCTTTCCAACATGTTCCCTACTGCTTTCATGAATTTTTCTAAATGACTCTCTAAGTTTGGATATGGTTGTTTACATGATCATGGGTGTGAGATTTTTCCTGGAGCATGTATCAGTGAATACAGAACTGAAGAAAATTACTCCCTTTCTTCCAGTAGCCATTAACCACCATTAGCTCCTAAGATAGGGGTAGAGCCTTGTGAAACTCAACCTTTATCCAGGATGGGATGGTCGTGGGAAGAGTCTTATGCAGGTTTTGTATTAGTGATCACAACTGCAGTAAGCTCATGAGTGAGATGGTGTGTTATATCTACAAGACAGAGTTTCATAGCATTTCTCCTCACCTTCCAACTCTTACGTTCTTTCTGTTCACCTTCACCATTGTTCCTTAAGCTTATGAGGGGTTTATATAAGAATCCCATTTAAGGCTACATCCTCAACAGTCATTTGTTCTCAGCACTGTGACCAGTTATGAGACTCCACCTTAACTGCTTCCCACTGGAAATAAAAACCAACAACAAAAGAAAAAAATGAGACTTCTTTGACCAAGACTGAGAGCTACTTATAAACATCAGTCATTAGAAGATAATTTGATGTCAAATTCTACTCATTTTAAAAAAAAAAGATCAAATCTGTAAGATAAAAACCTAGAAAAAGAATTTCCATATGAATATATAAGTGAACATATTTAGTTTCCATGGACATGTTCATCATTGCTTATGTAAAATCAAATCATTAAATCAGGACCCACAGAAACACAGACATGTTATTACCAGGAAATTTGTATTCTCCTTCGTCTCATGAAGATTCTTACAAAGGATGACATTAGATTCAATCTCACAATGTTAAGGATATGCATGAAACTGTATATTAACATTTGCAAAGCTTTGAAATACACACAGCATCACAGACATGCAGATTTTAATTTGAGCTGCAATACAACCATGTAAGTACTTGTATATTTAAATGTATTTTAAAAGTATGTTTACATATAAGTAATATGAAATTACAGATTTCAAGACTCTAGACTAAGTTCTCTAGTGTGTCTAACATGATGATTTTCTTTAAGAAAATCGTGTAGCACAATTTAGATCCTTACAGCATAGTTTGCCCCAGCTCCACGACTCTGAAGGAACTATGTACTACATTGAATAGTGTTCTTCAAAAGCTCTTGCCTACTTGGAACCTGTGAAAACTACTCTAAGTAAAACTAGAGTATCTGCATAAAATTAAGTTAGAATGAGATCATACTGGATTGAAGTGGGCTTTAATAGAATAAACACCATCCCAAGAAGATGGCAATTTAGACATATAGGCAAAGACATGCAGAAACATGGCCATCTGTAGGAAGAGGTAGAAACAAGTTATGGGGCTATAAGCCAGAGTGACCAGGACTAAGACTTTACAGAACACCAGAAGCTAAAAAGGACTCTTGCCAGGGACTTTAGAGAGAAGAAGTTTCTGTTGACAACTTGGTTTTGGGCTTCTGTCATTGAGAACTGTATTAAGTTTTTCTTAGTTAAAGGCCTTCTGTTTATGGTCATTCATCAACTATGAAATTAGCACACCCTCCTAATGACATAATTCAGTACCTTCATATTCTTCCTTTCATTTTATTTAAGGAAGGTATAATGGTTTGTATGTTTGGCCTAGGGGGTGGCACTATTAGAAGGTGTGGCCCTGTTGGAGTAGGTGTGTCCTTGTTGAAGTAGGTGTGTCACTGTGGGTGTGGGTTTTAAGACCCTCCTCCTAGCTTCCTGGAATCCAGTATTCTGCTAGCAGCCTTCAGAAGAAGATGTAGAACTCTCAGCTCCTGCACCGTACCCACCTGGATGCAGCCATGCTCCCACCTTGACAATAATGGACTGAAACTTGGAACCTGTAAGCCAGCTGCAATTAAATGTTGTCCTCTATAAGTCTTGGCTTGGTCACAGTGTCTGGTCACAGCAGTAAAACCCCAAGACAGAAGTCTTGTTCTTAATGTTTTATGAGGTTTCTGCATTGGATTTTAAGTGTGCACTAATGTCATGGTCTCAATTCACTAGCGAAGAAGAATGAATGGATTAAAAACACAAGATCCACTAATTGCTGTCTCCAAGAAACACACCTCTCTGATGAAGGCACACACAGACTGATAGTCAATGACTGGAAAATAATCTATCAAGGAAACAGATATTCAGAACAAGCTATTCTAGTAGCCACTCTACTGTCCCCATGTACATACTCTGGTAGGTCTAGTAATTGGTTTTGCTGTTGGTTTCTAGCTTTATTGCACTATGACCTTATATGGTACCAGAGATGATTTCAGTGCATTTTATTTGTCAAGACTTAATTTGTATCTACAACCTGGTCCATGTTAGAGAAGGCAAAGATAAAAGGAGATAGAAAAGTACTGATTCCACAGCATTGTCTTCAGATACACACACACACACACACACACTGTGGCATGGGTGCACCCCTACACATACCCAACTCTCTCTGTGTCTCCTTTCTCACACACACAATAAACAAACAAACAAATAAATGCTTTAAAGAAGAAAGCAAGAGCCATCAAATGCTAGTGAGGATGCAGGGAAAGAGAAACCTTCACACGCTGCCAGTGGGAGTGTAAACTAATGGAGCTACTATGGAAATTAGTGCAGAGGCTTTATTTTTCCTTGAAAAGATAAAATAGATAAAAACAGAACTACCGCATGACTCGCTCCACCGCTCAGGCATATACCAGAAGTACTCTAAGTCAATGCATCATAGATTCATTTACTCATTTGTGCTTTCTGCTGTCCTGTTCACAATAATCCAGGAAATGGAGCTAGCCTAAGTCTCCATCAGCACATTACTGGACAAACTGAAATGTTTCACATGCTAAGTGGAATTTTATGCCGCCAGAAAGAAAAATGAAATCATCATATTCATTAGGAAATTGATGGAACCAGAAATCATTAGCCAAATTCACATAGATAGATGCTTTATTTTCATTCATTTGTGGAACCTAGATGTAAAATTCTAGTTGTGTGTGTGCCTGTGAATCATAGAATTAGAAAGGGGATCATGAGAGGGCAGGAGGTTGGTGAAGGCAGAGTGAAGAGAAGTTAATGGAATACATATAATATGAATGGGGGCATAGGGGAAGGGAATGAGAGAGGAAAAACCTGAACCAGGTAGCATTAATCCAACATAAGGAAATGACATAATGAAGCCCATTGTATTGCATGCTAAGCAAAAATAATGATTTAAAGAAATAATTTTTAAAAAAGGAAGATGAATACAACAGCTTGGAGAGTTTTACTTAAGTATAGAAATGTCACTAGTTGACATAGGCAATAAAGAGGGAAAGGAGTTAGTGCAGAGAAGAAAACATTCCATTAGGTTCAATTAAGAGTTAAGATGGAGTGTGAGGCATGGTGGGGGCGTGGTGGCACATACCATTAATTCCAGCACTCAGGAGGAAGAGTCAGACAGATCTCTGTGAGTTCGAGGCCAACCTGATCTACAGCATGCAATCAGGACAGCCAGGGCTGTTACACAGAGAAACTTGTCTCACAAAACAAAACAGAGTTAAGATGACATTAGGTGTGACAATTTGGATCTGGTATGTCCCCCAAAGTCTTCTCTCAGTGGAACAGTGTTTAGGAGGTGGCTGGATCATGAGGGTTGAATAGACTACAAGAAAGTGGGGCCCAAGTGGAGAAAACCAACCAGTTACTGGCAGGGTGATTTTTCAAGGCTATATTTCATCCTGGTTCCTTGCTGTTTTCTTTTCAGATGCTGTAAGCAGCTTGCCTCTACTGCGTTCTTCCACTGTGATGTTCAGCTTTGTCCCGGCCTTAGATCGATGCAGGCAGGGGACTAGAGACTGGAGCTTCTGAAGCTGTGAGCCGAAGTCAGTCTTTCTCCGTCTATTTACCTCCTTAAGTACTTCGTCAGTGATGAGGAGCTAACATAGCATCATCAGGAGGAGACATATGAAAGTCAAACTGAGATTTAGTTCAGGTAAGAAACTGGAGTAACAATCATGGGTTCAAAGATATAGCTGAATTCTAAAGACAGCAAAAATAAAAACTAAGGGATTTGTAATTAGAGCTCTCTGAGAAAGAGATCCAACAGGATAAATATGTGTATATATGTATATAAAGTATATGATTTCGAAGAAATTTATTCCAAGGAATTGACTCTTGATTATAGGGGCTGGTGTCCTTAAATACTGTATACTGCAAGGTGGCGGTGTGTGGGGGTGAAGGGGTTAGCCTGAGGTCTTTTTCTTAGTGTGAGCTGATGAGTAGCCTGGAAACTCAGAAACTCAGGCAGCAGTTCACACACACACACACAATTCCTTCTTTAGCAAACCTCAGGTTTTGGTTACATTACCCACCAGGTGCTCAAGTCACATGGAACCAGGAATCAAGCAGACATTGCTCTCCTAATATCTGACAAAAGAGACTTCAAACAGAAAGTAGTCAGAAGAGATAAAGAGGAACACGTCATTCTAAACAAGGGACCAGTCAACCAAGAAGACATTAGTATCTTAAGCATACATGTTCCAAATTCTAGTGCACCCAATTTTTTTTTAAATTACTACTTGATCTAAAGAAACTAACAGCAATTCATTAATAGTAGTGATTTCAATACTCCTCATATAGATGGTCACTTGGATCAAATATAAACAAAGAGAAGCACCAGAATTGTCATCACACATCAGAGTGATATGACATAGCCATAGAATATTTCACCCAAACACCAAAGAACACATATTCTTCTAAGTGGCACATGTACATTTTTCTAAAAGTAGGTCACATACTGGGAAATGAAACTTCACAAATTCAGAAAGATTTAAATAATTCCTTGTATCTCATAAAGTCTCATGATTGCCTAAACATGAGCTTCACTAGACATGCCAAAGTGAATGGGGAAAAGCCGAGAAGGCTTTATTCCCCACTCAAAGAACTTTTGGTAACTAAGGAATGCTGAGAGAAATAGTTTTCTCTAGGGAAGGGCAGACCCCTTGGTTATCTCAGTCCTGAAAATATACATACAAATAACATTTTACAGACTGATCAGATTAGACTTAGAAATATGTATGTATATACACACACGGATGTACATGTAACAACATTTAATGAAAAAGGACCTTGAATTTTAAGGAGGTGAGGTATATGGAGGAAGGGAAGGAAAGGGGGAAAGTGATGTAAATATATTATAATCTCATGGATTAAAGAAAAAGAACTAAACATTGTAGGAATGAAGACAGACTCTAACACTCAGCACACTGACAAGTGGTGAGAGGCAGACAATGTAAAAGGTTCACAGAAGCCAAAGACGCTGACACCACTCAGCAGACCAACACTGTCTGGCACATTGACAAGGTGTCATAAAAGCCTAAACATAGTCATGATTTCGGGCATTTTCTCATCAGTTTTGACCTAGCAAGATCTGTTTCTGTGATGCTTAGGGAAAGGGGTTTGGTTGCAGGGGGATGTAAAGTTGAAAGGCAAGAGTAAATGCCTGTCCACAATACATTGGTAGGAACAGTAAATGAAATGTTCCAAAAGCTGCTTTCCCTTCCTTCAGCTGGGGCTTCCCCTTCCACCACCAAATTCTTTGGGTCTTCCCCAAGGCTCAACCACTCCCCAAAAGGCTAGCCCAGCAACAGGTGCGGTCACGGCTGTTTAGATGCCAAGCATGATGGGAATTAGTTTCATGTCACAGGTGAAAAATTAGACATTGCAACAGAAATACTTGTCATATCTTTCAGAGAGAGAATCCACTGACTTCTTTCGTTTTTTGTTGAAAGAAATGCTAATGTGTTCAATACTAATGCCATTGCCCTAGAACTATCTACTGTAGTCTAAGCATTTTGTCAGTTCCAGGGAAGAGACAAAGTATTTGTTACATACCTAGCTTTGCTAAGTGGCCATACTTAGAGTTTAGCTGAATGAATACAAGCATGTTTAATAAAATGTGCATTTAGGGCAAGTGGTTACCTAGAATGATTTCATTGTGATAATAGCATAGAAGTTAAATCCGCTTTTAATCAAATACACATATTTGTCTGCAATGAAGTTGAAAAAATACTACTGTGAGTTAAACTGCCATCAAAAATACATGCATTTCATAATCACTAGGACTTTGTTTGACTTAGGAATTTAATATCTTCTCAATGAAATAATAATTTCATATATATTCTCTTAGAACTTAAAATAGATACAAGATTTATACTGGCCTCTGTATGTCTAAAACCACTCCATAAAGAATACTTCCAGGAGTCAGGAGAAAGCTATAGGATCTTAAAAATGAAATTTAACAAAGCAGTTTTTTTTTTTTACCATTAGTATTAGAGTAGACTATCTTTACTAATAAGCTAATGATGATTATGTAAATTTATTATTAATAAAGATTATTATACAATAATTACTTCTGAAAACCTCATATGTGTAAATTCATTGGTAATCATTTAAAAAAGATTCATTTTTTATTTGTGTGTATGTGCCTACATGTAGGTGTTTACATGCAGGTGCCTATAGAGCCAAAGTTTACACTGGATCTCTGGAACTGAAGTTACAGACATGTGTGAGTCACCAGATATCAGTACTGGGAGCAGAAACTGGGTCTACTGCAGGAGCAGAAAGTGTTCTTAACCACTGCTCCATTTCTTCAACTCCACAAGAAAAGCCTTCGGTTACTGTTTTTTTTTTTTCCCCCATTTGTAAGCAGACTAGAGTGAGCTTTGAAATTGGTTAGAAAGCTTGTTGAACATGTATAAAATCTTGGCTTCCATCCAACAGACCATGTAAAATGGGTGTGGTGGCATACAACTATATCCCTATCTCTAGAGAAGTGGTGGCTACAGGATCAGAAGTTCAAGGACAAATTTAGCTACATAGAAAAAAAGATAGCCTGAGATACATAAGACTCCATTTCATAAAGCAAAACCAAATAAAAATATTGAAAATAGAATTTTCTACAAAGCCCCTGAAAACAGGTGATATGTAGCAGGGCTGGATTTCCTACAAGAGAGGTCACTGAGCAAAGATGTAAACTTGCAAAGATGTAAAGTTGCAGTGGAGACTTCAGGATACTGAAGATGCCAGGACCATAGGGTATCTAAGGAGAAAAGCACTGAGTGGAGCTATCTGGAAAGAAGTTACATTAGATGCAGGCAGCAGAGATGGCAGGGCAGGGATAACCAAGCCCTCTAGAGCCCACATGATGCCACCAAGGGTCCAGATGCTGTACACGAAGCTTCATAGATTAGCATTTGCCCTATTGGGCTTGGGTCTTGCTTTAGACCAACTTTTCCTTGTTATGTTGTCCTTCTTTTTTGGAATGAGAATGTTTGTTCTCTGAAATTGTTTATTGGAAGACAGAGGTTCACAGTTAAAAGGCTGGCTTAAGTCTCAGAAGAGATTTTGAACTTTTGGATAATGTTAGTACCATCAAAGACTCTGAGGGCTTTCAAAGCTGAACTGAATACATTTTACATTAGAAGATGCCTAAGAGGCCATGGGAATAGCAGTGCTTGGAAGTTTATAGGAAATAAGTAAAAGTATCATTTATTCTCCTGTTGTAATTGTCATCTTGGAGCTTTACTGCCTCTGTCTGCTAACCTAGGCCTAGTCCTGGGATCTTCTAGCTGTTGAACAATCTAATCTACACCTAGAATGTTTTCAGCCTCTGAAACTTGTTGCTCGATAAGCTCATTCCTTCGTACTTCTGTCTGAACTGGCTGGCTGGATCAACTCATCTTTTTTGTCTCTAAACTCCTCTCCACACTAAATTATTCAATCTGACTTCTCTCAGTTTCTGACTGAATTGCTCTGCTTGGCCTCAAACTAATTCAGGCAATTTGTTTTAATTTTCTGGCTCCTTCTCATTCTCTGGCTTGTTCTGTTTCAACTGTGCCTAGCTTGTTTTCTCTCTGCAACCCATCTCTGTACAACTGTTTCAGTAAAACTGTCCTCTCTCTTCTTCTCTGTCTTGGTCTCTTTTCCCTTTCCTCTCTCATCTCCCGAGAGTTGGGCATATCCTATTCTGTCAAATCTTTCTCTGATTTATCACTTTGTCTGCCATTAAATTAGACATCACTTTTAAACTTGGGTGCTTCTTTCTACAAACTAACTTTTCCTTCATTGTTTGGGATTAAAGAGTTATACCAAGGGTGGGTTTGTACTCTAGTCAGAGGGATTAAAGGTATGAGTTAAGGGATGAACCACATCACAACTAGAAACAGTTCTTTTCAGTAAATAATGACCAAGCCAGATCAGTCAGTCAACAGGTTCTCCAGGGCAGGAGCAAAGATTAAAAAGAAAAAAAGACAATTAGATAACACTGTAGCATGACCCCCAGCCAGTTCTGAGGCTAAAGCTGGTTTATTTTTTCCCAATCTGCTTTTATACCATTTTAACTACATGCAGATAACAGGGTCAGTTCTAGGTTAAGGAACAAATAAAACAATAAACACAAATAGTCAAGGAACAAGCTAGGCAATAAAGTCCTGTGATCACTGTTTCTAGGGGCTTATCAGGATGACCAAGGTCTGAGCCTACATCCCTGTTCTAGACCAAAGTCAAACTCTTGCCTGAAGCCTACTTCTTTGCTCTAGCTCCAAATCAGATTCCTGCCTAAGCTAACTTCCAGGTCCTGGCTCAATGTCAAATTCTTGCCTGAAGCCTACTTCTTTGTTCTAGCCCAAGATCAGAGTCCGGCCTGAGCTAACTTCCAGGTCCTGGCCCAATGTCAAATTCCTGCCTAAGCTTATTTCCGGGTTCTGGCCCATTATCAGATTCCTGACTGAAACCTACTTCCTTGTCCTGGCCCAATGTCAAATTCCTGCCAAGTGGCCCCAAAAGCTCTCCACAAAATAACATAATCTCAGAGGTCATAGTGTGATCAAATATCCTGCAACAGGTATAAACCTTGAGTAAATATTTTTAAAACTGGAGTTAGACACATACAGATATCTGTGAGTACGTGGGATAGAAATAGTATGAGTTGAAGTTAGAGAAGACAAAAGTGTTTTTGAGAGAGAAGATTGGTACGCAAGAGCTTGGTAAGCCACTT
Source organism: Tokudaia tokunoshimensis (assembly GCA_036184795.1). Taxonomy (NCBI): domain Eukaryota; kingdom Metazoa; phylum Chordata; class Mammalia; order Rodentia; family Muridae; genus Tokudaia; species Tokudaia tokunoshimensis. Next base: position 44,758,630 of record BTHU01000003.1, on the reverse strand, counting down.
TTAGGAAATGTGAATTGGTTAGGCCCAGGATGAGGCAGGATGTCAGGTTTGTAGAATGAAAACAGTGTATGTAGATATATATTTAAAGGCATTTTTAAAACTAATTAACTTATTAGTATTTTGTGTGTATGGGAATTTGTCTGCATTTATGTCATCTGTATTCCATGTGTGTTTAGTGCCTCCAGAGGGAACTTCATATCCTGTGAAAGTTTCTTTTCTATGTTGTGATAAAAGACCATGACCAAAGCAGTGTATACAAGGATGATTTTAGTGGGGACTTACATTTTCAGAGGATGGGGAACATGGCAGCAGACAAGCAGGCATGAGGCACAGAAGGCTAACTGGGAATGGCATGAGCTTTGGAAACCTCAAAACCTGCCCCCAGTGACACACTTCCTCCCACAAGGCCAAAACTTCCAATCCCTGCCAAACAATTCCATCAACTGGAGACCAAGCATTAAAATATTTGAGTCTGTGGGAACGATTCTCATTCAAAGCATTACATTCCACTCTTTGGTTCCCATAGACTTGTGACCATATCATAATGCAGAGTGTATTTAGTTCAAATTTGACGTTCCCATAGTTTTTCCCAGCTTCAACCCAGTTTAAAAGTCTAAATTACAAATTCTCTTTTAACTGAAAACCCCTGTAAAATAAAAAGTAAACAACATATTTCCAACATACAATGACATGGCATATACATTACCATTCCAAAAATGGAGGAATAGGGGCATAGTGAAGAAACACTGGACCAAAGCAAGGCCAAATCCCAGCATAGTAAACTCCAAATCCTGTAACTCTATGCCTGATGTCAAAGGGCTTAGATGGCTCTTCCCTTCCAGTTTTGCTAACTTCAACACACTTCTCTTGGACTGGTTCCACTTTCTGTCTGCAGCTCTTTTTGTAGGTATTCCACAATTCTGGTATCTCCAACATTTTGGTGTCTCCAATGCAATCAAGGCTTCCTTTTCACAGCTTCAGGCAATGGTCTCTCCTGGCCTCCATGTAGGGACTCCCCCACCACACATCCATGCAATCTCAGTGACTCAAGTCATTCCTTAAGCATGGAGGAAGATTTGAAACCCCTCTACTCCTGTATCTTTCATTACCTTAAAGCCAGAACTGCATGGCCAATGCTGCCTGGTTGGGATGGAATCCACCCCTCTCCTTGAATTACATTTGCCTAAACTTTGATTTGCTATTGCTTTTTAGGATCAGAAAATCCCTTAGTCCCTTTCCTTTCACAAGTCACAGGATCAGCTGGGTGGAAATCTTGCCCTGAGAACACTTCCTTTATTACTTTTAGAATATGGTCTTTCCTTACCTGTGTCAACATAAGGGTTGGCTCCAATACTACATTCCCTGGTGCCTTTTTCCCCTCGAGAGCTGTACCTTTTGTATTTCTTCTTTTGCTCCTTGCTCTTTTTTCATTATAGGTCTGCATAAGAATAATCACTAGTAACCAAGCCACAAAGTCAATAGCAGGCTGCTTTAAAATCCCCTCTGCCAATGAAATTAGCCCCAAACTCTTCTAACTTAACCTCAGACAGATTCTTAGAACAGAGGCAAAGAGCAGTCACAGTCTTTGCCAAAATACCAGATGACTGGTTTATAGTGCAGTAGCTACCATGCTCCCCTCTGAAATTTCTTGAGCTAAGTATCCATAGTCCATACTGCTCTCATCACTATTGTCTTCCAATCTTCTAATAGGGTGGCTTATTAAACCCCACTTATAGCATTCAAGCACTTACTTAGTCCAAAGTCTTCCACATTCCTTCCCAAACCAGCATGGTCATGACTGTTACAGCAATAGGCTGCTGCTTCATGGTACCAACTTCTGTCTTAGCTACTTTCCTATTGCTGTGATAAATCACTACGACCAAGGCAACTTATAGAAGAAAGACTTTATTGAGTGCTTACAGTTTTAAAGGGTGAGTCCATGGCCATCATGGCAGGGAGCACGGCATCTGACAGGCAGGTGTGGTGCTAGAGAAGTAACTGAGAACTTTCATCCTTATTCATAGACATAAGGCAGAGAGAGGTGCTAACTGGGAATGGAGTAAGCTTTTGAAGTTTCAAAACCTTCCCCCAGTGACACATCTTCCCCAACAAGGGCAAATCCTCTGGTCTTTCTCAAACAGTTCCATGCACTGTGGACCAAGCATTAAAAAATATTAACACATGGGGACTATTCTCATACAAACCAACAAAAAAAAAATCCCTTAGGACTGGAGTTACAGATGGCTGTGAACCATGTGGGTGCTAGGAATCAAACCTGAGTTCTCTTAACTACTGGACCATCTCTCCAGCCCTCAGTATGTTTGTTTTCAAACCCTTTATTTCATCACTTGATAACACTTTTGACACACTGTGGCAATAGTGATAGTCAAGTGGGTGATATAAAAAAGAATTGTATTGAAACAATTTGATTCCGACCCAAAATAGAGCTCTATTTTGTGTTTCTTATAAACCTATGCAGTCTTCTCTTGCAGATGACAACAACTGCAAAAATCATTTAACATCTAGTAATGGGGCAATGGTATTTGACCACCTTTCTGTGGGCATTCCAAATACAACTGTATCCCTCTACCATATTCTATGCATAATTAACATATGATAAAGGGCTAAAAAAATTAGACTAGAAGAAAAAGGTAAATGAGTTCATTGAATAAGGACCCATGACATAACAAGTAGCTAAACATTGTTGGTATCCTTCTGGACAGTATCATAAAAGCTGTAAGATAGCAAAATGTCCAAAAACCAGATTCTAAGATAAACAAATGTTACCATGTGCCATGTTTTTATTTGAGAAAATGCAAACTATTCTATTCCTTAGTGTTACATGGTAAAATAATTATCTTCCCTCTCAAATAAAACCTCTTTAAAAGAAACAACAAGGCTAGATTGATGGTTCATTGGTCAGGAGTGATTATTAGCCTTGCAGAGGACCCAAGTTCAGTATCCAATATTCACATGATGGCTCCCAATATACATATGGTGGTTCCCACCTGTCTTTTAGGAGATTGATGCCATGTTCTGGCCTGATGGGCACTGTGCCACTCTATACACATGGTACACATACATACACAGGCAAAACACTCATACATAAAAACAAAGCAAATGTTTAAAAGAAAACAAAATATACCACCAATAACACAATCATGGATTTTGAGTGAAAGGGAGGCTCTCCTACAAACTCAGGGCTAATTTATATGTATTTAAACATAAGCAGATACTACATAGTTTTAAGGTACAAAGCCTTTTTCTTTTTTTTAGCAGAAAATTTTTAAGGAACTACTAACTAACAAAATGGCTTAGAAATAAACAGCTAATATACACGTGTGTGTGTGTGTGTGTGTGTGTGTGTATGTGTGTGTGTGTGTGTGTGTGTGTGTGTGTGTAACATCTCTGGAAGTCACTTTACATAACAGCATAGGGCACTAGGTGACTCCTTCTATGTGATTACTCTCAACCTAGTGAGCCAAGATTACTGATAATAAAAATTTCTTTATATTTTGCAGAAAATAATTCTAGATTTGCTCTTTTCTTTTTTCTACATGTGTAGTTTATATAAATAATAGATAATATCATTTATTAGATAATAAATCATAAGATCACTGAATAAACAAAAAAGGGATTTTTTTTACCTAAGTAAATGAATACACAATAAAGTAACTACAAGTCTTTTTTTTAACATTAGTAAATGTAGTCTCCTCTAGAGGAGTGTTATCTTTAATTACCACTTATTAGTTAGAAAATAGTGACTATAAATCAATTCAAGGTCTCCAGGCTCTCCGAATATTAATGCAGATTTCTTCTAACAAAGGCAATCCGTGGGAGCATGTAGGTTAAAAGGCCAGTGTCACAGTAAAATAATATTCTCCATTCACAATAAGGTCAGATGGAGTTGAGTCAGTCCCCTGATGGTCTCTTTTCAACAGACAAGTTCAAACAGGAAAACTGAAGGATGGCTTCTTTCAGATGTGTGGTAATTACAATTTGTCCATGATGTAATGAAGCATCTCAGCTATGTTATTTCTTTAAGATAAAAGTAGCGTACAATGGTGACGGTGGGATGGAAACAGCACAGGGATTAACTTGCTGTAAGGATGAGCAGCTGAAGCACTCATTTTGTAAGCACGGCAAGAACATATAGGAGCGGGTCCCTTCAGCAAGAAGACTAAAACTGAGTTACTGTCAAAGGTTATAAAAATGTTAATGACCTCTCAAAAAATAGACGAATGTCTACCCCTATTGTTTTCTATAACTATTACACTTTTTCTGTTGCACAAGACTTGCAATTTGCTCTAACAATGAAATCTGTCTGCTTTCTGACTGCTGTCATTAGTGTTAATATTATACAGCAACATATGCTAAAACCAAGTAGCTGTTTTAATGAAAAATATTCGAAACTCAGCTTGGATTAGGAGAGGAAACAAACGACCCTCAGAAATGTATCAAAAAATAAGATCGGCTGACATCCTGCTAGATGGCAAAGTGTATAATGAAGTAAATCCAGCCACCTCTTAACAGCTGTGGAATCTAGGAAGACGTGGAGGCTGATTGTAAAATTACCTCAACTTTCCTAAGCTTATAGGGTTTCCTAATAAGTTGCTGGGGATAGGGGGAGAGACAATCATATTTGAAAACTGTTTGAAAGAGTGAGGGAGAAACAGCCAACCCCCACCCCACAATGGCTCTAGCGAGACAGACGAGGTAAGGTTTGCTGCTTGTATTTGTTAAGTTGAAGAGGGAAAGAATTGCCCTAACTTTTCTTTTTGACACCCAGGAAAGAAAAAGCCATTCAACACAAACAGCTTCCTGAAGAGGTGTGAACAAGACAGGCTAAGGTCGGAGGTTTTTTATCAGTGACTTTCTAGTACTTATTTAGAACATATCACATACCTGCATTGCATGAGACAGGATGTATACTTCAAAGAAATTGCTTGGCTACTAACAAATGCATAATGATCTATAAAATATACACTTACTGTCAACTTACTGTAGACATGCACAATGCTAAGCCTAGAGAATCGGATGTGAGTAAGACACACTTGCTGACTTCAGAAAATTACTTTCATGAGGAAGAAATACAAAAAGACAATTTTATCTATTTATTTTTATTTTTTTCATTGAAAGTTCATACAATATATTCTGACCATGGTTTCCCCTCTCCCAACTCCCATCTCCTAGATCTCTTCCCTCCCTGGTCCAACTCTATGCCTTCTTTCTCTCTTTAGAAAACAAACAGCAAATAAAAAAGCAAAACAAAATTTCTTTAAAGGGTGAAAAAGCACAAAAACCACGTAGGCACACACAGATGTAAAAAAAAAATCATAAAAAACAGAACTGGAAACCTTAATAGCAAAAGACTAGTAAGATAAAATAAAACTAAAAATAAAAATGCCCAAGCAAATCAATGTGAGACACACATTTACAAATACACCCTTGAGTTTGTTTTGTGTTGGCCATTGACAGCTGGACATGGGACCTATACAGGAAGGCAGTTTTAAAGAGACTTAACTTTTTTTTATAGGCACAGTATTTTAGTAGAGGAGACCCCTTTCCTTAGAGGTTGGAGACCTCTGGGGAGACTGCCTGAGTGTAAAGAATAGGTAGTGGGAATGTAGGCTGACGATGAGACAGGGTTTAATGTTCAGATAAGCTGAGGTGTCAGCAAGTTGCACATGGCTGCATGCTTTGGACACAGAACTACAGGTGGGTCATGGTATATAAGGAGGCCAGGGAGGTAGGTGCCGAATGAACGTCCCATAGATGATCGTTGGAATATTTAAAAGAGCATGGGGTTTCTTTTGGCTTCCCAAAGATTTTTTTGGAAGGGGGATACTATTTTTAGGGTCTATCTTTCCTAGTACTCCCTGGTTCCTGTGAAGATACGTTTGAAGGGGACAGGATGAGAAGCTAACAGAGTAATGGAGATAGGATCTGAACCAACACAGTGATAGTATGGTTTCTGACAGAGTAGACCTGGCAGTCCATGTCAGGGTGACTAACATCTGGCTTGAGTGAATGTCAACCCTACCCAATACAGAGATAAACACCAAGCAGGCAGAGAAGGTGCTGAATCCAGCTCTGGATGTATAGAACTGGATAGGTTTCTGGGTTATCTGAGGTTTGATTCCCAGCACTCACATGGTAGCTTATAACCATCTGTAACTCCAGTTCCAGGGATTCTGACACCCTCTTCTGACCTCCATGGGCACCAGGAACACACATGGTACACAGACATACGTACAGGGAAAGCATTCACACACATAAAATAATATAAAAAGAACTTTCAAAAGTATTTTTCTAGTGTTTATGTTTAGAAATGTTTTAAAATGCTTATCTGTTATTAACATATCTTATTTGGTGTCATTCAAAATCTTTTGCACATTTTTTCACATTGAGTTGTTTTGCATTTAAGAATCCATTAGATTTGGATTCATCTTTAGTGTATTATTAGTGTGTTTGTGTGTGTGGGATACCAGTCTGTGGTGGTCAGGGGAGCCCTTTGTGGAGTTTTCTTCCACCTTTAACTGGGTTTCAGGGATCAAATTCAGGTGGTCAGACTTGTGTGACAAGTTCCTTTACCAGCATCTCCATAGCCTTGCTTTGTTTTGTTTGTTTGTTTGTTTGTTTTGTTGACAAGTCCTTTGTCAAATTTCTGTTTTGCAAACATTTTCTCTCAGTGTACGACTTCAGTCTTTTGAAGGGAGCTTTTATTATTAAAGTACAACTTTTTTTTTCTCTTTGCAACACATCTTTGATAGCCTACCTAAGAAATTTCTCCCTAGATAGGTCAGTTTTTTTTTCCTGTTGTTTTCTTCTGTTATAATTTTAGGTCTTTCCATTTACACCATGATGTACTTTGAGGAGTACGTACGTATTTTAATATGGTGCAAAGAATAAATCAATTTAGTGGGAACAGAATCAGCTCTGAAGTATACCCTTGGAGGAAAAATCTAGACTTAAGGAAGCAGGAAAAATCTGAATGGCCAGTACATTGTACCGAGAGAAGCAATGAACTGTCTTTCCAACTCGGATGAAGTTACCAATGAATTTAGGAAGAACATCTTCCATCCAAACTTTTCCCTTAGTGGAACTGCCTGTAACGAATCTATAAGAATCCCTGCAACAACCGCTAAGAGGCTTGAAGCACTTTCCCTTTTCTGTTATGCGCTCCCTCGCCATAACATTATTTTCTTTTAAAAAATTATCCTTTGGTTAGCATACTAAGTAATGGGCTTCGTTATGGCATTTTTCATCCGTATATGTCATCACATTCGTACTTAGACATCCCTTGAGATCTCTTAAATGGTCTTTCTCGACCGAGGGTGACTAAGGCAAATTCCCTTGGGGCATTCCGGTATCAGATCCCAGGGACAATCCCCTAGAAAGAAGTCACAGTCCCCACCCGACCCCCCGTGGGAACTTAACAACCACACTCAGCAGGGATCGCCAACCTGTCCCCCCACCAAGGTGACCTCAGGTTAATTACGACAGCTCGAAAGAGCTGGTATTCAAAGCTGAGTAAACGCGGGGTCAAGTCAGGGAAGTGCCTCCGGTTGTTCCGGCCAGCGTGCTGTCTGCGTACAGTCATCGGCACGGACGCCCTCGGGGATGTTTGAGCCCTGGCTTGCCGGGAGCGTGGGCACGCTGGGTCCTTTCCAGACGCATAGCTGGACCCATTCCTGACCCTCGACCCCTGCCCCAGCGTCAGCATCTCCTGGCGAGCCTTGGCGGGATGCGATCACTCGTTCCCGGAGCCGCCTGTCTCTTTTCCCCTTCCTGCCAGTCGTAAAGTGCTGTAAAGGGCTCTGCGCTTTACGGCGCCGTAGGAGAGACCCGGAAGATCTGTCCCTGATGGGCACATGGTTTGGGGTCTGCAATTATAGAAAGGCTGCAGTGAGACTTTGAGGGGCGTTAGCGAATCACCCCCGAGTCTCTAAGCGGGTAATTGGATCACACTTTATTTAACACAGTATGAAGGATATGAGTGTCAGACGCACGCGGGGTGCAACCTTGGTTTTTATCTTCATCCCTAGACTTTTGGTCCCCGGTGTTAGCTGACGTTTTTGTTGTTCACTTCGCTCTGCAGTCTTCCCCCTCCCTGGTGTTCGGAATGCTTTACTTGATCGGCTTGGGCCTGGGAGATGCCAAGGACATCACAGTCAAGGGCCTGGAAGTTGTAAGACGATGCAGTCGCGTGTATCTGGAAGCCTACACCTCAGTCCTGACTGTAGGGAAGGAAGCCCTGGTACGTGATTAAAGTCCCCAGGCCTCTGGGGAAGACTTCTAGCTAGCGTCTGATTCTCATACACTAGACTGCACAGACCCTACGCGTCTGCTTTCTTTTTAGACCCTTTAAAACACACTCTCTGTTCATTAAGGTCTGCCTCATACTCAGTGACTTGGGAAATGAAACGGTAGTTTGTCCTACTTTACAAGTCTAATTTTGTGCCTTTCTCCAGTAAATAAAAAAAAGTTATTTTACACTCTTGGGGATAGTTATCAAATCCGTTATTTCATGAGCTAGCCAGAAATCCTTTCTGAGTTGAGTGCTAATGAGGTGCTGACACAGCTTTAATGGGTTGCTTATACATTCAGCAAGCAATCTGAAAGCTTCCTCCTTTGAAGTATTTCCATAGGGACCAGCGATCTCATTTTTGTCTGCAACATATCCAAAGAGACCTTATGTATACTCTCCCAGGAAGGCTGTCATTCCCACATGTACATATAGAGTGACTAAGTAACCAGAGGATTTATTAGTGCATTATATACCTTAACTAGGTTCTCATTAAGGGTAAATATGTAAATAATAAGTGCAAGCAGAAGGGTTATTTTCCGGTTGGTTGTCAAAGTAGACCATATATTGAGGTAAAGGACTGATGGGTTGTTATGGGAGGAGAGGAAAGGTTTTTTAAATTGTCAAGTCTTCCATATAAAAGTGTGGGCCGCAGAACTTCTGGTCATATCTCTCAGATTCACAACTCAGAATTCTGAAGGTTTCAGAATTATATTAAAAATCTTGAATACTAAACTAAGGCTTGTTCTTAAATTAGCCACGCATTAGAAAAAAAAATTAGTGTCTAATGGCCAGTTTGACTTGCTGGTCACACTTGTTGTTTACACATACTTCAAGATGATAGAAATGTGTTTCTGATCAGTGATCAAAAACTATAATGGATTTAAAACCATCTGAGAGAATAGATAACAGATTGGCAGGTTAATCGAATAGAATATAAAATAGCTTAGAGCAAAATTGGGACATAGCTTGGTTTGCCTTTTGACATGTCCCTGGACAATTCCTTTACATTTAATTTCTTACTGTATAAATTGAGGTCAGACTCTCCTGCCTCCTAGGCTCTTAGAACAGTGTCCACCACAAAAGTTTTCAGACATTTTAGCTGTTAGCAGATATATTTCCACACTTCTGAATTTTAGTTTCTTCATTTGTCAAAGAAAAATAACCGATTGGTATATAGTGTTTATTAAGGTGTATGTGTAAATGCTTTATAAATTATAAGTGTTAGTAAATATTAATTTTCAAGGTTTTCCTCCCAAACATAAATGTAATTATTAGGAGTCTGAGCTGATCTTACCTGTAAGTAAATTCTGTGTAATTTCTTTTAAGGTACCAGAATATCTGTTATTTCATAGTAATAAGTGTTGATATTTTTGGAACACTTATTTTGCTGTTTTGTTTCTTTTCCTGACAGTGCTTGGAACTGAACGCAGGGCCGCTCACATGCTCCACAAGCACTCTACCACAGAGCTACAGTACCCAGCCCTCTATAGTTATGCTCCCATTTTGTAGGCACACAGATGTTCCAAAACTTGTCCAAAATCATACAGATAGTGACAGAAGCAACGTACATACTAAAGTAGCTCTGAGTTGAGAATTATCCTTCTAGACTTTCATACCGTCTCTCTGCATTCTTAGCTATAGATAATAACTGCACAAAGTATAACAGAGAAGTTATAGCAAGTAAAATGGTTTGGTCTGGATCTTATCCTATTACAAAATTCTGCTAGTATTGTCTTCATGTCCTCCAGGTTCTTAGTTCCTGTTCTTTCCTGAGTGACTTACCACAGGATACCATCTGTACCTTCTGCCTTAAGTCAGTCATTTATAAGTTCATGCCTTATATTTCCAGTAAAATTGTAGAACCTCTTTCTCTTCAATCTTCTGTTTTTCGCTTCTACATTTTCTTGTTAAAACAAACTGATTTTTTGAAGTTGTTGATGTATATGTAGTCTGGTTTCAGCTATAGATCATTATATTGCAGGGAAAAGATAGATAATTCTATTTTCTTTAATGAACATATGCATTCTTTTTTATTAATAATTAGCCAGTCAAGATTTTATAAAAGGCACATACAGATGTTGCTAAAGAAATTCCAAGTTTGTCTGTTCTCTGTTGTGGTGGTGTTTTAATATAGTCTCCAAAAGAAATGTAGAGATAGCAAATCTGGGGAAGAGTATCAGTTTTGGTATATGCAACTTTAGCTTCCTTTAGTAATTACTGTTGATACTTTAAATCTTACATGCTTATCGGTTGAATGCTTCTGTACTTTATATAAATATAAAGATGTATAGGCAACACAGTATAAAAGTGGTTCAGGGCCTGTCTGCCTTATATCTAAGAAAACTTAATGAAAGACTTAAGTAATTTATAAAAGTAGTGGGAGGAAGAAACTATAATATGTCTGTAAATAACTGAAGAGGTTTTTATCTAAACCAGCACCCTAGAAACCCATAATCTAAACCAGTTCCTGAGCCCACATGGTAAAAGTAGAGATCTAACTTCTTCCAGTTGTCCTCTGACCTCCATCTGTAGGAGACTGGATTACGGTTAGCATTACATTGGTGGTGTGTGGCTTCTTGGTCGTTTTCAGGGTACATTAGTTCAGTAAAGACCATTGTATTTGGTGTCCAGTGATCATGTGTGTTCTCTGAGATATATGGAAGCATCCTGTGACTGTAAGTTTTCTTGTTTCTAAAGTCAAAGTTAAAAACGTAATGATTAATGATTAAGAAAAGACGCACAGTGCACAGTAAATAAAGAATGCATTTTTTATTTTATCAGTGTAAACAGTGTTATTGTGAGCTTATGAAACAGTTTTATAGGGTGAGGTTGTTTTCCCATCTGAGTAATAGATTTTATGTAGGTGTTAGGAAATAATTCCCACATTTGGAATTGTAGCCTTTATCTTTGGATACTTATTTGTCATGTACTTCCTTGTTTGATCAATCTTAGGTACCACTACTCTTCAAACTGTAGCATCCCTGCTACTTTGAATAACTCAGACTTCTCAATGTAAAGGAATAATTTTATGCATTTATTTATGCATCTTCTTCCATGTTTGAAGTGCATGGGAACTCAGTTTTAAGATTCAGTTATATGCTCTTGTATAATGTCATTAATCAGTATCATACCAGTTCACTGGTTCACTCTCCTGGCTTTGTTCTCTAGAACTCAACTTCAAGAAACTAATTGACAAAAGAGCTTGGATGGAAACTTCCTTTGTATTTAAATTCATTTCTTTTCCTATAATTATATAAGACTGTTCATTTTTTTGTGAACAGCTAAATTGTAATTGTCATTTCTTATTGATGTTGCCTTTTATTATCTCCAGCACACCAGAAATGTTCCTGTAGAAATTGGTTGAAACATCTGCACTACCATGTATCATTATTGTTAATGTATTCCATATTTTCATGTTTCTGGAATAGGGGTCATGAATACATATTCTCTGTTCATCCTTTAGTGTTCTGCCTAGTCTATTAGACATGAATTTAGAGGCCTCAGATGTTAAGAGGTCTGCTTTCTCTAGGGATATGATGATAGCCCCAAAGACAGCATTTAATTGCATCATGATATGGAGTACTGGCTCACTGATGAGTTGTATTGACTGATCTGTGTTTGGATGGTTGCCAATATTTGCACCTAGTTCTAGACAAAGATTGTTCTGCGGTGTATGCGTGTGTTAAAGCCTCGCCTGCTGTATATCATTTTGATATTTTGATATCCTACTTGTATCTGTAGGAAGAGTTTTATGGAAGAAAATTGATTCTTGCTGACAGAGAAGAAGTAGAACAAGAAGCAGATAATATTTTTAAGGATGCAGATGTCACTGATGTTGCGTTCCTTGTGGTTGGTGATCCATTTGGGTAAGTGTAAATAGACATTGTGGGTTTCTTATTTATCAGCAGTGATTATTCTGCTTAAACATTTCCTTGCCAGGGCCTGATAAGTTTACCTGAGTTGTACCTAAAGTTTTGTATTTAAATTTTCAACGAAGAGCATCTCCTTGATAAAGATGACAACGTAAGTACAGTCCTAGCAAGTGTCAAGTCTAGCATTTGTTCCTTTCATGCCTTTGTCTTTGTACAAGGTTATAAAGGCATCAGACACCTTTAACTAGTGTGTCATTATTAAATAAGGCTCTCCACTATCAAGTCAGGTCTCCATTTGCTTTGATAATTGCAGCCATCTTTGGCTTCCTTTGTTCTAGGCTTCCCCCGCCCCTTCTTTTTTAATAATCAAATATTTGGCAATAATGCTGTCACTTACTTGCCTTGGATTTATCATTTATCAAATCTCTGATTTCAATGTCCCTTCTCCATTGGGAGCACTGCTCCTCCTCATTACCAAGAAGATGGGTTTCTACTTGTCTAGTCAAGCATCATCAATCTCTAGTGTCAAGCCAAACACAAGAGTTCTTTGTCTACAGCTGGTGACCCAAGATTTATTTCACAGATTTGGGGAACATAAGGACAATTAAATCACTCTGGGCCCACCATCAAGGATATTTCTCAAAACAATGGGGGTTACATGTGTATGCATCTGTCATAAAGAAAATAATTTATGCCAGTATGTAGGGTCAGAGAGTCTGTATGATTATTATATTTAATTGCAAATTATATTGGGTAGTCACTATAAAAATATTTAAATTATTTTAGCCCCTGTCTAACATTGTTTTCTGTAAAATTAAAGCTTTCTCAAATTTCATGGTACCTTTCTTTTTCTTCTTAGCCATAGGATATTAAAATGAAAAAGAAAATAAAAAATCTTATCCAGCAAATTTCTTCTTTTATATAGAATTTTCTCAGTATTACACTGACTCCATATGTCTAAAATCTTTGTCTTCTATAGAAAAACTCCGGCCCAGACATCCTAACATGGTGGCAGTGCAGTTCTTATAATTACCTGATGAGCTGGCTCAGTCACTGATAGTGTCCATTGAACAATAAAGTTGCTGCTCACTAGTGAGGCGTCTAGACTGGTATCAGCCCACAGACTTGCCAGTCCAGATGAAATAAGTAGAGAAATTGAGAGCAAGCATTAGAAACTAGTCTACCAATTTAAAAGTAAAATTTGTTATCTACTGATATAATAAAAATTAGAGTTTATACTTTATATTGTTTCATTTCACATATTTTTAAATAGTTTTTTTTTGTATTTTAGAAAACTTATGAGTGTATAAACAAATAAAAAAAAAGTTTTCACCATATTCTGAGGAACACTACAGTTGGCTTTTGTCTATTTATTTATTTACTTATTATTGGCCAGATTTTTCACATCCTTTCATTTGCTTTTATTTTTAATACCATTATTTTAATTAGTTTAATATATTCTGTTCCTTTTGCTTGGTCTGCATGTAGACATACAGACTTTTAGCTCATTATGGTCAAATTTGTATGTGTAAAACCATAACAGTTTGAAAACCTCAGCTGAGAATTATACAAGTCCATTACGAGCCAAATATTTAAAATCTCCCAACCTGCTCTTCAAGTCTGGGTCCTGCCATTCTTGTCCTGAGACCACACTTATGCCAGCCAACTCATGACGTCATGCTCTTTCACTCTCACACCTTAGATCAGGCTCCTCCCTTCACCTCTGTCTGTCAGAGGCCTCCACATCTGTGACTCCTGGCTCTCCATGCTGTGGTCCTTTGTCACTCCAACCTGAAGTTAGAGCTTGGCAGGTGGAGATTATTGTCGATGGCTGTATTAGTTAGCTTATGTAACTGTGACTGAAGTTCCCCAGAGAGCAGCGAGAGGAAAGATTGATCATGGTTCATGATTTCAGGGGTTTCAAACTAGGGTGGCCTGAGCCCATGCTTTTGGGCCTAATATCATGACAGAGGTAGCAGGTGATAGAGGAGCTTCTTCACCCCCTCCCTGCCAGACACGAAGCTGAGAGAGAATGAGATAGACACAAGATGCTACCAAGGACCTGCCTCCAGCAATCTGCCTTCATGTGGGTCCTACCTTCTGAAGTATTCAGAACCTCCCAGATAGCACACCAGATAGCTGGGGAACAAGCCACAGTCTATGAGTCTTTTTCAGGGGACACTGTAGAATTAGGCCCTCACTCTGCCAGCGTTCACACAGTTCCTCACAATATTTTACAGTAACCATGTACCTCTGCTATGTGTGGATTTGTACAGTCCTTCATGTCTCTAGCTCTCTCATTCATAATTGTCATGCTGTTGCTACTAATTAATATTAGTTGAAGAACTTTGGAATAGCTTACCGAAAGTCAATAAAGAAAGACAAGCATATTTTGAACTGACAGTTATCTGTTTACCCAGATCCTTTTCATATACCTCCTGGGGATATGAACTCCCAGTTCACTGAGTTGGCAAGATACGGACTCATGGTTGAGTGGGAGGGGTCAACAGTAATCACAGAAAAAGAAATAATTAAGTTTGGGGAAGTCTATACAGTGGTGGTAAGAGAAGTAGAGGGAGCCTTACCTACGCAGAGGCATATGGAAAAGCCTTTCTTTGAAGGCTATACTTAAGCAAGAGACTGAAATGGGGTTGGAGGCCTATCATTCCAGGCAGAGCAGACCGAAGACTGCTTAAGGTGCTGAAGGCCACCACGGCTAGAGCATGGGTGGAGGGTATAAGGAGGTGTTACACAGGTAAGCAGGAGCCATCCGTCTTTAAGGCTTTGGAGGGATGAGGAATCTTATTTGAAATACAGCAGTAAAACTTCGGAGGATCTTAAAGCAAGAAACATAATTCTTTGTTGAAAATGCTTGACTTGCTTAGTGTGAGTAGACTTTTAAGGAGGCAGGGGTGTTTCTAATAAAGGAAGGAAAGAACAGTATGGAATGTATTTAGAAGAAAGGCATTGGAATGGATTTAATAGATATGGAAAAAGAAGGAAGGAATTCTGACTTAAGAACTGGTTCTAGAAGCAGGAAAGCAGGTCATTGTGGTCACAAAGTCTTTGGTCTATGGGTGATATTTAAAGCCAGAGGAATGGGTAGGATCCCCAGAGAAGAGAAGACAAGCCTAGGGACAAAAGAAGCCCCAGGAAAGGTGGGCACTCTGTGCTCTGTGACCAGAGCAGAGGGGACAACAAGCTGATGTCATTAGAGAAGCTGGAAAAGATGTAAGTATGCTAGCAGAAGGCTGCGGGAGTGGGTGTCGAGTGGGATCAGGATAAGGTTCTGAAGAGAGGACTGCAGGGTGGGCGGTGGGAAGGGAAGGGGAGAGTGCTGTGCAAAAGGAAACTGATGTGCAGAGCAAGTGGCTTCCTGGTGATTGCAATGGCGTGCTTCCCTCTGTGAATCTCTACTTTCTCCGGCATATCTTCATTGCTCTGCTATCACATAAGTTGTCCGGTGGGGCGTTTCTCAGTGACGGATCATCTAGAATCTTGTGTTAGAATCAAGTTTAAGTAATGTTTCTATACTGTACTGTTTTTCTGGTTCCTGCTGCGTTCCTGGTGGGATGTAGTTGGAAATGGGATCTTAAGAAAAATGTCATTAAATCCAGTTAATTAAATTTGTTTGTTTCTGAGTCTTATTTTATATTTTTTAAAAAAGAGATTTTCAGTATGCTGCCCAGGCTTGCCTTACTCAAGTGATCCTCCTGCCTCAGCTTTCTAAGTAACTAACTGGGACCGAAGGCACATAACTACACTAAAATTTTGTTTCATTAGTCAGGCCAAGATGAACAAGTTCATTGACTTGATGAAACCGGGGAAAACATGAAATGCAAAGAGATACTAACATTCTTATTACAATATGTATAATAAAATGTCTCGTTTAAGCATCTTTCTGTTTACTTGAGTGGAATGTGAAAGGATGAGTGGCAAGATGGCTTAGATGGGAGAGTGCTTACTATATGAGCTCGGGGCCCACACAGAGTGGAAGGGGAGAACGGACGCCTTCACCTCCACGTGTGTTCCATGTATCACATACAATACCACACATGCAAAAGTTAATAACAATTTAAAACTATGAAAAGAAATTAAGATATGTACTCTTAATTTTTTTTAACTATGGTAAAATATACATAACATGACATTCACCTTAATATATCCAGATGACTGGATTTATGGACATCCACATCATCACTATCCATCACTGTCTCCGATAGTCTTACACCTTGGAAGGAGATAATTAAAAGTCATAAACTCCTTACTACCCTTGTATCCTAGAGTATTGAAAGGGAAGTAGAAATTAACCACAGGCCAGTGTACTGATTCTAAATGGCACAACATCAATGGTACCCAGCTTAGTCATGTGGAGATACACCAGAATATCAGGCAATCTGTTCCTTACTGTCCATAGGAGTTATCCTTTCCAATGATGGTTCTGTTTCATTATTCATTTTATATTTTAACATGCATTGTAATTATAAATATATATACTGAATTTGTAGTTTTTATTTTTATGCTGTGTATCTTTTCCTTAATGGAACACATGTACAGCTAGCTGTTCTTTTATTGACCTGTCCTCTTTCTCTGTCCTAATGTCGTAAGCCATTTGATGATTCCCGTTCCGTGTAATTTATCTGACCAGCATTTGGCACCCAATAGCTAACTGTTCAGTACATGGCATCAATATATTAGTCTGTTCTGTTCAGCAATACAAAGAAAGCTGTTAGTTTCTCCAAAATGCATAAAACTTGCTATACAAATGTGTACTGACATTCAGTTTCTTTTCTACTTTTTCTACATTTTACATTATCTCTTTGTGGTAGAGTGTCTCAAATAGGTTTTAAAATAAAAATAGAGATCTGTAGATACAGACATTTTCTAGCATGTAAAGCAACTTTCAAATGAGTTTTCAACTTATAATGTGTCTGATAGCTCTTGATTATCTCGGTCCATGTTGAAACAGTAAATTTCCAGATAGCCAGACCTCCTCAGTCCCCTCCCCCCACCCCCCCCACCCACCCCCAGCTCCCCACTCCTGGCAGTGCTGCTGCAGATCCTTCATGTACAGGGTTTCCATCAATTACATCATTTTGCATCTTTCCTTTTGAAATTGCCTTTAAAAGAATTCCAAATAACAAGTGTGTGGTTAAGGCAAAATGTCATTACTAGTTCTGGTCAAGTAACTCATTTCCTACATTTGGTAAAGAGTAAACCTATCTGTGTGTGTGTTGTTTACTGATTATTTCAAATGAGTTTGTGATAATGATAAATTTTAAACCAGTTTTGCTTTCATCTATTTGAGTAACTCATAAAGCAATTTAAATTAAAAAATAACACCTTCATCAAATAACTAATTTATTTTTCCTTGTACTTAAATTGGTAGTAAGATTCTGTTAAAAACATTCTTTACATCTGACATTCTTGTTATTTTTTTAAACACTTGCTATAAATGAAATTGCTAATAATTTTTATACTGGTTTTATTTTATGTGTGTGATTAAAAACAGGCTTCCCTAGTGGGCATGTTTTAATCTGTAGCTGGCTGCCTCATGGGGTGTAAGCCCTTGATCTGCCTACTTGGTATGCATTGACCAGTTGACAGATTCTGCTTATTTCTAAGTAGTTTCTCAAACATGCTAATGTTGCTTTCCTCAGTAGGGCTTAGCATTTCTATCAAGATGAAAAAAACCTCTAGTAATGCCATTCTAAATTGATGTGAGATTACATGTCACAGTATTCAATTTATATGTACATATACTCCCTCCCCCACACCATCCCAGCCTACTTAGGTATAATCACACGTTTCAAAAAGGAAAGTTAACAGTCAGAACACACACACACACACACACACACAAACACACACACACAGAGTAACCAGACTGAAAAGAACTACAAATAGAAAGATTGCACACAACTATAAACTCCAAATGGAATTCTGTTGGGCAGAATTTTAATACACTGAAGAACCAACAGGCTGTGAACATGTCCTGTGTTTTACCTTTAGTTTTAAGATGAAAACAAATCCCAATGGGGCAGAAGAACTGGTTTAGCTATACCATGCATAAAACTGTAAAGGAGAAAACTCAGTCATTTATAGTGTCCCACTTACATGTGAAAGCCAGTATAAAAATAGACATTAGAATAATTGTTCCCAGTGCCTGGGAAGAGTCCTGGAGAAGGGGCTGGAGTGAGGATAATCGCTGGGCACAGGAAGTTGAGGTGGAGCAATTCTAATAACTTATAGAGTGTAGTGGAAACTATGGTTGCTGACAGTTGGATATTCTGAAATAAATAGTAAGAGAACATTCTGAGTATTCTGAACACAAGAAAATAATAAATGAGGTAATATGTCACTTTGATTGTTACTCATTTACATGTATTGAAATGCCAATTGGATTCATTACTAATGGCCAGCTAAAATTTCTTAAAACCAATCTAAAGAAGTCCTGAGACAAGAATCAGATTGTTGAGTTTATATTCTCCAACGTCTTTAGCAGATATCAGAACACAGCATCTGTCAGCGCTGTAGTTGGAATTCCACCTTGTGCGGGATGTGGATAGACGAACACTGCATCCCTAAAAGGCCCAAATAAAGGACGACTGCAGGTGCCTAGTGGGATCTGAGGGAGAACACTTGTCTCTTTGATTTGAATTCATGAGTCGGATAGAAGATTAGTGCCATTTACTTAACTCAACCTGTTTTCTCACTACAGGGCTACAACACACAGTGACCTTATTCTAAGAGCAACAAAGTTGGGCATCCCTTATCAAGTTATCCACAATGCCTCCATAATGAACGCTGTAGGCTGCTGCGGTTTACAGGTAATGCCACAAAGGAAGTGTTAGACGGAGCATAGCAAGAATAGTCTGTTTTCCTGTAAGCTATAAGTTGATTTTATTGTTATTTCATGAACTGTAAAACTTAGAATTTTGAGAATATTCTCTTCAACAGATGCTGGATTTTTAAATACTGTTTTCCTATAATTTATTATCTTTCTTGCTGCTCTCTTTTAACCCTTTCTTTCATATACAGGTCATATAAATTTAGCTACAGAATTATTTTACCTTCATGTCAATCTTGTACATACATAAAAAGGAAAGATTAAACACATCGCAGTAAGTATCCCTAAACGCTTTTTATAGTCTTTCAGTGACCTCATCAGTACGGTTGAGCCTGAGTCTCCCACACAGTAACCCTTTCTCTTTCACTGAGAGCAAGTGATGCTGTGTTTCTTAAATGAATACAGAGCTGTAAGCCAGTGATGAAGGCGGCATTAAGGCCGTGTCACAAGTGCTAGTGTGTAGAGTTAGCTACTTTTAACTCTAACAGTGCTCTATTGATGTTTCCAGGACTGACCCGTAAGCTGTTGGTAGCCACTTTCCCAGTGTGATATCTGTTCTGAAACTCAGACCTGCATAGTCCACAGCTGCTGCGGTCCCCGCATAGGCAGCAGTGCTTCAATCAGAAACTGTCTATGGGTCTATGACACTCCAAATCTCTATGGGTCTATGACACTCCAAATCTCTATGGGTCTATGACACTCCAAATCTCTATGGGTCTTAATAGGAGAAAAGGTGCATCTTAGAATCCATGAAGTAACACCTTCCCTGATACTTCTTGCTGAAATCCATCACCTGTGGATAGATATTTTTTACAAGATACATTTAGTACCATGAGAGGTCAGTGAATATGCCTCCAAGAGTAGCAGCCTGAGTTCACTCTGGGACCCACCCACATGGAAGAAGGAGAGTTGACCCTTGCAGGTCGTCCTCTGATCCCCATGTGCATGTATGGCATGCCCCCTCTCAAATTCAACAGATGTTTAAAAAGAATGTTAAAACCCCCTATTTGTTACTTCCAAAGAATATCTTAGTTTTATTGACTAGTACTTGCCATCCATTTTAAAATAATTTGATTGTAGAGAATCACATAAAATGTTTATACAAGTCTGTTTGGTACTTAACCCCTTGGTCTTAGTTATTTATTACATGTCCATTGGTGTAAAAATTTGTATCCTTTTTGTTTAAAATGTATACTAAAACTCTTGCCAGTTTGTTTATATAGTTGAAAGCATTTCTGGATTGGAGCAGGGTAGAACTCTAAAATGTTAATGCTACGAAGAATGTGTGGGGTAGAGAAAATGAACTCCTAAAAATGTTTCTGAGTTGGTAACAGAGATGAAAAAAAAAAAAGACAAAAAACAAACTAAAAAAAATAAAAACAACAAAACTTCTCTTTGGACAGTAATACCTTGAAAGATTTAGTGGTTACTAAAAAACAAGAAAAAACATTAACACCTAATTTAAAAAAGATATAAAAACATGAAACTAGTAGAGAATACACTTTTCATGTTGGTTTTAATTTTAGGTCTTGTGAAGAAAGTGGCCCTTTATCATGTTTGCCCAGAAGTATTGTTTTTGTTTTATTTTCTTAAACCTTAAAAGACAAATAACTTCCACATGTATCTGTTGGGCAGACTAAGAACCAAATTTGCTGGCCCTGATTTTATAGTCTTGAGTTGTTTCAAGAGGTGGATGTTCTGTATCTAAAGTGGAAGAGGTCTGTTGGGAAGGAGTTTGCTGGGAGATCTGACCATTTCCGTTTAAGCCCCTGCGATTGTATTTATGTTTAATATGTTGTTTTAAAGATTGAGCTTTCATGATTGAATATTACTTTCTCTAGACAGCTGTGGCTCTGCCCCCATTCATGTCATATTGTCTGTCTGTGGAATGATACCACCTGTGCATAGCCAGCTGTACCCTGCTCCTCTCGTGCTCAGGAAGCTTCTGTGGAGACAGACCCCTGTGCCACCAAAAGTCACATTCCAGGGGAAGAGGGACCAGTTTTCACAGTTCTAACTAAAAGGCATTTTAAGGAATGACAAGTCTGTTTCATGGGCATTAATTACTAATCCTAAGACCCCTGAAGATCTAGATCTGCAGGTGCTCAAGTTCCCGCTATAACATGCTGTAATACTTGTATACCTATAACCTGCACACAGACTCACATATACTTTAATTCATTTCCAGGGTGCAGTTCAAGTGCTGTGTAAAATCACAGTTTTATATTGTCTGCGGTTGGATGAGAAAAAATAGTACATATTAATTACAGAAACAGTTTTGCCTATCCCCAAATATTCTTGCTCCATAGTTAGTCAAATTCATTGAATTAGGAGCATAGACATGGAGGGTCAGCTATGAATGTATGGCACATTTAGTAAATATATATATATATATCATGTATAATGAAAGATCTTCAGGAATTCCTTTCCTTTTTGAACTTTTCCTCTTTACTATGTGGACATCATTTGTGGAAGACACTAACCTGAACAGCTGATTTTCACAGACAGTGTTCATGTGTGTATGTGTTTCTGTTGTGTGTGTAAGGGTGCATGTGGGTGCCACTTAAGCCAAAAGAGGGTATTGAATGCCCTGGAACTCTAGTTATAGGCACTTATAAACTGTCCACCTATAAACTGTCTCGTCTCCTGGAAGAGCAGTACACACTCTGCAGAGCCATCTTGAGCTCCAAGAGAATTTACGTTTTAGCCAGCACTCAAGTGCTACTGCATCTGAGGTCATGCCTTGAGAGCCGCCAGCACAAGCCAGTTCAGATCTTAGAAAGTGACTGAAAGAGCAGAAGCCGATTACCAGAAACACCTGCCATATGGAGAACGTAGGCAGGCTCTTCTGATGTTCTCTTGCGTAAGTTTGGAAAGGGAAGTAGGTTTCACTTTTGGGAGGTGTCCTGACATCTCTGAATGCTTTGTCACGATTTCAAAAATAGGCATCCAGTTGTTGTAACAAAGGCCTACTTGGAGTGCTGTGGAAGACCTGGGCAAACAAACATGCCTCTCCCATCATCTCAACCTCAGTTGGAGCAGCTATAGATTCCTAACCCAGAGTGGGCATAGGCTTTCACACTGTCGCTTTGTCACCCCTCTGAAGCTGATCTGTTCTCGTTATTTTCTGAAGGAGCTTGCAAGACTGTTCAGAATTAGAGTAGACTACTGAGACTACTGAGTAGTCTCCTTATCTTGGTAGTTTATTGGACAGTGGGAGATTTTTGTTGATCAGTGTTACTGATGGCAGTGGTGGATCATAGGATTCCATACCATAAGTATCATCATTGGTGAGAAATTCTGTTTTAGAAGCTTACAAGCTAGACATTCATTCCGTAAATACTATATATCTTCTCAGTGCTTGCTTGGTAAGTGCCTTTGGATGCAGTAATAAACTTGTCTTGGAAGAGCTTGTGGGTGATTGTCTAATTTTCTTGGTCTTGTGAAACACTTCCACTTTCTCTGGCTATTGCTTAAGTGATGCCGAGTATTGCCATGTGTTCTTTTGTTTATACAGTGCATGTCTACTCTAGAAAAATGTGTATTACTTTCAAAAAGAAACAGTCTCTTTTCTCTTCCCATTAACTTTGTTTTTCATTTTTACTTAATTGTTTATTTTGATTTTGTTTCTATTTTTATTTGTTTATTTTTATTTTCCTTCAATGTCTTAATTTGCTTTTTAATTTCTGTGGGGGGGGTGTATGTGTGTCACAGTAAATGCATATGGGTCATGGGACAGCTTGTATAATACGTTTACTCCTTTCACCATGTGCATCTCAGGGGCCAAAGTCAGGTCATAAGAGTTAGAGGCAGATATCTTTACCCTCTGAGTCATCCTGCTGGCTCTTATTTGAATTTTCCGAGACATGGCCTGGTTATATGGCTGGCTTGGAACTTGCTGTCTTTCTACCTTAGTCTCCCAAGTGTTGGCATGATGTGTGAACCACCATATCTCCTCTACCCGCTGCTTTAGAACACTGATTCATCATTCATTCTAAATCGTGGGTCTCACTGAGTCGTTCTACTCAGAGAGCTCGGCAGATGCCTCTCCCATGTGCAGTGTTGGTGGTCACATAGTTACTGTAGTTCTTTAGCTAACTCACCTTCATGCCTCCCATTGCCTTTATCACAGCACCATAAAAACAACCTATTTGAAACAGGTATTTCCTGAGGCAAGTGCTTATGCGTCTTCTGCTTTCCAAATCGGTTATTGTCTTGGAAGTAATATGCTTTAAAATATAATTCTTTATAGTTAGTCCATAAATGGATTCCTACTTATATATGAAATCATAGATTTTTATAGTTCTTCTGTGACATGTCATAGTCAACATATGAACCTCATGTGTAGCCATATTCATAATCTTAGTATCAGTAAAAATCAATGTAATATCAATTAAACAAAGTTCATTCAGGATAAGAGCAATGACAATAAAATGTCTCCAAGATCATTACTCTGAACAGACAAGAAAACTAGTTGCTGTTTAGTCTGTGGGTTTATGGTGAACATTTTGGTCCTTCTGTAGCCTTTGCTTTCTCTTCATGTTCATGGATTTAACCTACATATGGAGCTTAATGGATTTCTTTTAGCAAGTTACAATTTCTAATATATATATATATATATATATATATATATATATATACACATATATGTATTTAACATGTTTCTTAATTTATCACATTTAAGAAAATAGTAAACCACAGAAAGTATTTTAAATACAAGATGACAAGTGTTAAATCCTAATGAGGAGAGTTTTATAGAGTACCTGTACTGGGTAATTGTACTGTACAAGATGGCCTGCCTCTGCCTCCCAAGTGCTGGGATTAAAGGCGTGTGCCACCACTGCCCGGCTGTCTTCCTGATTTTGTTTTTCTTTTTTCTTTAGCAAAACATGATCCAGTATCAAGTTAGATTGGCTCTTTTCTCTCTAAGTTATTGCAGATGAAAGTAAAACAGATCTATGTTTCCCCTAGTATTTCTGAGAAAATAGCTGCTTTTGTAGTTTTCAAACTTAGGTGTAAAGCAATAACATTGCCAGATTTGAAGCAATGATATTGTTGGGAGGAATGGTGGTAGCACACAGGCCAGAGTTGTAAGATGGCTGGGGTTCAGGCTTCTGCAACCTCAGTTCTTGTCACTGAGATTTGCTCCAGTTACTTTTTACAGTTTTCTGGTAAGACCTTTGGTTGTGAAACACAGAGAGCTGATCTTTCTGTTCCTTGAGGTACTAGCATCTCAGTGGTGAAACTGTTTGCATAATGTTCCAGCATTCATTGAAGAAGTTTGCACCCTTGCCACAGGAGTGGCTACAGTTATAAATCAGGGTCCTAAAGGCAGCGCCCAAGTGAGATTGGGCGTTTCACAGTCTTTGACACAGAGCCCTCCTGTTCTGTTAGATGTGACTAGCATCCCAATTCTCTATTCAAGGCCCACTCACTCTCTCTTTGAATGAACAACTTTCCTTGCTTCTATGGTTTTGTGTCCATGTTTCTTAAAATATTAGAGTCTCTTAAGTATTTATATAGAAATACAATTTTCTCCTGAAGGTTTTTATGGAATAACATGTGTTCCAAGTTTGATGGGAGGTGACAAGCCCCCTTTAGGATGTCTAGTTGAGCTTGACTATTTTAAATGTAGCTTACTAAGAGTAGTTTTGCATATTTAATATTTTTTGAGCTCAGCTAATAGATAGCAGTTGGATTTTGTCAAGACACAGCAATTCAGAATGTCTTCATATAATCGTGAACATTATACATCATGTACTAAGCCCCAACCATGTTTCAAGGCATGACTAGGCACTCAGTATGCACTTGGTTAGTCAATCTCTACAAGTATGCTGATTATGCTTACCATGCAGGAGGGTCTTTTCCAGACCCAAGATGTCATTTGACTTTTCAGTGACCTCACAGCTAACCAGAACCACTGTTGTGAGCCCAGAGCCTGTGTCAGCTCTGTGAGCTATCACCTTTTTTACAAGGCCAGAGATTCCTCATTTTAAACATGTGTCTACTGTATGCCTGGAACATAGTAGGTGATTTGTAGTCACTATTTTTTAGGTACATTTGCTTCACATAGGACAGAGGAAATCCTGTTATACAGGGCAGGAAGTCACAACGCTGAAGACTTGGAGCACTAGGTCTCTGTATACTGTCTTGTGAGCCCGGCTGTTACAGAGTAGATGGCTTCTCTGAGGATGATTTGTTTGGATAACTTTCAAATGGGCTTTGAGAATAAAGCTCCTTAATAGGTAAATTGGAGTCTGTAGCATACTAAGGACATGATGACCATCTCTTTAGGACTCAAGAAGTGATGTGACTGACAAAGCTTTTAAGATCCCAATATACAGAGCCTGAGAACTGGTTGCTGCTCTGGAGCAGTAGGGAGGGATGCCCTGCGTGCCCCACCTTTTCTCTCTTCCTTCCTGTCTGCTTCCTAGCATCTCTTGCCGCAGCTTCTGAAACCAAGGTAGAAAGGAAGCTGTAGTACAAGAAACAGCATTACCAGCGCCCACTTGGGACCCAGCTCCTCATTTTCACAGAAGAGCACAAGGCTTAGGAAAGTTAAATGCTTTCTAATCTGTGGCAACACATTTCTAGATTTTCAGTGTCTACACTTTCCTAATTTCTTATAAGTCTTATTGAACTGTTTAAGTTGAAGACTTAAGTCATTCTATAACTTTAGCATGTGCTTTACTGTACATTCTCTTGGAAGACAGATCTCTTTTGTATAATGCCTCTATAAAAACTATTTTAATATGTAATTTCACCATGTGAACAATGTTTGTGTGTCAGTTGATCCCCATAGCTGGGGATGGGTTGTATTGGCACTGTTCCTGCACAGCTAGTGAGTTACAGAGCCAGCCTTTAAAACGTCACTGTCCTTGAGTGGGCTCTTGTAGCTCAGTGGTTTAAAAAGTCAAGCTTCTTGGTTTTAGTGATAGGGAAATGAGGTGAACCACCTGGGTGAGATGGAGATTTGGAGAAAGGTCCTTATTGGTGGACTTTAGTTGGGAGAGTATAGGTTGTGATCAGTAAGAGGGATGATTATGTGGTCTGTGATTTTATTGAGCTGATGATGATGGATAAGAACATACGCTCAAGCCTAAGCTTGTGTATTTATTTAATTTTAGCTGTGTGACCTTAGGTTAGTCGATTGCTCTTAGTGCTATCAGTGAAAAGGGAATACTAAACTTTTGACATCTGTTGTAAGTCCTGAAAGCTATTTTTATTTCTGTGTTCTTTTTTCTTAGGTTTGATTTTTTTTTTATTTTTATTTTTTAATGTGTATATGGGAGCAGTAAGTTCAGGTGACTGCGGGTGCTCACAGAGGCCAGAGGGGACAGTTCTTCCTATAGCTAGAGTTGTTGGTGATTATAAGTTTCACAGACTTGGGTCCTCTGCAAGTGTGGTACTACAATTAACTGCTGAGCCTTCTCTCAGACTGAGTCTTGTCTTCAGCCCAATTTCAGGGTTCTTGACCTATAAAACAGTAGTGATTGTCATATCATTAAGTAATGTTTTATTTTCCCAGTTGTACAAGTTTGGAGAAACGGTTTCTATTGTATTTTGGACGGACACTTGGAGACCAGAGAGCTTCTTTGACAAGGTGAAGAAGAACCGAGAAAACGGCATGCACACATTGTGCTTACTTGGTAAGCCTTGGGAAGACCCCTTACCCTCACACCGTGCAACTATCAGAATTCTCCTATTTTCATTTTGTGATAGGATTAAAACTGTTATGTAAATAACTAGGTAGGGGTGATGGTGAAAGGACACAGGCTAGCCACTATATGCATTCAGCACTCTCCCAGACGCTCAGCACCAAATGCCACATAAGTCTATGTTCATGCTAAGATGCACTGCTCTCATATAACCTATAGATCCTTTCCAAGAACGGTATTTACAAGTTCGTCCATCATTCTTACAGCTCAGCAGACATGTAGTAAGCATTTATTCTTGTCTCCAACCATTCCGCATCTTCTAGGATATTCTGCATCAAAATCACAAAATGGTCCTTCTGGAAGACACTCCAAGATCATTTAGTTAGCAGCTGTTTTGCAGATGATGTTGACTACTGAGTTTTTTCCAGTACCATTCATTTACTCATTAACAGAACAGAATCCAAATGACCCACTATTCCTGGCTCCCTGTACTGTACGGTGCTGCCCAAATGCTATTTCCTGTGTAACAGAAGGCTAGGCTTGCCTTGTGCAGCATGATAATAGTGCTGAGTCTCAGATGCACATGGGTTTTGCCTCCCAGCAGCCATCACAAGATTTAACAAGTCACATGTCCCAGAGCCTCTGCTAAGCTTATAGATTATAGGGAGGAATACTAGAAACATGTTCATGTTCCTCCACATGCCCAGAACACAGCTGGCATCTTAAATTAACCTTGAAATGATATTTAGAGTTGGAACCAGAAGATAAAATCCTAGTGTCTCTGCTTACCAGCTAGAAAATATTGAGAAGCAGTTCTTGGCTTTTGCCTTCATATTATCAAATTAAAACAAAACAAAACATAACAAAAACGTAAAACAAACTACCCTTCCTCATGGGGTTGTGAGAGGGGTGCTTCTCAAACTAGTTGTGGTGAATTTTCTTATTATTCTGTTTGTATGCGTGTATATACATGTGCATGCCACAGCACATGTGTGGAAGTCAGGATAACTTGTGGAATTAGTTCATTAGTTCTCTCTTTTCACTGTAAAGCTCCTATGCATCAAATTCAAGTCATCCATGTAAGCAGCAACTATGTGCATTTACTTAGCCATCTTATGAACCCCCAGTCACAGGTCAATTCTTTTTTTTTTGGTTGTTTATATTGTGATGGTGGTTGAGTAAAAATGGCCTCCATAGGCTCATATATCTGAATGCTTAGTCATCAGGGAGTGGGAATCTTGGAAGGATTAGAGGGATGAAGCGGTGTGGCCTGTTGGTGTGGGCATGTCCTTACTGGAGGAAGTGTGTCAATGGGGTGGACTATGAGGTTTCCCATCGTATCTTCTTCCTGCTGCCCGTACAGCAGAATGTGGAATTCTCAGCTACTTCTCCAGCACTGTATGTGCCTGATGCTGTCGTGTTCCCTACTATGATAATGGACTGAGCCTAGGAAACTGTTAGTAAGCCCCAGTTGAATGCTTTGTTATATAAGAATTGGTCCTGGTGTTTCTTCATGACATTGTGAACAAAGACTCAGACAGTTGTTGTTTCCCTTGTTTAATTTATCTGTTTATTTGGGTGTGGAGTGTAGGGTGTGAGGCTTGCAAATTCTCAGACTCTGGAGCTTATCATTTAAATTAGTATGTACTTGTTGAACACCTGCTATGAGTCTGTCTCTAGGGATTAGGAAGCAACAGCTTAGTAGGAAACTACAGAAAATTTATAATTTATTTAGAGACAAGATATAAGTGATGTCGTCAGAAGTTAGTAGAACGTTAGTTATGTCGATATTTTTAAATACAAAGCATTAGAGTAGAAATCAACAAAGGCTGCTTGAAATAATTGGAGCTTACTCTTAAGCATGGTTGCAGATGGGCCTGGGAGTAGGTAGTTGGGGAGTAATGCCCACATACTCAGTCCACATCTGTGGTTTACATCTCTCAGTAAACTTGTTAAGTTTTACGAATTCAAGGTGAATGAATTAATAGAGGTGTTTACCTTAGTATTGAAGACATCATTTAAAGTAAAACATGACTTCTACTAATTGTATCAGAGGCCATTCTTTTCAATAGTATTCATTTTTTTATGTGCCAGACAAATAGAACTATTAAAGAATATTTCACATTTGGGAAATACTTAACATTAGTACCACAAACATTGAAAACCAGATAAGAGGTTGATCATTGCTATACTTTTTAGGTAAACATTTTAGTATTCATCAATAAGAAAAGCTTTTGCTATCACTTTAAAAAGTTGTAGAAGTCTGTCAGAGACTCTTCAGTTGTAACATATTTATTTTTACAGAAACAAACTTTGGCTGAACCATTCATTTTGCATGTAAAGCAGGAAGCAGCTGTTAACCTTGTGTGAAGTTCCTGTGAGGACACAGTCATTCTGGCCTTTCAGCATTTCCCAAGTAGTTCAGCCAGGCAGCAGCAGGAGTGAAATGCTAAGGACCAAATCTTAGTCATGGGGCTCTGTCAGATATCAAGAGTGCAGCAAATGTGTGCAGGTCACTTTTGTACCCGGTGTCTGACACAGAACCCGGAAGCCCTGTTACTAAAGGATTCATTCCTTATTATGGTATGTTGTACCCTTTGTAAGAAAGCAAACATTTCTTTTCAAAATACGGTAAGACTATTTTTGACTTAGGTGTCATTGATGTGGCTTCTATAGACTGATGTCTGGAACAGGTAAGTGTAGGAGTACAAGCTATTAGCATTAGGCAGTGTGCATGCTACTGTTACCTAATGCTTTCCCTTATCTTTTCCACAGGAAACTAGATCCCTGCAGGGTGGTGTCAGGGCCAAACTCCCATTTGCTTTTTAGCATAGGGGCCTTTCTGCAGCCACAGGCTTCCACTCCTCTCTAACCTCAGTAGGAAACTAGTCACACAGGCTTGACACCACAAACTCAACAATCAACATTTAGGAGGCTCCGGAGGATGAAGGGTTTGTGGTGAAATAACTGAACTGACAGAGGTGTCTTGTACTCCCTACAGATATCAAAGTAAAGGAGCAGACTCCGGAGAACCTCATCAGGTAAGTCTGCTGAGGGCGAGCACATCTGTTTAATTCGCTCCAAAGCCCATAAGTTCTACTTCAATTGCCCAAGTCTAAAGATGCTTGAGAAATGAGCTCTCAGAACACGGTGGATATTTGCGGGGTGATTGGGTGAACGGAACAGTAGAATTCATAGATCCAACACTGAGAACAGTGACGGGCATTTAATGGTCACCCAGTAGCTGTGGGTGGAACAAATTCGTGTGTCTGGAGTTCAGACCCTAGGCTTTGAGTCTGGCATCAGCTTCTGGTTGCTGCTGCTTTTGGGCTCACGTCCCCCGTGTCCGAGGACGGGGTCCTCTCAGTGAGGCAGTGTGCAGTAGAGCAGCTCCCCACACATGGCAGTGGGCGCCTGGGACACGCCTGATGGGGCTGAGGAGCCCAAGCTTTCATTTAAGTTTACACTAGTAATTTCAAAAATTCAGGTTGTTTGAGACAACTTTAATATATAAATCTCTTTTCTAAATATACTTTTATTCCTTGAGAATTTCATACATATGTACAATATATTTAGTTATGTCCTCCCTCCAGCGTATCCTCAGAAGTCTATTTTATGACCATACATTTTATATACATATTAAATATTTCTGATAAAAACATAATAATGAAAATGTGCTGAAAGTGCTTCTTAGATTTCAAGACTTGGTATAAAAACAATATTTAATACTTATTTGTCAATTAGATACTCAAATCTAATATTGTGATATTAGATTAAATATATTTACGTGTTATTAAAACCAATTTTGCCTCTAACTCATTCATGTAGTGCCTGGAACGCCTGCTGTGCCTCTGCTAGTGAGTATTGACATGGAGAATTGTTGAGCAGTAAAATGATCAGTGCAGACTGAAGTGTCAGGACCTCTCATGTTCTGCTATTGATCATTTGGTAAACTCTCCAGGCTTTTGAGGCATGCAGAAATAAATGTTCATCACCGCTGAGGATTTTCAGATCTTGACAGTTCCTTTTCTTAGAGGAAGAAGTAAAAAGAGCAGATAGGAACATATTAACACAGAAATGGCTAGCACGCCCTGGGCCCTGGGTCCAGACCTAGCACCATGAAAATAACAAACCCTGACGCAGCAGGGGTGTAGGCTGCATTGACCATGGGGATGGCTGTACCTAAAGCACCACTTTAAATAAACATAACCTTGGTTCAGAAGTGTATCCTTGTCAGAACATTTATCTTGCTGTCATTGCAGTGTCACTGGGGATAGCTCAGGTAGAACAATAGAAAAAAAGCTTAAGAAACTCAGTCACTGGACCCAGACTTGGTTTCTATAGCAGTGGGTATCATGCGAAGGCTGCCGAGTGAGGGCTGTGCCACCTGGGAGGACCTGGGGAGAACCTGCACTGAATCCCACACTGAAACGTACTGGATAAAAACACTGACATCTGGTTTATGCTTACAGAGGAAGAAAGATCTATGAACCCCCTCGGTACATGAGTGTGAACCAGGCAGCTCAGCAACTTCTAGAAATTGTTCAAAATC
Source organism: Tokudaia tokunoshimensis (assembly GCA_036184795.1). Taxonomy (NCBI): domain Eukaryota; kingdom Metazoa; phylum Chordata; class Mammalia; order Rodentia; family Muridae; genus Tokudaia; species Tokudaia tokunoshimensis. The sequence continues at coordinate 44,727,390 of BTHU01000003.1, read as the reverse complement.
AGAGAGCACGCGGGGAAGAACCAGGTACTTAGGACCCCGTGAGAGTCTTCTGTTGGTTATCCCTACAGATACATCCATCATGACATATCCGATACACACTCAAACCACGCTGAACAGGGTCAGCGCTTTTACCTCCTTACATAGTTCTTGGTTTTTGTTTGTTTGTTTTTGATTTTTATTTAAAATCCCACAGGATTCAAGCTCTTCAAACTAAAACTGCCATAATTTAAATTCTTAAAAATGACTTTTTATCAAGGACTTATAATCAGATTTTATATTAAAATGCTAATGTATAAATGTTTGATAAAATAGAAAGCTAGACACCACTTATTTCTAGTCAGTATGATCTGTCCTACATAAATACATTTATTCTGCTTTTTTTCCTCAACACTGAAATATAGAATAGTTTTCTTTAGGATAAGGACAAGAGTTTATCTTGTGCACCTAATAGGCCGAGTGTGTAGTATAGAGTAAAGGTGTGTCTGGACTGGACTGTTTGCTGAGAACTACTTGAATGTACCTGTCTTGTTCTCCTATCGGCACTGTCTTTTGAGCACCTGACCTCTCGTGAAAGCATGCCTTGAGGTAGTTTTGAGCAATCATTCTACATTTTTAAGTCTCTCTTCCGTGCATCTATTTTTATGTGTGTGCAAACTTGCACTAGTGTATGTATGGAGGTCAGAGGAAAAGCTTTCAAGAGTCACTTCTCTCATCGTGTGGGTCCCAGGCCATCAAAACATGGTGTGGTGAGTCCTTCCTTTCCCTCCTGAGTCCCCCTGCGGCCCTTTCATGGCATACTTTATCCCTGCTGTGCTCCCTGAGTGCCCTCTGCCTTGTATGAATCCTGTCCACTTCTTTTTAAATCACTTGTCAGGACAGCTTTCCTAATAAAGGATAGAAGCAATAAGAAGTCAGTTCTTGCTGGGCGGTGGTGGCGCACGCCTTTAATCCCAGCACTTGGGAGGCAGAGGCAGGAGGATTTCTGAGTTCGAGGCTAGCCTGGTCTACAGAGTGAGTTCCAGGACAGCCAAGGCTACCCAGAGAAACCCTGTCTCTAAAAACCACAAAAAAAAAAAAAAAAAGAAGTCAGTTCTTCAGCTGAACACCTAAATGAATGATCATGAAAAGATAAGGATCTTTTTTCTGAATTTAAAAGCCCAAGTCTGCAGAAGTGCCTATCATTTTTTATAGGCTCTATAGTTTAAGTACTCTTAAATTCACTATATTAACCCTTATTAATAGAATTTACTGTATCACAACTACCACTTAAGATATAAAATATCTTTTAAAATAAAAAAAATGAAGTTAGTATTTAATTAGATGGCTGAGCAGAAACTCACATCTGGGAAGTTTTCTGAGTGTCCTTATTTTTACTGTGTCTTGGTCAGTATAAATGTATCTCGAGAACTGATTTAAAATAGAAGCATATCGGGGCAGGAGGGGTGATTCAGTCCCTACAAGCACTTGCTGTTCTTAAAGAGGATCCAGGTTAGGCTCCAAGCACGCAGTCGAATGGGTCACAGCCACCTGAAATTCCAGCTTCAGGAGATCCAGTTCCCCCTTCTGGCTTCATGGGGACCTGTGAGCACATACATGCACACATGTGTACACACCAACACACACACACATAATAAAGTTAAACCTAAATCTTTATAGTATGGAAGAGTCATAAAGATGTACACTCAGAACCTGTTTTAAGATAAATGTTATATCATTATGTGGAGTATAAATATAGCTATTTTTTTTCCAGTTGTTAAAACATAAGCTTGGGTTAGCCTTTGAAATTCCCAAAAGGTAAAGTGATTGGTCTGAGGTGAGTCAGTAGCGACATTTAAGAAGTCAGGGCGCTCTTGGTACGCTTGTCACACTGTTACTTTGAATGTTGAATCAGGCTGAATTGCTGAATTGCTCTTCATCTCTCTCTGTCTCGCTCCCCACCCCCTTGTTTAAACAGCACTCACTGAGGAGACACTCTGTGTCGGCTTAGCCAGAGTTGGAGCTGAAGACCAGAAAATTGCAGCAGGCACGTTACAGCAGATGTGCACAGTGAGCTTGGGAGAACCATTGCATTCTTTGGTCATCACAGGGGGCAACCTGCATCCACTGGAGATGGAAATGCTAAGCCTTTTCTCTATACCAGAATCCCAAAGTACTGATGGACTCTGAGCATGGACATTTTCTGCTGTCTCAATAATTTCAGTGAGATTGGGGGGTGTGGTGTTTATATGACAGATGGCATGGCTCTGACATTTATGAAGAAGATATAATAGAAGTGACCAAGAAGAAGCAGGTTGAGCAGCAGCGTTTGATTTCCTGCGTCAGTTGGCTACTTGTCAGGGTGCACACACATGGGCAGACCAAGCTGGAAAAGTGAACCGCGTCGATGCAAGGGACCAAGAATGATGTGAGAAAATTGGACAGTGAATCACTTGAACTCTGTTTTTCAGAGATAAAGCAGCATGAATCAGCAAGAAAAGCAAATAAAAGATTGCTAACTCTTCATATATTGTTTTATAATCTCCTTTATAAAAAGGTAGCTGTTGGGCTGGAGAGATGGCTCAGTGGTTAAGAGCACCATCTGCTCTTCCAGAGGTCCTGAGTTCAAATCCCAGCAACCACATGGTAGCTCATAACCATCTGTAATGGGATCTGACAGTCCTCTGCTGGTGTGTCTGAAGACAGCTACAGTGTACTCCTATACATTAAATTAATAAATAAGTCTTTTTTTTTTAAGGTAGCTGTCAGGGACTGAGGACATACCTTAGTTGGTGTAAAAATTCAAGTTTGTCGGTGTACAGCTGTAACCCTAATGCTAGGTGGGGGCAGAGGCAGGCAGGTCCCCTGGAGCTCTCCAGTTAATCTGTGTGTGCCTTATTCAGTGCAAGACAGTTTCAAAAGATAAGTTGATAGCTGAGTGTGGTGACTCACTCCTTAAATCCCAGCGCTTGGGAGGCAGGCAGACAATTTCTGTGTTTGAGGCCAGCCTGATCTACACAGCAAGTTCCAAACTACCTTATGCTTAATAATAATAATAATAATAATAATAATAATAATAATAATAATACATATAAAATAGTGGAACAAAATAGAGGAAGAGGATAGCCAATGTTGATGTTAGTCATCACACATGCACACATGTACACATGGGTACACATTCACTAAACACCAATTTTAAAAGGCTCATATGTTTAATAACCTTCGTTCCTCTGAAATAGAAGTAGCTTCATTACAGTCATGAGTATTTCCATAGCCTAATCAACCTGATCTTTTTGCTCAGTTTATTCATGAATATTGGTTGAAACTTTTTCTACTTTCTAGTATTATATATGCATTACCTAGAAAATATTCTGACATTTCATTTGGGATGAAATATTTTAATGTATACAAAACATCCCATTTTGAGACTATTGCACACACAAGAGGAAAGAGACAAGTAGCTTAGGTCAGCTCTATATTGTATGTTTCAGGGGTGTTAAGGCAAACATTAAATGTAACAGACTTGTAGGCTTGGTGATTGGATGGGTCACACCCCCTCCCATCATAAGCTCTGTTACCCTGCATGATTTTTGGAAGACTGGGGCGTCAGAGAGTAGGCTGAGAATTTTGTCTATGTGGCTTTTCCTGTTGACACATTCTCAGACGTCAGTTCAACCTAGCTGGTGTCCTACTGGCTTGAAATGGTTAGTGGATGGGACTGTGGGCTCCAAAGGCAGCTGGACACTGAAGAAGGAGTCCTTAGGAAATAAGATGCTCTAGAGTGGTGAGTTTTCTGATCTCTGTCCTAAGTCCTCAGCTTACTCCCCATTTTCTGTATGTATAGAAAGATCCACAGATCTAGGTGAAAGGCCAGGCCAGGGGCCTAAAGAAACAGACATTACTCCCTATTGTGAGAGAAGACAACTTCAGGTTTGAATTCTGACAAGCTAGGAGGACTTGATAAGTATGTGTGCTTTCCTTCAGAACCTGAAATGGACATGTACTGGTAAAGACCAAGCTTGGGACTAAATTAAGGACAAAGTGTTTCATATAATGTGAAGTTAGGCCTCCGTAGGAAGGGGGTGATAAGCAATAGTTTAATATCTATTAGAGCAAAGTTGAAGATGGGTCACAAAATGGTGACAAAAATAATATCAATAATAGCCTTAGAACAGAATATGTGGTGTGCCTTTATGACTAGAAAGGGAGAACGCTGAGTAACAGAGATATTAACATACCTAGACTTTGGCACTTTAGAACTGTGCATGGATGGAAAACAAAGGTGTTTTTATGAATGCATATAGTGAGTACTGTCATCCAAGAATAAAAAGAAAAATAAAACAAATTGGCCAAAGTACAGAGGAAGAGAAATTGTCCAACCTCAGGACAAAGACTAAAATAAAAAGAAATAACAAAAAACATTAATCAGAATCATAATGTCATGGGGGCAAGATCAAGTTGTTTTTAAAATCTCCACACTTTGGTGGATAGAAGTTAGGTTTGGCAGTAAGGACTTTTACGTGATGACCCACCTCAGCAGCTCCAATATCAAACAGTATTAAAAAGCATGTAGGTAATGAAAATGTGAAAGCAGGGTGGGGGAGGGAGGAAGAGAGAGAGAGAGAGAGAGAGAGAGAGAGAGAGAGAGAGAGAGAGAGCAGAGCAGATGGAAATAACAGCCAAAATGTCCTCATTTAGTAAACATCAATACATCGATCCAATATTCTCAGTGAACTACAAGCAAAATAAGTAGGAAATTTGTAAAACTGATAAAAGTCAAAGTTAGTTGGAAAACAAGTAAAAATGCTTGTAGGATTGGAGCTTACCCAATGTAATTTGAAATTAAAATTTAGGTTTGTTGGTTTCTCAACTTGGCAAAGCTGCATGTAATTTAACCTCAGTATAAATGAGTTGTAAAATGGAAACTCTTTACTAATCAAAACGGAGAGATGATCAGTGTTGGAGTCTACTGGAGATATTAGGAAGCTGTATACAGTTGGTGTTTATTTAATAGTTGAGCTCTTTATTGGTTTTGTTTGTCTTGAAGTTTGGTGTTGATTTGCTTTTGCTTTTGCAGTGCTGGGGAAAAGAATGTTTGATCACACAGCGTTGGCCTTGTATGTGCTAGGTAAGTATTTTACCAGGCTGTTTCACCCTAGCTAGGTATAAATGTATCAAAATAATGATTCAGTGAAATGCCCTATAGTTTTGATAGTAATGGTGCTGTCATCAAGAATTATTTCTCTCTGTCCATTTACTCTTTACCCTAACCCTTTGAAACCAGCAATCTATTCTTTTTCAAGAGTTTTGCCGTTTTGAGAATGTCAAAAATATGAGTCTGGCTTCCATAAGCTCAGCGTTCTTGAGATCCCGGCAAACTGTTCCAGGTATCAGAGTGTGTTCCTTTTCTACTGGTTACTAGAGTTCTCTGCTATGGAGAGACTGCAGTTTGTTTATCCCATGATCATCTAAGAGATATTTGAATTCTACAACCTACTTTTTAGTAATAATGATAATTGTTAAAGCATTCACATAGAGGCTTTTGTGTGGTTGTTCTAGAAGAGATACCCAAGAATGGGATTTCTGGTTCAGAGGATAGGAGTACATTTACTTTTGTAGGAAACTACCTGTTTACTGGCTTAGCAAGATACCTCTGACTGTGCAATAGTGACATGAATATTATAGGGATAAACAATCACTTTCGGATTGGACTTAAGGCCTGCTCCACAGGAGAAACGGGTCTGGGAAGCTGATACATTTCAAGAGTTAATCTACCACTGTTTGCTAAATAGACATAGTATCAAATTACATTCTAAATAAGTATTCCTGTACCGATAGACAAGTGTAACTCTTAGGTCTCAACAGAGAAAAGTCTTTGTGTAGTGTGCATGGTTAATACAGAGATTCACCACTGGCCAAAATGTGAAGACACATATGTGTGGAGCTCTCAGCCATACATGGGACATCTATATTATACATCCTCCCTGCCAAGGCTCAGGGAATGTAGAGAAAGAGGGAACAAAAATATTACTCAAAGAGCTAGAGGTAGGAAAGGATCAGAGTGAAACTGTCTTTTAGACATAAGCATTGGACCTCTGGGTTGGTGGCAGCTGTGGTCAACCTTCCAACATGGAGCACATAAGCCCTCACGCTTAAGAGTTATCGGATAGTCATGGACTACTAGAGGAGGGAGACTAAGTTTATTTAGGAGTGTAGTTCCTGGTGGGTTGCCCGTGCTCCAGTAGGAATGACATAAGATACAAATTAGACTCTGGGTTATAAAAGAAGCAAGCAAAAAAGGCAAGGTGGGAAAGGGATGTAGGGAATAGCCACAAGGAGCTGAAGGTTCATGGTGGAGTCAAATCTGATCAAATACCTTGTATGTATTTATGCAGTTCTGAAAAAATTAATACATTTTTAATTTTGGTTGCCAGTCTGGTAGCATTAAGAAATGCCTAGGGCATCGGATGTGTCTGAGGGTACTTACAGAAGAGCCAGTGAGGAAGGAAACACTACCCCGAATATGGACAGTACGCCCCGAACTGTAAGCCAGGTAGAACCACCTCCTCCTCCTCCCCTTACATTACCTACTCGAGCAATGACAAGAGTGACTTAACACTGCCAAAATGACTTCCAACCTGGCATTTTCTTTCTCCATTCTCACAGTACTACATGTGAGTTCTTGTTGCTTGTCTCTTACAAGACAGCTATGGAGTGATTGGCTGTCCCTGTCCCCCTTTTCCCAAACGCTGCTAGTTGAAGACTGGATGTAAGGTTGTCTATAAAGGATGTAATTTGCCACCTTCTCAGATCATAGATGGTAGTAAAATGCAACTTCAACCTAGTTCCTGTGTGCCCATTGGCTTTTGGAGACAGGCAGCACAGGGCTCCGCCCTCTTGACGTCTTTAGTTTTGGGTCAAATGTTAAAAAGAGGCAGTGTGCTTCCCTTCCCTTCTTTTTGAAGCTATTTGTTTTCTAGCTCCTTTGCTTTGCACGCCCGTGATAGCACGACCTTCTCGGTACTTGCAGTGGGATTCTGATCGCAAATCTTCCTCATGGTGTGGATAGTTTGGAGTTTATCCCATGTGGGAAGTATACAGCCATTCTTCAAATACCTTTTCTGCACTAAATGCTTTATCCTCTTTCTTGATCTCTGATGAATGCTGATAATAGGAGTGACGGACATTGCTTGTCTCACAGTTGCTGAGCTCTGTTCTGTTTCTGTTGTTTCATTCTTGAAATGGTTTATGTGTTCTGAATGGGTAATTTTTTCCTGATCTGTCTTCACGGTTATGGACTCTTGCTTCTTTTGTACTGCTATTGAATTCATTTTATGTGCTTTGAAATTTTTGCTTATTGTCCTTAATTTTCATTTTTTTAAGATTTTATTTTTTTAATGTGCATATGTGTGCAACTGTGTGAGTTATCTGTAGGAGACTACAGGAACAGAAAAGGATGTTGGATACCCTGGAACTGGAGTTACAGACCCTTCTTAAGTCATCATACAGGAACCAGAACTGGGTCTTCTTGAACAGTGGCTGTTAGAACAAACTCCCCAGCCCTAATCTCCAATCTCTTACATTAGTCTTTGTTGCAGGGTTGTTTTGTGTAACTGTACATTTTCATAGTGGCTATATCAAGATCTTTATTGGCTTACTCCAGTGTTCATGTTGTTACAGCACTTGGTCAACTCGCCTGGGATTTAAATTGGACATTCTGAATATCATATATTAGGTCCCAAGTCTTCTAAAATTCTATGATGAAGTCAGCCTTTCTGTTCTCCTAAGCAAGCAATGTGGCGAAGGGCAGGGTGTGGGTGCTCGTCCGTTTCTTCTGTATACTGGTCAAACACTGCAGGTCTGGCCCCATGTAGTTTGTTCTACTTAGTCTGGAACTTGGGGAGTTGGAGAGGGCTTTTTTAGTTTGCTAAGTAGGATCAACATCAAAGCATTAATGATTTGAAGGTGATCCTTGGGGTTCATAAATTATTCACATGGTTCTCCTGGGCTTCTGCGCTCCTCTGTCTTCCCCTAGCCCACAGTACCCTGGGCTCCCTTTCCCCGTCCTCAGTCAGGAGCCTGGCAGTCTCAGAGCTCTTCGATTCAGAATTTCCTGAGTGGGACTGTACCCCCACCCATATAAAAGAGAGAGATTAGCTGTCTTTTTGAAGCCACAGCTTTGACAATCAAAAGAAGAAAAATCTGCCCTTTCCAGGCATTGAGGCTTCTGTTGGTTTCCGTAGCTGCTGGCTATCAATCACTGGAGTGCTTCTCCTGACAAGTCCCAAGCTAACAGGACTGCAGAGGTGTTAACTTTGCCTTTTGGAGTCTTCCTAAGCCAATGTGACCTTTATACTAATTACTCATCAAGGGGAAGTAGCATGACGTAGGGAACTCCTGTAAAGTTGAACATGGTGATCTAGCTCACTGCCTAGGGTGAGGACGTGAGGCCAGCAGATTGTCCCTGTTTTACTTAGAAATTTAGATGATCGAATTTCTAAAAGTTAAAAAAATGGCAAAGTTGTAATTATAATTACCATGAAACTGTATCCATGCTTACATTATTCTATTTATAAAGTGTTACATTTTAAAAGATAATATTCCTTACCAAATTCAGGAAATACCATTTGGAATGCTTTTAACTTTGTATTGTCTTATTTCAAATCTTTTAAGTTGAGCAATAGCTGACTTACAGACAAAACAAGGTTCATCTTAGTAATTCATTCAATAATACTTTCAAAGATCTAAATTTCCCATTAAAACATTTTTTTGTGTTGAGTGTGTATGTATGTATATATGTATGCATGTATGTATGTATGTATGCATGTATGCATGTATGTATATAAGGTATGTGCTCACATGTGGGACCCAGAGGACATTGGATGTCTCTGGCTTATTCCTTTGAGACAGTCTCTCACTGAATGTGAAGCTAGGTTGGTGGTTAGTGAACCCCATCGCTCTTCATCTGTGTTGACATTATAGCCACCAGTGTGGCCATGCCCAGGTTTTTACGTGGATCCTGGGATCTGAACTCACGACAGCATGCTTGTCCACAAACCTCTTAACCACCACGCTTTCTCTCCAGCTTGTTTTTTCTTTTTCTTTTTTAATCAATAAATCTTGACTTCCTACTGTGCTAGGCTATATGAGTTTTAGTGGTATGCATTCACTAGGATCCTAGATATAATTGTCTACTTAAATGTTGGTGACACAAGCAAGCATGAATTTCATGGTAGACTTTAAATGTGTATAGTTATTTTGTACATTTTGTGTACTATGTGCATGCAGTACCCATAGTGGCCAGAAGAGGTCACCAGATCCTCTGGGACTGAAGTTACATGTGGTTGTGAGCTGGGTGTGGGGAATTGAGCATTGATCCTTTGGAAGAGCAGCCACTCTTAGCCACTGAACCATCTCTCCAGCCTCACTGGTAGTTTTTGTTTTTTAAGCTTGGAGATAGGGCTAGTCGAACTGACAATGTTCAAAAGAACCATCAAAGTGTTAGTTTTCTATTTTTCCCTTGAATAGAATGCTAAATAGTAAATTGCTGGTATTAGTTATATCTGTTAACAGTTTGCTTCTCCATCTTCATTGTGTCTTCAGTCTAGATGAAAAGCTTGTTTATTGCTACAGTGTGAGAAATATGACAAAATTAGAAAACACAAACATTTAAGTTTCCCTAGGGGTTGGAGAAGTAGTTCAGTGGTTAAGAGCACTGGCTGCTATACTCTGCTAATGGTCCTGAGTTCAAATCCCAGGGACCACATTTGGCTTACAACTATCTATAAAGGGGTTCAGTGCCCCCTTCTGGTGTGTAGGCAAAGTAAAAAGTACTTGTATACAAAAACAAACCCTTAGATGGACCTGGTACATGCAGGAGGCAGAGGCGAAGGCAGAGGCAGGTGGGTCCCTGTGAGGCCAGCCTGGTCTACATAGTGAGTTTCAGGACAGCCACCTGTAAAAAAATAAAAAAAATAAAAAAAATTCTACAGTTCATAGGAAGTTGTGTTGTGGCAGCACTATATACCAGGAATTTATACTCCTTCTCCCTGCCCCCCCCCCAAAATGATTTCCAGGGAAGAACCAGAACAAGTAGAAGCAGGGCAGCAAGGAAAAGAACCAACATTCTGAGCTAGAGACCGCAAGGGCACGGGAGCTCGCCACGGCGACACAGGCAGGCTTCTGGGGAAGGAAGCAAGATTGCTACTGCACTGAACTGTAGTAAATGACCTGCGTCAACCTGTGTGAGAGATGAAAAGCAACTTGACAGGCCACCGTGGACCGTGATGCGGAGGCTAATTCTGGGAAACAGCGAAGGCAGACATCTCTGACCTAGCCAGTCACCGTGCAGCGAGCTGCAGAGCCGGCAAGGGGAGCGAGTGGGAGGGCGGGGAGCGAGCGGAAGGCCAGCCCAGCAGACCCCTCATGGTCCCAGCCCAGAGCCAGGTCTCTCTCTGTTGGTGGGAAGATGAACAATACTCAAATGCGAGCCTGTTTTCAGTCAAGTCCGGGAACACAGCGGTGTTCCTGGAAAGGAAAAGGTGATATCAGAAGACTGGAAAGGAAGGGAAGGACTTGGTGCTGGGGAGGCTGAGGAATAGAAGTGGTGATGTTTCAATTTCAAGGATTCGATATGGAATTCTGAATAAAACCGTCACTCCGGAGCAATGTGGATGGGAGGATTTTATTTCTGTTCTGACTTTATATGTTGGCAAAACAAACATGTATGTACAAAACTCTGACCAAACAAGAGTGAAACCAGAGTACTGGGAGCTGTGCAGACCCAGACAGAACAAGCACATATCCACTCTAAAAATGCAGGAGGAGGCAGCCGAGGCTGTAGCTGCAGGGCGGGAAAGACGAACAATCGAGGCTGTCCTGATAGGGTTCCCTTTGACAAGATGGCATGAGAGTTTTCTGGAAGAGAATTTTTTTTTCATCATAAAAAATTATTTATATTGGACTGGCCTCAAACTCACAGATATTCACCTGCCTATACCTCCTTGGTGTTGAGATTAAAGATGTATCCCATGATACCTGGTATACATACCTTGGAAGGATCATGCACACTGGTGTCATATTCGGGGTCAGCTTCATGTCACATGAGGTCATCCGTAGAGAGTGAGATAAAAACAACTCAATGCTAGTGGGAATCTCAAAAAAGGAACACACACCCTAAATGGATTTGAACTAAAGGAAGAGGATGTAGGAAGAGGCTCTGGGCAATGGAAAGACACCTTAGCATCTCCTGAAAATTCTACAAGTGTTCTTTTTGTTCCATTCAACTCAGAATCATGACTCAGGAAGACTTTTACACAGAAATTTAATTGAAGACAAAATTTCAGTACAGCTGTTTATGATCATTTTAAAATACACTTCAGTTAAGCAAAATTCATATGTCAATGTGTGCAAGCAGAAAAGGTGAAAGATACATCGTGGTTCTATTGTAGTGTACGTGGGCAAGTCATAATTGTTCATGGCAGCATTTTCAAACCACCCAGGTCTTATATGTGACAGTCCCACCTAGCCATGTATGTAAACATTTTTAGAAATGTTTTGATGCATCGTCTTCATCAAGGAATCAACCCCAAGTCCAGAACTGGCCATATGTTTTCAACTATTACAGGCAGGGAAGTGAAGTGCTGGGTGGGTGTTCAGGAAAATGGGATTGGGAAAAAATTTCAGTCATATTGTTTCCAAATTAGGGAAGGAAATATAGGAAACATATTTGAAGGGAAACAAGATAGAAAGAAGTAAGTGTATTTGAGGGACATTTAAATCACGTGTTTTCAATAGAAGCACCTTCAAGAAATACCTCTGAAAGAGTTTTGAATGACAAAATATCCAGGGAGAGTAGATAGTCCTTAAAGAAACAAATATGGCAATTCTCCACCAAAACAATCCCCAGCACGGCTGTAGACAGTCCAGAAGGTCACAGTACACAGGCTGGGTTGTGCCAAATCTCAACAAGATGGAAAGTGGGAAACAGATTAAGGAATTCAGTACCTGGGGGGAAAGAACAGTGAACAAAAACCCCAGAACTGCCGAGGTGCTTCCTGCAGTGAGTTCCAGTTTCAGTGTATGGGCTACTACCCTCCCGGTAACTATTTCATGAGCATGTTAACACACCCCAATGAGTTGGGGTGTAAAAGCATATGTAACCATTGTTTCTGTATTTATGCTTTCCAACATCAGAAACAGAATTACAAATTCATGTTCAAAGCTTCAGGAAGGCACAGGCTTCTATTTACAAATTAGCTTTCTTCTATTGACAAGGCTTAAGTAAAATGCAGTGTTGTAAATCAGACACTACTTAAACCTTCTGAACATCGCTCTGTGCTTCTTGGCAAATGATTCCCCAACGATGGTCTTGAGGGCAGGCACTCTGTTCTTCATGCTGGCGCCCAGGATGCCATCTTTAGCGCCAGTCAGTGAGCAACTCCACCATGACTTCTAATGAAACTGTCTCCTAACTGCCTTTAGAGGGACCTAAGGAGCTCTAGTGCCATTTCCCCCAGCATGGGTTTGGATCCATGACCAAGTTACAAAGCAAACATCTTAGAGCACAGGAAGAAACAGGCTGGAGGCAGTTTGTAAATATCCCCATAGCAATAGCATCACTAATGGCCGCTGACTTTCCAGAAGTCTACCCAGATCAGCTACAGCTTCTTGCATCTGCAAAGTGTTGCTGACGGGCTTTTAAAAACACAGTCATCAGAAAAGACTGAATTGCTACTGTACCACACACTTTCTCCAGATAAGGATTCCTTCCTTATGCTATGGGGATCATAAACTAGATTTTTAAGAAGCTGTCAAATCATAAATCATGCAAAATTCTCTTTATAAAAATGTGAGTGAGAAGATGGGCACAGCCCCTAAGTACTTGGAGACCTGCCTTGTTTTGTGTTGTCTGCAGTTAGGAAATGGCTAATTATGAACCAAAGATGAGCTCATTGATCAAGCCCCACCTATTTGACCTTTAAATGGAGCTGCTACACCTCTCTGTTACTTTTCTGAAACACTCCCGTGATATACAATCTTTCACTCTTTGTCTTGATTCTAAGTTCTGAATCATCAAGGTGGCCTCTGGAAATCATATATTAAGAATATTTCATGGAACTTTAAATCAATGTTCTTCAGAGAATTAAAGAACTCCCCACTGCCCCCCACACTAAGATTCTTATGAATTGGAAAATAATGTGTTTCAACAATGGTGACTTTTTGTAGAAAGAAAAACAAAAGCTTAACTTGGCCAAGGTAATGCATTTACAAAGAGTCAAAAGCAGTGGCCTAGTATTTGCAGTTCTGATTACGATTTCAAAAATTTACCCAACTGAAATAAGAGTCGTGTTTCTTATATTTACTGCTTCACTTTGCACAGTTCTGAAAACTTTTAAAGTAAAGCCATTGTCCAGTGACTGAAAAAGAGTGTGTCGGGGAGGGCTGAAATGGCATGTGAACCAGCCTCACACCCCAAAGAACCAGTTTACAGCATCTAAGCCAAACTGGGAAAGAAAGCCAGCATTAGCTGAGCGTGGGCAATTAATAAAAATTTACTCCCAAGTTCCAAGTATCTGGAGAACTTTTTTTTTCTTTTTTCAAGTCAAGAACTGGTTTTGGAAGAATAAAAATTAATTTCTGTAATCTATTCCACAACAAATACTTTGGAAATAATCTAAACTTAATTATACATGAGAAATGAGACAACACTGCATATATAAAGTGACTTAATGAACCAAAACTAGAGGTCAGAGTTCTTTATTTACAAGCCATATTTAGTCACATTTACAGAATGGCAATGTCACACAGAGGAGCAGCACAGTACAGTGTAAAGAACTCTCGACTGGATGTTCACATTTGCGCCGTGGCTTTGCCACCACTGATCCCTGTAATCTTATGGAAATGACAGCTTTTCTGGACTTCAGGTCTCTCATCTGAAACTGAGAGACAGAAGCAGAGCACTCCCTGCAGTTTTTGCTTAGGTGTGAGGTTCTATCCTAAGCAATGCGATACTCTTAAATCCCAGCATCCTACCCCAGGTTGGGTCCCATGCTACCATCTGTAAAATCATAACGGTTCTGGTCAGCTACATTGTGGGTTAGCAATTTGGTTGCTCTATAGAGGCACACTGACGTCACAGTATTTTGGTTCCTGGTACATATTTGTAGGCTCTTAAGTATCTAGATAAGGAGAAATCAAACTGACATCTGTGGCCATGTTCTTATGCCACCACTACATAAGAGGGTGGTGACAGAGGGAAAACTAGCCTACATATGCTAGATACTGTCCTTCAGAAAGACAGACAGGGAGGCTTCAAAATGAGGAAGTTGGACTTAGATCAAGTTCTTCATCAAGTAGTACAATGGATTTTTAAAAATATACCTAGTTGGGGATGTTTATCTGGTAAGGTAAACTTTCCCTGAACAATGTAGGTTTGTTATTCATAGACTGGGGACTGTACACCCAGATTGGCTTTTTGTTTGGTAATAATATTAGCCTAATATTAAGAGTATTTGAAATTTATTTTATTACCATAACCAGACAATTTTTCTTAGTAAAACCACCTGCTAGTAATACATCTGTATCGAGAATACTAAAAGACAAGCTTTTTTTTTTTTTTTTTTGGTGAAAAGTGTTTCTATTCACATTTTTTTTTTAAAAATTTAATTAAGCAAAAAAAAAAAATGTCAAAGCCAACCTGATAAATGGCAAGCTCTTGGAACAAAGTGCAAAATTAGTTTCACATCAAACATATTCTATGCCTCATCAAAGGAACCAGCAACGCTCATGACTTTGTGCACTGAGGGCCTCATTAAATACAATGAGGCATTTTGACAAAAACTTGACTTAGAACTAAGAGCCTAGTGGAAAGCAGATTTGGTAAATTTCAGAGGCAGCACAGTTGACTCCTCACATACAATGTCAGCAGTTGCTGGGTTTGGCTTGTAAAGGCTCACTCACATCCAGAGGCTCTGCCTTCATCTAGACCTTCATTTTCAGCAGTATGGCCCAAGCTGCAGAGTATACCGGGGTATGTCAGAACGGAAATGAAAAGGAGGACAGCATCAGGGCGGATCCCTTCGCACTTGCCCTCCTCAGAGACTACAGCACTTGGTTCAATCAAACACCATCTACTGCAGGGAATCTTAGCGTTACAACTGTCTGACAGGAAGCAAATAGGCTTTGAAACTACCTCGTGATTCACAAAAAGGGCGCCACGGACACTGGCGGTCCACTGTGGAGGCATCACGCTCCGCAGCAGTGGACCGCGATAGAGCTCTCCTAATGTATAAACGGTAGGTCAGAAATAGGAGGATGGTACTTGACAGCTCAGGCACATATCAACAGTAAATTCTGCCACCTGACTGATAAAGTGCCTGTCATTGATCTACACTCAATATGTTTTCATGGCAAGGTTTTTAAATTTTTGCTAACAATATCAATTTACTTAAACTAAAGTAAATATTTATTAGGATAAGTGAAACACAATTGAAAATGTTCACCCAAATTGCTTATCCTCAGAAAACACCAAGAATACTTGAGGGTTAAGCACCTATCATCTCAAATTGCAATTTATTAGTAATTTATGGCAGGGTCTCTGTGTGTATCCCTGGCTGTCCTGGAGCTTACTATGTAGGTGAGGGTGGCCTTGAACTCACAGAGATCCCTTGACTCTGTCTCCTAAGTGCTGGAGTTAAACATGTGGATCACCATGCCTGTCACAATTATACTCATATACTCAGGACCCTGGAAAAATCAACCATTGTAAGATGACCATGTGAGGAAGGATCTTTTTTGTCACCATATTGCTCTCTAGTGATAATAGCTCATCCTCAATCAAATGCTGTCCTGGACTTCCTGGAAGGAATTTGTGTTTGTGCAAACAAAGCCGGAGAGCCACACTGCGCTAGTTGGCCCTGGAGGATTCAAAGATGGCACTGGCATCACTCTTTCTGCCACCCTGAGGGGCTCTTTCTTATCATTAACAGAATCTAAACAGGCAAGGAGAGCTACTGGAAAATTTACCAGAGACAGGTGAAGGTTTTCATAGAAATCTGTGATGTAGCAGATGGTTTAAATCTAAGTAAGTTTTTCTAATGTATTTGCATTTTTGAAAATAGGCTACAAAGTAACAATGTGATAACTGGATTTTTTATAAAGCAAAATAATGTAATTTTTCACAAGACCAAAAATTTAATATATTTAAATCTATGTTGGAAAAACACAAAGACAATTATGTATGTTACTAGCAAGTCTTATTTTGTACAAATTACAGAATACCCATTTAAAAAAAAATAAATATGACCTTTGATGGTACATTTCTATGCTGGCAAATATATTTCTGATACAAAGGCACTTTGAAAACCCAATATGGTTTGGTTCGTAAGTTTGCAAGGTACAAACAATTTTTACAAACATATGATTACACTGAAGAACGTCAACAACTGTGACATGACATAGAAAACAGACTTCTTTTTGTAAAAACAACACTGGTTTTATGGGAATAAAAGCAGTGGTCTCCAGCAGCTTTAGTGAAGACATTCAGAGGTTGAAGGCCCACAGCTGAATTTCTCACTGGCTGGGTGGGATGGTAAGGATGGGGTAAGAGTGATCAGCAAGAACCCCAGCAGGAAAAAGACAACCCAAGACCCTAGAACGAACCCCGAAACCTCAGCAGTCAGGATGGCTTGAAGGGTAAAGCACACAGGCAGCAGTCTGGGCAGGATCCGGCTGTGACCCCGACCAAGCACACGGCGGCGGACTCTACCTGCGTACTTGGTGCTTCCGAGTTGTAGTGGTCGAGTCTCTGCTTCAGAGCACTGGGTAGTACAATGCTTTGGGCTGCACGGTACTGGAAAAGTTTGGTCCTCAGTCAGTTTCCTTTCTTTAACTACATTGCCGCAAAGTCAATCTGTACATAAAGCTGTCTCACTCCAGCCTGGAAAGTTAGAAAGAAAAATTAGAACATCAAACCTGAAAACCTGAAGCAGATGAACATTCTAGAAAAAAATGGTAGGAAAGCAAATGACACCTCATTTGTCTTTAAAAATGGAATTATTTTTGTCTTTCTGCTTCTAAAAAACTATCCATTTTCATTGTAAGTTGTCAAACTACTACAGGGAAAAAAAATCCATGTCACTAGTCACATGCCCTGCGTCTGTGCTGCTAGATGGGGTTATCTATATGCCATCGAAGTCAGGACACAGCAGTGCTGGATTAGTCAGCCACCATTCAAACCAGCTCCCTGTGGGCTAAATATTCCCATGGCAACACATGCGTTTATTTAAAAGTCACAACTAACAGCTGGTTACTTATTTTACACTCCGATTCCTTCAGTCTTGGTTATGAGCTAGCTACTCAAGGACACTGCTGTCTAAATTGCACCCTATTTCTTCTGTATTATCAATTTTATTCTCTCAACTGGGTCATTTCTATTAGTGTTCAAACACACTATATTTTCTTTTACTGTAAAAAAAAAAAGGCAAAAAACAACTTTAAGTCACCATCCCTGCCTGCCAGTGTAGTCTCAATCTGCTCTTGTGGACAGACAAACTTCACCAGACCCGCTCATCTTTACTGTCTCTAGTTCCTTTGCTCTAACAACCAGCCAGCCAGCCAGACAACCCTCAGGACCTCTCCCCACCTTCTATAACTACCTGCCAAGCACCTTCCAACTTGCTCCTAGTGTTCCACAGCTGGCTCTCGGCCCTGGTTATCAGAAATAATATACAGTAGCACTCTCCCAGTGCCAAACACTTTCCTATGCTGCTTCCAGGGAATGCTCACTGGTCAGCCATGTGTCAGACATCAGTGTCCTTCCCGGTTTCTTCCATCACTAAGCAGTAAACACTGGCACATCAAAGGCTCAGCCTTCACAGTCTACACTTGTTCTCTGATCTCTGCAGCTGCACTCTAAGTCAACCTTCGCTTGTATGCACACCTCCACGTTTGCATGTCCAGACGGGAACTTGCATCGACATGACAGTTCTACTCAGGGTAGGTAAGAAGCGGAACAGGATCATCAAACTGCTGACCCACAGTGAGTACTGCTCTTTCTAAAGATCTCTCGCCTCACATCCAGTACCCAACCTACTTACAAAACTTGGTGGATTTCCCTCCGAAATAATTATCCAAGACCAGAACTTGACCACTTTACGTCGTCTCCATCATTTTGAGCCTACCCTAGCAACAATCTGTCTGGATTTTGTCAATGCCCCTTGCCTGGCTTTCACAGTTCTGGTTATTCTCAGTATCACTAGAATGCCCCTCACTGTTCACCACTTGATCTCCCTTAGTCCTCCCATGGCACCACGATGCCATGGGATGTAGCTCTTGCCCTCCAGTTTGATCAGTTACTCCTTCTCCCTCTATTTACTCCCTTAGCCGTACTGCCGTCCAGTGAGCTATTCTCCTTACAACGGCCACAGGACATTCCTGTCATACCGTATCCAGACATCAGTGAGGGCTGAGGACAGCCATTATACAATTCATTCATGTCTTACTCCAATAATATTTATTTTTACATTTATTGTTTTCCAAGCAATAGTCTCTCACCTAAGAATACAAAAGACAGGGAAGAAGGCATTTTAGAAAGCTGCCTTGTTTTCACAGAGTTCATATTTTATCAGGGGCCTGGAGAGGAAGAGGTAATGAAAAAGAGAAGAAAATTCCACTTGTTGGATGGTAATAGCATAGAGGAAACACAGGCATACTATTTAAGGGGAGGCAGATGTTTCAGACACCCTAGCCTTTTCCTCTGTCACTCTTAACCCAAACACCCGCATACTGTCAAGTCAGCATATGGGCACTACACACTGGAAGCATCATAAAGATTACTTATTCAATATGTTTATTATTTCTGTTCTCCTATTATAATGTAATTTCTCCAAGAGAAACATATTTGCCCTCTTTTACATTCCAGACTCCCAGAACCTTCAGTAATATCTGACACATAGCATGTGGTCAATAGATATTACTGAATGAACTAAAATCCTATTAATTTCTTTCTTTCAACCAAAAACTACTTTAAACTAGAAGTAGGAGAGGTGAGAGAAAAAAGAAACAAGATTGCTCTTGCCAATACTCTACAAGGATAGATGTTCAGTGCTAGACAAAGAGATTCCAATGTGACCTATGACAGCAGTTGTTGGGCTCCTCAAAATACCCATTTCTATTATGGGTTATTTTCTCTGGAACTCAGTGGGGAGGGTTCTGTGCAATACTGATGAATGCATGAGATAGCTTTAGGATTTAGGATTTAGCTAGCTTTAGGACACTAGACAGATAGGTTGTCAGGACAGAAAACAGTCTTTTGCCTCTCCTCCAGAAGCCTTCCTATAGCAAGCTACAACTTTTGTTACTTAACTTACAGAAAAATGAACTGGTTCCTACTTTGGCCAACAGAGTCGTGGAGAAGAACATAGCATTTATATGATCTTTACCTATACATTAAAACCAAAGCTCAGTTTTCCTCACTGTGAAACAGTGTTGACTAAATCAGCACTACCAGTTAGCAGTAGTTTTATATGAACTTTCTAATAAGTAACAAGTTAGTAAATCTGCTACTCTAGAGTAGGCACTGTTGTCACGATCCTGTGTGAATGTATGAGAAAAGAATTCACACACTACAAAGGCTGTTACTATAAATTATTTTGATTTACTACAAGTATATGGTTTGATTAACTCAGTCCAGATGGCCCTGAAATGACTGAGGAATTAAGTATTCTGAAAAATTCTTATATGTGTAATCTTAATAGAAAATAAAAATTATTGCACAAACATATTGTATAATATCTTTTCTTTTTAAACAAAATTGCTAATGCAAGTTAAATGGGCAAACAGTTGGGCTCCTTTCATTGCCTGCCATTTTCATTACCCCAGTCCTAACGTTGGGAAGACAGTAATAAGGAATGAGTAGCCCAAGGCAATAAAAAGGAAAGAGAGAAACAAAGGGGCTAGATAAATTATCTTTGCATAATCATGAGTTAATTACTCAAACTGGTATCAGTCCCTCCAGGGGATAACAGCTTTCCACTAAAGCTCCATCCAACAGCAAAGATAAAGAAGCCATTTGAGAAGTCATTTGCTGTATCCACCTGTCCCAGTAGAGATGACAGCTTGGTTCTCCAGGTCCTAGTGTTCATTTCAATTTCCTTCACAGTAAAGAGAAAGCTACATTTCCAAGAATCTTCTGGCAAGTGACCTACTCCCTGATCACAGGAAAGCATGACAGCTATCCCCATAGTCTACAGCGTCAGTAGTCTGCAGTTTCTTGAACAGGAAAGGTAATTAATTATTTTAACCCTTCTAAGTTCACTCTCTACCCTTTCTTCCACCCCAAAAGTTAGTCTGGTACTGCAGGCTTGGGCTATCACCAAGCAGTATTCATTGTTGTGTAAAGAAGTTACAGTTAGAAAAACAGTCAGAAATATGACTATAGAAATTGTTGTTTTACTTGTATTTTCTATGGACCAAAGCCATAGACACATTTTTGACTGAACATGTTAATCTTTATCACTTGAAAATGTAAAAGAGGGGCTAGAGAGATGCCCAGAGATAAAGAGCACCAGAGGACCCAAGTTCAGTCAAGCATCCACACGGCAGCTCACAACTCTCTGTAACTCCAGTTCCAGGGGCCTTCGTGTAGCCTCTGCTGACACCAGGCACACACAAGATGCATAGATATACACACACAGGCAAAACACCCACCCACACAAAAACTTTTTAAAATGTAAAATGAAGTCATGTAAAACCATCTTTCTTTTCCATGAAAGATGCTACAGAATTAATGAAATGTAACTAAACATGAATAAATTATAAGTCAAGAATAACAATATAACAGGTTATCATGACACACCTGTTATCCCAGTGTTCCAGAAGCAGAAGCAGGGGCAGGAGGATTACAACTTTGAAGCTGCCCTAGTACACAGCAACTTCAAGGCTAGCCTGGGCTACTTAGTGAGACAGTGAGAAAAACTGACACAGTTCAGTATTTACTTAGCATCCCCAAACCACCACCACCACCACCACCAACAGAATAAATAAATAAATAATAATAATAATAATAATAGGAAGGAAAACAGATCTGGTGTCTTCATTGCAGCCCACTCTGTGATAACTGATCCATGAGTTTCTGTCACTCCTGGGCTGTCGGGAGGCGCCAGCATTGCTGTTGCACTGTGTTCACTATGACCAAGCAGTCAATGAGCACTTACACTATCTGGTTTAATGCACAACAGCAAACCTGGGGGTATAGAAGACCCATGGCTGTCAATCAGTCTCCTGAATTTTAGGTACATATGATGAAGAAAGATAAGAGAAAGATGGCCAAGAAAAAGTTTGCAGAGCAGGCAAGCAAAATCAATACTTATTAAACTCTAAAGCCCATTAAAAAAAGGTTAAAAAAAATTGGAAAGGGTAGAAAACCAGAAACCAAGCTAGAGAAGGAGAGACAAGTCTTTCTTCTGTGTGTATCCCTCAAGCAGACAGCACAGGCCTGGATGAGCTACTGGTCAGAGAAAGGGCAGGCTTCTGAACACAGGCTGGAGGAGGTGGAGGCTTCTGTAATTTAGGGACTCTGACTTGTGTTTGGGAGGAGGCTTTTTAATTCCTTCCTGGATATAACTGTTCACTTCTATTTTGAGGTCAGAGAACAGAGCACAAAAGGCAGAAGCAGGAAGCCGGGGGCTCGGGATGCTGGGGGTTAGGACTCAGCAGGCACCGTGCGGGGAGAGCAGGGGAAATGAAGTAGGGGCTCTGCCAGGAGAGGATGCTGGGGGATGGCTGTCTTTTGTGCTCTGAGGAACCCAGGGGTACAGTGAACCTCAGGCAGTCTAGATCTTTGAATGTACTTAAGATGTTTTTCTTCAAACATCATTTCTAACAAAACAGAGCATATTTAAAAATTCAAGGTTGTAATTATAATTATGAAGTAGACCATGAAAGATTAACAAGTGATCATGGCCAGTTTAAAACAAAAACCTTGGACCACTGAATTGCTTTCTAATCCCCAGCCTCACTTTCTGTTCTGTTTCTAAGTAAACACAGAAAAACAAACTTTCCATCCCTCCCGGTATCAGCTGATAATTTTGAAAGCTAGTTTAGATGGATAGTGAGGAAGACTCTGACACAAGGAAACCTAGGGCTTAGGCACTGGCCTACACCTAACTGGCATTCCCAAAGGGATTCGAGCACCGAAGTGCCTGCAGCACTCTTCCCTACGCCACACACCTGTGCAGAAGCCCATTTCTTTAGCACCTTAAGAGAAATCGGTGGCCCTGGAAAATAGTATTAAATAGGATAATGCCCCAGGGTTCTAAAATACTACAGACTTAGCATCGGATAACTAAATGTTAGAATCTTACAATTCTCTGACTTCTGTTTCTTTCAACTTAAAGTTATATTAACATACAATTTCTTTAACCAAAGCCCATTTCTTCCATTCTTAAAGTCGGCTGTAAGGAAGACAAGCAAAGTTCAACAAACACAGAGGAGACTCAGCAGGAAGTTCTCTTTCTTTAGAACCAAGACCAGAAACTTTCTATAAGAGAAAGCATCGATATGTTTAAAAATCTGATCTAGTTACTTCTATGTCTGTTTATTTTGTGTGGGTGCTTGGGGAGGTCAGAATTCAGTTCTCTCTTCCTATCCCAGAGGTCAGGTCACCAGGCTTGGCAGCAAGGTCCTTCACCTGCTGAGACGTTTCACTGGCCTGAGGGTCATGATTTTTCCCCCTTAAAAGTACAGTGGGGGGGGGGGTTCAATTTGGTGAGAATTATGAGTAAGATGTAACTTAAAATACAAAGTAATTTAATAATTTACATTTCATGAAGTGAAATTTGTTACAGAAAGCTCTGATATTTACTCGTGCAACAAGGACAATGCAGAAAAAGAAATCAATTATTTAAATATCCTATTCTGGTATGTGGGAACTAAAATAGATTAAAATCATTAAGTGTAGGAATAAAAGTTATTTTAGAGATGTGACCACGCCCCCTTGCTCTCCTGGGTGTGGTGGAGAATAGGTTTGAATATCCTCACAGCTAGCCTCAAAGGGACTCTCTGGTAACTACAAGGAATGGAATCAACTAGTCAGAACCTTAAACGATAAAAAAGGCTGAAAATATTCAAAGCCCAAATATAGTTTCTGAAACAGAAGAGGCAGCTGAAGGAACATTCTTTCATATTTCCTGTTTCCAAAATCCAGGTTTGTACCTTGGGAGGTCTCTCTTTGATCCGAGATTACAGTCCCAGCATCCCCAACAGACAGCAGCTGCTAGTACAGGTCTCAGAGTAGGAAGCGCATTTCTTTTCACTGGGAAAACTGACTAAGTGGCAAAGCTGGGAGCATCAGGTGCCCACAGGAGGCCCACAGGAGGCCCACAGGAGGCCCAGGAGGCCCACAGGAGGCCCACAGGAGGCCCACAGGAGGCCCAGGAGGCCCACAGGAGGCCCAGGAGGCCCACAGGAGGCCCAGGAGGCCCACAGGAGGCCCACAGGAGGCCCACAGGAGGCCCAGGAGGCCCACAGGAGGCCCACTGCAGGGGCAGCAGCAGCACTAGAAGTCATAGGATGAGGGAGGGAGGGCCGTGGCCTAGAGAGGGCAGCCTGCGGTTACTGCCACATTGTTCTCCTTTGCCCCTGAAACATGGAGTCTGTATGAGAAGTATTCAGATATACTGCCCGGGATCCAAGGTTTCACTGTGAAAGCCACAATGATACACATTTATATCGATGAGTCACAGTTATATACTGTGTCTTAGAAAGCTGTTAAAATTCTGAACAAGTAGTATCAGGACACGGTATAGCAGAGTCTTAACTGCATCAAAGATTAGGATTATGTAAATCCTAATTAACATTATATCTGTCAGTAATTCATTCATAAGCAACCTAAGCATGTGTGTCTCTCATCAGGAGGCAGAATCTCTAATTTATGTAATGCCTTGAACTTAACTAGACAGTATATTATATTCATGTCTGAAGATGTTAAGGCAGAGAAAGAGAAATATGTACATAGAGACATATGTCACAGAAAAGTAATTCTGCTTAGAGGAATGTTTAGACTCCAGCCAACAATACTAACTAAAATGGAAGACCCCATAGATCAATATCCAACACTGAAAGAAAATATAAGGGAGGGGGGAGGAGGGAGAGAGAGAGATTGTTGAGGAAAATAAGTCTAAGTTTGACTCTGATTGAGAACATTTCCTCCTCTTTTATTACTTTAGTAGCTTCTATATTTGTTACATTAAATATAGGATTTTTAAAGCTATACAGAGAAATATAAGTTTCTTAAAAGAGATTTGTAACAAGTCATACCTGAGTAAAAATATTATGTGTTTGGCTTAGGATCCACCTGGCATCGGCATCAGGGGCTACTACGAGCTTCACGGTTCCGACGTAAACATCAGAACAGAGCGTCCAGAAGTGCTGTTCTTGCAGGTTGTAAACTCCTTGTAACTGCTGCACCTGAAACACCAGGCAGATGTCAGCATGGAGAACAAGCCACCTCCCACCCAAATACGATTATGAAGGGAGTCAGAAAGCTGGACTCGACCACCTGCTTAGAAAGACGTGTTCAGACAAATGCCTATGGAGTACAGTATGTTCCAGGTGACCCTGAGACAGGTTAGGGACAGAGAATGAATGTTCGAACACTTATCAGAAGTTCTGATTTCAACACATCAATCAGAGCAGTATAGGCAAGCTATGGAGCTAGACAAAGAATGACAAAGTGGGCCACAGAAATGAGAGGGAGGGAAAAGGACAGAAATCAACACATGCTTAGAAATGAGAGAATTCATTACACAGAAAACACTCCTGGAGAAAAGATTATGAGACTAGAGGGACATATGATCTATCTGTCTATTTGTCTATCATAAAGACACAATTCTGAATACAGACGCAAAATGCACATATTTTTGTAAACAGAAGAAATAGTTATTTTTCAGCCCTGCAAACTCTCGTTCCAGCTCTTGCCCCTGTGCTCCACATCTGGAGGTGACCACAGACTGAGAAAACAGAACATGGCCTCTGCCTGTCCTCACCACAGTCACTCAATGCTTCAGACGCTCTTCCATGCTCAGGCCCCGCCCTGAGAACCTAACCCTGGGCCAGTACATGCTGGCTAGCACGCTACCCCTGAGCTACTTCCCTGGCCCGACTTGAAACCTTTTCAGTCCTCATCAGTGCCCACCATTCCAAATGTGCTACTTACCTCGCATTTTCCTTAAATGCCTGTTTCGTATTCCAATTTTAATACATTATAAACAGAATTGTACTTTGGAATAACTTCCTACTCTCAAATACTTCCCACCCTAGTCTCATCCTCAACAGCTGAGTGTATCTCAATAGCATTCTATATACCAACCTGTGAGACAATACCCCTTCCCCTTCACTAAAGCAACCCACCTCCAAAACTACACTCCTAATGTCTATTTGCCTCCATTTCAGTGCCAATGACAGTCATCTCAGGTGGCTTTCCCCAAAACATGTTCTCCACATAGGACAATCTCGTTAAAGCACAGGATTCATTTGCATTCCAGATGCTTCCCACTGAGTGGGAGTGACGGAGTCTGAGCCTCTTCGGATGACCAAGCCCTCCTAACATCTGGCCCTTGCCTTCTTTCCAACCTTCTAATCACTTTCCCTTTATTTATCATGCTGCAGCCACAAAACCTGTTTTGCTGTTCTCCAGATACACTAAATTAGTTCCAGCCATAGCTGCCTCACATTAGCGGTTTTCTTTTTGCCTGGAACATTCTTCTCAAGGATTTGAGGATTTGTACATGGCTGGACACTTCTGGTCATCAGGGTTTCGGTTTCCTCGGCTATGGTTTCCTTGCTGAGTCCGACAGCCATCCATATCCTCCCTTACCGCATCTCTGACATTTGCTCACCATCAACAGCACTTAATATTTATTTACTGTGTCCCAGCCAGGCTGTGAGTTCCATGTGAGCACAGCATTTTTCTTTGTTCCCCATCTGTCTCCAATATTGCAGAAAAGAATCTGATACACAGTGGATGCCGGAAGGACAAAACAGATACAACTTAACAGACAAAAACCAGAAGGACGGAGAGATGGTTCGCAGTTAAGAACACGTGTAGCTCTTCAGAGAACTGGACCCCAGGTCCCAGCACCCACATCAGGCAGCTCACAACTTCCTGTAACTCTACCTCCAGGGGCTCTGACCCCCCTCTGTCCAAAACAGTACCCACGCACATATGGCATATGTACACGGAAACACACATACACACAAATAAAAATACATATGTTTAATTACATTGATATAGCAGTTTGAATGAGAATGTTCCCCATAGGCTCATATGTAGGTGTATATACACCCATATAGGTGAATGCTTAGTCACCAGGGTGTGTGAATGATGAGGAGGTGTGGCCTTGTTGGAGGAGGAATGGCATTGTTGGAGGAAGTTGGCTTTGAGGTTTCACAAGACATTAAGCTCTCTGTGTGTGTGTGTGTCTCTCTGTCTGTCTGTCTCTGCCTCTCTGGTCAGGATAGAGATCTCAACTACTGTTCCAGTGCCATGCCCACCTGCATGCCACCATGCTTCCTACTATAACAATAACAGACTAACCCTCTGAAACTGGGGAAGCAAGCCCCAATTAAATAAACTCTTCATTTATAAGAGTTGTTTTGCTCATGGCATTTCTTTACAGTAATAAAGCACTGACTAAGATGGCTGAATATATACTATTTCACCTGTTACCCATATTCTATGCTTTCTAATAAGCTCAATTTCTAGATGAAGACAGTGTATACAGTTTCTTTAGTAAAGTTCAATATTTTCTAATGAACTCACTTGGGCTTATACAATTGACACTCACGGTCACCATGCAATCTTGAAAGAAAGATTAATTATATTCACATGCTACCCATATTTATGAAAGATGAAACCCTAACAGTTTGGAAACAACATATAATTCAATGCTTTGCAAAACTTACCCTCTGATAGCACTGGGGAAGTGTATTTTCCAACGAGGGAGGAGTTCTTTGCATTAATATTCCAATAGACTCTCTTAAAAGTGGAATAACACTAAGGGGAAAAAACAACTTTATTAAGCCACATTTTAACAATCTCTGTTTGCAACATGGTAATAATATACTTCTTTAAAGAACAGAATACAACTATTTAGAATTTCAGGAAACAATAACCAACTGGTGTTGTTCTACATTTCTCATAGAATCAGTAATCTATTAGAGTAAAGGAGCTGGAGAGACTACGTTTATTAATATAGCTGTTGATCCATCTAGTGTTTCTTAATCTGGTTATTTCCTAGTCTTAGCTCTAAAAGTGCGTGTGCGTGTGTGTGTGCGTGTGCGTGTGCGTATGGTATGTATTCATGCACCTGTGCTCTGGGTACCTAGGAAGTTTGATGAGGGCTTCAGATCCTCTAGGCTGTCAGTTTTGAGTCATCCAATGGAGAAGCTGGGCACTAAATCCTGGTCCTCTGCAAGAGCAACAAGTGCTCAAACCACTGAGCCCATCCCCCTAGCCCTGTATGTCACAGTTTCATTATTTAAAATTTGGAGTAGGCTGTTTACTCCCACAGATGAGTGAGGGCACCTCTAGGAATGGATCGCAAAGACTTGCACAGGAGATCAGCACCTAATGCTCAAATTACCACTTTAGGCTATTTGGATGACTCTGTGTACACAAGCTATTAACAGCACAGAGGTAAGGGGGGATGGCTAGTGCAGTGACCCCGGAATCCAGCTAGATACCAGATTCACCTTGAAGTTAATTTGCTTTCAGCTCTAACAGACTGACATCAGATACCTAAGGAAGAACCAGGTCTAAAGGTCTGCAAAGCTCTATAGGTGATTCCAGTAAGCCAGAGGGTGACACTCTGCTCATCTGTTGACTATAGATGGAGGGGAGAGGTCAGAAACAGCTTCACTGCCTTTAACAACTGAAACCACTGCTCACTTTTAATCTTATGCAATCTCTAAATGTCAAATATAGAATTCTCTTGGGAAAAGCTACCGGAGGGGACTTCGGGAATTCATGCCTGGGATCCTTCAGCACCTCACAGAAGAGTCGAAGTGGAACTGCGCCTTAAGGATTCATGCTATCTCTGAGAGATGAGGAAAAGAAACACTAATGCAGACCGAAAAGAACAGGGGCTCACCATCACATTCACAACTGTGCCTAAAGGATCGTGATATCTTGCCAGGTGAGAAGGAAGAGGAACTACTAATGCAGACTAATGCAGACCAAAAGGACAGGGGCATTGTCTTGCTCACCATCATATTCCCAAGGAGGCCTAGTAAAGTGCTGGTCACCCAGTGTGCTCGTGATAAGTGTTGGTTGAATGACTGAAAGATACAGATACCAAGCATTTTAGAATCTAGATTAAAGGGACACAGAAAAAGAATTAGAAGTCTATTTCCAACTTTTAAGATTGGTTCTTGACTAAAGAAGACTAGCAATGGGAACAAAGACAGAAGGAGAGTTAAACAGGCAGAGATAACTGGTATCTTACAATAGAGTGAGCCACAATGACAGCCAGGCTGAGGACAAGGCTAGATTACTAAAGGATGGAGGCAAGGTAGCAGCAAGGACGACAGTTTCAACATGGACAGGAGTCAAAAACATTTGTTTAGTCAGACAGCAATAAGAACCAGGAACTGAACACCACCTGTGACTCCTTCTTAACCTGCATAGCCTTTGTGCTCTAGGAATTAAAATGCTGTCCTGACAGTTATTAATTAACTAGTTCACCCTGCTCCATAGCCACAGTGACTTCCAAATCTCTCACCTGGATAACATCAGCCTCCTAAGTGTTCCTTGGTATCTAATCTTACAGCCTCTAAGTCCACTTGGTAGGCAGCTTCAAAGATGGCTCTCAAGCCCCTTAGGATACATGTTCCCATGTGGTCTTCACTCTAAACTGTTTAGGTTAGACAGAGACCTAACAACGTAGTACTATCAGGTACTGAGTAGGAGAAGTGGTGAAGTGCTGTTTCCTGATCAGCCTCCATACTCTGGCTCCGACCTAACTTCCGCCCTCTCTCTCTCTCTCTCGCTCCCTCAAAGCTGCCATACTGTGAGCTCCTGTACAAGAGACCTATGGGGCAAGAGAAGGGACACCTGTAGAGAAACTAGAATCCAGTCCTCCAGAGCCAAAGAACAGAAGTGCGTCAGCCACTGCGCGAAGGGCTTTGTTTTCAGCTTGACCCTGCAGTGACTGCGGCCTGGACGGACAACTTGACTGCTGCCTCGTGAGAGCTCTCAGTCAGCCGTGCCCACAGCCTCCTGAGCTACAGAGACCAGGTGATAATAATGTATACTCGTTACTAGATTTCTGTGGGACCTGTGTATGAATCCATACATAACAACTGCTTTCTATAGAGTTATGAGGCTAACCCACATAAAACAAGCACTTGATCCTACCTGTCCCCTACTAAAGGCTGGGTCAAAGCTCTCCACTTCCTAAGGGATGAAATGTAAGCTCTTTAACATGGTAATATTTCAGGGGAGAGGAAGGAGGTCTCTAATCCCCTCTACCTTTCCCTCCTCTCAATCCCTGCTCCATAATTTTTAAGTTCTTCAAAAATGCTTTCCTTGACCTTGTGCTGTTCATTTCTTTCAAGCTTTGGCTAATACTATAATCTCTGCCTAAACATTCTTAAGTGGGCTTTTTGTTCCACTTCTAGTATTTCTTTAAGCCTCAAGTCTGACTTCCTTTGGGGTACACTTCCTGATTACTAATTGTCCTCTGAATGATGAGATGGCCACTCTCTGCTCCTATAAAAGTATGGATGATGTGGGGCATGGTGCGCATGCCTGTAATCCCCGCACTCTAAGGCAGGCCAACGTGGGATGCATACATAGAAAGACTGTCTAAAAAGGAGGGGAAAAATTAATGGTATCTATGGAGTTATATTGTAAAATTATCAAGTTGTTTATATATATGTATGTATATGTACATATATTCAAACATAAATCATAATCTATAAAGTACTTCTCAGCATATATACATATATACATATATATGTACTTAAATGCATATATATGCTGAGAAGTACTTTATGGATTATGACTTAAGTTTGTGTCCCCAGCATTTCAGTGTTTGATATATAAATATTTATGGAACCTAATTTGCAGCTAATTCCACTAAACACTAACCCTTTTAGAACACATGAAATTATTAACAGTGAAAAAGTACTCGTGCAGACAGTAAAGGCTGAGTAAGTAAAACCCACGGGAACGGAAAAGGCACCTCCACCAGAACACGTCACAGAAGGAAGAAAATACAAACAGAAGGCCGTCCTGCAAAACAATGCAGGCTGCTCCAGGCCTTCCATAGGTCAGAGAAGGCTGTGAAGGAAAACCAACTAGAGAGGAATTAGTGAGCTTGATAGTTAAGAACACTGGCACCCACGCTGAAGGGCAGCACTCGTGTCTACTGCACACTCGTGTCTGTCTACTGCACACTTGGTCCTGTCTATTGCACACTTGGTTCTGTCTACTGCACACTCGTTTCTGTCTACTGCACACTCATGTCTGTCTACTGCACACTCGTCTCTGTCTACTGCACACTTGTTTGTCTACTGCACACTCGTTTCTGTCTACTGCACACTCGTTTCTGTCTACTGCACACTCGTTTCTGTCTACTGCACACTCATGTCTGTCTACTGCACACTCGTCTGTCTACTGCACACTCGTCTCTGTCTACTGCACACTCGTGTCTGTCTACTGCACACTCGTCTCTGTCTACTGCACACTCGTTTCTGTCTACTGCACACTCGTGTCTGTCTACTGCACACTCGTTTCTGTCTACTGCACACTCGTTTCTGTCTACTGCACATTTGGTTCTGTCTACTGCACACTTGTTTCTGTCTACTGCACACTTGTCTCTGTCTACTGCACACTTGTCTCTGCCTATTGCACACTTGTTTCTGTCTACTATACACACTGTTAAGAAATCGATAAAGACTCCTTGGGTAAAATAAAGGAGTCCCCCAAAGAAATGAAGTGACTACAGTTCATTTAATCCGTACTTTTTGTTTTCTTCAGTAGGTCTTCATTTCTCAAGAAAAGGAAAGGGTGAGTCAGAAAAGGCTTTACCTATTTACAGGGCTAACCATCACCTTCCCTGTTCGGCTCTTCTAAGAAAACTGGAATGGCCAGTACATCACAGCAAAAACCTCACCGCAGCATACAAATATGCCGCATGGTTTTCCTAACAATTATCTGAAATGGTGTCAGAATGTCAGCTGTAGGAGCTGTGGTTGGACACGCAACTGCTGGGGAAAACCACCTGCTCACTCACAGAGGGAGATACAATTCAGAACCAAGGTCATAACTAAGGTCATATTTTTTTTATGTCCATAAGACATAAAAAAAAAAAAAAGTCGGGCTGGAAAGATGGCTCAGCAGGTAAGACCACTGACTGCTGTTCCTGAGGTCCTGAGTTCAAATCCCAGCAACCACATGGTGGCTCACAACCATCTGTAATGAGATCTGACACCCTCTTCTGGTGCGTATGAAGACATAATAATAAAATAAAAAAAAAAGTCCATAGCAATGCCAGCTTTTGCCGTTTAAAATTGTGTTTAGCTCAGGAGTTTCTGCCCATATTTTTCTGATTAACTATCATAACAGGGAATCATAAAACAGATTTTAGCATGGACCTATCTAGCCATAATGAAAGGATATGGAGGAAAAGACAAGCTTAGCAAATTCCTGACTGAGCTAAGGATTAGAGCTGCACCCAAACCCTACAGGGAAAGGAAAAGTAAGCATTTGGAAACAATTAGAGGCTCGCTTCTGGTTGACGAGCTCAATTCTAGCTTTCATCATGGAACTCCATTTTCCTCTCATAAATGAAAAGGGGTGATGACTCATTAGGCAAGAATTTACCAGTAATACAGACTAATGGTTTCATTTCTCAAAAGCTGAACATAATTCTATAATCATACAATAAACATAAAATTAATTTCAAGGCCTTTTAATATGTTAAATGAGCAACATTTACTCTTTGCTGAGAGTAATTTGCAATGAAAAATTCAAGTTTTACTTCAGATACAGCTTTTATGGAAAGATTTTTTCACCACATTCCAAAAGTAAATTAAAAAAACTATCAGTAACTATAAATAAAGTAAACTAAGTATCGGGGTTGGTGAGATGGCCCAGCAATTAAGAACATTTGCTGCTCATGCAGCATGAATAGGACCAAGGTTAGTGCCCAGCATCCACATCTGCTAACTAATAACTGCCTAGAGTTGTAGCTCCAGGGGGATCTGATGCCCGCTTCTGGGCCTCATGGACACTTACACAGATGTGTATATACATACAGACACACTTAGATACATATAAATAAAAATAAATTAGTGGAACTGGAGAGATGGCTCAAGGTTAAGAGCACTTGGTACTCCGGCAGAAGACCAGAACCATTTCCTAGCACAACTCTTTAATAACTCTAGAGCATTTAATGCCCTCTTCTGGCCTCCTTGGGTACCAGACATGCACATGAAACACATATACATACTCAAGTGTAGGCAGACACTCATATGCTTAAAAAATAAAAAGAGACATCTTTAAGCCTTTTAAAAACACATATACATTATGAAATTCTGTGAAGAATAATATTTAATTAAAAAAACTTCAGAGCTTAAGTAATTAAGTCTGAGAACAAATATCCAACAATAATTGAAACACAATGGTGTGGTAGCACACACTTTTGACCTCAGCACTTGGGAAGCAGAGGCAGGTGGAGCTCTGAGTTCGAGGCCAACCTGCTCTACATAGTGAGACCCTGTCTCAGATAGATAGATAGATGGATGGATGGATGGATGGATGGATGGATGGATGGATGGATGGATGGATAGATAGATAGATAGATAGATAGATAGATAGATAGATAGATAGACAGACAGACAGACAGACAGACAGACAGACAGATAGAAAGGGAGGGAGAGAGGGAGAGAGGGAGGGGAAAGGGAAGGGAGAACATTGGACTCCCTGGAACTGGAGTTACAGGTGTGGGACCTTTGCAAGAACAGCAAGTCCTCTTAACTAATGAGCCCTCTCTCTAGCCACAGTCAAAACCTTTTAATGGATGGAAGAAGACAAAGACATTAGGTCTCTAGGTACATTTAGACACATAGTTGTATTTAAACAAGTACAATCAACCCATGGTTATGGACTATTAAGCTAGAATTTTATAAACCTAGTAGAGAACAGATCCCTCAAAATGGCCCATCTGGAAATGTAGTTCATGTATAACTATACTAAGTTTCTGGAGCCTGTGATCTAAATCAGTGCCCAGTACAATGAGAGTTTCTTACCCAGTAATAAGACAGTAATAGACACTAAGGAGCCCCTACAGTCATGAAGAGGTTGTCCTTTTCCTTTAGCATCTGGGACATAGTTATAACACTTCAGGTGTTTGCTCTTTGGAACAAAAAAAATCAGCTTATAACATCAAATTAGTAAAGTATAATTTTTTTGTTTATATAACACAATAGTTTTTAAAGTGATTTCATAAAAATTGTCTAATTTCATCCCCTACAACAGCCCAAAGTAACTCTAAGAAATTGTTGGGATCACAGCATTTCAATTGAAGGCACACCTCTGGGGGTCACTGAGACCTACCTCTCCTTTTACAGATGGAAAAACCAACTCAGAAAGGATAAAACAACTGTGGTTTGTTACAGCTGGGTAAGAAGCTGTTAGCGACCCAGGGCCAAGGCTCAAGCATTGGAACTGCTTGAAGCTTCTCTTCACAGTTAGGTATCCTAGGGTCAAGTCCAATTACACTCACCATATTCTCAGGCCCTGGCACAGTGATCGGAACATAGGACACACTTTGCACCTATCTAATTACTTAGTGAACTGAATGAATAACACATCGAATGTATTACCTATTAAAGATCCAAATGAGGGCTGGGGAGATGGTTCAGTGCGTAAAGCAGATGACATGCAAGTGTGAGGACTTTTTTTTGAATCACCAGAAACCACACAGAACACATCTGTAAAACCAGTGAACCTGAGACAAGATGGGAGGCGGAGATAAGTGAGTCTCCGGAGGCTTGTGGGACAGATGGTGTGCGACATGCAGGAGCGAACAACAAAGACACCCAATCCCAAACAAGTTGAAAGGCAAGGATCAACATAGGAGGTTCCTCTCTGACCCCCATATGCATGTACAGTAAGTGTTCACCTGCCTTTATATAAATCACACACACTCTTAGACACATACATACATTACACGTAAACATATGTAAGACAGACACATAAGATAAAAAAATTCAGTTGGTAATGGGGACTACTTGGAATACAGGATATCTTTTATTTATATGACACTGAACCCTTCAAAATAAGAGTCAAGTGCAACAATTCTGTAACTTAAAAAAAAAGGGCCTCTAGTAAATGAAAGGCATTTGGCATTTTATTCTGTGCTTATATACAGGTAGGTGAGAAAGAATTCTATTTAGGAATGTTCAGCATTTTCAGATCTTGATGTATAATTTATTGTCTGTGTTTTGTTTTGCGTATCTGAAATAGTTTCAAGTAGCCACAGCTGCCCTGAGAATCCTTATGCAGCTGAGAACGACCCTGAACAGGCCCCTACCCTCATGTCTCCACCTCCTAAAATTTGAGATTACAATGTCCCACTTCAACTTGTTATGTTATTTTAAAAAGTTAGTTTTTTAGACTTATTTACTTTATTTTTATGTGAATGTGTATTTTTCCTGCATGTATGCATGTGCACCACATTTGTCCTTGGTGCCCAAAGAGTTCTAAGAGGGTATTGGATCCCCTGGTTGTAAGCCACCATATGGATGCTAGAACGAATCGAGTCCCCTGAAACAGCAACAAGTGCTCTTAACTACTGAGCCATCTCTATAGACGCTAACTTGTTCTCTTAATAAAAATTGTTTCCTTCATTTTAATGAATAAGAAACTAATAATCATGTCATCAAACCATCAATATAATTAAAAGGAAATCTAAAAATGCAAAGAGACAACACAGTCATCGAAGGAAACAAAGTTCCACAAAAGACACATAGCTTTACAAGAGGTAAGAATAAATTCCAACAGCACATATTAAACATCAGGAGACAAATATATTGAAATGAGTGAGACCTGAAGGCACCAGTCAATGCCAACAAGTAATGGCTCCTCTCTTGCTCTCCTCTCCATTGGATGATGAGCTCTCTGGAGTCAGTTAACATGAAAAAGAGCGGTAAGTTTGCTGTGGCTGTGCAGGCTGGATTGGTTCTCTGTGTCCTGCTCTGAACTGTGCAGTTGCATGTTGTGAGGGGACCTCAGAAAAGCTCTGAAATCGAGACATGGGTCCACCTTGCTCTGCCTCTGGAGGGCTGGAGTTAAAGACATGCAACACTGTGCCCACCTCCAGGGTCAATTTCTGTGGAAATAGCATTTATATGCTCATCCTGAAGGAATTCGCCTACCACACCACCAAGCTACAGCAGGTGATTCTGGAGCTGTATTCTACCCACATGAGCTTGCAATGATGACTTGTGTGAAGGCATTCTATAGCAGGCTCCCTGCATTTTCCTGAATTCCAGGATATATTAAAGATGCTATAGCATCCCAGCAGAAACTTAAGGAAACATTTATTGGCTACATCTGCAGTATTACGACATAGCAACAACAGATGCAAGCCATCCTCCTGCTTCAGTCCTCTGAATAGCTAATAAGCTGAAGAAGGACAGAGCATCCTACTCAGCTATATATTCCAAGAGAGAATGCATGTTTATGACACTATGGTTGTGACAAATACTCAGAGGATATTTTCAGGAGGTTTTGTGTGTATGTCTACTATTAGGAACAGAGTAAAGTCAATTAAAGCCTTGGATGAAGTTATTAGCCCTATGAAACAGGAATCTAAAGAAAAAAATGGAAAGAAAAGACCCAAGGAGCAAGTCAAGCCGGTGCCTTGGGTACTGAATGAGAACAGACTGTGTACATGAGGTTTTTCTATATTATGAGACAATACTGGGTTTAGAAACAACCACTTTGGAAATCAATTTGTATTTTTTTCTGAAAATTGGGAATTGTTCTACACCAAGACCTAGATATACCACTTCTGTGCATATACCCCAAAGATGCTCCACTATACCAGAAAACACTTGCTCAGCAATGTTCAGAGCAGCTTTATTTATATTAGCCAGAAACTGGAAACAACCTAGATGTCCCTCAACTGAATGATGGATAGAGATAATGTGGCACATCTACACAAAGGACTACTATTCAGAGATTAGAAATTAAAAACATCATGAAATTTGCATGAAAATGCATTCAACTAGAAAAATATCATCATAAGTAAGGTAACCTAGACCCTGAAGAACATATATGCTATGTACTCACTTATAATTGGACATTAGCTACAAAGTACAGGATAACTGGGCTATAATCCATAGTCACAATGAAACTAAGCCAGGAACCTAGCATGACTTTCTCCTGAGAGACTTAGTCCAACACCAGATGAAAGTACATGCATAGAACTACTTCGAAACATCAGACTGAGCTCAGGGAGTCTTGTGAAACAGTATGGGATAGAACTGAGCAAGCTTGAGGGGTCAAGGATACCAGAAGAAGAACTAGACTCAACTAATCTGGGTCTATGACAGTTCACCAAGACTGATACACCAACCAAAGAGCATGCATGGGCTCAACCTAGGCCCCTCACACATTTGGAACAGAGCTACAACTTGTTATTCGTGTAGGTTTCCTAACAGTTGGGTCAGTTTTGTTTCTGACTCTGTTGCCTGCCATTGGATTCCAGTTCCCTAACTGGACTTCCTGGTTGGGTCACAGAGGGAGAGGATATGCTTCTTCCTGATAGGATTGGATATGCCAGAACAGGGGTGTACATATGGTAGACTTTCTCTTCTCTGAGGAGTTGAGGACAGAGTAATATGTGGAGAAACATGCAGTGGTGGGACTTGGAGGAGAGGAGGAAGTGGGCACTGTCATTGTGAGGTAAAGGGATTAAAAAATTAATAAAAAATAAACACATGAAATAAAATGAAAAAAAAAGAAAAAGAGCACACCACAGTAATAAGAGAATGCAAATCTCAAAGGAGTTGCTGTCAAGCTTCCCAACAGCCTTCTTTTGTAGGCAGGCAGGCTATTAACAATGTCCTGATTGGCAGGTTCAAACACACTTGAATAGCACACAACAAATTACAAAGTAGTTATAATCACTTCTACTTTAAAGATGAAAAATTGTGATGCAGAGAGGCAAAGTAGTTTGCTAAAGGTCATTGTGTGAATGGGAAAGGATTGAGGCAGGCCCCACATGAAGTACCCTTAATAGGTCTGAGATGCTACTTTGAACGAAGTCATAGAGATGGCTTTCTAGTTCTTTCAAGGCACCTTTCCCTACAGAAAAGATATGACTTCCAAATGTGGGTGAGGCCTGGACTACAGAAAGAAATGAAGCAGCCCAGAGGCACTTGAATAGTAGAAGACACCTAAGAGGGCCTTGGCAGTGGGCAGTAACAGCAATGAGGGACATTATCATACCTAAGAACTGATCAGAAATGGATCTCCGACCCTCAACTGCTCGGTGCCAACGTCACAGACTGCATATTTGCTAGAAGTAAGGCTCACAAATGAAGCAAGAAGCAAAGAAATCTATTTTAAATTCTTTCCCTAAAAATAAACTGCCCTGAGTGTGTAATAGAGAATCTCGACGTGGGTTTCTAACTAGTGTACTGCACTGGATGCTGGTTCCCCAGAAATGCTGAAGAGTTGTGGATGTGCAAATGAAATCATGTTTTCAAAGGACTAATTAAGCAAAAGAACAAAGTAACCCTGACTGCACTTAGCAGCAGATAATCTTAAGCTACACACAGATTAATAACAAAACCATTAAAACTGAAGACCTAAAGGTCATCCTTTTCTTCTTGCTGCAAGTAAATGAAGACCATGCGCATATGCTTTCTACCTCTTAAATTGTGTTTATTTTCAAAGGCTAAAACTATTGATGATTCTCTAGTCAAAGGTACATCCAGGAGCCACTAGGATCCTCAGAAGGTAAAGGCATTTGCTTGCAAGTCTGGCGAGATGAGTCTGATCTCTGATACCAACATAAAAACTGTTTTCACAAAGTTTTCATCTGACCTCCACATTCACACAGTGGCACACATACTTCACACGTTACACAAATGTACAAAAATAATATAACAATTTACAGAAAGAAATGATATTAAAATTTAAAGTCTCACTTCAAATACCTTCCCTTCTGTCTTCCTAGGGTAGTTATATTTACTTGGTTTGTGTTTTTTCCCCTTCAATGTTTCTTTTCACAAAATATGTATATGTGCCTATTTTCCTTTTTATATAAATGACTGCAGAGCTCTTATAAAATGTATGCTATACATCTCTCTCCTGGAAATAGTGCTTTTTAGAGACTATCTTGTTCTCAGAAGACTGTATCTTGGAAACCATACCACATCACCAGACACCATCTATGTTCTTTTTTAGAACTCCCTTGCACACAACTTCCTTACCAACGAATAGCTTTGCTATTTCCAATATTTTGCTTAGAAACAAACAACCACAAGAATAATTTTATGAATATATCTTTTTATGTTTTTGCCAATTTACCTCTGGGAGGAGAATTGGTTGTCCACAAATGCCAGTATCTTAAACATTTCTCTTTACAGAGACAATTCTTATTCCTATCATCAGTATATTAAAAGGCCTATTCTGCCCACATCATTACTACAAGACTGGAAATTTATCCTGATCAGTAAGACATACAGTCTTATTGCAGTTTGAATCTGTCTTTGTTCTTGTTGCTGTTTTATGAGTGAGACTGAACTACTTTTATAAGTCATTTGTAAGTTGAAGAGATATGGTCACTGTCTCTAGTGCAAGTCCGAGACCTGGGTTCAATTCCCAGGTCCCACACAACAAAAGGCAGATGTGGTGCATACCTGCAGTTCCAAGGCCAAGGAGGCAGAAACAGGCACATTTCTAGAGCTTGCTGGACAGTTGGTTTAGCCTATCCAGACATGTGTCTAAGAAAAACAAGGGTTGCCAACTAGCCTTGAACATAAGTGTACATATGCATCCAAACTCACACAAACATTATACACATGAATATGTGTATAGCCATATCATTTGTAGCATACCTTTTTGTTAGTCTTTTACAATTGTTTCTGGCTTCCTGAAGATTAAACCACAGGCCTCATATTTATGAAGAAAGTATTCTACTAACTGAGCTACATGGTTTCCAGTTTAATTTTTCTTCTTAGCAGCTGTCTCTATATCAGTCATATTTATCCAAGTTGATTATGCCTTTTGAATTTCCTTTTATGTTTTTCCTATGCCAGATTTTATTACATATAATTATATTCCATATAATTTATTTATTCTGTGTGCTTGTGTGTGGTTGCACAGGTGTCACAAAGTGTGCATGGTGCTCACAGGACAACTTATGAGGGTTGGTTTTCTTCTTTCACCATGGAGGTCCTAGAATGGAATTCAGGCCCTCAGGCTTGGTGGGAAGCGCCTTTAGCTGAGCCATCTTGTCCACCATCCCCCACACGACTCACCTCACCCACCATTTCTTTCTAGGTTTGAGTCACAGCCATCACTAGTACTATCATGCAGCGAAGTCACTCAGTTATGGCTTCTTCTAGTGCTAATACGCTTTTGCATTTTACTTTTCTGGTTCAAAGCCATTGGCAGCTTCTCCAGGTCTAGAATATAAAGTACAATTCTAAGTGTATCTTTTTCCACATGGCAATGCCATTGTTAAAAGGCATCTTTTATTCCTGATCTAGGTTACTGCATTTCCACAGAAACTGCATTTGCTTCTGGACGTACTGATCTGAAGCCCAAGTTAACCTGTTTTTTCAGGCTTGTCATT
The DNA here is from genome assembly GCA_036184795.1 of Tokudaia tokunoshimensis. Lineage (NCBI taxonomy): Eukaryota > Metazoa > Chordata > Mammalia > Rodentia > Muridae > Tokudaia > Tokudaia tokunoshimensis. The sequence goes on along the minus strand of BTHU01000003.1, from coordinate 44,687,533 downwards.
TTTAGTTACAAAGTCTACATTTTATGCTTGTTTTCCCTTACCTAGCTTACAATCAACTTTTACTAACTCTTCTCCAGAGATGGAAGGAAGGAAGGAAGGAAGGAAGGAAGGAAGGAAGGAAGGAAGGAAGGGAGGGAGGGAGGGAGGGAGGGAGGGAGGGAGGGAGGGAGGGAAGGAAGGAAGGTCCACTGCATTTGTCCAAATGTCTCTTTGGCATCTCTGGCAATTATTTCATGGTTTTCTCTCTCCATTGTTTAATATGACGAATAATATGTGTAAACTCTGTAATAATGAATCATCTTTGCGTTCTTAGAATGAACACAAATTGTACATGATTTCCAGAATACTTTTTGAAAACAGCACTGAATGTTCTAAATCATAATAAATCTACAATTGAATAAATATCAGATAATTCTTAACTCCTGTAGCTTGAAAATCATTTCACAAGCTACAAATCTGGGGCCTCCAGGGATGGATTTGCCCATCACTTCTGGTGGCTCTGACAGACACTGAAGAATGATGCCATTCCGTTGATTTATTTTAAGGAAGCAGCATCGCACTACTGTGTAACAAGAAAACATCTGGAGACAATACACACCCCACACAAGAACACGAAGTGGAAGAGTGAAGGCAGGCAGAGACCCCAAGAAGTGCTTGGTACCCGCACTCTTCTGCGCTCATCTAGTCAGCTGTTCACCAGCCACTTGTCTACACTGACGAATCCTAGCTCTTGTCTAGGTATGGGGCTGGACATTTAGAATACAGCAGAGAAAAGAAAAGTATGAGTCACATACCTTAAAGTAACCCTAGGCGAATCACTCAGATATATAATCCCCCCTTCTCAAGTGTGTGGAAAACCCAAGGCTCGCTTCAATGCAATGGAATACAACTAAGGCGAAGTGAATTTAGGATGTATTTTAAGGTTCAAATATGTTGATTTTTATTTAGTTCATCAAGGAAAAAGCCCTGGGTATGCCTGATTTGATCAGAGCCAAGCCCTTAAGAGAGGGACAAGAGTGCTGGCTGAGGTCAGCTGCTCCCCTGCCGATGTTGAAGAAGCCACTATGAGCTCAACAGCTGCAGGTTCAGGATTTCTGCTGACAACCACACAAGCCTGCACGATGACCCTGAGCCTCAGAGGAGGCCGTAGCCCCAGCCAACACATTAGTTACAGCTTTGTGAGGCCTGAGCAGAGAAGGCAGCTGGGCTATGCCCAGAATACTGATCATGGAAACTGTGAGATAACTATCCGGCCTGGGACAATCCGTGGAGTCTGCCATTCCCCACAGCTCCCTTCCTATTTCACGGTTAAGTCTTCAGCCACTTCACAAAGACAGATCTCATCCATCCCAAATAATACTGCAGAGAACTATGCCAGGATTTCAAATCTTTGGGATAGGAAAAAGGGAAAATATGAAATAGAGGCATCTTATAAGCCTTTAATTAAAGCAACAAAAGTAAGGTACAGTTTTATGCTTTCGCTATAATTACTCATGAAAGAAAAGTGGTCATAAATGGGGAATTCTACATTAGGGTTGTCTGGATTTGGATCTATGTATATACATTTATATTTCATTAACGACCTCCCCTCCTTTATCTGCCAGATCCTGACAAAGAATGCATCACTTTTGAGGGAAGAATGAGACTTTTGCTAAAATAACAATAAAACTCTGTACTTCTGGCAGTGTTATTTATACACACAGAGCTTACAAGGTTTTAATACAGCTTCTAACACAGACTCAATTCTCTCGTCTCTGCAGGTCAAATCTAAAACAGCCTCGGCTGCCTTCATTTAAACTATAATGTCAGATTTGTTTGATATTTAGTAATCTTTGTCCTCTGGTTCTGAAAACTCACTTTACTTCTCCGAGCAATCTACAGTATGTCAATTCCTATCTTCCATTATTATCCTTGGCTTATAATAGGCTGGAAGTATATCCTATGTCAACAATCTGTGAAAAGGCATTTAATCACATAATCATGAAACTTACAAAGCAACAACAACAAAATTCACATTCATGCATCCATTCTGAGCAGAACTATAACCTAAGCCTCCCAGTCCTCAGCCTAGGTCTCCAGATTTCAAAACACACTGTGAACAAAGTCCACCAGTGTCAGGCTGAGGATGAGAGTCCCATTGTACTGATGCGTCTAACTACTGACACCCTGCTTCATAGAGCACCACTGTTTTAGAAAGCGGGGATGATCAATTCAGAGGTGTAAGTAGTTAGGAACAGGGGGAGCTTTTGAGAATCCTCAGGACTGACAGGAAACAGGAAGAAGGGAATCATAGATTAGAATACTATGACTAAAGGCACAATGAAGGCAACCAAGTGCATTTCCCATAAATAACAAGCTAAAGTGTGGGGTTATGCACAGAAACTACGATGGAAAACAACTCTAGCCTGATAAGAGCATTTTGATCCTACGAGAGTTATTCTGGAGGCATCAGTAAGGTACTCATAGGTTTAAAAACTTTCTGAAATGTCTACTTAATAAAATCAGTAGACCAATACTTACCTTGTTATGTGAGTCAACTTTTCATTACTATAACAAATAGACCAAGCTACCAAACTATAAAGAGAAAAGGTTTATTTTGGCTCACAGTTGTCACAGGCAGAGCCATTGTTTTCAGGCCCATGGCAAGGCAGCACTTTATGGCAGACTAGGATGGCAGTGCAAATCCACTTACTTCATAGAGAGCCAAGGAGCAAACACAAGAGAAGGGGCCAGAGTCTCACTACTTCCTTCAAGAACACACCCCCAGTGATCTGAGGACCCTCAACAGGCTGTACCTGGTTGCACCATCTCCCAGTTGTGCTCCAATCAAGACCAAGTCTTTACCACATGGACCTTTCTCTGGGTGACACTTCAGCTCCAGAGCACATATATGGGTTTTTTTTTTCATGGTGTGTGTGTGCATGGGTGTGTGGGTGAGCAGCTCTATCCATGTGACATCTGACTTTAGGACAGAGGAAAACAATACGACGTGTCTGATGCTGAAAGGGAGATGGACTACTGAGAAGCTCACATGGGAAGACCACCTCATTGAATTCTTTTCAGTCTGAATCATTTTACATGTGTGGCTCATTGTTTCCCTCAGCAAAGAATAAGCACTTGAAGAGGAGTTAAAGTGACTCTGAACCTACAAACCGCTCGTGTTTTAAAGTATTAACTAGCTGTTTAGAAAAAAAAACCACCATTTCCCCCCCAGGAAAAACTGCAAGGTGAGTGGGCTCTGGGTGGGCTTGTAACACACACACACACAGCGTTAACATCTGATGGTAAACAATGGCATCTAAGCTACCAATGTTCTTTAAGGGAAACTGAGCGTCAAATGAAAATAAAACTCACTCCTGCACTGTGATCCTATTAACCCAAACCCTGATCCCTCCTCCTGTCCAGGACACAGCCCTGTCCTTACGCAGCTAATTCACACTTTACATTTACATATACTAACAATTGAGGGGTGTTTATGATCTGTCTCTGTCTCTCTCCGTCCTCTGTGTGTGTGTGTGTGTGTGTGTGTGTGTGTGTGTGTGTGTGTGTGTGTGTGTGTGTGTGTGTGTAGGGGGGAAATGGGTAAGAACAGAGTATGCTGAAGAAAAAATTTCTAAATATACTCATTATGGTTTACAGACAAAGGCAAAAACTGATCGAATTAGTGTTCTATCCTCAGAATATAAAAAAGATGATTAAGTAAAACCACTGCATGTTTGTTACATGGTAGCATTACATAATAGACTCTTTTCTTTTCAGCTCTCCTAAGTCAATGCTATGTTTCTTTCAATATTTGTAGAGACCCTTTCTGCCAACATCTCCTAACTTGGGTTCTTTGTATGCACCACTAAACACACGCATGACCAAAGTGAGGGCCACTTAGTTCCCCAAGAATAACACAGGCCCAGCACTTTCTAATGTGCAGGTGGGAAACACTAAGTACCTGTAAATAGGTGCCTTACATACTCAGACTTTCCCCTGAAAGCTGGTTGGTAAATGGTAGTAGATCGATCAGCCAATGTAACTCTTGGGGAACAGTGTCCAAGTCGTTCATTTTCACAAAATGAAAACTTATACAAGCAGCAGATACAATTCTGAGAGATTGTTTTCTTCTGCCTTACATTGCCCAAAGAATAGTAAATGTAGCCACTTGAAAGGCAAACCACAACGGAAACTGTTAGGGAACGCCTAAAAACATTTCTGAAAAAGATAAAATGCTACATACAATCTTATATATGACTATATGAAGATAAAGTAGCTTGCTATGTGTGCCTTTTGCTCATTATAAAACACAAATAATTGGAATCAATTAAAGTTTGCCAAAACTGGCATCCTGGTCAAATCATGTGTGTGTGAGCAATGACTGATCAGTTGCTTTGGAGAATGCCACCTGCAAAGTTTGTTTTCTTCACGCTCTTACCTCTAATTATGACTAGTGCTTGTCATCGCTGAAACCTTTAAATCTGCCTTGAAAGTGAATATTTTCCCTTAACATGATAAGAAATAAACATATTATTTAAAACTTCTTATACAAGACAGGAGGGCATTCTTTTGCCTACAAAGCTCTTATTTGTACATCTACACGACTACGTTTTTGTTTTTAATAAGTACAAAACACAATAAGGATGATAACTAGAAAACTCCAGAAAACTGATGATAGTAATAAAAGTCTAGCATGCTTCAGAGGCACTCTGTAACAACACGCACCGCTGTGCTCTGCTGTGTACTCTCAGCAAGCACAGGGCTCCCTTTTATTCAAGTGGTGAACACAATCACGCGGGCAGTGGGCTTTAGAGTTTGCAATGGCACAACCAACTTCCCCGGCTTTCTCCTTCCTTTCAGGGCCAGCTTCCTCATGGGAGGAGAAGGGAAAGAAGCACTGTAAACCGCACCCGCGAGCCTTTTCCAGGAACTAATATCATTCTCTCTCTGCAGCTTCCAACCCAGCTCCTTACTGAGAAACAAAAGTCACCACAGTACAAACCAGTTTTGCCCAGAAATTCTCACTCCCCATTGCTTGGGCCAGAAAATGTTGGGAGAAAACCAACTATGGGAAATGGCCTTCACTGTCAAAGGGAAAACTGAGTCTGTCTAGATGAGAAAGGACAGAGCAGGTTCCCAAAACACACTTTACCTGAACAATATGGCGCAGAGAACATGCAAAGATTGGAAAGAAAAATACTCTTTTGTTTTCTTGCTCTGTAACCCAGGCTGGCCTCAAACTTGAAGTCTGCTCTCTCAGCCTCCTAGGAGCTAGGATCATAGGTGCCTGTCTCCATGCCCAGAATCTACAGGCGCAATAATATACCAGAAGGTAAGTCTTGTGAGTGGAATGGAACTCCCTCTATGCCCCTATTGCTGAGCATGGTGTTCGTCATACAAGCACAGGTTTTACAGGAAAGGTAATACTGAGTTGGCACTTTAGATAAAGTGTAAGATTTCTCAGGTAGGTGACGGGGAGGCAGGGGTGGGGTGGGGGACTCCTCACTTACTCTTTCTACTTTAGCTCACTGCTCACCCCACATACTCCCACTGTACACACACCTCCTACATTCTTGGTCACTACCCTTCAGTCACTGAAGAGCTGAGCACCTGGCCTTTTTGACCTGCCACTTCTACTGCTTTCTTGCCTTACTCTTGGTTTAGGTATCCATGTGGACCACCCATCCTTTGGTCTCTATACAATGCTCTTTTCCTCCACCTCGCTGATTATAACTCAGACCTTGGCTCTCGATTTTAAGCACATCACATCTACTTTTATTTTATGTGTATGAGTGCTCTGCCTGCATGTAAGCACCTGTGTGTGTGTGTGTGTGTGTGTGTGTGTGTGTGTGTGTTGTCATATTTTAGAAGGCTGAGTGCATGAACATGCAGAGTGTAATTTGTGCTGGTTAACAACTCCTAAGCAGGGGCTCATTCAGTTAACTTCCCTCTCTTATAATCCCTACCTTGCTCCCTGTCACAGTAGCACTCATCCGGCAAAACTGCACATCTAGTAAACCCAATTCTTTGTATCATACTAGTTGTTTTTATACTAAGTTCATGACCACAAACCTCAAAGTGGGTCCCGGGTGCTGCCCGGCAATCATGCTTTCCACTTTACAGTGGAAGGCTCTGAAGGGTCCGACTGTGGCTCTGTCCTCCGCCCCCCTCCCCCGACTTCTCTTGATGCTCTCAGATCAGGTTTTCCTTCTCACCACCTTCCCCAGTGTCTGCTCTAAGTGATCAATCTCCCAAGAGCATTTGATGGGTTGCTTATTCCTTCCTGTTGAGAGCACTTTCTCTGGAAGGCCTCGAGTGTGTTCACGGCTCTCCTGCCTCACTGTACCACGCTGTGCTTGTCCTATTATTCCTGGTATACCCATTTGCTTTACTGACTTCCCGGTGGGGGTAAAGGATTTGCTATATTGAGCTGAGTAGGTACCATGGCATTTGCGGAATGACTTTCAGATACACTGTAGTTATTCACTGTCTCAAAGAGGTAAGATTTTAATAGCTGCATCATACATTTCAGTAGCTAATTGTATTATGATCAAGATGTCTCCATTTCTCAATATGTTAAGTATATGGAAACTAAAAATTTTTGGAACCTGGACAGTAGGACACAAGAATAAAAAGGAGTTGTACTTGTGATGACTGAGGCTGCTCAAAGCACTATACTAAAAAGGGAACTGCTCCTAAGCCAGTTTCAGAAGGACAGGGCCACAGTCTACAGGACACTTCCAAGGAGAAGGCAGGAGTGGTGTGGTGGCACTGCTGCCAGCTGACCGCTGGCTGTGACTTTACACAGCTCTGTGTTAGCTGAGCGATGACAGTAATCAATCCCGCATCTACACACCCCCCTCCCATGGGGAGCCTTACACGAGTGCCTAACACAGCATCTCAGACCAGCAGTGAGTAGAGCACAGCTGGCATCTATAGTGCCTTCAGAAGGGAGGGAAGCACCACTTTTCCAGTCTTCTCAGTGACAACTCCATCCGTCCTCGGTAAGAGCTTTCGGCACTGCCGTGGCTCCTACTCACTTTGCCCTGACCCACACATCCACAGCCACGGGCAAATCTCTTTAGTTCAAGCCCACTTTCTGGCTTTATCAGGTCTCTGCACTGCTGGATTGGATCTAGCCTCTATGGCCTCGCCCCCGATCCGTCATAGAGTCTTCTAGATGCTCTACTTGTTTATCCGTGTAACTCTTGCAACCTAGGTTAAAATAGCTTCTTTCTTTTTATCTTTCTTTTCTTTTATTTATTAGAGTCAGGATCTCACTCTGTAGCTCTGTGTAGCTTAGAACTTGCTACGTAAACCAAGTTGACCTCAAACTCACAGAGATCTGCTTGCCTCTGCCTCCCAAGTGCTGGGATTAAAGGTGCCACCATGCCCAGTTAAAAACTATTTTTAAAAAATCAAATGGGGAGACTGGAAAGATGGCTTTGTGGCCAAGAGCACTTGTTGCTCAGTTCCCAGCATCCATTTGATGGCTCACACTATCTTAAAATTCCAGTTCCAGGAACTCCGACAAGCTCTTCAGACCTCAACAAGGCACCAGGCATACATGCAGGTAAAACATGATACACAACCATACACGCAGGTAAAACACTCACGTGCATAAAATAAAATAAATTTTAAAAATACAAATCAGGGTAGGAGGATGCAGATGAGTGGCGGGTACCCGCCAAACACGCTCAGGCTTTGGCTTGGTCCTCAGCACTGCAAACAAAATATATAGACCAAGGGTCACTCTACTATGATTTCCCACCGCACATGAAATTAAATCCAATCTCCAAGTCCTGTAATTTTCCCTTGTGTATTTCTTCAACTTCACCCAAACCACTCTTCTCTTCCTCCCTGGGCCTCAGCCACACTGGCCCCCTTTAGGGCAGCTGGGGCTTTTTTGCTGTTGTTGTTGTTTTTAACCAACTGTCTCTAGGCTGGAAAGCTCTCAGTGACTAACAGTTAGGTCTGCAGACTTCCTTTATCATTCAATCGCAGCTGACATCTCAGTGGCCAGCATCAAGTCCTACCTTAGCTCTGCACAATACAAATAATCATATCAGAGGAAACATTAATGTATTGATTTGACTATCTCTCCCCTATGGTAAAATTAAATCAAAATAGTAGGGATGTAAAAGCCAATAAAAGAAGCTACTTGAGGAAGATGGCATATAATGATTTTTTTTAAAAAATTTATTAGACATCACGGCAAGACAAGTTCATTGTATGAATATGAATTTATCTATTATTTATTTTTTGTTTGTATAATAAATGAGTAAGAAGATAGTAAAGAAAAAAATCCGATTTGGAAATGAAAAATCTAACTCTTTAGGGTGAAAAAGCCTAAGTTCTTCCAACTCAAATCTGTAGTGTGCCAACTCCTTTGCCAGGAGAACCCTATGGTCACTTTACAATAGCAGGGCATCGATTTGCCCACAGAGCTACAGAGAAACATAAGCAGACTCTGGACAGAGTGCTAAATGCTTTGGAAGGGGACTTCAGTAGAGGTGCTACAGGGAAGGACTCCACACAGCTTGGAGGGCAAATCAGGAAATGTTCCCTGAAGGGTGATGCTTCCTAGGAAGGAGGTGGACTTGAGGTGCACGCATCTATAGGGCTGAGGGAAAGGGTATACCATTAAATGCAGGAAGAGTGAAAGAGGAGACATGGACAGGAATGCTCATAGTGTATTTAGGAAACTGAAAAGAAACAACTCAATGGAGAATACAGAGAATGGAGGTGGAGCAGAGAAGGAGAGAGGGGGAGGTTAACAGAATTAAACAATATCAGGAAGTCTCATTAAGGATTTTAAATTTTATTCTGAGAGAAAGAGTCAGAGAAGGATAAGATAATTGCAGTATATCACATAATCTGCATCAAAGAAATGTTACTGCGGCATAACAAGTCTAGCAGAAGACAGAGGGGACAAAGAGGTCATTACACCAAACCATAACAGCAAGGGCCAGAGTTCTGGTGACAATGAGTGGAGACAGAGCAAAGGGAATACTAGGGTCACACTGTTAAAGAACCATTAGGAGCAACTAAGACTATAACACACAACACAACCAAGTGCGCTGAAGACACCCACAGCAAGACAGGAGTCACAGAAGTGAGCAAGTCTCTCAGGAGCTGGTAACATCCAAGCGAATTCAAGGGAGTATGGTAAGACCTCCAAATGAGGAAAAGGCATTCCAAGCTTCTAAACACCACCTGGTTCCTTGTGCAAATAGTGAAGGAATAATCTGCATGTCTAAAATATATGTCTATTTTTAGGGCAGAAACTGAAAAACAACCACTTCTAACTTTAGCACTGCAATGCCACGGCGATCTACTCCATCAATCTTTGTCAACGCTGTTATAAAGTCTCACAGTCTTATTTCTCATCTGCGTTCATCTCACTACAAAAGCTTCTACTGACAGTAGAAGATACAGAGAAATGATAATACTCCAACTGAGGCATATTATACAAGTTTTAAAATAATCAAATGCAGCAAGATAAAAGAATGTACTTCTACTTTTTAAAATGAAGCCAACAATAAGGTGTGGTTTAGGACAAAGGATTGTAGATGATAACACTATTAACTACACAACGCACTGCAGCAAGCGGTCGTTGCAGAAGGACGTGCCTACACAGCCTTCATAAAGCACCAGCCCTACAGTAGGTGAGCAAACGAAAAGAACAATAAAATGGCAGAATTCAAGGTGGTTGAGGCAGGGGCAACACTGACACTAGGGTCTGACACCGTCAGATCTAGATATAAACTATAATATTATAGTTAATGTAGCTTACATTACCAAGATTTTATTCTATCGAGTGTATGGTTTAAGATTTGAATTATGATCAATGACTTAAATGTCAAAAGTCAAAAGGAAATGTTAAAACTCCAGGCAAGATATAAATGGGAAACGCATGAAAATGTGACGCTATGAAGAGAACCTGGATAGGACTTGTTTTAAGGAGCAAGGGAACCACATGATAATCTACCCATTAGTTCTGTTGGCGCCTCCCTCTCACTTAGTAACAGATAGTACAGTCTGGACCACTTACCTTACAACTATAAGAATGGCTATAAGAATCGAACAGATAGGATCTGCTATCATCAACCCAAAATTTTGCATCATGATGGCAGAGGCAATTACACCAATACTCCCGAGTGTATCCGCTAGAATGTGTAAAAATACACCTAGAAAGAAAGCATAGAAGAGATTAGAATAGTAAAGTAGGAATATTTCTTAAGACTATACCCAAAATTTCTTAAATATCAAGGAAAAAAATCAGTCAGGAGGAGTACTGACTACTTAGTAACTGTGTAGCAGAATTATTTATGAACTGACATTTCATACTGACCAGTTTAAACATCTAGAACAATAAAAGTGAAGGAGTAGAGAAAATTAGGTTTAAATGATGTTTATGAACATTCACCCTTACTTTAAAAAAGGTTAAATTGTTCTAGAAAGGAAAGGGCATCAGGTTTAAATAAATAAATAAAAAACGGTTAAGAAAGCATTTTAATTTTGAATACATGTACACACAGAGCCCTCTGCTGGTGATTTAAAATATTGCTTAAGGACTACCATTCCATATGGACCCTAACTCTACTTACACTGATGCTAATTATCCAGAACAGTCCACTACCTAAATTTGTTATTATTCTCAGATTCACTAAGCAAAAAAGCAGTCACCTGACTACGACAAGAAAATACATTGTGAACCTTTGAAATTAAGTATTAAGTAGGACACTGCTTAACTGCTTATGAACTCACACTATGAAGATTTAATAAGTGATATTTGCCTGGAAAACCATAAAAAGTCTCAAGAAATAAATTATATATGCAACTCTTTTTGAAACTACCTAAGACAGGAACTCACTCAACATGTAGATATTCAATAAAATTTATCACACAGAAAACAGTCTATAAACATAGATACCAATAAAAACAAAAACAAAGAAAAGCCATAAATAAATCATTGGTCTTCAGCACAACTGCTCTACATGGAACTGGTTAAGATGGCAGACATGTGACCAGCTTAGAAATTCATGTCACATTTCCTGAACAACAAAAGGTAAATGTGTGACAATTAAAACTGAAGGAAACTTTGTAGCAGCTTACAATTTGAGCACCACTGAGTCACATTAAATTTTAATGTTTGCTGGGAAGACACTTCCCCTGCCACTGTAATTTACAGCAGGCTGCATGCAGTCAATGGTACTCCGGCCTTACACCCCCTATTCCTTTTAAATCTGTGCAGACCACAGCACATGTGCAGGGGGCACAGGACAACTTGTGGGCGTTGGTGCACTCCGTCCACCATGTGAAGCCTGAAGACTGATCTCAGGCTGTCAGGCTTGGCTGCATGGACCCTTATACAGGTACCTCACCAGCCCCAGAGTTGTTCTATAACAAATGTTATTTGTTTGGGCAGATAAAAATGTAATATATAGTCCCACTGGTAAATACTTCGAAATAACCAGCTTCTTTATAGTACTTTAAATACCAAAGAATAAAATATATATGTATCAAAACCACTTTGATTTCAAAAAGTAAAAAATGAAAGAGATGGATATAAATCAATACAATTGAAAATTCCTACGTTACAAACTCTTAAATGTAATAACATAGTTTTAAGCTTTTGTATTCTCCAATCAGTGTTTTGGTAGGAACAGAAATAAAAATAGTTCTGAAAAATGAAAGACGTGGGGAAAATAATTTGTTCTTCATTTTCCCGATACTGGAAAGATCCTGCCTACATGTAATCCTAACAAGAAAGTGGGTTTCATTAGTGTACATCATTACTATTTTATAGTAACTATTTATGAAAAAATCACTAAGGAAATCTATAAAGTCTGTTTAACTCACATAAAATTGAAACCCTACAACATGTGCAATACACCAATGGTCTAACACATCTAAAACTTGGTACACTAAACTGAAGATGCACAATTGAAAACTGCATTAACTCGAAGGGCTCCTATGTGTGTCTGTAGAGCTCTTGGGTAGGATAGCTTTTATATCAGGCAGTAACAGCTGCCCATCAGCTTCCTCCAGGCCCTCCTGAGACGAACAAACTCGTGTATTTCAGAAATATGAACTCATTTTCATAATAGATTAAACAAAAGATAATAAAAGGCTACATCGAGCTTTTCTTCCTGCCACTTATGATGAGTTTTCATAACTAAATATAAATTATTATCAAAGCCACTGATAGCACTTGATATGGCTCTATCAAAAATGTACCAAGATGCTTTTAAAAGCAATGCCATATATTTTGAAAATGGAAAACTGGTGACAGAAGGCAGCCTAAGACTTCTAGTACAGTAATCTCTTCAGGAATGGAGAACCACAAAAAGCAAGAACTTAATCTAGAAGCAGTAGAACAAACATGTAGGCTGGATCTGAAGTCACTGAAAAAATGAGACCAGAGTTGGATAAAAAAGCCAGGAGCAAGGAGATACGAACCTAAAAGCCTTGACAATACAGTCTAGGGCAAACTGACAAAGAATGGTTTATAACCCAGAGCAAAGTACCAGCGCTCACAGACAGACAAGTTTTCTCTAGCTGATGTCACTTCCGTGACACTAAGCTCCTGTTTAGGTATCAAAAATTGATCTTTCACAGATGATAAAGGTCTCACTGGATTTCATTCTTAGCTCTAAATGTTCCACAATTTAAGAACATATTGAACGTTATTCTTGGAAAAACTGTAATGATCCTAGGGAGGCGAACACACTACCTTGGAGTAACGTAGTCAGGCCTAGTACTTACCTTTAGTAGGTTCTTCAATTCCTTGTATTTTTAAAATTAAATCTGAGAAAACAGCCAAGTGACAAAATATCGCTAATATACCCAACACGAAGTGTGAGTGTGCATGTGTGAGCGTGTGTGTGTGTGTGTGTGTGTGCGTGTGTGTACGTGTGTGCGTGCATTTATTAAGAAGGATAACACTTACAATACTATTACCATGCACTAATTTTTCCTTAAAGGAGAACTCTGGGCAACTGAGAACCATGAAGCCAGCTTCATGAAATCAAGAAACCCACAACTGCTTGTCATACCTTGTAAAATCTGTCTGCTGGGTCCTGCCGTTGCTTTGAAGGATGGGCCATCTGTAGAGAATTAGTTAAGTTATTTTAAAACACCTCTTCAATTCCTGATCCAAATGTTTGCAATTCAGAGTCCTTTTTGCTCAACTGTATGGTAGAAGTATGAGCATACAGTCATATTAGACTTACAAAATTATATTTTTAAACTTAAGTAATTAAATATAGATGAATTTAGTGAGGGCAATTTTGAAATGTAACAAGGACATAGAATATTCTAGAAATTATTGAAATAGAAATAAAAATCACAAGAAATTCAAAATATTGTGAAAAATCTACCAATACTGTACTAACTCAATACCGTCTAATACGTTCATAGTTGGAAACCTCACAGAGAATGAAGTACTGCTTGGAGCTTGACGAGGCCCCTGAATGACAGCCGGGACTGACGGCAGGTCGCTGTGGAGCAGCAGCTTTCAGAGATATTTTCAACTAAGAACCTGCGGAGCTGAAGCTGTTGTTTTGCCAGGACAACTGATGCTGGTTATCTAGGGCTGAGTAAGAAAAGGCCAGCATCAGAAGATGAAATCCTCTGGGAAGTGTTTGTTCAGGAACAGGATTCAGATGCTGGGGTCTGGAGCAGGCCAAGGCTGCATGGCAAGCTAGCAGGCGACCCTGCTAATGTGTAAGTCTCCCAAACAGTTCTGATTTGGGTGACATGAAAGCTATAGGACTGAATGGACAATGACGGCAGCTTTAGCTTGGCCCGGTGAGGAGGCGAGGGACCACTGATGAGGGAATAGCCTTAGTTTTGTGGAGACCTAAGGATTTAACAGGATTATAGGATGAAGCTGAGGTGTGGCATCGTGTGGCAGTGTCTGAGGAGAGACCATTCTGCCACTGGAGAAGGTACAGCATCAGTTCAAGGAGAGACTGCAACAGAGTGGAGATGTCAGGACCCTGAGACGTCGGACAAGGACAGTAAGAGGAGTGAAGAGGAGTCGGCCTGAGCCTAAGAGACACGCTGTGTGCTGTGGATGAGAAAGCTGGAGACGAGAGGCTACCTGAGCCCAGAAGATCCTAAGTCTCAGATGGCAGGCATTAGCTATGAGACTTGGAATTATAGTGTAGACTTGGGTGTCCTCCTCAAGTTGTTTCGGGTCAGTGTTTTTATCACAACAGAAAGCGAACTAGGACAATGTTCAATAAAATTGTGTAGAAGTTTCATCCTAAAATATTATTTATAAGGAGACACTAGGAAATGCATTACTAAGAAGTCAGAGACCGAACTGTATCAGCCTGGGTTATGAAATGAGTTCCGGGCCAGTCAGGGTCACATACTGAGATCCTGTCTCAAAAGGCCAAATCAAGTAAGCAAATTAATTATTTAATTAATTAAAGTATTATGTGCCAGAAATCATTCTTTGCTATTTGCAATAATACTTCAGAAATTATTTTATAAATTTGTGGGAGATAAGCAATTGTTCAAAATTATTTTAGCATAATGTGTGTGAGCAAAAATGTTGAAAAAAAATCAAGGTTTTTCAGACCTGCCAGTGTAACTGCTTCAAAACATGGCATATTAGATTGAAAGAGGTAATATAAACTGACTGATAGGATTACTAAACCAAACTAGAAAGCCTCTGCACGGCCAAGGAAAAAAACAACAAAAAGAAACAGCAATCTTAGGAGTGCAGAGCATACCTAGAAACTCTATGTCTGACTGTTAATACCTAAGATATATGAAGAACTCAAACAACGCAAGGAAAAATTTTGTCAGACTGAAAATGCTCTGTGGGTATACAAAAAGCTATTTAATACTAGTACTAAGCAGAGAAATCAAATCAAAATTTCAAGGAAATTTTTAGGAAGACTCATAGCTATTATATATTTTTAAAAAGTACTGGCAAGCACGTGGGGAAAGGAAATCACTATGCACTATTAGTAGGGATGCAAACTGGCTCAACCACTACAAGAGTAGTGTGCGGCTCCTCAACAATGGACACAGAGCTATGGCGTGAGCCAGCATCAGTTCTGGACACACAACCAGTGGAGCTGAACCCAGATCCCAGCATCCAGGCGAACTTGCCCTCTCTGCAGCATAACGGTCCACACTCAAGACATGGAAGCAGCCTAAGTGTGCCCGACGGATGAACGGGCTTCGCTCTTTCTTATAAAAGAGAAAGCTGCAATTGAGGATGACAAGGATAAATTTGGAAGACATGTGAAACGAGTAAAACAGAATGATAAAGGCCAGATACCATTCATATGAGGAAGCTAACAGAGTCAAACACATAGAAACAGAGAGGAGGCTGGCACTTTCCAGGTGCGGGAGGTTGGAGAAGTAATTATCAAAGGACACAAGGTTCAGTTACACTATTTATGCATAAGACCTAGAGAGCTGTACAACACTGGAGCAATTATAGCTAACACGGCTACACTTCAGTTTGTCACGGGGGTAGGTTTTATGCTGTGCTCGCATCTAAATGAGTGAACATGTAAGAAAGAGATGGGAGGAAACATCTGTCAGGCAAACTAGTCCCTGAGGCCAGGCATAATCAATGAATGTGTAGAGCATTCTTTTTACCAATCATGTTTCAATAAGGCATTTTTAAACTTTGAAGATTGCAAAATTGGGCCTTAGAATATCCAATCTTCAAGGCTGTTCTTGTTTTTATTTTATTTATTTATTTATTTATTTTTTAATGTTTCTCCCTTTTTTTTTTTTGTGGTTTTTCGAGACAGGGTTTCTCTGTGTAGCCTTGGCTGTCCTGGAACTCACTCTGTAGACCAGGCTGGCCTCCAACTCAGAAATCCTCCTGCCTCTGCCTCCCAAGTGCTGGGATTAAAGGCGTGCGCCACCACTGCCCAGCTGTTCTTGTTTTTATATGCAAAGCTTTAATATTAAGTCAATATGCCCAGTACTGGTAAACATCAAAGTGCATAATTTATTTAAGATATTGTCAGATTATGTAACCTAAGCAGCTGTATTAATCTATACTAGGAAAGTGTGAATAAAAGATCTGAAATAAAATATGTTGATAAATACTTTATAACTTAGTATCTACTACTATTACAGAAAGATCTCTGAAGCAATATGGAAGTATTAGACCGTCAACATGAACAGCTATAATAAAAACTGAAAAATCTCTACTATTTTCATAACATATACTACAAAAGGCCTGTCAGACTTAAAATAATCATAATTTTAATTTGCTAAGCTCCAACTATTTCTCTTTAATACAATCAAAATCCTAGCATTGTCTTATACTCACTGAAAAAAGAAAAGTAAAAAGTAAATCCATTGTCTTACTTTCATGTTACAGTACGAGAAAAAAAAGAAAGAAAGCAACTCACCCTGGAAACAAGTGAGACTCGCTAGAGGCTGAATCTGGGTCCTTTCAGCAGACCACTCTAGCTAGGAAAAGTCACCTCGTACCTTCTTTGGGAAACTATCACTCTACATGTGCTCTGGCTGCACTCACCATGGGAATGCGAGTGCCCGTGTCCGTGCCCATGGTCATGGTCATGGCTGTGTGTGGCTCCATGCTTGGCTTCATGGCTATGGCAATGATCTTCGTGGCCATGACTGTGATCTAGAGCACCATTAAAGAGGGAATGACTGTGTCCATGGCCTAGAAAACACAATATTAGAACAGAAGGTATGTAAAATACATAATTGATTACAATAATACTAGTTACAAGAATCGTGTCTCCAGATTCAATGCAGCCAACACTTGCTTCTAGTAAGTACTGCCAATGCACTCAAACAACAAGTTTCTACTATGGAGCATGGGAATAAACTCTGAAGGCCAAGAAAGGCAAATCCAGCAGGATCTACAAGAGACCTGCATCCCTGATGGCTGTCCAGTAGGCCCCACAGAGGAGCTCAGCCAATCACCCCTCTCCTAAGTCACAAAGAGTCAGAAAACACAAACAATAAAGCAACCGTGTCAGAGCCAAATAATGCAGGAAGGTTGCTACCTAAAGCAGCTACTAGGCTTTGTTAAGGGAACACAGTCTTCCTCCCCAGTCCAGGAGCCAAACAACCCAAAGCCACCAAGCTGTAGGTAACAGAGAGATCAGATTGCTTTCAGTGCACTGCTAAACACTAAGCTACGGTTAGTCCATATTTTGTTCAGTAGTGCAATTCACGGGCACAGTCTCCAGTCTCTTAGACTAAGAACTCTGTTGAGCCCCAGACACCAAGACAGCAGTGGGACATCCCAGCAGTGAATGAGTTGCCGCCACTGTGAGTTCTAGGAGCTTTAGGGAAACCTCAGAGAGACAGATCCCATGGGGAACTTGGAAAAGCAGCAACACACTCCTAAGAACCTAAAAGGGTATGCACAGGCTATGTACACGCCTAAGAAAGATCTGAAAAACAAGAAACTGCCACCCATCTTTCACTGACCCTGAGCAAGCAGGAAATCAGTTAGGGCAGTCTCATAAACCAGGAGGCAGAGTGGGAAGATATACTTTCTCACAAAGATCCCTTTGCCAGAAGAGGGAGATTACAAGCAAGTCACTTAGGGAACTTGACTAAACTCTGAGTGACTACGATGTGTGCCCATTAGTAAGACAGGATAAAAACAAAAGAAAAATTTTAAAGTGAAAACTATGAGGCAACTCAATAGCCACATGCTACAAGAAGTATGATTTGTCAACTGGCCCAGGAATGACTGAAAGGAGAAGTAACACAAGAACAAAATATCAGAACCAACTAACTTTAAAGGGGTGATACAATCTGATACCAGAATTCTTAAAATAAGCGATCTAAAGTGTCCATCTCATCCAGGAACTAGCCAGCTGACTGAAGATACTTCCGAAAAGGCCCTGAGATGGACTTAGTAGGCAGATTTTAACCAGCTATTATAAACACATTCAATGAGCAAAAAGAAACTGGATCTAAAGACTCACTATAGTAAGTCACTATCATAACAGCATAGAAATCATAAAACCAAATGTAGTAACTCATGCCTACAATTAAGCACTCAGGGGTCTATGGCTGCAGTCAAAAGTCTAGCATGGGCTGTAAAGCAAGGTCTTGTTTCAAAACAACAAAAATATATATAGACGGGGTGCAGAGAGGAGAAGGGGGGGAAATTAAATACCAAAGATCCTGGAATTAAAGCAAAATAAAGTAGCCACTCCTAGGACTCAGTAAGAGTTCTGAGTTGTAGACCCTGAGGCCGATGTACAGATGGGTAAATAGAGATCACACTCTCAAAAGCAGAAGGAAAAGAGAATGAAGAAAATGATTCAGAGTCTCTAGAAAACAAGAGAAAGAGACAAGAGAAACAGAAGCCAGTGGCTAGAAGTTACCACAGTCTAATGACTATTACAATCAAGAAATCCATCAAAGTCCAAATAGAATGTGAAGTCATATCAGACATTATGGCCGATGAAAGCCAAACATGAGACAACCTTAAAGGTCAGCTTTTCTTGCTTCATAGCTAATGTTCATCTGCAGTTCAGATACGAATAGAACTTCCAGATTCACAGAG
The DNA here is from genome assembly GCA_036184795.1 of Tokudaia tokunoshimensis. NCBI lineage: Eukaryota > Metazoa > Chordata > Mammalia > Rodentia > Muridae > Tokudaia > Tokudaia tokunoshimensis. The sequence continues at coordinate 44,668,998 of BTHU01000003.1, read as the reverse complement.
CAGCCCTCAGGGAGACCGGACAGAGGTGGGGCCTCTCCTTGTTCCTGTCCCAGTTAACACTACAGTGTTGCACTGCGAGCAGGACCCAGGTGGATCTTCTAGATGTTAGCAAAAGCCCAAGAACTGAGGATCTCACCATGCATCCCAGGTTGGCCCAGAAATAACAATCCTCCTGCCTCAGCCTCCCAATCCCTGGAATTACAGGTAGGATTCCTACTGTTTAGACATGATGTCAAGCTGACTCAGGGTCTTATCTGAACTCCCACATCGCACACGAGCATGTGTACACATATGCAGAAGGAGGAGGAAGAGGAAGAAGAGGAGGAGAAAAGAAGGAGGAGAAAAGAAGGAGGACAAGGAGGAGGAGGAGGAGGAGGAGGAGGAGGAGGAGAAGAAGAAGAAGAAGAAGAAGAAGCAGCAGCAGCAGCAGCAGCAGCAAGAACAGCCAAGCGGATATGCAAATAGAACATTGAATGCTCCTGCACATGCCAAATAGCATCTTTGTAAACATATGTGCCATAACATGCATGCATACACACACACACACACACAAATTAAATAAACAATTTTTAAATGAAACAAACAAAAGAAAGAAATCCTAGAGGCCAAAAGGCAATGAATAGTTACTGAAATGGTAATGGTGGGGTGCAGAAATCAAAAATTCTAAAATCTACAGAACTCCCTTTAAAATAAAGAAGTTGAGGCAATTCAAATGAACAAAAGGACACTAAAGAGTAGTTTAAACCCACACTAAGAAAGTAGGAAGTGACAGTGATTATGGGGAGAAGGGGCTGTTTCAGCTTGCACTGTTAGGTTTCAGTCAAGACGGGACTTCAAACAGCTATTCATTCACATCTCCAGGTAAACTCATCTGCTTGCAGCTAAGCTCAGCTTCAGACACTTCTAGGAAATGGTGCCATCGGGTCAGTTATCTACAACGAGACAGTCCCCCTCAGGCATGCCCACCGAATGTACACAACCCTTCATTGAGAATGTCCTCCCACGAGAATATAGATTGTGTCTGTGACAACTGACGCTAACCTTCACAGACTAATCCTCATAGGTATTAATTTGTATAAAAACTTAAACACAACCATCAACTCCGAAAGTTATTTACAACACATAAAACAAAGGAAAGTAGCAATACTAAGTAATACTGTAACTTATAAATGGAGTGGGAAAAAACAATAGAGAAGCAGTTATTGTCTAGGAGACCACCAACAGATCATTCGACTTCACTACTAAACAGAGACATGAAAAAACGAGAAGTCACATGTATGAAGTGTGAGCAAAACCACTTTAATCTGTAATATCTAAGGTTGATGTAGGTTGGGGAGAAAATTGATACTTATATCTATTTCTGGAATTGAACTGAATGACAGTCATTTTGGAAGGCAACTTGAAAACTAAAAACATGTATCCACTCAAAGTGTATATATGTTTTATGAATTCTACTTATACATTAACACATTGAATTAAAAGAACTAACTGTAGAGATGGAAATGGTATAGATCTGAACTGTGCAACATGGCAGCTTCCTAAGCTGTCTGATTTTAGGGGCTTTTGTTTGTTTTAGCTTTTATTTTGCTTTGTGATTAAAACGGTTTCTCTTTATGCACCCTTGACAGACTGGAATTCACTATGCAGAACAGGTAAGCCTGAAGCTAGCATTAATCCTTCTGCCTTTAAGGGCTGGGATTGTAGACATCCTGACTTCATACCACGGAGTTTTCTGCAGCCATTGACAATGTGAGTTCATCATTATGATGAAATGATTTTATAAATTTCTAAAAGAAAAAAGCAAGCTAGTAGTTTCTAAATCCTTCCATCTATCAATGGAAGGATTTAGAAACACATTACATAGTAAATTACAAATACACACACTTTAATTTAATAACTAGATTTGTGGTTTCCTGATGCCTATCTTTTAATATGAATTAAGTATTACATAAGGCATCAGTCTAGAGCAATCCATATGAACATGTAACAAGCACGAAAGCTCTGGAAGGCACTGGAATGGGGGGCTATGGAGAAGTACAAGGGATGGCTCAAAAGGACAATTCTGCAATCTAGACATCATATTTTTATTACTTTAAAATTATTAATTTCTAGAGTATTTAATGATAGCAACATGTAAGATAGATAGATAGACAGACAGACAGACAGACAGACAGACAGACAGACAGACAGACAGACAGACAGACAGATAGATAGATAGATAGAAGAAATGGTAACTGGCAAGTATATCTGTTCCCAAGTCTGAAGACCTGAACCCTCCCAAGTTGTCCTCTGACATTCCTGTGTGTGTGTGTAGGTCATGGTCACATACACACACAGACACACACACACACACAGACACACACACACATACAAATGTTTAAAAAATGAAGAAACAAATAGTTCTAACCATCATACCAGAGCCATGAGAATGTCCATGACCTCCATGATTGAAAACAAATATTCCTACTAGGTTTACCACAAATCCAAGAACGGAAACAAGCAGCAGCCTCTCGTGGTGTACATCTGGAGGAGCCAATGCTCTCTAGAAAACATACAAGGATCACCAATGACACAATGCTAGATTGAGCAACTGGTGGCAATATGATGCAGTTAAAATTTTAGTCAGAGGTAAAACTACCTGCCAGAAGTAAGGCAGCTGAAACTACTCTTCACATATTGCAGAAAAAGTAAAAATTACTGTTTCCAAACAAAGGTAAATAGGTGTGAGGATATTTGGTACCAAACTTGTTCTTCTTCGTCTCTATAAGTTCACTAATCTTCACATTTTCCTTTCATTTTTATAAAATGTATACCAAGTATTAAAAGTTCACTAGCAAAACTCTTAGGTTCTAGATTTTTTGAGAAACAATTCCTAAAGGCTCTCATTACCCAGTATTGGCAACACTTCATTCACAGTGTCTACAGCTCTACCGTCCCTTGTTTCCTATCTCAAGATAGCTCATATAATGTCAAATTTCCAACTATTTTATAAGTTCTTCTGTAAACACAAGACAAGCCTCAATACGTGACAGTTGGAAAGATCTCTATTACTATTACATCTCTAAAACATTTTGATTGAAAAGTCATTTCCTGACTCTTAACGATTATCTACTATACCTCAACTCCTTCTGAGAAAATAAAGAAAGCAGTGAAGATCAAAAACAGCCCGTTGACAAAGCCAGCCAGGACTTCTGCTCTAACATACCTAAAGAACAGCAAGGTAAACAGTGAATTATACTGCCTAAAATCCAGACGTATATATACATTTCAGAGATTATACAAATATTACATAAATTTAAGTGCCAACAAAGTCTTTTTATTTATAGAATACATTTATATAATAATGTAAACCAAATGAGAAAATTAATTTGCTATTGATGATACTTAACAGCAAATGTCACAAAACACAGACTTCCAGAAAGCAAAAGTCCTCCTAATAGTAAGTGGGCATAGAAAGGCCTGTCACGGAAATGTAAACCTCAAGTCACCATTGCAAGGGGACAAAGAGAAGGGTTCAGAGAAGGTAAGAGAAGGTGTCTAGGAAGTCTGTTTTAAATAAACTTATTTCTCTTGTTCTGAGAATTTGTGCTTTGCTTCATATCTTATAGCTACGAAGTCTTCAGGAAATGGAGCTCCGATCTCAAGGGAGGCTAAAGCATCCTGGATCATGGCAGAGACGAGAGATTAGGTTTATCCTTTTCTAAGACTAACATATTCAGCCTAAACTTTCATTTATCTTTCATTTTTAGAATTAACTCTATCTTCACATCATCCCATGCAGCATTTTTAAATGCCCATCCTTTCTCTCTGGGACCATGTATTCTGCTTCTTCCTTAGGTGAAGCACTGGGGAAAGATCTCACTGCTCTGTATCACGTGACAGCCATGGAAACAACTTTAACTTTATATGTTTACATATCTAAGCGTTAGTAAAAGTGTGTTCACATCAGCTAGTCCTTCATCAACACTACAAAGCATTCAGACTCCTCTCTCAGACACTGGGGTGGCGTTCCCCTGCAGCCCTGCAGAGGCTGGGCCAGGAGGATTGTAAGGTCTAGGCCAAGTCAGACTATATAAAGAGCCTACCTTTAATTTTTTTTTTTTTTTAGGTTTTTCGAGACAGGGTTTCTCAGTGTAGCCCTGGCTGTCCTGGGACTCGCTCTGTAGATCAGGCTGGCCTCTGCCTCCCGAGAGCTGAGATCAAAGGCATGCACCACCACCATCATCACATGGCTTTGCTGGTTTTCTATACCAACTTCTAAATGTAATGTCTGCTGTAAGAACATTTCCTTTTTCTGACAGAAGAGCGTTGTATGTAGAGACCCTCTCAGGCTGCCCTGGAACTCACTAAGGAACTAGAGCGGGGCTTGAAATGACCTCCAAGTTCTAGAAGTACACCATATGCAAACAACCATGCCAGGCTGAACAAACTTGTCACGGGTCCTCTATCTAGTTACATTTTGTTCATCCTATGAAACTGATGTAATACAATATGAATTTTGCATTCCCTTTTAAACAAATACAAGTAAATTAGGTTCATGTATTATTCATCAAAGCATGGACTTTTTTTGGAGAAAAGTTTATTAAATTCAAATAATATATGGTCAGTTTTCTATAATTTATACTATAAGAGATTTATCTAATCAATCAGTAGGATAATTGTTCAAACCAAAGAGCATTTTTATTCTCTCCTCTAGTCCCATAGCTAATGCTTGACAGAAAGTATCTTATCCCTAGCTCATTAAATTTCAAGATCAAAGGCAAGAAATTTTTTAGGAATCTTTTGGTTCCTAATTTCTACATTGGGAGATATGTTTCATGCATTCTCATAAAGTGTTGGATTAGCTTTAGTTTACTGCTGTACCTGATAGTAGGTTTAAAATGAAGAAGAAAAACTAGACAAATGATCATAAATGATTATGTTTACCTGAACGGAGTAAGTCTTAGAGTTAAAATGTGTAATTTATGAAAGGGGATTGCCTAAGCAAGCATGTCTCATGTATGAATTCTTCAGCCAAGGCAAAATGAGGGCCCAAGGACACCCCAGACTGAAGAGGGGTGGGGGTGACAGGCCAAGAGGGAGTGGGGGGGGGAAGGGTGAGAGTCAGGAGAAATAAACATGAGGATATGGTGCATAAGCAAATGTGACAGACAGACGGACGGACAGGCGGGCGGGCGGGCGGGCGGACGGACAGACAGATAGATAGACAGACGGACGACGGGCGGGTGGGAGGTGAAGAGCAGGCATGAGGAAGCCCTGAGGAAAGAGATGAAGCTGGGAGGCGCAGGGAAGGAATTAACATTATGACAAGGGTGGAAACAGATATTAGTTCTTATCTCTGATAAATAGAATTATACTAAGAAATGGACTATGATCTCAAAACAGGAAAATCAGGAAGTTTAAATCAATAATCAAAAACTCATTGCTTCCCCGGTCGGTGGGGCAGGAAGCCAATTCTGCTCTAATCTGGATCATCAAAGGTCCTTACATAGTAAGTGGCTGAGTGTACAAATCAGAGATAAAATCAGCATATATAAGAGCAAAGCTAAGAAGACAAATAAAACCATGTTATGAAATAATTTTAAATAAATTACAGCAAAGTATCTCTTTAGTAAAAGAATAGAAAAAGAGATAGATTTCACATGATTTTCTTTGTCAGGAAAAAAAAAGGGTTATGAGGAAATCCTTATATCCTTATACAGCAACAATCTATCCCCTTAATTCTTTTCGTAAAACTAAGGGTTTATTTGCCAAACAAAAGGTTCTGTATACCAAAAAGTTACATTATAGAGTCTGATCATATATTTTTAAAAAACTATTTCTTTTAATTTGGGAATTATAATGTAATTCTTCATCGCCCCCTTACCTTTTCTTCCTTCATACTTATAAAACAGGCAAATCTAATCCAGGAAGTTAAAAGGTAACCCTGAGGGAGGTGCACAGGAGGGACTATAAAAAGCCTGAGGCCAGTTTCAAGAGCTCAGATCACACAAGTAAATTCAACTTGTAAAATATTATGGCTTTAAGAGGTGTATATTTTTCGTTGTCTCTTAATTGTTCAAGAAAAGTATTTTAAAGTCTTACCCATAAGAGAAAGCTTCATTATCTCTCCACTTTGAAATAACAGAAGCTGCCAATCCAGCCAATATGGCAGTACTATCAAAAAACATGTGGAAAGAGTCGGAGATCAAGCCTAGGCTGAAAAAGAACAAATAGAATGGTGCGTTATAATACAGGGCCAACAGTAAACTTTTCTCCCTAAAAACTAAGGTTCATCTGCAGTTACCTTCTAAGACAGTATTGAAATACAACACACAGAAAGATCCTGTTAACTAAAAGCCCATGCTACATGCATGCTACAGCACAGGACTGCTCACTGTCCAGTCACAAAGGTCAACACTGCCGGGGTGGGGGAGGTCCTGATCCTGGGGCAAAGAAGTCTGCTGTCATTATTATTTTTACACTTGATCTTAGCCAAAAGGCCGAGAAGCGATTCATTATTATTTTTACAGATTTGTTTTACCTTATGTGCATGACTGTCTGCATATATGCACATGTACCCCATGCGTGCCTGATCCCCATGGAGGCCAAAAAAGAGTTTAGACCCCTAGATACGGAGTTACAGACAGTTGGGAGCTGCCTGTGGATGCTGGTAACTGAACCTGGGTCTTTGCAAGAGCAGTCAGTGCTGTTTACACTAAGTCGTCTCTTTAGCCCCATGTCTGTTAGTAACTGTCTATCCTCAGCTCTCACCCTGTGATGCCCTCTCTGTGCTATGAGACAACTAGAAAACCCTTTTACCAGCTGTCAGAGCCACGAGCTTAATAAACCTCTATCTTTTTCCTTAAGACTTGTTCACTTATTATGTACACGCCTGCATGTATGCCTTCACGACTGAAGAGAGCACCAGATCCCATTACAGATGGTTGTAAACAACATGTGGTTGCTGGGAATTGAACTCAGGACCTCTGGAAGAGCAACCAGTGCTCTTAACCTCTGAGCTATCTCTCCAGCACCAAACCTCTATTCTTTATTTAAAAAGAAATAAAAGTAGAGAGAAATAATGAACAAACAAACTCTGACACTCATTGAACTTGAGCTGCCTGAATCCAAAGCTGCAGTAGAACTCACATCATGTCTTCAGTAAGCTTGGGATACAGCAATAGGAATCTACCAAGACCACAGAGAGACCTGGTGTGGTGCAGGCACAGACTTGCTGAAAGCTGAGAACAGATCAAGTATCATGATCAATCATATGATTAGAGGGTAGAGAGATATGAACAAGTATCTAGTACTCATATTAATACTCTAAATTTTACACCAAGCACAGGTCCGTAAGAGCCACAAGAAAACTGAATTGTCACTTAGTAAAATTCATCATCAAAAACAAATCCCCAGACTCAAACCTAGATCAACTATGGACCGCCTTCAAATCCCTACTACAGTTAATAGTCAGGAAGGTAAACAGATGGACTCTTTCTGTACACAGCAACTATAAACCTCAGGCTTTATTTTAAATGTAATATTCAAAATGTAATAACTATTTATGACATAAAACAAGCATTATGTGAAATACTTAAAAGGGTAAGAAAGGAGAAAATGAGGAGTACTATCAAAATCTCAGTCAAGAACTAAGGCAAGCAACAGAAGCAGAACCAGAAATGACCCAGATGTTAGAACTGTCAGAGAGCTTTAAAATAAATATGATTACAGACCGGAGAGACAGTTAAAAAACATCAGATTAAGTTCTTAGCACCCACAATGGCTCACAACTACCTGCAATTCCAGTTCCAGGGAATCCAACACCCTCTCTGGCCTCTGTGTGCACTAGGCATGCACTGGTGCACAAAGCACAAATACAAACACAAAAATAATGAATGCGTTAAAGAATATGGTGTGGTGCTGTAGACTATCCATGATCAAAGGGAGAATTTCCATAGACAGAAACTTTACATGGAAGAATCAGATGAAGTAGCTGAGAATTACCCAGAATTCCTGAAAGTGAATCATAATCCGGAATAGTTAGTGAGTACCGGGGGAAAGGGGAAGGCCTACACACTACAGAGAACACCAAAGAAAAAGGGGAAAGAGGAAAAGTTGATAGAAGGGGGAAAATGATAAGTCACAGATTATTCTTACTGGAAATGATCCAATCAGAACATAATATAGCGACGTTTCAAAGACATAAGAAAGTTTGGCTTACTTCTACTGTCTTTAAGGACAACTGAATTTTTTTTTAAATGGGAAGAATTACCAAAACCAAATGCTTATTCTTTGACAAGATCAAGGAAATTGGCAACATTTATGTCAACTGATCCATGAAAAAGACTCAAGTCAAGGTGTGCCTGCAACCCCAGAACACAGAAGTTGAAGGAGCAGCTGAGGCTGGCTAGGCTACACAGGGAGCCTTTATTAAAAACCAATGACAACAGGAACATTCTAACCACTAAAAATCAACAATAAGGAGGGATGCTCAGGGATGCAGGGATGGTTCAATATAAGGAAATCCATCAATGTAATCCACTACATAAACAATCTCAAAGAAAAAACCACATGGTCATCTCATTAGATGCTGAGAAAGCATTTGACAAAATTCAGCATCCTTTCATGCTAAAGGTCTTGGAAAGATCAGGAATTCAAGGCCCATATCTAAACATAGTAAAAGCAATTTACAGCAAACCGGTAGCCAGCATCAATCTAAATGGAGAGAAACTTGAAGCAATCCCACTAAAATCAGGGACTAGACAAGGCTGCCCTCTCTCTCCATATCTTTTCAATATAGTACTTGAAGTTCTAGCTAGAGCAATTAGACAACAAAAAGAGGTCAAAGGGATACAAATTGGAAAGGAAGAAGTCAAACTATCACTATTTGCAGACTACTTAAGCGACCCAAAGAACTCCACCAGAGAACTCCTACAGCTGATAAACGACTTCAGCAAAGTGGCCGGATATAAAATCAACTCAAGCAAGTCAGAAGCCTTCCTATACTCAAAGGATAAGCAGGCTGAGAAAGAAGTAAGAGAAATAATACCCTTCACGATAGCCACAAACCATATTAAGTATCTTGGTGTGACTCTAACCAAACAAGTGAAGATCTGTATGACAAGAACTTCAAGTCTCTGAAGAAAGAAATTGAAGAAGACCTCAGAAGATGGAAAAATCTGCCATGCTCATGGATTGGCAGGATTAATATAGTAAAAATGAGCATCTTACCAAAAGTAATACACAGATTCAATGCAATCCCCATCAAAATCCCAACTCAATTCTTCATAGAGTTAGAAAGAGCAATTCAAAAATTCATCTGGAATAACAGAAAACCCAGAATAGCTAAAACTATTCTCAAGAGTAAAAGAACCTCTGGGGGAATCAGTATCCCGGACCTCAAGCTGTACTACAGAGCAATAGTGTTAAAAACCGCATGGTATTGGTACAGTGACAGGCATGTAGATCAATGGAACAGAATTGAAGACCCAGAAATGAATCCACACTCCTATGGTCACTTGATCTTTGACAAAGGAGCTAAAACCATCCAGTGGAAAAAAGATAGCCTTTTCAACAAATGGTGCTGGCTCAGCTGGAGGTCAACATGCAGAAGAATGCAAATTGACCCATTCTTATCTCCTTGCACTAAGCTCAATTCTAAGTGGATCAAAGATCTCCACATAAAACCAGACACACTGAAACTAATAGAAGGGAAACTAGGGAAGAACCTTGAACATATGGGCACAGGGGAGAATTTCCTGAACAGAACTCCAATAGCTTATGCTCTAAGATCAAGAATAGACAAATGGGACCTCATTAAATTACAAAGTTTTTGCAAGGCAAAAGACACTGTCAAAAAGACAAAGCGGCAACCAACTAACTGGGAAATGATCTTTACCAACCTTACATCCGACAGAGGGCTAATATCCAATATATACAAAGAACTCAAGAAGTTAAACTCCAGAGAGGCAAGTAACCCTATTAAAAAATGGGGTACAGAGCTAAACAAAGAGTTCTCACCTGAAGAATATCTAATGGCTGAGAAGCACCTAAAGAGAAGTTCATCATCCTTAGTCATTAGGGAAATGCAAATCAAAACAACCCTGAGATTCCATCTCACACCAGTCAGGATGGCTAAGACCAAAAACACAGGAGACAGCAGTTGTTGGCGAGGATGTGGAGAAAGAGGAACACTCCTCCACTGCTGGTGGAATTGCAAGCTGGTACAACCACTCTGGAAAGCAGTCTGGCGGTTCCTCAGAAAACTGGGCATGACACTCCTGGAGGATCCAGCTATACCACTCCTGGGCATATACCCAGAGGCTTTACCTGCATGCAATAAGGACACATGCTCCACTATGTTCATAGCAGCCTTATTTATAATAGGCAGAAGCTGGAAAGAACCCAGATGTCCCTCAACGGAGGAATGGATTCAGAAGATGTGGTATATCTACACAATGGAATACTACTTTGCAATTAAAAACAATGAATTCACGAAATTCCTAGGCAAATGGTCAGATCTTGAAAATATCCTTAGTGAGGTAACCCAATCACAAAAGAACACACATGGTATGCAGTCACTGATAAGGGGATATTGACTCAGAATCTCGGAATACCCTAGACACAATCCGCATATCAATAGATTTCTAAGAAGATGGAAGGAGAGACCCCTGGTCCTGGAAAGACTGGATGTAAGGGAACGCCAGGACAGAGTAAGGAGAGGGGGTTGAATGGAGAAAAGAGGGAGGGAAGGGGGCTTATGGGACTTTCGGGGAGGGAGGAAACGGGAAAGGGGAAATGATTTGGAATGTAAATTAAAAAAATAAAATAAAATAAATAATAAAAAAAAATGAGGGATGCTGTTGACTGTACAGAACTGAAAGGAATAATAAGGAAAGACTATGAACTGTATGTCAACAAGCTATCTAAAGTCAAGTTCTGAGAGGTGACAAGTGTCATAAACCTATCTGAAAGTTAATCTGAACTCTATGGTAAGAAAAGACTGACTTAGTTATTTTAAAGCTGACAGCAACAACTACCAACAAAATGTCCCATGCTAGCCTCACTAAGTCACAAGCGTTTTTAAAATTAAAATTAATCTTTCACAAACACTTGGAAAAAACAGGAGACTACTTCCCTAGGATAAGACCAGTGTTAGTTTAAGACCAAAGTCAGATGAGCCATTGAGAAAGAAACTGTGTACCAGTACCTCTTATGAATATGAATCCAAAACCCCTCAACAAGACACCAGGAGGCAGATCCAATAATGCAATTCAAGAGTAAACATATCCTGACCAACTGTGACTAAATTCAAGAACTTATGGATGCTTTAGTATCCATATGAAAAATCAATCAATGTATTATATGAATAAAGGACAAAAAATATCAATAGACAAAAGAGATTGCATAAAATGCAACGTGGTGATTGAAATACACAACAAATTTAAAATACAAAGAGTTCCTTTAACTTTCTATATGACAGCTACAAAAATGCATAGTTGATATTATCATTAAATGGTAAATTCATTGACTAATTAATTAATAGTGAAAAGCTGTTTTACCCAAAGATCAGGAAAATGACAATGATGTCCCTTTTCATTTGTTATTTATCATTTTTTTTTTTTAATTTAATTTAATTTTATTTTTTTAATTTACATTCCAAATCACTTCCCCTTTCCCGTTTCCTCCCTCCCCGAAGGTCCCATAAGCCCCCTTCCCTCCCTCTTTTCTCCGTTCAACCCCCTCTCATTACTCTGTCCTGGCGTTCCCCTACATCCAGTCTTTCCAGGACCAGGGGTCTCTCCTTCCATCTTTTTAGAAATCTATTGATATGCTGATTGTGTCTAGGGTATTCTGAGATTCTGGGTCAATATCCCCTTATCAGTGACTTCATACCATGTGTGATCTTTTGTGATTGGGTTACCTCACTAAGGATGATATTTTCAAGTTCTGACCATTTGCCTAGGAATTTCGTGAATTCATTGTTTTTAATTGCAGAGTAGTATTCCATTGTGTAAATATACCACATCTTCTGAATCCATTCCTCCGTTGAGGGACATCTGGGTTCTTTCCAGCTTCTGGCTATTATAAATAAGGCTGCTATGAATATAGTGGAGCATGTGTCCTTATTGCATGCAGGTAAAGTCTCTGGGTATATGCCCAGGAGTGGTATAGCCGGATCCTCCGGAAGTGTCATGCCCAGTTTTCTGAGGAGCCGCCAGACTGCTTTCCAGAGTGGTTGTACCAGCCTGCAATTCCACCAGCAGTGGAGGAGTGTTCCTCTTTCTCCACATCCTCGCCAACAACTGCTGTCTCCTGTGTTTTTGATCTTAGCCATCCTGACTGGTGTGAGATGGAATCTCAGGGTTGTTTTGATTTGCATTTCCCTAATGACTAAGGATGATGAACATCTCTTTAGGTGCTTCTCAGCCATTAGATATTCTTCAGGTGAGAACTCTTTGTGGAGCTCTGTACCCCATTTTTTAATAGGGTTACTTGCCTCTCTGGAGTTTAACTTCTTGAGTTCTTTGTATATCTTGGATATTAGCCCTCTGTCGGATGTAAGGTTGGTAAAGATCATTTCCCAGTTAGTTGGTTGCCGCTTTGTCTTTTTGACGGTGTCTTTTGCCTTGCAAAAACTTTGTAATTTAATGAGGTCCCATTTGTCTATTCTTGATCTTAGAGTATAAGCTATTGGAGTTCTGTTCAGGAAATTCTCCCCTGTGCCCATATGTTCAAGGTTCTTCCCTAGTTTCCCTTCTATTAGTTTCAGTGTGTCTGGTTTTATGTGGAGATCTTTGATCCACTTAGAATTGAGCTTAGTGCAAGGAGATAAGGATGGGTCAATTTGCATTCTTCTGCATGTTGACCTCCAGCTGAGCCAGCACCATTTGTTGAAAAGGCTATCTTTTTTCCACTGGATGGTTTTAGCTCCTTTGTCAAAGATCAAGTGACCATAGGAGTGTGGATTCATTTCTGGGTCTTCAATTCTGTTCCATTGATCTACATGTCTGTTACTGTACCAATACCATGCAGTTTTTAACACTATTGCTCTATAGTACAGCTTGAGGTCCGGGATACTGATTCCCCCAGAGGTTCTTTTACTCTTGAGAATAGTTTTAGCTATTCTGGGTTTTCTGTTATTCCAGATGAATTTTTGAATTGCTCTTTCTAACTCTATGAAGAATTGAGTTGGGATTTTGATGGGGATTGCATTGAATCTGTGTATTACTTTTGGTAAGATGCTCATTTTTACTATATTAATCCTACCAATCCATGAGCATGGCAGATTTTTCCATCTTCCGAGGTCTTCTTCAATTTCTTTCTTCAGAGACTTGAAGTTCTTGTCATACAGATCTTTCACTTGTTTGGTTAGCGTCACGCCAAGATACTTAATATGGTTTGTGGCTATCGTAAAGGGTATTATTTCTCTTACTTCTTTCTCAGCCTGCTTATCCTTTGAGTATAGGAAGGCTTCTGACTTGCTTGAGTTGATTTTATATCCGGCCACTTTGCTGAAGTCGTTTATCAGCTGTAGGAGTTCTCTGGTGGAGTTCTTTGGGTCGCTTATGTATACTATCATATCGTCTGCAAATAGTGATAGTTTGACTTCTTCCTTTCCAATTTGTATCCCTTTGACCTCTTTTTCTTGTCTAATTGCTCTAGCTAGAACTTCAAGTACTATATTGAAAAGATATGGAGAGAGAGGGCAGCCTTGTCTAGTCCCTGATTTTAGTGGGATTGCTTCAAGTTTCTCTCCGTTTAGATTGATGCTGGCTACTGGTTTGCTGTAAATTGCTTTTACTATGTTTAGATATGGGCCTTGAATTCCTGATCTTTCCAAGACCTTTAGCATGAAAGGATGCTGAATTTTGTCAAATGCTTTCTCAGCATCTAATGAGATGACCATGTGGTTTTTTTCTTTGAGATTGTTTATGTAGTGGATTACATTGATGGATTTCCTTATATTGAACCATCCCTGCATCCCTGGGATGAAGCCTACTTGATCGTGGTGAATGATCGTTTTGATGTGTTCTTGGATTCGGTTGGCAAGAATTTTATTGAGTATTTTTGCATCGATATTCATAAGAGAGATTGGCCTGAGATTCTCTTTCTTTGTCGGATCTTTGTGTGCTTTTGGTATTAGTGTAATTGTGGCTTCATAGAACGAGTTGGGTAGTGTTCCTTCTGTTTCTATTTTGTGGAACAGTTTGAAGAGTATTGGTGTTAGGTCTTCTTTGAAGGTCTGATAGAATTCTGCACTAAAACCATCTGGACCTGTGCTTTTTTTGGTTGGAAGACTTCCAATGACAACTTCTATTTCTTCAGGGGTTATAGGACGGTTTAGATGGTCTATTTGATCCTGATTTAATTTTGGTACTTGGTATCTGTCAAGGAAATTGTCCATTTCCTCAAGATTTTCTAGTTGTGTTGAATACAGGTTTTTGTAGTAGGATCTGATGATTTTTTGAATTTCCTCAGTTTCTGTTGTTATCTCTCCCTTTTCGTTTCTGATTTTATTAATTTGGATACTATCTCTGTGCCCTCTGGTTAGTCTGGCTAAGGGCTTATCTATCTTGTTGATTTTCTCAAAGAACCAACTCCTCGTTTTGTTGATTCTTTGTATGGTTTTATTTGTTTCTACTTGATTGATTTCAGCCCTGAGTTTGATGATTTCCTGCCTTCTACTCCTCTTTGGTGTATTTGCTTCTTTTTGTTCCAGGGCTTTCAGGTGTGCCATTAAGCTGTTAGTGTATGCTGTCTCCCGTTTCTTTTTGGCGGCACTCAGGGCTATGAATTTTCCTCTTAGCACTGCTTTCATTGTGTCCCATAAGTTAGGGTATGTTGTGCCTTCATTTTCATTAACTTTCAAAAAGTCTTTGATTTCTTTCTTTATTTCCACCTTGACCAAGTTATCATTGAGTAGAGCATTGTTCAGCCTCCATGTGTACGTGGGTTTTCTTTTGTTTTTGTTGCCATTGAAGACCACCCTTATTCCATAGTGATCTGATAGGAGGCATGGGATTATTTCTATCTTCTTGTATCTGTTGAGGTCTGATTTGTGACCAATTATATGGTCAATTTTGGAGAAGGTACCATGAGGAGCTGAGAAGAAGGTGTATTCTTTAGCTCTAGGATGAAATGTTCTATATATATCAGTTAGTTCCATTTGGTCCAAGGCTTCAATTAGATTCACTGTGTCCCTGTTTAGTTTCTGCTTTCCTGAACGATCCATTTCAGAGAGCGGGGTGTTGAAGTCACCCACTATTATTGTGTGCGGTGCGATGTGTGCTTTGAGTTTTAGTAAAGTTTCTTTTACGAATGAGGGTGCCCTTGCATTTGGAGCATAGATATTCAGGATTGAGAGTTCTTGATGGTGGATTTTTCCCTTGATCAGTATGTAGTGTCCTTCTGTGTCTTTTTTGATGACTTTGGGTTGAAAATCAATTTTATCCGATATTAGGATGGCTACTCCACCTCGTTTCTTGGGGCCATTTGCTTGTAAAATTGTTTTCCAGCCTTTTACTCTGAGGTAGTGTTTGTCTTTGACACTGAGGTGCGTTTCCTGCATGCAGCAAAATGCTGGGTCCTGTTTACGTATCCAGTCTGCTAGTCTATGTCTTTTAATTGGGGAATTGAGACCATTGATATTAAGAGAGATTAAGGCATAGTGATTATTGCCATCTGCCATTCTTGACGCTATCTTTATGTTTGAGTGGTTATCTACTTTTGGGTTTGATTCAAGAAGGTTATTATCTCATTTTTTCCAGGGTGTTGTTTCTCTCCCTGTATTGGAGGTTTCCACCTATTATCCGTTGCAGGGCTGGATTTGTGGAAAGATATTGTGAAAATTTGGTTTTATCATGGAATATCTTGGTCTCTCCATCTATGGTGATTGAGAGTTTTGCTGGGTATAGTAGTCTAGGCTGGCATTTGTGCTGTCTTAGTGTCTGCATGAGATCTGCCCAGGATCTTCTGGCTTTCATAGTCTCTGGTGAGAAGTCTGATGTGATTCGGATGGGTCTTCCTTTGTATGTTACTTGGCCCTTTTCTCTTACTGCATTTAGTATTCTTTCTTTGTTTAGAACATTCGGTGTTTTGATTATTATGTGACGGGAGGTATTTCTGTTCTGGTCCAGTCTGTTTGGAGTTCTGTAGGCTTCTTGTATGTTCATCGGCATCTCTCTCTTTAAGTTAGGGAAGTTTTCCTCCATAATTTTGTTGAAGATGTTTACTGGCCCTTTAAGTTGCAAATCTTCACTCTCATCTATACCAATAATCCTTAGGTTTGGTCTTCTCATTGTGTCCTGGATTTCCTGGATGTTTTGGGTTACGCGTTTTTTGCATTTTGCATTTTCTTTGACTGTTGAGTCGATGCTTTCTATGGAATCTTCAGCACCTGAGATTCTTTCTTCCATCTCTTGTATTCTATTGTTGATGTTTGCATCTATGACTCCTGATTTCTTCCCAAGGTTTTCTATCTCCAAAGTTGTCTCCCTTTGTGATTTCTTAGTTGTTTCTACTTCCTTTTTTAGTTCCTGGATGGATTTGCTGAGATCCTTCACTTGTTTGTTTGTATTTTCCTGTATTTCTTTAAGGTATTTTTGCATTACCTCTTTCAGGATTTCTTCCTGATGACCCACGTTCTCCTGCATTTCTCTGAGCGATTTTTGTGTTTCCTCCTCATGGGATTCCATCTGTTGATCCATCGTCTCCTGCATTTCTTTAAGCAGTTCTCGTGTTTCCTTTGTAAGGGCATCTAACCGTTGATTCATTTCTTTAAGCAATTTTTGTGTTGCCTCCTTATGGGCATCCGTCTGTTGACCCATATTCTTCTGTATTTCTTTATGCAAATTTTGTGATTCCTTTGTGAGTGCATCTACCCGTTGATTCATCTCGTTAAGCGATTTTTGTGTTGTCTCCTTGTGCGCCTCCATCTTTTGATCCATGTTCTCCCGCATTTCTCTAAGCGATTTTTGTGTTTCCTTTGTAAGGGCTTCTAACCGTTGATTCATGGTCTCCTGTAACTCTTTATGAGATTTATTTGTGTCCTTCTTGTGATCCTCTAATAGCATCATGAGAAGTGATTTTAAATCCAGATCTTGTCTTTCGGGTGTGGTGGGGTATCCAGGACTTGCTGCTGTTGGAGAGTTGGGTTCGGATGGTCCCACATTACTTTGATTACTGTTAGTAACATTCCTACGTTTGCCTTTTGCCATCTGGATACCTCTGGTGTTAGTTGGTCCTGCTGCCACTGGCTGTTGGTTGGACCTCCTGTGAGCCTGCAAAGCTATTTCTGCCCCCCCTGGATTACCAGGATTCCCCTGGCACCGATTTCTGGGGCCTGCCTGCTCCTGAGTGACTTTGGAGCCCTAATGTGCTTTGCCCCAAGTGATCTTATATTGGGGAGGCCTTGCACATCTAAAGGCTCAGCCTAGTGGATTCCTGGAGCAGAGGTCGCCAAAGGGAGGCTGGCAGGCTCCTGCCCTGTGCAGGGGTGTGTGATCTCTCCTGGGGGGGGGGAGGGGGCGTCCCTCTGCCAGGCAGAAGTCCCACAGCAGATCTGGCGCGCTGGTCACTGCAGATCAGCCCAGCACCTGGGAGCAGGTTACACACAAGCTGCCTGAACCCCAAGCGATATTATGCCTGTCTGTCTCTGAGCCTGGCGGTCCCAACTACCTGGTCACTGGAGCAAAGATGGCGGAGGGCAGTCTCCGTGGCGCCGCTCACCCTGTGGTCACGATGGCCCGCCGATCTGGCACCCAGACGACCACAGCGCCAACCCGCCCTCGGGCACAGACGGAAGCCCCAACAGGCTGTGTCCCAAGTGATGTTATATCGGGGGGGAGAGCCTGGGTACAGGTCTCTCCAGCGCAGTCCGCGGGAACAGAGGTCGCGGAAGGGAAGCTGGCAGGCTCCCTCCCTGCGCGGGGTCCCTCCACCAGGCAGAAGGTCCCGCCGCGGAACTGGCGGGCTGGTTACTGCAGATCAGCCCAGCACCTGGGAGCAGGTTACACACAAGCTGCCTGAAACCGAAGCGATATTATGCCTGTCTGTCTCTGAGCCTGGCGGTCCCAACTACCTGGTCACTGGAGCAAAGATGGCGGAGGGCAGTCTCCGTGGCGCCGCTCACCCTGTGGTCACGATGGCCCGCCGATCTGGCACCCAGACGACCACAGCGCCAACCCGCCCTCGGGCACAGACGGAAGCCCCAACAGGCCGTGTCCCAAGTGATGTTATATCGGGGGGAGAGCCTGGGTACAGGTCTCTCCAGCGCAGTCCGCGGGAACAGAGGTCGCGGAAGGGAAGCTGGCAGGCTCCCTCCCTGCGCGGGGTCCCTCCACCAGGCAGAAGGTCCCGCCGCGGAACTGGCGCGCTGGTTACTGCAGATCAGCCCAGCACCTGGGAGCAGGTTACACACAAGCTGCCTGAAACCGAAGCGATATTATGCCTGTCTGTCTCTGAGCCTGGCGGTCCCAACTACTGTTATTTATCATTTTACTGGAGAATCTAAACAGGGCAATAAGGTAGGAAATAAAATCAAAGTTCCTCAGAGTAGAAAAAAAGAAAAAAATATGTATATTTATAGATG
The DNA here is from genome assembly GCA_036184795.1 of Tokudaia tokunoshimensis. NCBI lineage: Eukaryota > Metazoa > Chordata > Mammalia > Rodentia > Muridae > Tokudaia > Tokudaia tokunoshimensis. The sequence continues at coordinate 44,650,424 of BTHU01000003.1, read as the reverse complement.
CTATTATTTTACATATAAAAATATTAAAGAATACACAGAAAACCCCACTTGAATTAATGTAATTTTACAGGATAAACATAATCAATATCAAAATAATTTTTAATCCTACATGGTAACAAAGAATAAAAGTTAAATTAAAAATTTTCCATTTACAATAGCAATCAAAAGAAAAAGTAACATTTTGAAGTATAAATTTAACAAATGCTAAAACTTACATTCTGAAAACTATAAAATACTGATGAAATTAAAGATTACCTAAATAAATGGGAACACTTTAATGTTTATATATGCAAAGGCCAATTTTTAGTACTGATAACTGAACCAATGCTTCAGACACACTAAATATGCTCTCCGATGGAGTTGCACCCTACACCCACAAAACAGTACTCATTAACCTTCATTTTAGAACTAAGCAGAGCTTCACGAAGGTCTGAGTCACTTCTGTTAAGGGACAGTGCTAATATCTGCACCATTTCAATTTCAGTACATGTGATGCATCAGCAAGAACTCAGAGAACGATACTTCCCCAAATGAGTGACATTTTCAATTCATAACCTATGGAGAGAGTGTGAAGCCAGTCTAAATATTCACATTAAACGAAGTATAGGGAGCTGGACGGGTGGCTCAAAAGTTAAAAACATTTGCTGCTCTCCCAGAGAATCTGGGTTCACTTCTCAGCACCCACATGGTGGCTCATAAACACCCATAATTCTAGTCTACGGGATTTCACACCCTATTTTGACCTCTACCAGGAAAGCACAAAGTACACATGCACACATACAGGCAAAACATTCATACATATAAAAAAATTAACCTAAAAATTTTCATTAATTTATTCATTTTACATCATGATCACAGTCCCTTCCCTCCTCTCCTCCCACCTCCTTCCTCCAATTCCTCTTCCCCTCCTCAGAGAAGAGGAACGGCCCGCCAGCTCCCATCTCAGATACCATCCTCCCCAGCACATCAAGTCATATGAGGACTGAGTGCATCCTCTCCCACCGAGGTCAAACAAGGTAGCCCAGCTAGGGGGAAGGGATCCAGAGGCAGGTAACAGAGTCATCCCCTGTTCAGTTGTTAGGGGAATCACATGAGCTCTAAGCTGCACATCTGCTATAAATGTAGGGGAGGGGAAGGGGGCTAGGTCCAGACCAGGCATGTTCTTTGATGGATTAACCCAAAAAAAAATCTAATTCATATTAAAAAAAAATAAGCAGTGGTCCTATACAAAATAATATTCTTGAAGAAGAGTATCAAAAATGAAGGACTTCTATTTTCCAATTTCAAAAGCTCAGAGCTACATTAATCAAAACAGTGGGGGCTGGCAGAAAGGCAAACAGAGACCAACTAAACCAAATCTAAGGCTCAGAAATAACCACTACATAACCAGGAGGTCAAGATGAAGTGGAAATTTCTAGTTTCTTTGAAGGCTCAGTTGTGTCATGTGATGTTCTGGAAACTGTCTTATGAGAGGATGTTTTTCTGTGAACAGACACATTATTTTCCTGGAAGCTGCCTGGAAAAGGGGCATGTGATATTCTGCTGGAGTGGAAGCTCGAGAGGATATGTGATGCTCGGAAAGGGTGTAACTCAACAGACAGCGGCGGGACACTGGCGCTGGTTCACCTTGTGGTTTTACTGATGCTGGTCCTCACTGACAATGCTTCTTTGCTGATCATTGCTTCTCATGACTTTGTAGATTGAAACACACCAAAGAACTTGTGATATTCCAGCAGCTTTTGCTGTTTCTGCGGACTAAAGCTGATTCAGAGTCTCAGTTTCTTCTGGACTGAGCTGATACCACTGCTGATTTGTGTGAACTGAACTGCTGATATCCTAACAACAAAGACTGGAATTGCCCCAAAGAACTATTTCTAAACAGGCCTACATATCCCTTTGCCCTATTAACCTTTCCTTTCCACTACCTATGGTGGGTGGTGGGCTAAAAGGGAGGTTAAGAACCCTTATTAAAGTAGCTTTTGAAAAATCTAAGTCTACACCAATACATCTACACTTCAGCACCAGGCTTACAGGAGGCCTCACCTACTGGTTGGTGTCTACACATCTCATTAAGTGAATCAGGACACTGTGAGTGCTACAGCAATGGGGCATACAACTCTCCACACACAGAGAAACTGAGTCATAACTGGATTCTTTCTGCAGATGTGCTACCCTGAGATCCCTTGGCTTGAGCTCAGCAAGAGTGATGTCATCACTCTTCCCAAACTCATCTTTGGACAACTCTGCCAAGTGTTAGCAAAATACTTTCCCAGAGGAGATATACCTCCTCCTTATAAGGTGGCAACAACAAATGAAAGTACAGTTCTACCTAAGTCCAATTTGGAGAACCAATGACTTCATTGGTAATTATAAGAAATAACCAATGGTTTATTTATTGCAGACCATGGATTACTTGCTCAAGTGGGGGTGACCCCAAGAATACTACTATACCACAAAAAAAAAAAAAAAAAAAAAAACACTCCAGCAAGGATGATGGCTTCCTCATTACATAAGGACTATATGTTCTATATCTTCACACATCAGGAGGTACATGGGAGACCAAGTGATGATAAAGCAGAAATGAAGATAATGCTTTAGCAAGCTAAGGAAATGTCAAATACTACCAGCCAAGCAACTGAAGGTAGAACAGATTCTTCCCCAGATAACTTGGAAAGTTCCAACACATGGACATCTGGAACTTAAGATTTATACTTCCCAACTAGAAACTCTGGTGTGCCAACCACTTCACAGGAACTCCTGCCAGTTTCTTTTTTCCAACAAATTTGTTTTCTATACATTCAATGGATAGAAAAGATTGCTTTAAGGGGAAACAAAAAAGTAAATCCTGCAGATTATAGCAACCAAGTTCTTTTAAATACTTATTTATACACACACACACACACACACATATTTGCGGTACTGGGGCTGTACCACTGCATTATATCCCCATGATAGTTTTTAGCATTTAATAGAAAGCAATCCAACCTGAAAAACTACTTCCTCTTCTGAAATGGAAGAGCACCATGTTCTCTTACAGCAGGTGATATGAAGCCTTTTCCCTGAACCTAGGGCCATGATGCGAAAGTCACTTAGCTACAGATGAGTAGATGAACACACATGAAAAGCCTCCAGTTCTCATTCTATGTAATGGTGGGAAAATGTGAATTTCATTGCTCACCTTCAGTACTAGCAAGTGTTACTCACTATGAATTCTCATTTGGACTGTACAGCACAGAGTTCTTTAAAACATAAAGGCAGGGACTGGTAAGATGATTCAGGAGGGAAAGGTGCCTGACACCAAGCCTGAAGACCCGTGTTCAAGGCCCAGGACCCATAAGGCAGAAATATAGAACAGACTCCTTCAAGATATCCTCTGGTCTCCACATTTCCACCAAGACATACGTACCTGCACACATACCAAATAAGACGTAATGAAAACTTTTGAAAAATAAAAAGCAAGTAAAACATAAAAGTAGCATAGATATTACCTAAGATCATGGATTTTTCACATGAAGTAAAATGTAATAAGAAAAAAAACAAGTTGCTATAATCAGCATACTTGTTTTAGGTTCTTCTTTAAACAGTAATCTCTTTTTAAAAGTGTTATGATATGTTTTTATGTGACGTGTTAAAGACATTTTAATGAGGGAGATTTCCTGTAGCATAAAGGAAAAATGCCAACATTTAAGTAAAACAGAGTGAACAGACCTTACATGACAAAAGAAACATTTGAGGGGCTGGTGAGATGGCTCAGCAGTTAAGAGCACTGACTGCTCTTCTGAAGGTCCTGAGTTCAAATCCCAGCAACCACATTGTGGCTCACAACCACCTGTAACAAGATCTAATGCCCTCTTCTGGAGTGTCTGAAGACAGCTACAGTGTACTTACATATAATAAATAAATAAATAAATCCTTTAAAAAAAAAAGAAAAGAAACATTTGAAGCCACACATGGTTCACATGTCTTGCCTGAGGTGAGAGTAAGACTATAAGTCTAGCCTGGCTACCTAATAAGTAAGTACTAGGCTATCCTAGGCTGCAGTGTTTTGCTGTCTAAAAAGAACATAAACAAAAGAAGGTAGGAGGGGCTGGGGAGGGAGGAAAGGGAAGGAAACTTTTGAAAAGGATTTTATTTAACACCAGGAGTGGTAGAATGTATCTATACTCTGGCACTGGAATGTTTGAGACTGGCCTAGTTTAAGACCAGCTTTTAAAAAAGAAAAAGGAAAAAAAAAAAAGATCCACTTGTAAAAATAAAGGCAGAAAGAAAAACCTATCAATTTCAAGAGACAGAAGATCTTCCCATATCAGCCAAACAAACACTACATAGAGATGTTATTTAGGTTCTTCTCTATATAATGTACAAAGAACGTATAATAAAGGACACAGGAACATTTAGAAACTGTATAGGGGTGGCTCTTATAGTTAAAGAATCAGCACTTAGCAAATATGGACAACTAGCCCTCGTATCTGTTTGGGTCAATCCAGCAGTGGCCACAGAGACAGAATAAGTAAGGCAGGGTGTAGGTTATAATGATGGGTGAGGGGTTCATAAGGTTCACCATACTATTTACATCTGCTTAAGATTTTCCATCATAAAAATTTTCTCAAAAGGTCTATTGGTAACTGAGCTAATAGTCTATTCAAAGTAGTTGTTAAATATTAATTCACATTTGAAGACAAGGGATTATCGTGAATCACAAACCCCTACCCATAATGTGAAATAAGAGGGCTAAGAATACATTTATTATCAAGATATTAGAAAAGTAGACTGGCAATGAATCTTTCTCAAAATATAAGATGGGAAGTGACAGAGGAAGCTACTAAATTCAAATTCTCACCATCACAGGTACACTTACACACACGTGCATTCAAACACACACTCACATATGAACACACTTAAAAAACAGAAAAGAAAATAAGAATCCTGATTATTAGTAAAGTTAATAAGCTAATGAACTATAGTGAAATAACTTACAACTCCATGCCATTCTATAACCCTTAATGTTCTTCAAAATGAAATATTTATCTAAGTTTTTAGGGAAAAAGTAAAACTACAAGCAAATTCGTTGCCAGTAGTACCACCGCAGCTGGTTAAGTAGCTGTCATAAAAAAGAGAAAGCTTGGAAAAGGCTGCTAAAATATCTTTAAATTTTAATAGAAAAATATGTAATTAACAAGAGCACTTTTCACCAATGAATCACTCTGCAAGGATCTTCTATATAGATTCCATAAAAACAGGACCAAATAAACCCCCAATATAGCCTTAAGCATTTCTGGGACAAACATTTATTAAAGCAGAAACATCAGCCTTTACAGTTTGTTTCAGGAGCTCCGTCAGTGTCTAAGTGAGACCATTTCCAACGGCTGTAGTAGATGATATTGCTGAAATTCTTCAATAGATGGTGAAGCCAATGTGTGGCAGCGCAGCGTGGGAACACATAAAGCCAAACTCCAATATGGGGGCCGGAGGTGAACCATACAACCCAGACCAAAGGACCTGGAGGCCTTGCTGTGACTTTGGAAAGAAGAAAACTAAAACACTACCCGTCCACTTCCTGCGTCAAGTGGGTTCATCTCTTTCTCCAGGACACACCCCCTTTCTTCCTCAGTAACACAGCCTCGGCCTGCATCAGTCTACAGGGTTTCCTGGACTAAACCACATTGCTTCTAGACATGACCATGTGATCAGTGTGAGGGACAGCATTATGTGTTAACACCCAGATAAATCCATGAGACAATACATACTTTTTTTCTCTCTCTATGCTACAGGCATTGCGGTGCCAGGGAGTGGGGAGCTCAGCCAACCATCTTGGGGAAAAGGTACTCTCTATTCCAACAATTATTACGTTTGATTTTTTTTTTCTGTAACTCAGAAAATGATACCCTCAATGATACAAAACTACGTTCTTATATTACCTTGAGATTATGCAGATACTCAACAATAAATGGATGAAAATTAACAGGGTCTGCACTGTGCTGCACCAGGCCCTCTGCATATATTTTATGGCTTCCAGCTTAGTGTTTTAATGGGTTCCTCGGTGGGTCTCTGCTTCTTGTGCCTTTTCTTGGGCTCTTTTTCTTCTGTTTGTTTGTTTTGTCCAATTCCAATCTGTTGGTTTTTGCTTTATCTTAGATTTTATTTTATTATTATCCAATAGAAGCCCGTTCATTTTCTAATGAGAGACAGAAAGGGGGTGGACCCAGAGGGGAGGGGCAGCGGGGAGAAACTGAGAGGAATGAAGGAGGGGAAAACCATAATCAGGATATATTAGACGAAAAAGGAATCTATTTTCAACAAAAGGGAAAAAAGAAAACAGTAGAAAGAAAAGCATTCTAGAAGGAAATAAAAAACACAGCTGGTATTCCTACACTTCCCTCCCGATTTCTAAGAACCAAAGAAAGGAGCTTAATTTTTGCTTCTGGTGTTTTTATTTTCCCTAACAGAGCAGTTAGCAGTTAGTAGAAACAGGTGAATCCATACATTCAATCACTCATTCTTTCCTTCACCAAATACGCAGTAAGCTCCGACTCCGTGCCAAGTGCCAAGATGCCCACTATGGCACAGTCACACATGGCACATGTACAGAGCTTTAAGTAAAGCTGCCATCTAGTTGAAAGGGAGTAGACAGTAAGTGAGAGAAAGCATACAGAACTGCGCTCTTCTTCCACTGAAGACACCTCACCATCAAATATACACCCTAATTATAACCAAGCTCTACCTGGAAAATGTAGGCCCTCGAAATTAAGTCTGAACTTAACACTTGCTGCTACTCTATCAAATATGTCTTGGCATCTCTGTGAAGGGAATGTTTTATCCATAATTTAATCCTCTATGCCAGGAAAAACTCCTTGATCTTTTATATTCAACATCCTGAAACCTTTTTTTTTGTTTGTTTGTTTGTTTTTTGAGACAGGGTTTCTCTGTGCAGCCTGGCAGTCCTGGAACTCACTTTGTAGACCAGGCTGGCCTTGAACTCAGAAATCCGCCTGCCTCTGCCTCCCAAGTGCTGGAATTAAAGGCGTGCGCTACCACTGCCCGAACTTTGTTTTTAAGAATGAAGTCAAACATAGAAATGACCAAGAAAAGTAGATTTAGGTGAAAAATAAGCAGAGACAATCCAATATCATAAAGAAATAATCAATCAAAAAACTGAAAAATTTGGTGTCCAAATAATATAGGAAGCTAAATTATATAAAGATCCAAGTTAAGAAAATTCTTTTGTTTTAATTCAGTATAGAGCTGAACATGACTTCTGATCTTCCTGCCTCTACCTTCAAAATACTGGGATTACAGGATTATAGTAGTGCATGTGTGTGTGTGTGTGTGTGTGTGTGTGTGTGTGTGCGCACGTGTGTGTATTTGGCAATGTTAGGGACTGAATTCAGGGCCTAGCACATGGTAGGCAGGAACTATACCACTAAGCTATACCACAATCCCCAACAAACTTCTAAATCCTCCCAAGCACCAAATGATATATGTTTCGTAACCACTGACACAAATTAATAATGAGAACTAAGCCACTGTGGATATCAAACTTGATATACATGAGTACAAATGACTGCAGCACAATAGACAACCAAGCTCATGTGAGTCTGAACGATTAACAACACAATGAAATGATAAACCATTAGGATATGACAGAACAAGTCACCGAGGACAGTAGAAAGTTACCAAAAAAAACCCAGAGAAATCACCTAAGGACAGATAACAAGTCACATTACACTAATATCTCCCTTTTGCAATGATAGATACTGACAGCTTGGGCAAAAATGGTTTTAGTACTTTAAGTGACCAGATTGGAAAGGTACTATACACCCAACTTTCCATGAAATAGATGGTTCAGATATGAATCCCTAGAGAGAGGTACTCCATGAAGTGATTTATGCCAATGAAAGGTCATAATGAAATATTCTATGCAGCAACATGAAGCAACTAGTAAAATGTGTGTGTATATAAACTACAATGTAGTCATAGAATAAGCAGCACATATGCCAACATTATGATACAATTTAAAAAGAAAACATGAAATATACTATTAAAGTATTATATTCAAATATAAGTCAAGACTATAGTGTTTTCAACATAAATGATCTACTGAAAGGTATTAAGTAGTTTATGAGATTAAAAATAATCTTTTATGAGGTATCCTTTGAAATAAATACACAATTCTCAGGGGAATCAAAATGGCTATTAAATACATTAAGTTAATGATGTTCATTTGACTTTTATACCCCAAGCAATAACAAAACCAATAATCTTTATGATTTACTACTTACTGAAGGTTTTGTTTTCTTTGGGAGCTTTTGTTGTTGCTTGTTTCTTTTTTGAGACAAGATCTCTTAGTCCTGGCTGTCCTGTAACTATATAGATAGACCAGGCTGACCTCGAACTCAGAGATCCTCCTGCCTCTGCCACCCAGTTGCTGGGATCAAAGATGTACACCAGGGAACAAATGCCATGATAACCTGGTTGAAACAATTACTTTGCTCAAATACAGCAGAGCTAGAGACCAAAGACTATCATCTTTTTCCTCTCTGAAAATGGGTTTTAAAAGACAGAGACCAAGTTAGTTTACTAAAAGTAACAAAAAATAAACCACAAATAGCACAAGTTAATCTAAGACTCTATATAACATGCCTAAAGATTCTGGGAAAGTTATATCCCCCATCTTTTATTAGATGCTTTTTCTTTAACATTTTGTTCTTATCCTAACATGTATGTGTGTATGTGTGTGTGTGTCTGTCTGTCTGTGCATGTTTGTTAGTCTGTGTCTGTCACATGTGTGCGTGTGCCTGTGAGGTTGAGAAAAGAATGACAGATTCCCTGAAACTGGAGTTACAGGCAGTTATGAGCCGCCAGATATGGTGCTGAGAACTAAATTCTGATCCTCTGGAGGAGCAGCAAGCACTCTTAATTCCAGCCCCTCTTTTATCGATTCTTAAAAGGGAATAAAATCTAGAAATGGAGTTAGCACCCTTGAGAGGTGTGCTCATTCTGTTATTTGCAGAGCAGTTTCACAAGCCCAGAAGATATCCCACAGCAAATACTTAAATCCCAGTGACTTTATTTCCTTAGTCACACTGGACTCTCTTCTACCCAAATCATGACACCAGAAAACAAAATCAAACAAACAAACAAAATGGCCCAAAGGTGATACCAAAGCCATCAAGTCGAAATGGCATTCTCAGAAAACTGTATGGGATTTTCTACTGCAGTAAAGATAATGAGGAAAATCTTGAGACAGTTTCACTGTAAAAGAGAATGACATATGCTTTGCCAAAGGTCTCTTCACAAACCTCTTCAAAAGCCATTGAAAGACAATCATAAATTGAGCAGGGCCATTCAGATCTTCTCTCTCAGAATCTTAGGAGTGAAATCCAGAAAGAAAAAAAAAAGCCACACCCACAGGCAGGTTAGCTAACTGGATCCTCCCATTTTTCCTGAGGCAGAGCTAAGGCTAGCCTTTGCAGAAGAGATTCATTCCATCCGCCAAAAAAATGAGGAGGGGGCCTGCCTGTCAGTTCTGTTTAATGGAGTTGCAGGAAATGAAAGAGTCCCCGATCTTAGGAACTGCAGCCCTTCCCTTTTGGTGAGAGTATGCGAGAGCAACTCAGCAAAAGTGATAGTGGCAAAGGTAAGACCTAAACCTGCCCGTAAGGAGCTACGTGGCACTAAGCAAATAGTGACTAGTCTCCCTCACCCTCTGCTTCCGCCCCAATCATCTTCCCCTTTGGTTACCAGTTGCTCCAGATGCCGTAGAGTAGTTCCACAAAAGCGAAAGAGAGGTTCAGGCACAGGAAGAAAAACAGGTTCCGGGATGTCTTGTCCGACAGGATGGACCTGGGCACGATACAGGTGATTAGAAGCAAGCAGGAGCCAAGGAGTTTGCGGGGACCCTGAAGTCGGGTTCCCCTCTCAAAACCCACCCAGTCCACATGCTCCTTCCACCAAAGCAGGAAGGTGACGCTCCCATCCTGGACCTCAGGCCATCCTTAGCTCCTAGCTTTGTCTCAGTCTGCCGGGCAGCCCCCTCCCAACAAACACAACACCCCGCACCTAAACCAGCCTGAGATCTTGCCGAACAGATTGAACTTGGGTGGTTTGTATTCATCATCCTTGATGGACAGGGGCAACATCTTCTCCACCCGGCGAAGGGCCGGGTCTCCGTCCCTCTAGAAGTGACTCGGTATGGTGGCGGCAGTGACAGCGGCGACGCTTCAGACGCGGACCCCAAAGCGCTCGACCGCCGCGGCACCGCCGCGAGACACAGACACAGACACACACCCGGGAATTCGAGGACTTCCGGCCCGGGCCGCGCAACGCGTCCTGGGACGGGAAAGCGGGAGGCGGGGGCGGGGGCTCCGGCAGGGGAGGGGCTTACGGGGAGGAGGCGGGGCCTGGGGGCTGCGGAAAGTCCAGACTGAAAGCTTGGGGATCTATCGCTCGCTGAGCTGGGGTTCCTATCTCCTGAACTCACGAAAGGTATCCCTGTTTGCGCTTTGCAGACGTGGCTGTCTGGTTCAGGGCCCGCTGTCACCCTCCCGGATCGTCCACCACCAACGTCCCCGGATGCAGTGCAGCCGGCTCCTTCCCCTTCAGCATTAACCCCCTAAGGACCTCAAATCCCCGCTGTGCCTTAGGCAGAGTCACTGAAAAACCCAGGCGGCCACGTGCTGCGCCGCCACTGCGCGGGATGTGCGAGAATGGATTCACGAGGTCAACGCTAAGGGAGTCCACCCCACCCGCGGAAACCGTCACGCGGGACGCGATCGTTGAGTGCCTTGCAAAAGAAACACGTAAAGGTATTTAAAAACGTCCTTTAGGAAGAGGGCCACAGACCATGGCCTGGAGGTCCGCTTCATGCTATTTCTCCCCTGCAACCTCAATTGGTTGCAGCCCTGAAGACAACCGCATACACGTTCCTTTAGCATCCTTGTCACCCGAGACAGTAGCTGTCACTATGGTCCATTCTAGGAGGTGCAGATACAAGCCTGCTGTGTGGGACACCAGGGCGCTGGGGATGAGCCTTGTGGGCCTGGGCTGGGTAGAGGGACATACCCCAGCGTCTTTCTAGGGGATTGTTTAGACAAGGTCAGCTGGTGGGTCACGTGAATGATTAAAAGTTGTTACCTAGAAGGGGAAACCCGGAAAGAGGGTCTAGTTTGGGGAGGTGGCTTGGAAACTACAAAACCGAGCTTCTTGGGAATGCCTTTTTGCCTAACAGGAAGTGGAGCGTCACCCAAAGCGAGGGAGGGGTGGCCACTCGGGGACTGTCCCCTGCTCCAGGCACTCACTTAGCAGGCGGCGCTTTTCCTAGGTTATCAATTGGACCAGCAGAGGGGTTGGAAGCCTGGTTTAGGAAAGAGGGTAGAAAAGAGGCAAGCAAAGGAGACTCGCCTTCCGATTTTTGCTAACCAAGCTGCAAATAAACCCGCTGGCCCCACTGCAATCTTCTGCACTAGAGGTGAGGCAACTGTAAAATTCTCTTTCCTTAATTTTATTTTTCCATTTAGGACCTATGCCTGTTTTGCCCTCGTTCCTGGAAGTTTGTGGGTAGGAAGAATTTATTCTGTAATTTAATTTTTGAAAATATATCTTGAAATCTTTTGAAATGTTCATCTTTAAAAACTGCTGGTAACAAACGGCTTGAGTCTATAAGTTCTAGCATGAACATGTCTCTTTTGTCTTTGCCTTTCTTGGGTTATTTGCCATTATTTTTATTTAAGCAAATATTCTCAATTAGTAGCATTTGCTTTTTAAAGGATACTTTTTTGTTGTTATTTAGAATAGTCTTTGAATTCTACCCTACTGCATTGCTGGAGAAGCCCTAACTGGTTGCAGACCAGTTTAAGGCTAAATAGCTATTGCAATTGATCTTTTTTTTTTCCCCTTCAAGACTGCTTTATTTAAGTATGATGGTAGGGATACAGAAATAATCAAGTTTCAGTAACTGATTTACAGCCTTCTCATCAAGGTCAGCTGCAAATTGAGCCTATGTGATTTTTATTCTGCCTTTGGAAATAAATTCTGTATTCCATCTTGCACTGTTGTAAATCTGAAGTTGCTTGGCTGGCATAGGGAGAAACCCACATTACCTGTTATTGAATAGTTTTGAAAGACATTAAAGAAATTTTATTTCAGCTTTATCAGTTTCCTAGATTTATCTCCCTCAAACCCCCTACCCCCCAGCCTATGATATAAGGTAGATTTGTTCTTGAAGATCTTCTCCCTTCTAACTGTGGCAGTGCTATTTTTTTATCCTTAGCTCTGGACAGCATAATGGCCAATTCAGCGTTAAAGGCATTTTCGTTTGCAATATAAAGCACAGAAAGACATGTTTTAAACCAGGAAAAGTTCTGGGGGTAGGAGTAGTTTCCACTGTGCCTCTCTTCTTTTTGTAATCTTTAAATAATATCTGCCCTGTACATGTTAACCTACATATAGGTTAACATATTCTTCACATATTAACAGATGTCTCACATGTCAAAATTGCACTCAGTTATCATTTGGTGATTGTCTAGTGTGTGTCAGACTCTCTGTTAGGTGCTGAGACTATAAATCGAGATAAGTCAGAGTTCTTTTCCTGGAAGAGTTTTGTGGAGAGGACAAGTTAATGCAAAGAGAGGGAGGTGGGGAGAAAGGCAAACCCGTCGGTATTTTAGAATTGTGGTCTTTAAGTTCTGCACCAGAGATGAATTTGAGACAGTGAACAGAGACGGCTATTGCTCAATGAGCCTTTCTCTGTATGCTCACCCATTCATGCTGCTCCCACAGTAGTTCTTATCATTAAAAAAAATGAGTTGGGAGAACAATGATTTTGATTCCTTGGCTCTGTTTTAGCGGTCAGTTTTTAAGCAAAAAAAAACTGCAGTCAGATGAGGTACTTGGGAAGTCTCCAGTTATAGGTCCGTCGTGCATTTCAAAGATTAAATGGCTAGGCAAGACTGTAAAATAGATACAGTAATAAAGGTTCTTAAATTAATAAAATGCATTTCTATTTTAGATACTTGTGTATGTATTTAGTTAGTCGCTTTGGATGAATCGTGCACACTGTATGGGGTGGTTAGATGAGTGGTTAAAGATTAAATATGAAAGCAGAGAAGATGAAAGGACGGAAATTCCTCCTGTCCTGAGTCCTTTCCGGTAATAGACAGCAAGAATGAGAAGGGTGCCATCTGTCAACCTCAGTAATCCCTGTGGCATTTATCTGCAACCCTGTTTTAGACCCATGGTTTATTAGATACAGCAGATTAATGTCCTGTGAAGTGTTGTTTTGAAAAGGAACTATACTAGAGGGTTAGAGTAAAGATGCATGTGAGTCTAGGAATTAACTAGTGGTGCAAATTACATTCATGGGTCCTTGGCGTCACTTTGAGATTTCAAAATACAAAATGCTCCAGTTTCAAGTGCATCAGTTGGGAGAGTCTCAGTTTACTGTTTCTGGACCCTCCAGAAACATCTAAAGATAAAAGTACTGCAGTGTTAGCATCAGCCAACAAGAAAACACTATCTGCCTCAGTCCCCAAATGTCACTTTTAGAACCTAGAATAGCATTTTTTTTTCATTTAAAAGTCACTGAAAGCATCACAGAAAATTATTTGCTATCTTTTAATAGTACCAAGAGAGCCTGTTCCTGTGAAGCACTGAGGCGTAAGGAATGCTGTTGTAAAAATTAAGAATACCATGAGGTAAGTAACAGGTTCTGTCTCTTTAAAAAACAACAATTAAAAAACCCAGTAAAATACATATAACATAATGTGCCATCTTGATCGTTCTTGCAGTTCTGTAGTCTCAAGTATTTTTATGTTGTTGTATAACTGATCTGCAGATTAAAACCATCCTCCTCCACCTGCTCCCAGCCCTCGGCAACCATGAGTGTACATCATGTTTCTGTGAGTTTGGCTGCACTAAATACCTCATGTACGTGAGAGCATACAGTAGTTGTCCCTTTTGTGTGAGCATTCATTTCACATAGTTTAACTTCCCTTTTGAAGCTGAATTAAAAGTCTGTTGTATGGGTATGCAGCACTTCCCAAATGGATGATTATTTATTCATCCATGGGCACTTGGGTGACTGGCTTTGTTTGTTTGCTTTGTTTTGTTTTGCTATTGTAAATATAATTTTATGACATTGGTGAAATACCATTATTTTAGCTGAGGTTGTTTTTTGTTTGGATGTCGTTGTTGCTGTTGTTGATACTGGGTCTCACTCTGTAGCCCTGACTAGCCAAGAAGCCACTCTGTATGCATACCAAGTTGACCTCTTAACTCACAGAGATCTGCCTGCTTCTGGCTCTATGAGTCTTTGGATCAAAGGCATGTGTCAACGGCATGTGTCAACATACCTGGCTTAGTTCAGATTTTCTACATTGGTTGGTTTGTTTTCTTGAAACTAAAAGTTCTGGCAGGCATGGAAGCAGTCCAGCCCTAGGGAGGCTAGGCCATGAGGACTGTAATTTTATGCCAGTCTTGGCTGTATAATGAGACCCTGTCTCCAAAAATACAAATAAAAATTCTGGCTGGGACCAGGACCTATTAGAAAGTACCATAATGCCTCTTTTAAGGTGGACCCACTGAAATCATGGTCCAGATGTTAGGATAAAACCAATACTTCTTGCCGGGCAGTGGTGGCGCACGCCTTTAATCCCAGCACTTGGGAGGCAGAGGCAGGCGAATTTCTGAGTTTGAGGACAGCCTGGTCTACAGAGTGAGTTCCAGGACAGCCAGAGCTACACAGAGAAACCCTGCCTCGAAAAATAAAAAAAAAAAACAAAAAAACAAACAAAAAGAAAACCCAATACTTCTAGTTCCTTCCTTCCTTTCTTTCTTTCTTTCTTCCTTCCTTCCTTCCTTTCATTCTTTCTTTCTTTCATTCTTTCTTTCAAGGTGTATGGAAGCCTTCTAGGATTGAGCCATCGTGTGTTGGCTAAGATTAAATGTGGTATCTGTTTTTATCAGTTTATCTAAGGACTGAGCCTGTAGCTTCACATACACTCTAAGTATGCACCCTGTCATTGAGCGAACACTGCCACCTCCATCAGCTCTCTAAATGGAATACCCTTGTTGTCTGGAATAAACACAGAGAGAATACAAAGTGGTTTCCGGGTGAGTCCGGGTTTGATTCTGGCCCACTGTTCCGTCTGTGCTTCAAGAAATACTTTTCATATTCTATCCCAGCTATCACATCTACAAAATGAAGTGTGCCTATGTTATATTTTTCCTCTTCAAAAATTAGAAATGCTATCAGTTGGAACCATTGTCTAACGTGAAGAGATGAAAGCTCGGACAACTTGTATTGCTATCCCTAAGCTAAGTGAGGGCAGGAGTTATGTCTGCCTCTCTTTTCGCACAGTGCTGGTCACGTGTTAAGAGCCTATAAATATTTGTTGACAGGACAGAGCACCTTGGATTGTGCGACCTTTCCCCACTAAAGGGAAAAAGCTCCCATGAATGGGAAGAACTCCACCGTAGGCTTAGTATCTGAAAATACTTACAAGCCGTATTCAAGTGCGTGAATCTGTTTCTCTTCAAGAAATGACTTTGGAAGCTGCTGTTTCCAAAACTAGTTTCAGCTAAGAGGGAAAGCTTCGCAGGACAGTCCAGGGCTTTGTTGCCTAAGAATCTTGCTCTCTTATTCTCCCAATCTTCATATTAAAGCAGGTAGAGGTTCTAATGAAAAGCACCAGTGTCCTGAAATGGCAGAAATTAAAGATTTGCAGATGGACTTGACTTCTTTTTGACCCAGTTCTCAAACTAATTTCGCATTAGACTCTGCTGAGCTAAAAGTGCTTTCCTATTTCTATCTTTGTGCTTAGTCTCCATTGATGCCTTGGGTCCCTGAACGAGTCTGCAATGTTCTTCTTAGGAAGAAGGTCATCTCCCAACACATCATTATCATCTTAATCGTCTGTAATTAACTGACAATTCCAAGAGAAAGGAGGAAGGCTAGGAATACTCTTTAGCTAAAATAGTTCACACCTGTGCATTTTGAAAATCGAGGGGACCTCCTTGTGTGCCTCAATGATAAATGGCTAGATTGGAGGAGGCAGGCTGTGCATTTAAAACAGTTTATACACATTTATGTTGTATTTCTCCATAAATCTGATAATACACTCTAGCTGTTGCTCTTGGCTCCTGGGAGCTGTGTTGAGAATATGATGTTCTAAGGAGGAAAGAGGAGAGGGAAGACCAGAAAACCCAAGACTGATGAACAGCTTTGGTGTGGCCGAGGAGAGCAGGAAGGGAAATGGAGACCCGGGGTCCTCATGACTGATGCCCTGCTTTGAAATTTATCCATAACGAAATGGCTCACTCAACCTGGCTGCCCACAGCAGAGGGCTCGGATGTAGTGTGATAGGTACAGAAATGATTTTCTCTCAGCTTGTGCTGAAGAATGACCTGGTACAGCAGCACTCACCCAGCCAAAGAGGATGCTGTATACATAGACATTTTTAAAAAATAACGTTTTATTGTTTCTGTTTCAGAACTATGGTTTCAAAAATGGGACGGGGAGAGGGGGCTTATGGAAGGGAAACTGGGAAGGGAGATAACATTTGAAATGTAAATGTAAATAAATAAAATAACCAATTTAAAAAAAAAAGCACTAAGATAGAATTAGACCTTTTAAAAGATACGGTTTAGATGGTTATCAATGATCATGTGTGTCTTCGTGTGTGTGTGTGTGTGTGTGTGTGTGTGTGTGTGTGTGTGTGTGAACTGTTAGGTGAAAAAATGGCTCACTTTAGCCCCAACAGTCCATGACTTAGTTGATCAACATTTATTAACTATATGATAAGCATGGAAAGATATCAAGGCACATCTATGACACTACATAACCTCTTAATTTTGTATCTGTGTGTGTGCGCACGCACAAGCGCATATCTATCCGACATTTTGTAGTTTATTATGAATACAAAATAGCAAAATATTTTTGGTATGTTTAGACTTTCAAAGCAAGTAACAGAAGTGAAGCTTTGTTGGGATAAAGTGGGAGGACAGAGTGACAGAGCATAAAAATAAATGCTGTGTGACATTTCTAAAGTAACAGTGACCTGAAGGAATTCCTGAATATGGGCAAAATTCTCAAAATCTCCTGGGGTCGGAGAGATGGCACAGTGCTTAAGTGGTTGCTCTTACAGAGGTTCGGTTCCCAGCACCCTCAAGACAGCCCACAACCATCTGGCAAGAGATCTGATGTGCTTCTGACCTCCATGGGTGACAGGCATGCATATTGTACATATACACACCATGAAGGCAAACACTCACATGCGTAAAAGTAAATAACTCTTGGAAAATATACTCTTCCTAAACCACTCTAAAACACCCAGAAAAAAACTTCAGATTGCAGTAAATTCTAGTTTATTTTGCTTAAAATGTTAATGCAAAAGCTCATTATGGGGCAATAAAGTCTATAGTTTCATTACTTTTACAAGCCCAAACTAAATTTTAATCTGTCAATGTATTCATTACTTTATAGCTCATAGAAACAATCTTGATGGGAGAAGGATTTATTTTGGCTGTTTGGGAGGTTACAGTTCATCATGAGAGGGAAGGCATGGCAGAGGGTAGTTCCATGGAGGTTGTACCATGCTACTCATTATGAACGTGGGGTGAGCAAGGAGACAGAGGTCTACTGGACCCGGGAGCATCAATAACCCATAAGGCCTACCCTTGAGTGATCGATACCGCTTCCTCTAGCTAGACCCCACTTCCTGAAGGCTCCACAGTCTCCCTAAAGAGTGCCGCTACCTCTAGACTCAGTATTCAGTCACATGAACCTATGAAAGGCAGCTCAGGACCAAGCTGTAACAGTCATGTAGGTAAGAATTTTGTCTGCTCAAATTTGGTCTGCTGCCAGCCTGAGTCAGTCAGACACTCCCTGGTTATCATTACCTCCTAAATCTCTGGGGAAAGGATGATGATGTCTAAGAGATGGTTATTTTCAGCCCCACCCCTCCCCAGGGCAAATAAGTTTGTTCACCAAGAGTTTCTGTAGAACCTGAGATAGTAAAAAGTATTTCAATTCAGAATAACCCCAGAATGATGGGGGTGGGGTCAGGGTCGCAATGAGAACAAGCCAGCCAGAGACGTGGGCTTAGCTCAGGCTCCTCGGCTGCATCTCACACATATCATGTGTGTGGGAAAAAGCAAAGCCCAGGTTCTGAATCGAGCTCTTCCTTCCACTTTGAGATGACTTTATCTCCTGGCAGATGAATGCCATTTCCTGAGCATCTGTATTCTCTAACCAGGCAAGTTCCAGTCCTGGTGTTGAAAGCAGAAAAGAGGCCTGGGTGGCTTGGGCTCAAGGTCCCTCCCATTTATGACTCTTTTTGTCTCATAACCTAATGGTGACGGTCTAGGTCTTTTATGTAGGGAAACATTTCTTGAGTGCTCTCTTGATTGGACCTAATTTACATTTGAATGTGTTCTGTTAACTTTTTAGGCATCTGTTGCAGAAATTAGGGCAATTGAAGATTGCTTTAACATGAGTGCTCTATCTGCACGTACAGCTGCATGCCAGAAGAGGGCATCAGATCACATTATAGATGGTTGTGATCCACCAAGTGGTTGCTGGGAATTGAACTCAGGACCTCCAGAAAGTACTCAGTGCTCTTAACCCCTGAACAATCTCCCCAGTCCAAGTCAGGGCAATTTGAACATAGATTCCCTCAGTTCATTCAACTGTTTGGAGTTACTGCACCGACTCAGGCAATGAGCGAGATGCTATTGTGCTTCCTTAAGATTGCCACCGATTTCCCCAAAATGTTGCCACACAGTGGGACAGTGAGATGGCTCAGCAAGCCTGTCCGCCTGAGCTCAGTCCCCAGGACTCACACAGGTGGAAGCAGAGAAATGACTCCCACAAATTGTCCTCTCACCTCTTAACTCCCCATTCGTGCATGACAAGGGCCACTCCCCACACATATATGTAATAAAAGACATATATCCACTCTGGAAAGGGTGATGGGGTGCAGTTGTAGTATTGGAAATGGTGTCTGTCTCCATTGCAGGAGTTCTGGGGAGCAGTGAGGGAAAGTTGCAAGAATCTAGTAGACGTTTATTCACCTGGGCGGAAGGAAGTGCTCTGTAGGCAAATACAGAAACCGGCTTGTCCCTTTGCCTCAGTTTGAACGGTGCTATTTTCGTGCAATATACCTGGCCAGGAGCTGCTAGGCTGCTAGGCAGTGGGCGGCTGTCTCTCTCAGCTCTCATCTTGCATGTGTGTAGACGGAAGACCCATGTTTTGAGTCGACCTCTGCGTTCCACCTTGGGATGGTGGAGGGGGAAATGCCTGGCTGACAAAGGCCTTTTTTTGAGCATCTGTAGTTTGTAATCATCAGTTTTTATGCAAGTACATTATCCTGGAGAAAGAGCCCAAAGAGAAACAGTCTGTGCTGTATCGGGCAGATCTTGCAGCGAAATGGCAGAATCATTATCAGTCTTCTACCATCCGTGGCACAAGATGAACACGGCAGATCCTCGGTGTCCGGTGCCAAGATGCAAACTGTGTTTCTACCTGATGAGCCAGAGGACATTTTTTTTGTTCCTGCTCCACTCTGGCATATTTGTTTACAGCCTCTCTCTGCATAATTATTGCTCTTCCACTCTGAAGAAACTAGCCCCGAGAAAAGAATTCAGTAGCACTGCTACTGACGACCATTGATAGAGTGTCTTAGAAAATTCAGATCTCCCTTTCCATCTAAATACATCCATGTATTTGTAACTCATGTATTGTTTTCTTTCTTACTTTACCTTATGTCCTCTTTTTAAAAAAAATCCCAATAATGATCACCCAGAAACCACTTCACTCAGAAGTTTAAAGATTCCACACACCATAACTCAGTAATTCCACTACTCAGCGTTCACCCAGGAGAAATGATAACAAATATCTGCATAAAAATTTGTTCACAAATGTTCATGGCAGCAATATTGATAATAACCCAGATGTGGAAACAACCAAAGTGCCCAGCCATTAATGAACAGGAAAGCAAAATGTGAAATATCTGTATAATAGAATGTTATCTAGCAGTGAGAATAGAATGGGGCGGGGGATGGGGGGTAGCCAGGAAGATGCTTCACTAGTGCTTACAGTGCAAATGTGAGGGTCTCTGGTGCCTGTATAAATGTCAGGTAGGTGTGGTATTCCCCCCGCCCCCAATCCTTGTGCTCCCTCCAGAGGTTGAGACAGAATCCCTGGGGCAAGCTGGCCAACTAGATTAGCCAAATCTGCAAGTTCCTGGGTCAGTAAGAGAACCTGCCTCAGCTAATAAAGTGGAAAATAATTGAGGAAGATGCCCAGTGTCAGCCTCTGGAGTTCACACACATGTGACTACTCACATTCAAGATGCACATGCACACACACACATGCATACCTGCCAAACAAAGAGATGCCTATATCTGTGTATGAAATTATAAAATATTTTTGCTAGGTAAAAGGAGTAAGATAAAAAAGCCATATAATGTGTATAGTTCCATTCATAGGAATGACTAAAATAGACAAATTCATTGAGACAGAAAGTAAATTTGTGGTTTTCTGGGGCTGGGGAAGGAAGAGATTAATGGAAATTGGAGGGATTGTTCTGAGTTCCCTTGGGCACTTAAAGTGTTTCACAAATAAATCATTGGCACTTACCTGCATTTTCAGCCCTCAGGGTGCTGAGGGAGCACAAGTAGGAATTTGGGGCCAACCTGGGCTACACATCAAGACCCCATCTTTAAAAAAAAAACCCGAAAAACAATAACAACAAAAAGAACAAAACAAAACTGAAATAAAACATCATTTTTCCAAAACTCTGTGAGGATATTACAAGAACACACTGTTCGTGTTCTTTAAAATGGGTGTATCGTATGAAATGTAACATCCCACTGAAGATATGAAAATGTTTTGGTACACAAAGAATTGATTTTTACATTTCTCACCAGGTATTTTAGTGACAGCCATGCTGTAGTAGATAGGTATGCTGCCCAGAAAAGCTTGCCTTGGCTCTGTTGCTCCTGCTGTGTATCCCAATGTGGCCGCATGACATTAGGCAAGTGTCTCTCCCTAGACCCTGATTCTATGCAATGAGGCAAGTAAATATTGGGGCATGTTTGACAGCTTTAACCGTGTTTGCACATAACAAAGAGCCATGGGCTTATGGGTAGACTCTCTTAATGTTCAAGTAGACCTTATTAGGCAACTAAAATGAGCACTCAAGGTTCTCCACCTTGGCACTTTGGGTATAACAGGCCAGATTATACGCTACTGTGGTTGCCATCCTGCTCATTGTGATATATTTAGCAGTACCCCTGACATCTACCCTCTAGATAGCAAACAGTATCTCCACCTCCATTATGACGACCCCAAAACATCTCCAAACTTAGCCGGCTATTGCCTGGATGGTACAATAATCCCTGGTTAGAAAACCTCTGGTGTAGGGTAACAGTTTTATCAAAATAACCAAAAGGATGTGTTCCGTGTTTTCCTTCTTCCCTTGTGGTGTCCAGGCTCTGCTGCACATCAAGCAGAGAAGGATGGAGTAGAGCCGAGTTCCAAGGTCCAAGTCTTCCCCTGGGGTGTCTAGACCCCAGAACATACCCAGGGGAGGGGGGAGGATAAAGCAAGTCTGGAATGGGTGGGTTAGCAGGATCCTGGTCTAGCAGTGAATGCTGGAGGGAGGAGGTCTTCAAAGGTATCAGTGTTACAGCTCTTTAGTGCTACAGTTCTTTTAGATGAGCCTCAAACAGCTCTCTCAGATGGTATTCAATGAAAAAGATTACGCACATACAGTTTTTTGGATGAACAGGGACTATATAAACCTTGGACAGTAGTAAGGGGTTCTTCTTAGAGTGAAGTTTCATTGGCTGAGGTTTAAGGTTCTGGGGATACCCCATTTGCATAGACAGGCTTCCAGGAAAAGGATCATGCGACATTCCTCAGGTAAAGTGTAGGGGTTGGGACTCCCTAGGTAAGGTAGAGAAGAAGAAGCCCAGTTGGACCAAGGATTCTTCCATTTTTCAACTAGCTCAGAGGAGCTATCCAGATGTGGTAGACTTTGACCGTAAATAGCAGGGTTTCCCAACAAGACGGAGCATCAATAAATATACACAGAAAAAAAAATAAAGGAAAAAAATTGAGATTGAAAGCAAGAGCAAGGTAGCCAGCTTTACTTCTCGAGTCTTCACATCTCACTGATGTGTTTGTTTATGTCCCGTTGAGAGCACAAGCTGTGGATTAGGTGATAGGGTCTTTCTTTAGAAAAAGACAAAAAAAGAAGAAAGCTTGAACTGGTCTCCAGAGTGCATCAAAGAGTGTTTGACTTCAGCTATTCTCAAAGTAGTATGCCCCTTGTACTGAAGTTTGGAAAGTTCTTTCTCTTTTGCTCTTCCATGCAGATTTTAAAATTTGCATAATTTAATTGAGGTGCATTATTTAATAAACGCCAAATGAAATATGTATGATCTATCTCTAAAGACATAAATTATTCAGATCTCCAGAAACCTTTCCATTACAGGTAAAGTAGGGGATTAGAAGGTGTTTGAAAGAGACTTGAGTGATGGCACAGGGGATGGACTTCAGCTTAGGAGTATAAATGAAAGGGATGCTTTCAGACATTGTCAACAGTTTACAGTTATCTATAGTAATTAATCTCCATTACTTTTCCAAGACTGGATGACAGGGAGTGAGTATAGAAACACTTCTACGTTTTAGAATATGCCGTTTCGATTGAGCTACCTAAAGTAGCACAAAGCTCTTCAATCTAGAGTCCTTTAATGTATTTGGCAAAACTTTGTTTTACCCTGTGTGTTTATAAGTGACCATGCAGAACAAAACATGTGTTTTATGAGACTCGCTTTTAAATCCAATGGTAAAAGGATTTTTCAAGCATTTGGAATCAAGATTAGTAATCCCTGCATCTTTGGTTGATTATCTTAGCAGCATGTGCTGTGTGTGTGTGTGTGTGTGTGTGTGTGTGTGTGTGTGTGTGTGTGTTAGTAAAAAAGTGCATGGAATGAAAATGTTGTGCTCCAAAGCCTTAGATTAACAAGCTGATGTTACTAATTTATTCATACCCTAGAGTGAGCTCCTGATAGAGGAGAAGACACAAAATTGCTTTTCTTAATAGAACAAACTGCAGAACGTAGTTTAAAACCAAATACCCTTGAAGATTCTGCAAAAGTCTTTCTGACAAAATCATACTGCTTTTCAAGTTTGAACTGGAAACACGAGAGCTTTTGTGGCTTGTCCTTGTGAATAAGCTCTTCTCAAGGCCAGGCATGAGAGTGCATTTCTGTCAGAGAACCCAAGAGACGGAGGCAGGAGGACTGTGCATCCAAGGTCAGCCTGGGCCACATGGAGAGAGACCCTGTCTCAAAGAATAAACATAAATTAAGCTGCCTGTGACCCACCACACTGTCCCATCAGGGAATGCATTCCCCGAGCCGTCCATTCTCTGAAACATAAAGGGAAGGTATGAAAGCATTCTATGTGTTTTCTCTCTGCCCTTGAATTAGAGAAATCTTTCTACCGTTGCTCAGGGTACCTTGTGAAAGAGTTGGGGGAAGAAGGATAGAAGGACTGGAAGGGGATAGGGACTCTACAAGAAAACCAACAGAGTCAAATAACCTGGACCTTTAGGGGCTCCCAGAGGCTGAATCACCAACCAAAGACCATACACAGGCTGGATCTTGGCTCCCACACATATGTAACAGATGTGCAGCTTGGTTTTCCTGCGGAAGCCCCAACAACTGGAGCGGGGACTGTCACTGATTCTGTTGCCTGCTTGTGGATCCTGTTTCCCTTCTGGACTGCCTTGTCTGGCCTCAGTGGGAGAGGATGCTACTAGTACTACATGACTTGATGTGCTAGGGTGGGTTGTTGGGTGGGGCTCCCCTCTCAGAGGAGAAGTGGAGAGGAGGATGGGATATGGGGTGGGGGAGGCACGGGCTGTGATCAGAATGTAATGTAAATAAATATATTCATTAATGAAAAACCAAAACATATTTCACACCATGAAGTGAGGTCTTAGGTGTATGGTGGTTATTTTAACCCAACCCTGCTGTAAGGTGTCCTCTTTGCAGACTGAAAGATTGGTTAGACTAGTCTAAAGGGTTGCTTGTGGGACAGTGGCCTAGCTGCAGTTGCCTGAGTTCAGCCACAGAAGTGAATGAAGACCTTAGATATGTGTGTATGAACACCACTGTGCTTTTCTAAGGAAAAAGAACAGAGCCCAGTACATAAAGACAGTTTCATATTAAGGAGAATAGTGTCATTGCTCTGGACTGTTCCCATGCCATAACCACAGATTGGTTTTCAGTTAGAGGTTCTAAGAACTTCTTCATTCGTTAACAGTATTGAGCAATAAGTAATCTACTATGTTATCTAGGAAAAGAGATTCAATGAGGTTAAATGGATCAAAGTCATCAGGAATAATACAGTTACAATACCAGCATCCAGGAGACAAGGTACCTCAAGTTTGAGGTTAGTTTAGTCTATGTTATATATAACCTAAGGCCAGCCTGGGCTATAACCCAACACTCTGACTCAAAACAAATACACTAGTAATAACAATCTCATAGTCACTTTCTCTCTCTCTCTCTCTCTCTCTCTCTCTCTCTCTCTCTCTCTCTCTGTCTCTCTCTCTCTCTGTGTATGTGTGTGTGTGTGTGTGTGTATGCATGGGCACACATGTATGGGAGGGTAGAGGTTAACTTATGGTATAGTGTTCCTTATGTGCTGGCCACCTTGATTATTTGAGACAAATAATCCTTCTCTCACAGGCACATGGTGCACACCCACTAAGCTCGACTGGCCAGTAAGCACCGAGAACCTACCTGCCTCTGTGCAGAGCTAGGATTACAAGTGCTTGCCAT
The DNA here is from genome assembly GCA_036184795.1 of Tokudaia tokunoshimensis. Taxonomy (NCBI): domain Eukaryota; kingdom Metazoa; phylum Chordata; class Mammalia; order Rodentia; family Muridae; genus Tokudaia; species Tokudaia tokunoshimensis. Next base: position 44,625,569 of record BTHU01000003.1, on the reverse strand, counting down.
CACACCCCACTTCTCACAGGAGAGCTAAGGATCAAACTCAGATCCTCAAGCTTGCATGACTAATGATTTATCCAAAGAGCTGTCTCTCCCATTCCTTCATATTCCTTCTCATCCTGAGAAATCTGTTCTGTTGTCTTAAAGGTATTTTTCTGTTTACCAGAAAGTCCTAGATTATTTATTTATTTTTATTCTAGTCTCTTCATTAATGAATTTCTTCAGAGAATCTATTTTCCCCAGTCTAGGTTTTGTACTTGTAGACTAGGCCCTAGAGTAAGTAAGGACTGATCCCAAAATGAGGAAGAAAGGCAGACATATTATCTGGACTGTACCGGGTTTATCCTGAAATATATTAAAGACTCCGGCACCTGCCTAGAGCAAGGGTCTGAGAGCAAAGCCTGGAGATTCCGCAGGTTTTATCTCTTTGTGGTGTGCTGGGAAACTATGCAGGGAAGCCCTGCTTCCTACTCAAAGACAGTCATGGAGGTTATATTGTAGGATAGCTACAGTTACAACAAACTGGATTCACCTATTGACAAAATGGATTCAAGACAGCAAAAATAACAACGTAAGTACTTGCCTGAAAAGTTTAGTGGAGGTTTGTGGGGTAATAAATCATCTGGAATCGGATGCAGGGTTAATTAAAAGCCATCAGTGTTAGAGACGGAGGTAGCAGTTCAGGAAATGACAATCTGTGGAGCCAGAAAATCATTTCTAACTCTGCAGAACTAACAGTAAGATTTAGCCTGTACATTGGAGAGGTTGATTAGTTAGAACCTTCTAACTAGTGAGGATCCAAGCAATCCTCTTCAGTTGTGTTCGCTGCTACTGTTCCATGATTAGCTCGGAGAAGACTGGTCTGTTTTGTTAGAGATAGGGTCTTAGTGTGTATGATGTAGCCCAGGCTGTCTTAGAACTTGCCGTCCTCCTGCCTCAGCCTCTTGAATGCTGGGATTGCAATGTGCATCACCATACCTTGTGATCTATGATGTGAGACCTGGTCCTGTGGAAGTACAAGAGCCCCCCTCCCTGTCTTAGTTACTGTTCCAATGCTGTAGAGACATCATGGTCAAGGTAACTCTCACAAAAGAAAACATTTTATTAGGATCCTGCGTACAATTTCAGAGGGTTAGTCTGTTATCATCATGGTGTGGGGAGCACGACTGTGTGGGCAGAGGTGGTGCTGGAGAAGCAACTGAGAGCTTTACATTCTGATGTCTGTAAATAGCAGGCAGACAGAGACAGAGATGGGGGTGAGAGAGGGAAAGGAGGGGGGAGGGGAGAGAGAAGGAAGCTGGGGGAGGGTTGAAACTTCAGGGCCCACTCCCATTGACACACTCCTCCAACAAGGCCACACAGCTCCTAATCTTTCCAAACAGTTCATCAACTGGGAGCTAAGCATGCAAATATAGTGCCTACAGGGTCTATTTTCATTCAGACCACCATGATCCCCTACTTCAACATGCATGTGAATCCTGGCAGAGCAGCACAGCCTACGGCCTTGAGCAGCATGGCATATAGGCCTGGATTTTCTGGATATAAAACCTAGTGCTGTTATTCAAATTGTTTGATAGTCCCAGAAAAGTCATTGAATCCCCATGAGTTATCTAAACTTTCAAATGAGAAGAAGATGGAGGAAGACAAAGGGGGAGGAGAGAGGGAAGAGGGAGGGGAGGAAGAGGAAAAGAGCACCTGTGGTTACTGCCTGCACATTATCAAGGTAGACAACATTCTTATAAATGAGTGGGAGGGGCCTATGAGCTCCCGGCCCTGAGAGCTATTGATAGTTGATGCTTCAGGGTGAGAGAGACACGTTTTTTTCTTTTTCTTTTGAAGGTTATGACCCCTGGAGGTGGACTATACTCCAGGAGTAGACCCAAACTTAGGCACATCATCTGTTCAGCACAAATGGGACTCTGTGGATTATACTGGGAATTTCTGGACCTGCCAGTGGTGGAAATAATGACAGACTTTATTTATTATTGCTTAGACCTTAGGTTGACACAGACTTAATAATTTTTATTATTGCTTAGGCCTTAGGTTAGTCTACCTTTCAGCTAGCTGGACTGACTTAATCTTGTTATCCTAGTTCACAGCCCGCCATGTGGCTATTTCTTTAACTCTCCGTTTTGGTACATCGGATCACCTCTGTGTCCTGCTGGCAAATGTCTATGAGCCTGATTCTTCTCCATGGGGCCCTCTCAGCCCATGAGTCCCACCTTCTCTTTCCTGACTAGCTGTTGCTGCTCATCAGCTCTTTATTAAGCCAATCAGCAAGTGAGGAAGGTGAATGTTCACACAACAGTGAGGCAGGTGATGATCCCTAAGAAGAACAGTACCAAAACCCTCCCAGTACTCCGCTCTCAGCGAGTATAGCTATCAGCAGTGGAATAATACAAAGACAACCTTCACACAATGCACAAAAAGGCTACCCCAACAGTGGATTCTTCTTTTTTTTTAATTTTATTTTATTTTCTAAGTTTTTTTTATTTACATTCAAAATCATTTCCCCTTTCCCGTTTCCTCCCTCCCCGAAAGTCCCATAAGCCCCCTTCCCTCCCTCTTTTCCCCATTCAACCCCCTCTCGCTTCTCTGTCCTGGCGTTCCCCTACATCCAGTCTTTCCAGGACCAGGGGTCTCTCCTTCCATCTTCTTAGAAATCTATTGATATGCGGATTGTGTCTAGGGTATTCCGATATTCTGGGTTAATATTCCCTTATCAGTGACTGCATACCATGTGTGTTCTTTTGTGATTGGGTTACCTCACTAAGGATGATATTTTCTAGTTCTGACCATTTGCCTAGGAATTTCGTGAATTCATTGTTTTTAATTGCAGAGTAGTATTCCATTATGTAAATATACCACATCTTCTTAAAAAACAAAAAGAGGACCTGAAGTGGTGTGAGAAGTGGTGGTGGATCTGGGAGGAGCTTCAAGAAGAGTGGGAAATGCATATGATCAAAATACAGTGTATGACATTCCCAAAGAATTGATAAACATATATTTTTAAAAGAATGTAAGACCACATTTTTTTTTATATTTGTCAGGCCAAATCACTTTACAAATGAATGTAAATCCCTGACAAGAGTGGTCAATGACTTAAATGAAACATGGTGACTGTATTTTATTGCTGTCTCTACTCCAGGGGTTGCCACATCTGCAAACTTCCAGGAAGAGTCATGGGGATTCGGGTGCTGCGGTTCTCCCTGGTGGTCATCCTTGTGCTGCTGCTGGTAGCAGGAGCTTTGACCAACTTACTCCCCAACGTCAAAGAAGACAAGATGCTCACTCTGCGAAGGGAAATCAAATCCCCGAGCAAGTCGGCCCTGGATTCCTTCACTCTCATCATGCAGACATACAACAGAACAGACCTCTTACTAAGACTCTTAAATCATTATCAGGCAGTACCGAATCTGCACAAAGTGATCGTGGTGTGGAACAACGTGGGAGAGAAGGGACCAGAGGAGTTGTGGAATTCTCTAGGGCCTCACCCGATCCCTGTCATCTTCAAACCACAAACAGCAAACAAAATGAGGAACCGACTCCAGGTCTTTCCTGAAGTGGAGACCAACGGTGAGTCAAAGCTGGATCTGAAAGGGCTGACGGGGCTCCTGTGGGTGTGTGGGCGAACTTCCGGCTTTCAGGGACTTCACTGTGAAAAAGGCACTTTGAAACCCTTCAAAAGCAATTTCCAGATTTCCAACAAGCAGCTTCCGGTGGGGAGGGGGCGGGGAGGAACGCACAGACATCTTATGATGATAACAAAGAGGATAATGTTAAAATATTTTTTAAAGGTATGCTGTGTGGCATAGTGCATGTGGAGTGTATGTTATGCACTCTGAGATGACAGTCCTAGTCAGGGTTACTATTGCTGTGATGAAACACCATGACCAAATGCAACGTGAGGAGGAAAGGGTTTATTTGGCTTGCATTTCCACATCACCATTCATCACTGTAGGAGTCTGGAGGCAGGAGCTGAAGCAGAGGCCTGGATGGGTGTTGCTTACTCAATGCTCAGCTTGTTTTCTATAGAACTCAGGACCACCAGCCCAGGGATTAGCCCCACCCACAATGTGCTGGGCCCTCCCCTGTCAATCACTAGTTAAGACAATGCCCTACAGTCTTGCTTACACCCTGGATTAAAGAGGCATCTTCTCAGTTGAGGCTCCCTCCTCTCAACTCAAGTTAATATAAAGCCAGCACAATGTCACTTACGTTTAATGTCTGCGTGACTTTCTTTTCTTCCCGTGTGTAACAGTTCCTCCAGGGTGTGATTTTCTTAAAAGGGCCTTGGCTTTGTTTTAAGTGTTCTTTAGTTTCCGGGTGGATGGGTTATAATTGCACGATGGTATTTTCCCTCGTGGCAGAATCTCCCCCCCCCGCCCCCCCCCCGCTAGGAGACAACAAATCTCTTTAAGAATACATTTTTTGATTTAGTAGTTGGGTTAGAAAATAGTCAGTCTGAATGGTCTATATAGACACAACGGTATCTTCTTGAGTTTTGCATTTATTTCCACGTTGTTCAGTGTCTTTTTCCCCCCTTCTCATCACAGCGGTGCTAATGGTAGACGATGACACGCTCATTAGTGCCCAGGACCTTGTTTTCGCTTTCTCAATATGGCAGGTAATGTCGTTATATTTTTTATGACACCGTATGGGTAAAGTTTTATCTATGTGATACCTCACCAGGGCAGCTTAGTTTTTTAATGGAGGTGACCAAGACAGTACAGACAGTATCTAAAACTAGCTGAGATTGTCACAGGCCAATTGAGATTTTCGTTTTGTTTTGGTTTTTTTTTTAATTTTATTTTATTTTCTAAGTTCTTTTTATTTACATTCAAAAATCATTTCCCCTTTCCCGTTTCCTCCCTCCCCGAAAGTCCCATAAGCCCTCTTCCGTCCCTCTTTTCCCCATTCAAACCCCTCTCACTCCTCTGTCCTGGCATTCCCCTACATCCAGTCTTTCCAGGACCAGGGGTCTCTCCTTCCATCTTCTTGGAAATCTATTGATATGCGAATTATGTCTAGGGTATTCCGAGATTCTGGGTTAATATCCCCTTATCAGTGACTGCATACCATGTGTGTTCTTTTGTGATTGGGTTACCTCACTAAGGATGATATTTTCAAGTTCTGACCATTTGCCTAGGAATTTCGTGAATTCATTGTTTTTAATTGCAGAGTAGTATTCCATTGTGTAAATATACCACATCTTCTGAATCCATTCCTCCGTTGAGGGACATCTGGGTTCTTTCCAGCTTCTGGCTATTATAAATAAGGCTGCTATGAACATAGTGGAGCATGTGTCCTTATTGCATGCAGGTAAAGCCTCTGGGTATATGCCCAGGAGTGGTATAGCCGGATCCTCTGGGAGTGTCATGCCCAGTTTTCTGAGGAACCGCCAGACTGCTTTCCAGAGTGGTTGTACCAGCTTGCAATTCCACCAGCAGTGGAGGAGTGTTCCTCTTTCTCCACATCCTCTCCAACAACTGCTGTCTCCTGTGTTTTTGATCTTAGCCGTTCTGACTGGTGTGAGATGGAATCTCAGGGTTGTTTTGATTTGCATTTCCCTAATGACTAAGGATGATGAACATCTCTTTAGGTGCTTCTCAGCCATTAGATATTCTTCAGGTGAGAACTCTTTGTTTAGCTCTGTACCCCATTTTTTAATAGGGTTACTTGCCTCTCTGGAGTTTAACTTCTTGAGTTCTTTGTCTATATTGGATATTAGCCCTCTGTCGGCTGTAGGGTTGGTAAAGATCATTTCCCAGATTTTCAAAGCTTAGTTAAAACGATGTGAAAATTGGCTGTAACATCTTGTAATAGGAAGAAAAGTTGGAATTAGCTTCCCAGGAACAATGAAACGATCTGGTGCAGCCAAGACTACAATGCAGAAAAGTTTCCCCCAGACCATCTGTGTCTCAACTGGCAAATGTATTTGTGTACTAACAATGTAAGAAACTTGTTATGCAAGAAAGCATGTATCGCCTCAGCAAAATTGCATACTAGTTGAGCCTGTGTTGAGAAATTCTGAGGTCCTAATCATGTGTGTATCGTTGTGGCAGCAGGTGTTTGCCTTGGCTTGGCTGTCCCTAAATGCCAGCATGGATAAGCCAGCATAAATTAATTGCTACCTCTCCCACTGAACATATACTAATATAAGCTATGTGACAGATCACCTGAACCCCGAACTGTGTGCAGATCTTCTGATTAAGTGCTGTGCTATCCTAGTTGATCATATTTGCAGTAAGTCCTCCCTAAGGCCTCCTACCACCTACCACCACGGGATTCGAAGAACAGGTTGTGACATCACTCTGCCAATACCAGCCTTTAAAAAGCTGCTCTTTTTAATTCCATGCCTAGCATATTGATGGATGAATTGTACTTTTTTTCTATGCTAATAGTTTTTTTTCCTGCCCCCAAACGAAATCTTCTTAGTCAAAAAGTTCTAATAATACTTCATCTATGAGACTTCCAACTAAGGGTTTAAAAAAAAAAATCAGCCAATCGTAAATATAAAGATAGGATCAGGTACAATACAAATAATGTGATTGGTTAGAGCAACTTGAATAGAAGTATAAAGAAATATAAATGGTACTTTGTTTTATTCATAAATTATCAAGAGCGATTTAAATCTGTTGACAAGGAGCATGTGACTGTGGATGAGCCTGGTCAGTGCCCTGCATGTCTTCATCATTTGGTGTGTAAGCAAGTATGCTGGAGTGGACGGTCACTTGTGCCTGCACATGCCTGTTAACCACCCCAGCCCCCAGCCCCCACCCCCATCCCGTTTGGTGCCTTTCTCCAGCCTGAGAGATTCTTCAGTATTTGGAGTGGGTAATGATACTTCTTTGCCATTATTCTCTACCATCACCTGAGCATCCTCTCTGCCTCCAGCAACAGTTATCACAATCCTCAGTGCTTCCATCTGTCTTACGCAACTACTTTTCCAGCCTCTGACCTCTCAGGACATGGGAATGCCCTGCGCATGCGTGTGCATACCTTCCTTACACTCTGTGCTCTTTAAAGCGAAATTTAATTCAACCTAGATTGTGTGTGTGTGTGTGTGTGTGTGTGTGTGTGTGTGTGTCTGTGTGTGTCTGTGTGTGTCTGTGTATGTCTGTGTATGCGCCCTGAAACTCAAACTGGGTGAAGTTCACATTATTCACAAGAATGAATTAAACTCTTAAGCTTTAAATCCTGTAAATGTGGTGTTTTCCTTTGTTTACTGTTCTTTTGTTTGTTTTACAACAAACAAAAAGAGTCCCTTTACTTTTGTTTGTTTACAACAAACAAAAAGAGCTAAGTCCCTTCTTCACAGAATTGTCTTTGCTACTGTCTATGCTTTCTTCAGAGATCTTGCCCTATCCCTTATCCTGTATGTATATGTAAATATGTAATTTATGTTGTATTTACATATTTAAATTCATATTTTTGAAAAGGAACTTATAAATGGATTTTAATAAACCACTAGCTATTAATATGACCTGGCCAGCCCCCCAATGATTGAGGCAGAGTCCTATGGATTTTGTAAATCAGCTTTAGCTCTATTACTGGACGAATTACCTCTAATCTATTTTTCTATGTGCTAGGTTGGTGAGTTCCCCCGCTGTGCTCCCCAAGTGCTGGCCGTTTGAGTCTCACCCTATCTCTGCTATCTCTGTTCCATCAACCTGTCCCCAGTCTCCACTTCTCATGGCCACGTGCATGGGATCCATCCAGCCTAATGGCGGCCTTCTCCCCTCTCTGTCTTTTTTCTCCTTCACCTGCTTCCTCTTCCTCCTCCTCTTCCTCCTCCTCTTTCTACTCCTCTTCCTTTGCCCTCCTCCTCCTTCTCCCTCCATCCCTCCCTCCCTATCCCCCACCTCCTTGTAGTCCACACCTGTGTCCCCCAGCCTGGTAACTGAGACCCCACCTACCTCTATTCTCCGCAGTAATTGGCTGTAGCCACTTTTATTTAACCAGTTGCTTTAAATTTGGGAGCAAGGTTTATACAACAAAGGCTGGTATATGTGGGAATTTGCTTGTATGAAGGCAGCCAGATCTTGGGACCAGTATTTAGTATTTGAATACATAGCAGCTCCAAGCCATCCCCAAAAGGAACTATCAAAATCTTAGAAGCATAAAATATAACATTGTTTAAAATCAATATTGACTTTCAAGAACATTAAAATCAACATTGAAAAGCAGTAAAAAATCAGTTTTATAGCTGGCGGTGGTGGCACAAGCCTTTGATCCCAGAACTCAGGAAGCAGAGGCAGGCAGATCTCTGTGAGTTCCAGGCTAGCCTGGTCTATAGAAAGAGTTCAAGGATAGCCAAAGCTACACAGAGAAACCTTGTCTCAAAAAAGAAAAACATGATCACTTACTCTTATCTCCTATAATAATATTCTTGAGAGCAAGTTTTCTTTTTTTGTTTGCTTTTTGTTTTGGGGAGGCTGGGGTTCATTTGTTTGGTTTGCTTGGTTTTCAAGGCAGGGTTTCTCTATGTAGTCCTGCCCGTCCTGGAACTCATTCTATAAGACCAGAGATCCGCCTGACTCTGCCTCCCGCCCCCCCCCCCGCCCCCCAGAGTGCTGAGATTAAAGGTACACATCAGCACGATCAACTTTTCTTAGAGCAAACTTTGAAGGACTAGTCTCCTTGGGGATTAAAATTTGTTTGAATCGGATGCTAGAATCGGGAGAACATTTGTAAGGTAAGGATCTTTCAGAGAGGTTTTGGTTGGTTTGTGATGGAATTTAAGCTGTAAGCTTGTCCAGAAACAAAGTTATGGCATTGTCTAGAGTTAGAGGAAGTTAGGGTGAAAAAAAATAAGGAAAATGGAGAAATAAGGAATTAGGGAAAGTTGACAAACCAGCTACATCCTCTGTAATACATAAGCGTCTCTGCCCATGTCTGCTCTAAAGAAACACCAAACTTAACTGTTCCTTTTCATCCTCTTTTCAGCAATTTCCTGATCAGATTGTAGGCTTTGTACCTAGAAAACACGTCTCTACTTCCTCCGGAATCTACAGTTATGGAGGCTTTGAGCTGCAGACACCCGGGCTCGGGAACGGCGACCAGTACTCCATGATGCTCATCGGAGCCTCCTTCTTCAACAGCAAATACCTGGAACTCTTCCAGAAGCAGCCTGCAGCCGTCCATGCGCTGATCGACGAGACTCAAAACTGTGACGATATTGCTATGAATTTCCTCGTCACCAAGCACACTGGCAAGTCTTCAGGGATATTCGTGAAACCTATAAACATGGTCAATCTGGAGAAAGAAACCAACGGGTATTCTGGAATGTGGCATCGGGCAGAGCACTTTCTGCAGCGATCCTACTGTCTAAATAAGCTCGTTAACATCTACGACGGCATGCCCTTAAAGTACTCCAACATTATGATTTCCCAGTTCGGTTTTCCGTATGCCAACCATAAAAGTAAAATGTGAACTGGAAACAAACGGAGACAAACCCAAAACACCGCTGGGTTTTCAGCGGCTTCTTCATGCTGTGTGTTTTTGTTTTTCTTTCAAGCAACACCACGGAACTTTTATCTAGTTCACCAGTCTCTATAATAGAAAACAAAGCGTATGCAGTACTTGTATAATATAAAACACATAGACTTCAAAAGCCAAGAAGCCGGCCTTACCCAGATAGGATTTCTTGTGAGGAACTTTTGTCCAAGGTTGTAAATCCTTGGTGGTAATGTCATTGTTTACATCTCGAGACTGCTCTCTGGTTTGTTTGAGCCCTGGCATTTGCCTTAAGGACCTACAGCAAGCTGCTTCCAGAGACTCAAAAGAGACAATTTTCAGCTTTTCAGTGAAGATTGATTGTTTTTCTTTGAAGCCTGAAATGCCTGCAGTATAGGGAAAAGCCATGTGAGGAGAGATTAGTCTGAAGTCAGTGTTGAGGACCAGGAAGATTCCTGGTTGCCGGTGTCCTTTGGGCCCTTGTAAGCAGAATCGACTGAGCCCAGCATGGTTTCCATGATCAGTGCTGGTGTTTTTGCTGTTATGCCTGTTGTGACTGGGAGTCTAAGTTTTCATGGCTGACTATTGTTTAATTGGGGTTTTTGGTTTGGTTTTGTTTCTTTGTGAGCCTACTCTGCATGGATCACTAAAATGTGCCAGCCATATTTCTTATATGCAACCTATATGCAACAAGGAGTCAATGTGTTCCTGTAATCTGTCACCGTGTGTTACCTTGAGAATCTACATTAGTTGTTATATTTTACAGAATGTGTTGAATAAATATGTATAAAATAACTTCTGAAAGAATGGTTAAGTAGAAGCTAGCAGAAATTAAAAACCTTAGTATCAAAGATCTTTATTATTAAAGCATAGGCTATCTTGTGAGTATTTAATAACTGTATTACACAGAAGTGTTTCCATCCAGAACCCGGGATTTTGTTAGGATTTTTTTTAAGCCCCGAGGCACTCTTCATCATTATGAAATTTCAGTTACATAGTTGTTGAAAATAAAAAGGACTGAGCCGTCATGTGAGAAGGCTCTGAGATACCCTCAGGAGATCAGTGTTCCGATGACACGCTCCTCGATACGGGAGCCAGTGTCTGCGTCCCGCCCGGTGTCCTTTAGTTTGAACTTGTTCACCACTGCTGAAAAGGAATACTGGAATATTCTATCAGGCCTCCACAGGTCACTTTTCTTCTTTTCTTCACCTAAGGCCTAAACATTCTCAAAGTTGTGAAGATAGGAGAGTACTGACAGCTGAAGTTCCACTTCTTCCCGCCATCAGTAGACTGTCTGTTTGTCTAACAGTGGAGTGTATATATATATATGTGTGTCTTGATGCAGTCAGAAATATATTTCATTTGATCCCATTAAAAGTCATGTCAGTTATCTGCTTTCTCCAAATTTGGTAATACATTTTTGCCTCTTGGTCGTCCACTGTCAAATGAATAAACGTCAACTGTCCACTGTGTTCATAGCTGAGCAGGAGGCTTTCCTGATGTGTTCCATGTTTCTCTGTTCTCTGAAGTCCTACGCACAATGAAGCTGAAAACTTGATGTGCTCACTAGTAATAAGTTTCCTGTTGGGGAAATAGTCCCGTGTTTGATTTAAAAATTTAAAATAAGCATGTGAATTATACTATGTTCTCACATATTATAAATAGTCAACAAAAATATGTTTAGGTCTATACAAGAAAGATTTTTACACTGTGGCTAGACCTCCTAAGACCATCTTTCCGTGAAAACCTCTTACTGATGATCCACATTATAACTCGTGCAGGCTCAAAACTATACCTGTGAAGTAGTGTAGCTCAGGAGAGAAGCCTATAGGCTCTGCTATTAGACTCTGGGCTGAAATCCTTGCCAGGCATCACATTTAAAGAACCCCTGCTTCCTCGTACCAAAAAAAAAAAAAAAAATTTGTTTTTCTTCATTTTTCTTAAGTAGTGCTTATATATCCTAAACATTGGAAAACTGAGGACAGGTTAATATTCACGGTTATATTAAGAATTGGTTTTAAAGAATAAGAGAGATGGTATGCCTGACTAGGGTGCAGTGGCTTCCATGTTTCAGATGTTCAAAGTGTTAAAGCTGTTGGGGTACTCTAATGCTAAAAACCCCAACATCCACCAAGTGAGATCCTGAGAGCCCCGTCTGTGCACAGTACCCAGGAACCAGAGGATTGTTCCTTGTTTCCATTCTTTATATACTTTCCCCCTTTGCTTTGTTTGTTTTGGAGACAGAGTCATATCTTTTAATGTAGGCTGGCCTCAAACTCAAGGCCCCTCCTGCCCGAGTCTCCCAAAATGCTGAGATGAGACAGACATGAGACATCGCATCTGACTCTTCACATTAAAGCAGCAGTGCATATTTATTCTATCAGTTTGGGCATATTTACAGCAGTGTAAAGAAATCAGAGATCGCCTCTATAATCCCAGCACTCAGACTGCTAAGGGAGGAGAATTCCTGTGAAGATCAGCCCTGCTACAGAAAAAGACTCTCTCTCTCTCTCTCTCTCTCTCTCTCTCTCTCTCTCTCTCTCTCTCTCTCTCTGTCCGCGCACATGCGTGTGTGTGTGTGTGTGTGTGTGTGTGTGTGTGTGTGTGTGTGTGTGTGAGTGTGATGGTCAGAGGACAACTTTTCAGAGTCAATTAGATCCTTCCACCATGTGGGTTAGAAGCATCAAACTCAGATGCTCGAGCTTCGTCGCAAGTGCCTTTTCCCACTAAGACAGCTCACCAGCCCTGGACAGATGCTTTACTAGCACTATTCCCTTGTTATCCCACTGTGAGTAGACCAAGATTCTGTACTCAGCATGCTCCCACTTCACTTGCTACCTCCTTACTATACAATACTGCATACCTCACCCTACCTTACAGATCTATGAGCATATCCTGTGGTTATTTCCTTACAATGAAATCCAACAAAATTGCACACCTGGATCTATCCAGTGGGATTCATCTCATCTTTTATGGGCTTTGATACATACTGCTAGAGTCCTCTAGAACTGTTGCCATGGTGACACTATTAATAACGCATCTGAGAACACCTGTTTCCCACCAGCCTTCCCAACTTCCGCCGTTCCCGTTTTTCTATCATCTACTCATTCCACATAAAATATGTGAGGGCTACAGCATTTTAAAGGCTTCTCCTTCACAGAACTTGATATTGAGAAGGCTGAACAGGAAGACAAGGAACTGTCCAGTGACAACTCAAAGAGCAGTAGAAGCTTTGGGAAGCTTTAGAAATGCTTCTAGAAGTTATCTCAAGGTTGCTGTATAAACACATAATTGACCGCCAATGTCAGCTTTTGTCTCTAAGACTCCCAACTTTGTTCTCCCTCCACCCTGCCCCTACTCACACGGCCTGGTCTTGATTCACTTCCTTCTTCTCTCCTTTCGTGAAGTCTCTCACAACATAAAACCCAATTATTTTCTAACACACACTTGCATTGGATCCTGACCCTCCTTAATGTCCTTCCCTATAGGGTAAGGATGAAACACTTGCCATGAAACTTTACATGTTGCACTTGCTTGGGAAGGATGCTGTATACAGAAAGAGCTCAGCAGCACCTTCAAAAATCACAGAAATACCCAGCAAAGATAAAGGACAGTGCAGCCAGTCAGGTTATTTTTGAAGTTAGTTATGAAGTATGGGTGTATCAAAATTGTAGTGTTACAGCATGAAGAGAGAACAAGCTTCTGCAAATATCAAAATATACTTTAGTAGGCCGGGCGGTGGTGGCGCACACCTTTAATCCTAGCACTTGGGAGGCAGAGGCAGGTGGATTTCTTAGTTCGAGGCCAGCCTGGTCTACAGAGTGAGTTCCAGGACAGCCAGGGCTATACAGAGAAACCCTGTCTCGAAAAACCAAATATAGATAGATAGATAGATAGATAGATAGATAGATAGATAGATAGATACTTTAATAAGCTCACTACAGCAAAGGGATGTGCTTGTTTGTTTGTTTTTGCTCTGTAGTTCAATCTGGTCTTTAGTTTATTGTCTGGGCTAGCCTTCAATTTAGGGCCTTCCTGTTTCAGCTTCTTGACCACTGGGATTACAGGTCTGGGTATCATGCCTGGCTACAGAAAGAATTTCCATGAAGTATTTATGTGACTCTAGAGCCTCTGTAGCTCAGCATTTCATTTATTTCTGAGAGAAAAATGTCAAAAACCCAATTGGGATTTTATTTTTTAGTTCTTTTTTGTTTGTTTGTTTGTTTTGTTTTTATCACAAGAAAGCAGCTTTAATTGGACTAATTGTGTGTGTGTGTGTGTGTGTGTGTGTGTGTGTGTGTGTGTGTGTGTTTTCAGGAACATCTAGCAATTTGGGGAAAACAGTTTTGGTTGTTACAACTGGAGACATGCTATTCACCACTGGTATTTTAAGGAGATGTTGTTAAATATCCACCAATGAGCAGGGAGGTTTTGACAGTGACACAGCTGAGGAAAAAAAAAACCCTGTTTAGCTCCATTTGTTACGTCATTTGCTTATTATCTACACAGCTTGCTTTCTCACATGTAAGTTGCACACTAACGTGTTGTCTGTGTGATGATGCCTATTGGGACGAAAACTCAAGGGGGAAATGTGCTTGTCTGATAAGACATCCAGTGTTCGAGGCTGTGAGCATGGCCCCATCATAAAGCTACAGACATCTACAGTAATGGCCTATTCAGACTGATTCCTCTTCTCTGGTCCACAATCATCTTCCATTCTTACATTGAAGAAATGCAGAATAGAGCTTGCTTTTCTGAGAAGGACTTGGGAAAAAAAGTATATTTTGGAAGTGCCAGATAACAGCATTACATAATATTCTATGTATTCGAATAACACATTTTGAGTCTGAGAAAGCTGGCAAAAAATGAATTGGAGAAAGCTAAATATAAGTTTTAAAACATGTTTGCATGTATAAGGGTTTTTTTTGTTTGTTTAAATTGCAAGCAATATACACCTAGTAAAGGAATTCAGAATGGGATCATCAGGGTTTTTTTCCCCCTAGAATCTTCAAGATATCCAAGGTATTTTAACTTATTTTTCTCACCTTCCTCATGAAAGGAAAGGGCAAGCTAAATGATTATCGAATGTCTTTCCAATTGTAAAGTTTGATGACCCTAAATCAGAATGTTGAATCAGTTGTTCTTAAAAGGTAGCAACCATGGGTTGAACATGTAGTTAAGTTAGTGGGGTGCTCACCTGGAATGCACAAAGCCCCAGGTACAGTACCCAGCACAGCATGAACTGCATGTGGGGGCACACACCTCATACTCAACAGAAATGGAGACAGGAGGACTAAGTCATCCTTGGCTACACGGCAAATCTGAGGCTACCCTGGACTATGAAAAGCCCTATCTTCAACAAAACAGTAGCAGCCATGTCTTACTTTCTACTAAAAATAATTCTGCCCTGGAATGTCCCCATCTTGAAACTCAGTCACTTACAGCCTAGGCCTGAATACCCAGAGCAGGGTGTCAGAGTGAGCTCTGGCATACACATTGCTGTGTGCCCTAGTGTTTGAGGATGGCGCATCATATGACAAGTACACTGGGAGCCTGTCTGAAGACGCTCACTCCTTATCAGCTTATAAGTTTCTCTTATAGCCATGGTTCTCAACCTATGTGTTGCAACCCCTTTGGGGAGTTGAAAGACCTTTTCATAGAGGTCACCTATGACCATAGGAAAACACAGACATTTATATTATAATTTCATAACAGAAGCAGAATTACAGTTATAAAGTAGCAATGAAAATAATTTTATGTTTGGGAGTCACCACAACATGAAGAACTGTATTAAAGGGTTGTGAAGTTAGAAAGGTTGAGAACTGTTGTTTTATAAGATGCATATGGAAAGTTGCCACATACCTGCATGAATCATAAATTTCTACTTACAGCCATTGGTGTGCTAAACCCAGAATGCAAATTTAAGTTTTGAAGATTAAAGTCCTACTTAAACACAATTTTTTAGGAATTAACCTTCTTACCAGCAGATGTCAGTGCAGCCTAATAGACTATGATTTCTGTCAGTTAACTCCTCGCCAGTAAACTTAGCAAAGCTTTACATTAGCAGTGTTAAAATCCACTGTCCCACTGTCCCTGATTTTCCATAGGAAGGTCTTCTGCAGTGAAGTTACAGAGAGATTAAGTTACGGAGAGTGAGTTGGGCTCAACCAGTAAAGGCACTTGCCACCAAGCCTGATGACACGAGTTCAAACCCTGAGATCCACATACTGGAAGAAGGAGACCGACTACCTAAAGTTGCTCGTTGACCTATACTTGTATGCCGCGACATGTTCATGGCCCACTCCATATTTATTTATTTAATATATTATTAAGTTATGTGATTCCTGGCCTAGGTTGATCATATTAAATAAACTATAGCACCTATTAGCATAATTCATGTATCAATGAGGTTTCTCAGTTAAATCAAAGGCATGACTTAAGCATAGAATTGTACTGTGCAATAAATTATCAGAAGAACTCACTATTTTAAAACTCACCCATCCCAAATAGTAGGGACAAAAATTCATTTATCTCTGGCAAGTATAACTGTTATATAATAATAATAATAATAATAATAATAATAATAATAATAATACCATAGCAAATAAAATAATAAGCTAACAAATAATAAGACATAAATCATGTGCTATTGTTTTTTAGAATGCAGTCTTTTGCTTTTAACCAGTTTTATTTTTCAAAATAAGCATTTATTAATTGACAGTTTCATAAATATATGCAGTATATTTGATAATAGTCACCCCTTCACATTCTTCTCTTCTCTCCCCTTTCTCACTATCTTTGGAACCCTTTCTTCCCCCCTCTTTCTTCTCAGCCTTTTTAAAAAAAAAAAAAAACGATCCACTGAATTTAATTAGAATCGCTTGTATATGCATGGCCAGCAGCTATGCCGCTGAAGAAGATGACTCCCCTTCCTCTAGCAGCCATTAATTACCAATAACCTCTCAGCTAGAGGTAGAACCTCATGAACTCTATCCAGCAGATGTCAGTGCACCTCAGATAAAAGCTTTAAATTTAACAACAGTAGGAATATCGCCTCTTGTGTGCTGACCCCAGTCTACACTTATCCCTAATGCTACAAGCCAGTACTGCAGATATTAGGACTACCCACAGGGTGAGGGAACAGTAAGTGATGTTCGTAGAAGTAACTCGTGTATGATGAAATTTGTTCAGCGAGCCACACCACTGGCTTCAAGGCTGTACTCTTCCTTTGATGTAACAGCCGGCTTTTTAAATCTTAATTCATGACGATCTTAAGAAAATCTCTTCTTACTTATTAGTGTTCGGTGAAATTAAAGAGATAGTCAACCAAAGAATTCCACAATAATGTTATGAAGTAGGGAATTACACTGATACGGGGATAAAATGAGGTATATGGAGGGGGGAAAATTACTTTTATAAAGCAAAAGTCAATGTTTTATAAAGTGAATCACCATGAACCCAGGTGTGAGTTACACATCTGTAATTTCTGCACTCAAGAGGAAAAGACAGGAGGGTTGTCACATGGAAAGTTGGGGGTACAAGTGAGTTCCAGGACAGAGTGTCACATAGTGAGTCCTTTGTCTCAAATATAACAATGTAAATAGTATAACAAAACTTTAAACATGCATTTACCATAAGGAATGTGTATAAAATTACTTCTGCAAAGCAGAAGACATTGTTTCTTTTTTTTTTTTGAAGACATTGTTTCTTATAAAGTCAAACGTGCATTCATCTTATAATAGTACCCAAGGCCTAAATATTTACCAAGCAGATATGGAGATGTGTATACACACAAAGACCCAAAGGTTTATCAAAACCATATTGATAATCACTAAGAGCCAAAAGCAAATGTAAATTCACTTGTGGCTTGTCACTCATTGTCCCCACAGAAAGGATCTACATCAACATCCGACTCACTTCCAGCTGGAGTGGCTGAGGGAGCACAGAAGTGCTGTGAGCATGCGGAACATGACCAGAAGCATCCTGCCTCTGTCCCCATCCAGATTCACTCATGGAAAGACCATTCTAAGATTGCAGTGGTCCTTGGGTCATTTCATGTCTTTACAGGAGAGCCCTGCGGCCCTCACAGTTTGGAGAATTGCTCAGAATTCACGTTTTACAGAGTGGGAACCCACACTGTGCTTCTCTACCTTCTGTGCCATAAGTATCTAAGGCATGTTGCCATCTGAACACTGGACCCACTGCCCCAGCATCCCCTCCTGGGGTCTGGCAGTCACAGTGTGCTTCTATTCCTGACGTTCATCACTGGAGTACCATGATCCTCACTGTTCATTGCTGAGACGCAGGAGAAAGACTGGCTTTCAGGCCTATATGTTCCATTGAAGGCATTGTTCTTCCTTGCTTTCTTTTTCCCTTTTGATCCTTATTAGAGAGCAAATTGCTCAGCAGAAGTTTTGCATGCCAAGAAGACAGTTTGACAATTTGGGGCCTTTGTCCAGTGCAGATTTGCACAAAGGGAAAGGTGACACTTAGTAGCTCAATAGCCAACTAGGCAGCAGACCTCCCATTCGTCCCCAAGCACACCTCGCTCATTACAGTGACAGTATGGTCCCACAGCCAGCCTGCCCACCACAAAGTAAAGTGCTATACCATCGCATGAGCCTGCAACCAATTGTCCCCTGACTCACATACACAGTCAATCTAGGTGACCCCTTTATCCGCTCACCCACCCAGTCTAGGTCACTGATGCCACCAGTCATGAGCATCTTAGCTGAAAGAATTATGTCGTCTCTAATTCTATCCAGAACTATAGCTAACACACCATAGCTGATGCTCTCACAAGCATCCACAGAGATGGGTCTTTCTCTAAGGAAAGCAATAACAACAAAAGTCTATAAAATTGGAAAAATGCACCGGTTGTACTAGATGCACACACATCAATGTTGGGAGCAGAAGGAACATGGAAAGCAAGGAAGCACAACACCCTAAAGGAACACAAAGGTTCTGGCCAACACTTTGGAAGGAGGAAGTAGAAGGGGAACGTATGTCATTATATTATAATCTCAAGAAACAAGAATTTTTAAGAAGAAATTGATGGGAAGGGTAAAAATATTCTTTAATCAAGTAAAAATAGAAACATATGCCTGAAGCTGTCACATACAGTTGGAGAGGTACTAAGAGGGAAGCCTAGCACACACGAGGCCCTGGGTTCAATCTTCAGCACCACATAAATGGAGCAGGCTGGAGCAGTGTTTAGAAGGTAAAGGAAAGAGGGTCAGAAATTCAAGATCCCTCTGAATAGAAAGTAAAAAGGTTTCAAATGAGCAACCTAGCAGTATAACTAAAGCAATGAGAAAAAAAAGTCCCAAATTCAAAGAAGCAAATGAACAAAATCACGATAAATAGATGAAATTAAGGCTAAAAATTTGAATAGCAAGACCAAGACATTATGTCTTAGTTGGAGATGATGTCATGATGCCTTTGCTGACTTTATAAGTCAGCCTAATCTATCTAGTAAGTTTCAGATCAGCTAGGACTACATGGTGAGAACCAGCTTTAAAAAAAGATGAAAGAGACACTTATAGACTAAGAGACTGAAAGGACCACATTTATTAATACAAATATATAATATGCATATATTTCAAAGTGTACATTTAAAAAATACAGACAGCAAATGCAAAGACTGTCAGGTGGGATTTTTTTTTTAGAACTAAAATACATTTGCACAACAAAGAAAGAGATCCCTTTCTATCTTTTTATTTTATTTATTTATTTAGAAAGGCATTTTATTTAGAAAGGCAAATGATCTGATTGGCAAAAGAAGATACCTAATGACTAGTGAATGTATGAAAAAATTCTAAGCACCACTAAGAGATCAAAGCTACAATGAGATATCCGCTCACTCCTATTAAAATAGTGAGTGATTTGTAATAGGAAACACACACACACACACACACACACACACACACATACACACACACCAAAACAAAACAAATGTTAGTAAGGAGGAGGCAAGGATACTCTACTCTTAGTACTTTAGTGGTAATATAATTAATATGGCCATTGTGGATATAATAAAGTTCCCCTCAAACAACCTAGAAATAGAGCTACCACAGGCATTCTTCTCCTGCCACTGGGTGGATAACTAAATGAAATGAAATCAGTGTATCGAAGAGGTGTAGCTGGTCTGTGCTGTTTTGTAGGCTCTTTTTTCTTCTACCCTTCTCCACCCTATACCCACCCCTTCAACTCCTTAACACTAGACAGGAAAGAGAAAAAAAAAAGAATAGAGGGGAGAGAGGAAAAGATTCCTGAATCTAATTTCTTCTTTCTTTTTTGAGCACAACTACTAATAAACCATAACCAACCTCCCTGAATGACCAACAACCACCATAACCCACTCACAACCAACCTCGCCTCTCAGGGTCCTAGCATTTATATGCTGTCTAAAAAGTTGCCAGAACTCCAAATGTCATACAGTTACAGCAACTACCTACAGCTGCCAAAATCACACTCCTGCTAAAGCATGAGGCAAATCATAGTCAGCTGTCTGAAGCAGCTCCGTATCACACCTCTGGGATTAAACTGAAAACAAATTCTTATAATATGTCTATGTTTTTTTTAAAGAAACAAGAATTCCAAAATTGTCACCACAAAGAATCATCTTCCTGCCCTTGATTACTGCAATACTCTTCTGCCAAGAGTAGCTAAGCTATGGAATTGTCCCAAGTGTCCATCAGCAGATGAATGAGTAAAGAAAATGTGTTATTCACGCTGGAATACTATTCGGTCACAAAAAGAACAAAATCCATAACATGCAGCAGCCTGGATGGATCTGGAGAACACTATGCTGGGTAATTACATCAAGCACAGAATGACAGATGTCACTTGTTCTCACTTGCATGTATGTGGGCTAAAATTTAACTTTATATAGAATAGGACAGTGGTTACCAAAGACTGGGAAGGTTCAGGGAGGAAAGAATAAAGAGAGAGTATAGCTAGTTCGAGGGTTCTGGAAGGTGGGCTGAATGATTTCTAGTGTTCTGTAGCTCAGTAGGATAACTGTGATGGAAAACGGCTAATTGGATATTTCAAAATAGCTAGTAGAGAGGATCTTGAATGTTTTCAATACAAAGAGATGGTTAATTACAGGAACAAAGGATAGGCCAATTGTCATTTTCTGGTCATTGCATTTTGTTAAAATGTATCAAAATGTCACACTGTGCTTCATAAATATGTACAATTACATGCCAAGTTTAAAGGTATACACACACACACACACTCACACAGGTGCACATATGTATGGAGAGAGAGAGAGAGAGAGAGAGAGAGAGAGAGAGAGAGAGAGCATGGAAATAGCCCAAATTTCTATAATTTATTAAAGGATAAACACATTGTGATTTACTCATTTTGTAAAGGTTACTTAGAATAAAAAGGAGCTAACTACTGATACTTGCACCAGCAAGACTGAATCTATGAAGCATTAAGTTAAAGAAAAGAAGGCAGGCACAAAGGATTATATACAGTATGATTCCATGCTCATGACATTTTAGAAAATGTGACACTATTAGAATGGAAAGCAAGTCAGCGCTCACCTGGTCCTGAAGATAGACTTAACTATGAATGTGTGCAGGGAAACTATGGGAAATGATAGTTTCTGAATCCTGATTGTGATGGTAACCACCATCCTGATTGTGGTGGTTATGTAAGCACACATACTGATCAAAACCACATAGCCTCGTACATTCACAATTGGTGGATTTCACTGTACATAAAATTCATAAACTTCGCTTCAATAAGCTAAGTAAACTCCACAACCCGCCAGCAGGTGTCATGCATTCATTTATGAAAAATCAACAGCTCAGAGCAAAATGAATGTTTGCCTAATATTTGTACCTACAGTAATCATCAACATCACATTCGAGACAGATTCAAGAAATGAAAATATCCTAAGTATTCCACCTGTTCCCTGCTCTAACCAACTGTGCTAAGTCCCTCAAGACAGGGAACAAAATGTGCTTCGCTTCACTCTGTTTATTGTTTCAAAAACTGTTAGAAAATGCAGTCACAGCTTTACAAACATTGTTTGCCCAATCTTGGCAAACTCGGTCCTTTAATGGAGTTTCCTTTCTTTCCAGTGGACAGAACTCACATCATTCTTATGTCTTAAGACTGGGTGAAAAGTAAAGGGTCCAAAGAGCGGTCAGAACAATTGAGAAGCACATGAAGTCACATGGTTGTTTGCCTTGGAGGAACACAGGGTGATGGTTGAGGCTTACAGACAGACGTAAGGACAGGAATACACAGAAACGACAACTTAAGAGTCAAGCAGACACATGACTCACAGAATGAACCAACAGGAAGTCTTAACCTTTCCTGCTAAATACATTTGGAGAGTGTTCATTTGGAGATGTCTAGCCAGTCCTTAGAACAATGTTTACTTGGATTACATAGAATACTATCATTTCATAAAAATGATACTTGGGAAAAATGTGTGGCAACATCAAAATAACATAAAATGTATTTATAGTTTTAGACTTATTTGGGAGACTCACGTATATCATGTTGAACATGTCCAAGTCAGAGAACAATCTGGGAGAGTGGGTCCTATCCTTCAACCACATAGGTGCTGGAGATCTAAATCAGGTCATCAGGCTGTGGCAAGAGCTTTCACCCACTAAGACATCTCACCAAGCCCAAGATGGATTTTTTTTTTAATGTCATAAGCACTGTTACCTTCTGTAATTTTCTTTTTCTTCCCCCTAAATTGACAATTGGCAAAAATACTAGATTTGGTTTAGTGAAATTAAAGTTGGAGTTTTTTCTTTCTAAACACGGCTTTGTATTTAATGTTCGCACGATTTGAGGAGGCAAAGTTACATACAGACTGACAGTGAGATGGAAGGAAGACAGGATGGTGGGGAAGAGGAACCATGATGGATAGAAGCAGAAGAAACTTCCTTCTGCAGGAGAAACCTCCTGGTCCTCTTCTTCACAAAGCTTGTGGTGGTCTCTTCATTTTACCTACAAAGCTGCCAGTGTCGACAGCTGAAACCTGTGTTTTACTTTTCCCTAACCCTCGAACCTGAAATTGTCAGTTTTCAAGCTTGCTTATCAAGATCTCTACAATTTACCCTCTTCCCAAAACTGTACTATTACTACCTCAGACACTCTATTAGCTGCCAGTCACTCTGCTAACAGTGTGTCAGGACAACACAATGTTTACCATATTGTCTTATTTAATCCTCTTGTCATCCCGAGGGTAAGAGAAATTATGCCTATCATATAGATATAGAAACTGAAGCCCAAGAAGGCAGAAGCTTGGTTAAGGCCTCGGGGCTTTTAAACGACAGAGCCAGGATAAGAGTAACATTCTGTTGACCCCCAAAGCTGTATGTTTTTTCATTTCTCCAAGTTTCTGTTATCCTTGACCTCAAATATAGTCATCTTGCTTCAATACAGGTTCTTTCTCCCGAGAGACAAATCTAATCACTGTACTTGGCTCCCTATGGTCTTTGAGGGTTCTTGCTCACCTTAATAAGATTATTCTGGCTACCGTATGGGGTGTGAATTATAGAAGGGTAAAATGGAGCAATTAAGAAGACCAATAATGGGCAATAATCATGAAGTGACTTGGTGCCTTCTAACTTCCCAGAGGACATTTGACAAGGATTGGGAAGATTTTGGTTTTCACAGCTGATGCACTGTGAATGCTACTGCCATCTTGGGCTCTAAAGAGAAATGATTTAGGTATTTTAGAACAGGGTGTTAGTGATAGAAGCTGTGAGAAGCAGTTACTTCAAGTAGATTTGGAGGTAGCTGATAAACGATATGGGGTGTGTTGACAGGTTGACTATGGGCTCCTATTTTTATTTTATTTTATTTTATTTTATTTTATAGCCCTGGGCTGATCTGATCTTAAATTGACCATGCAGCCCAGTCTGGTCTTGAATTTGTGGTGATCCTCCCATGTAATGGGATTAGTAGTATGCTTTCCCATACCCAGTTTTGACTCCTGTGGTTTTGGCCTGAGCAATGAGATAGACAGCAGTAATGGCAGCTGAAGGGGGAAGAGAGCAGGAGTGGGTTTGGTTTTGTGGTTTTATTTTGTCTTCATTAGAAAATATGGTGATCTTTATTAACTTTAAATTTGCTGGACATTTGTTCATATACTTACCAAAAATAATTTATGAAAAGCAATGACTAAACTAAGACCCTTAAAGTAAAGGTTGACACTCTTCAACTTTTTTTTTAAAGAAAATATGTTTTGGGAGTGACCCTGAGTGTAAACTTAGGAACTTTGAATTTCTTCTTAACAAATATTCTTTGGGATAATTTCAAGTTTGCAAGAAAAAAAACCACAAGTTTACTTCCTTTGGCCTTTCCTCTTGATTAACGGCATTCTAGAATTTTACAAGTGTTACAAGCTTTGCACTCTCCTAGTGTCGGTTGTGAGCCTTTAGTGGTGAGCCTTTAGTGGTGAAGCCCCACTTTGCACTCTGGAAGTGCTCCAACTTGATCACAATGAATCTTCGTCATTTAGTACATTGCTAGCTTCAGATTGTCGATTCAATTTTTTCGAAGTACTCTTACATCTATACACATAGCTGAACTTTACATAACAGGATAATTTTAATTTATTCTCAAAACTCTGACCCTTTCTGGGAGTCCTATTGCTTTCTCATTGACTTGGGAGAACTACAATGAGAGGGAACCCATAGAAACAATTACTGAGGCAATGGTATGATGAAGTAGGTTCTGGAACAGGCACAATTGATAGATTTTCAGTAGTCTTTATAGTTTTGTTTCCCAAAACCACTCCTAACACATTTTTCTTTACCCCAAAAAACCCAAAAACAAACAAACAAACAAAAAAAGCAAAACAAAACCAAAAAGCAAAAGACAAAAGAAACCCAACCCAAACCAAACCAAAAAAACTCCAACCAACCAACCAAACAACAACAAAAAACCTACATGTTATCTCCTTCTGGGAGGGGAAATTTTACCTGCAAATTGATTCAATCTTTGTATTTTGTGACATTTACAGTAAAAAAAAGTCAACAATTTGATGCTATTATTTTCTAGCTTTGCTATGATCCCTTCCCTCTCTCCACTTCTCTGCGTTGCCTTGGCTTGGGTCACTAGAAAAATCCAATTTGATCTTGCAACTTTGGGTAAGAAAAATTCAGTATCCAAGTTATACATACACATACATGTACATGCACACGCAAACCCACATAAACACATACATATATATGTCAGCAAGTCATAAATACCTCACAATATTATCTTATGTATAAGGATTGTCTTTTCACTTTTGAGAATGTAGTTCATTTTGTCTCATAGAGAGCCCTCCTCCTAAGCTTCAAAACCTGTCAGCGTTCTTGTGTTCAGATCGTGAAGATTGAACATGTAAATGGATTACATCGGCTGAAGTCTCTTCATCTACATCAGTCGAGTTCAGTTTAGTGATTGATGCTTCGGAGTATATGTCAGCTATTCCCTAAAGTATTCCTTGGCACCCTAAGGTTGAGCTATATGCTCCCTGAGTACCTAAGTACCATATATTTACTTTTTGGACAGTGTTTATCCACCTGCTACCTGCATCTCCTACAAAGTCATGCAGATAGGCTCAGGCTGTGCATTGTTACATCCTCGATGTCTAATTAAAGACCCCCCAAACCCTAGCTTGCATGAGTAAGAGGACACAATTGGTGTCCGTGCAAGCTTTTCTCCTTACCCATGATACATGAGAGGAAGATAATAGAAAAATTGCTATGGAGGTCTCTCAGTCCTAAGTTTCAAGAATTCTATATATAGCATCTCTACAGAGTCGAGCTACTGCTACAAGATTTCCAGAAGAGGAAATATGCTTAGCTTTCTCCATTTATGGGTAATTCACATTTTTAGAAAGTGCTTTTTGCATTGAATCAAAATCTGCTTCCTTGATTCTATCTGTCCCTAGGACTTTTATAGATTTCATTTCTATAGTATTATTCTTCACATTTTAGAAAGACATAGAAGCACATTTATTTAAAACATCATTAGGATGGTTTGTTTTACCTAGACATCATCACCAATAGGAAGAAAAGCATTTGCCACCCAGTAAAGTACACAGGATTTAATTCCGTTATGTATAGAGCATGAACCAGTCTGAAGTAGATACGAACAAGAATAGTGACGAATTTGGTGACAACTTCCAGTCAGAGAAACAGTCTTGACTTTCTTGTCCGACATGCTACTGAAAGGTACTGTTATTGGGTATTTAATGACATGCATTGTATGATATACTGTGGGGATTCATTTGTGGCTGGGATAGTTTGCATTTAAATATGCTCATCAGAATTTGTCTATGCAACTTTGCAAAATTACCATCCTGCTGTTGCCAAGCTTCATTGCCATCTCAACCCCTCACGGGAAAAATCAAGTTATCCTCTCTAGTTCCAGTTCACCACCTCTGTGCTGTCACTGGCGATGAAATCTCCCAGGCACTGTGGAGCACAGAGTTCATTATTCCTTCCCATTCCTTCATCTTGCCGTCTACTCAGGGGTGAGCATTTTCTTCTCTACAGTGTTTCTCATCCTTGCCTCTTTAGCAATAGTGAGAGGAGATCCTCATCACTTTGTGATTCAGTTTCTGCTCCTTTTTTATCACACCAGCTTCCTAGTTTCTCCTACAAGGACACCAAAGCCACAACTATTTTCCTTCAGCTCCTGTAAGCCAGTACTTCTCAACTGTAGGTCTCAACCCCTTTGGGGTCAAACAACCCTTTCATGGGAGTTGCATATAATATATCCTACATATCTGGTTTTTTACATTATGATTCACAACAGTAACAAAAGTACAGTTATGAAGCAACAACAAAAATAATTTTATTCAGGGGTCACCACAACATTAGGAACCATATTAAAGGGTCACGACAGTAGAAAGATTGAGAACTACTGATGTAACCAAATTAAAAACCTATAGCCTGTGGATATTTTAAAATATACATCAATCTCTTCCTTTGCCTCTATCTTAAGTCATTCAACTCCCTAATTCCCCTCTCCCACTCTCAGATTGTTCAACTATGATTTTGGTCCTGGACTTCCCCACAAAACTCCAAATCCACTCTGGCCAGCACCCACCATCCCTGCACCCTTATTCACCCACTGTGTTTACACTGATTGTTCTTCTCTTTGCCACCGCTAATGCCCACAGTAATTCTATTTCCTGTATGGGTTTTTTCCCCAAATTGTTGTGGGTCTTATTCATCTGCTCTTAAGACTTCTATTGTGAACTGTAAGATAAACAAAGTGAATAAAACTAATGAGTTCAGTTTACCCACTGGGTCTAAGAAAGAACACCCATGCAATTCCTCAGAAATGAGAAATAGACTTTCAGAAATCTGGAAGCAAGTCCTGAACTTCATGCCTCCTTCACCAATCAATTGTATGGTACTAACAGTTTGTATATTAAAGTTTAGCACTTAGAGCAATTAAGTAACATCTTGCCTTGCCTTATGCCTTAAATATGTTGATTTTATTCTTTGTCCTTAGTGGAAAGTTCTGGAAGGGCAGAGAATATACAGATTCTTTTGCAGAGATCCCACTGTCTCAAGCAGTGCTAAGTATTGTGAATCAATAAACACATTTTTTTGGTTGATTATAGACTAGGAAAAATCCAACCCAGGAGACAACAATGCATACACCCATGTCTAAGACAGAACATTATTATATCTTTCAAAAATACCACCACTTAGAAAAAAAAAACAAGCTTCTACTTTCTTAGGTTCATTGCCCATATATTGTGTTTGAACAGACTTTCAGTTTTCTTTCCCTTTAAATGGCTTGCAGCTTTCTGGGAAAGTTCTCAGGGAATTTCCAGTTTTTCAAAGCAGAGCACACAGGAATGCTTTGCTAATGAATAGGAGTCCATGGTAACAGAGTAGATGCACAGAAGATTGGCTCCCTTCTGCAGCTTACAGAGCTCTCACGATCTCAGAGCAGCCATCTCTCCTCCACTGTATAGCTTTCTCATTTATAAAACTTCAGAGTGTACGTGGTATCTTTCAGATGAAATACATTAGCTAATGTTAGTAAGCATCTCACAGCTTAGAAGTTTTATCACACAGGACTTCAGGCTCCCATTCTACAACACAGAAATCATATGTCATATAAAATATGCCTTGTAAGAAATAGTAAAAAAAAAAAGAAATTGACATTTAAAAACTCTTAAGTTCTTATGGTAGAGAAAATGTTCAATTGAAGGAAATGGTGCATCATGTAGAGAGCTTGTTTAATATTCATAACCCCTAAGCTTGAGTTCCTGGAACTACATAAAATGGGGTGGTGATACACACCTGTAATCCTAGCACTTAGGAGGGGAAGGCAAGAAGATAAGAAGTTCAAAGTCATCCTCAGTTACATAGGCTAGCCTAGGCTGTGTGAGACCGTATCTTTAAAAAAAAAATGGGGGGTC
The DNA here is from genome assembly GCA_036184795.1 of Tokudaia tokunoshimensis. Classification (NCBI taxonomy): domain Eukaryota; kingdom Metazoa; phylum Chordata; class Mammalia; order Rodentia; family Muridae; genus Tokudaia; species Tokudaia tokunoshimensis. Next base: position 44,597,695 of record BTHU01000003.1, on the reverse strand, counting down.
ATAAGGCTGTCAGATTTTAGATTCAAGTCCAATCAGGGCTACATAGAAAACCTAAAGATCTGAGGTCCCTAGGGGCCCCTAGGGCCCTGGTTAGTTGATTCTATGGTTTCTTGTAATGTCTCTGACCCCTCTGCCTCCTATAGTCCTTCCTCCCCTTCAAAGCTTAGCTTAATGTTTGGTTGTAGGTCTCTATATCTGTTTCCATCAGTTACTTGGTGAAGCTTCTCTGATGATGTTTATGCTAGGTTTCTGTCTGCAAGTACAGCAAAATGAAGTGGAAACTTAAGGGTTCTTTGGAAAGTCACCTGTGTTGGATAGTGTTTTGCTGGGGCAAACACATGAAGGAATGTTTTCCTTAAGTGGATACAGGTGAAAGGCTAAGGCAGACTTGTGAAGGAACATTTCACTGAAGCTAACACAGGAAAAAGGATGTTCTGCTAAAGCAAGCACGTGAAAGGACATGTGATGAGGAATTTTTTTGCTGACACATGTTTTGATCCACCTTACATTGTGTAGTTTGAGCTCATTTGTAAGGACTCCATAGAGAGAAATCCACCAAAAACTTCTGGTGGTGTACTACAGTTTCTTGCTGCTTCTGTGGACTTAGGCTGATTGGCAGAGTGATGTCAGCTGAAACACACTCCCATGCTGAGGCAAGACAGGTGCTGAGGCAAGACCCATGGAGGAAGTAAGACCCATGGAGCATAAGTGATGGTTGGAAGGAGTATAAATAGAACTCAACAGACAGTGACAGGCAGAGCTAGCATTTCTGGTAGAGTTAACTTCCTGGTCTCGAGTCTCTGCTGATCTTCACTTCCCCGAGGAAGGCACAGCTGAGAACTTCTCCTGGTATCCCTTTTGATCCTTCCTGCTGAGGCTGAGGACTGGCTGGCTCTGCTAGGTAGTGCCCCCACTGCTGATTCATGTTTGCTATCCTGACTCAATCGAACAGGACTGCTGGTGTATCTGTCAAGTGTTTGTGAGTTTGGATTGAGCTGCAGAAGTTAATCCGTGAACTGAACTGCCAATTTCCAGACAACACAGACAGGAGTTGCTTCAAAGAACCTATCTAAACAGGTCCATTTCCCCCGTATCCTTTCTTTCCCACTACCTCTGGTGGGTGGTGGGCTACAAGGGAGGTTAAAGTATTTGAGAACAATCAATAAAAGTAGACTTTGAAAAAATTAAAGTTATAGACAAATATCATTAACAGTGTCAGGGATGGACTTCCTCTCATGGCATGGGTCTTAAGATGGAACAGTCATTTGTCAGCCATTTCCTCAATTTCTCCTCCATCTTTACTCCTATACACCTATAGGTAGGACACATTATAGGTCAACGGTTTTGTGGCTGTGTTGGTGTCCCAATCCCTCCATTAGAAGTCTTGCCTGGTTACAGGAGTTGGCCAGTAATGCCTCAATATCCCACATTGCTAGAAGTCTTAGCTAGGGTCACTCTCATGAATTCCTGGGGGTTTCCATTGCCCTAGGTTTCTATCGTGTCCCAGAGTTGCACCCTATTCCAGTTCTCTCCCAGTACTTTCCCCAAAATAATCTCTCCTGTTCCAACCCCCACTCCACCCTTACCCCAAATAGGTGCCCAAAGAGACTGAATTGACAACCAGGGAGCATGCATGGAACTGACATAGGTCCTCTGCATATATGTGACTCTTGTGTAGCTTGGCCTTCATGTGGGACTCCTAAAAGTGGGAGCAGGGTCTTTCTCTGACTCTGTTGCTGCCTTTGGGACACTTTCTCCTAACTGGGTTGCCTCTTCTAGCCTTAATAGGAGAGGATGTGCCTTGTCTTACTGCAACTTGCTATGCTAAATCTGGTTAATATCCATGGGAGGCCTTCCTTTTCTAAAGAGAAAGGGTTAAGTAGTCAGAGGATGGGGAGAGGAGAGGGGACTGGCAAGATAGGAGGGGAAGAAGTTTTGGGCAAGATGTAAAGTAATTAATTAATTAATTAATTAAAATAATAAAAAAGAAAATCTTAGGTCCCTCTGAGCTACACAGAGAGACTTTGAAGAAAAGATGTATATAATATGCTAGTGATGACATCATAAGATGGTATAGATATTGTAAGATACTAGTACTTTTAATGCTTGGTCAGATACTTGCATCTCTGAGCTCTTGTTGGGTTAAACAAGTATTCTGTAGGGCAGGTTGAGAGTCAGCAATATACAAAAGAAAATCTCTTCTTTTTGTTATCTTTGTGCTTCTGTGACGGGCAAAACTCATTGCTATGAGAAGTTATTTCTGGCTTAGGCACAGCATAATCACACAGTAAGATAAGCAGGGAGGCATTTCATATTACTAAAATGGGCTTGCTTATTACTGCTTAGTTTTATCTAAAGACAAGGAAATGGCAACATTAGAAAGACTAGTAAGCCATCCCCCCAAAGCATATGACCTTCATGTTCAGTTAGGCACTAAACCAAGTTTCTAAGTATGTGTTTACAGGATACCTTTCTTATGGATAAGTATATTAAAAAGCATATACAACACCTAACCAAGGCCTTGCCTTTGGTGAGATTAAAAGCTAATAAAGTCAGAAAATTAACAAAACAAACTTCAGTCCTACTCTGGTAATCTAGCCGGCATTGGTTTTATAAGGTCAGAACCTTACAACAAACATGACCACCATAAGAGTGGCTCTGCTACTCTTATCGAACCTAGAAAGATTTTAATACGAAGCAGGTTTCCTTGGATGTACTGTACCTGCAGATATCGGTGAAATTGTGGCAGAAGAGGAAGTCAGAGACACAGAGAGAGGAACTGTTAAGCCAGTTGGAATGACAGAAGCAAGTGTTTCACAGCTACAGCAGTGGCTGGATTGCTGGGAGGTTAAAAGTATTCAAAGTGGTGCCCAGTAGACATCTGATATAAGTAAGGATTGAAGCAAAAGAAATTCCCAGTCCCACTGAGGTAGGGGCAGCCTGGGAAGGTTTGTAGTTCATCTTGAAGAGCTGAGTCTTGGAATAGATGTCAGTTCATTTGCTACAGTAAGCACAGTCCTTCCTTTACACTAGTGAAGCCCCTTACTAGACATAGCCCTGATGATTTTAGATGAATACCTACATTTGATGTGAAGACTGATGCTTTTGCTGCTTTAGAAAGTACAGCACATCAAGATGTTAAGTTGTAATCTCCATGTTCTTTGTCCTACAGTGTGAAATACCAAAGCCATAAAATCAACAGTGAGGAGAGACATTGTGAGTCTCTAAAAATACAATGCCTTTTGGGGGAAGATGAGGTAAGCATGTTAACAATACTTTTCTCAGAAATTCAGACTTTAGTACTTTACTTTGAAACACTTGTCTCTTTTTCTTTTCCTTAAAAAAAAAAAGATTTGTATTATGTATACATCGTTCTGCCTACATGTATGTCTACAGGCTAGAAGTCAGCACTAGATCTCATTATAGATGATTATGATAACGCATGTGGTTGCTAGGAAATGAACTCAGGACTTCTGGAAGGACAGACAGTGCTCTCAACCTCTGAACCATCTCTCTAGCGCTCTTTACCTTTCTTAACACATCATTTGCACCAGATGATGTGTACAGCTCTTCCAGAATGGTGACAAAGAAGGATGAGCCTTAGTCTTCATAATACAGGAGCAATATTTAGCATAACTCTTGCTGGCATCCTATCTGAGTATAAATATTTATGACACAAATGAATGCTTATTTGAAAGAGACATTTTCATATAACACATGGAAACTACCATAAATTGGGTCTTTCACTAACCAACTTTGTGTTTTCTAGAAATGAAATATTTGTTCTTTCTGCCCAAGATTTATATATTGAGATGTCAAACTTGAAATTGATGGTTTTGGAAAGAATGGTCTTTGGGAGGTGACTGGGCCATGAGGGTTGAGCCTTCATGAATGGAATAATGAGTCCAGTAAGGAGGCTCCCTCGATGTTTCTTCCATTTGAGGACATATCCAGAAGACCAAGGTCTGTGAAACACAAAGCAAACCCTCGATACACATAAGTCTAACTGATGGTGAACTCCCTAACTTCCAGAACTGTCACAAAGAACTGTTTCCAGCTTAAGACAATGAACCTATGGCATTCCAAATGGACTAAAACAATGTCTCTGCTTTAGTGATGCAACATTTCTGACTAGCATGTTAGTATATATGCTAAATGGTTTGTTTAGGGCTGGGAGTGTGTCTTAGCACTTGGCTAGAATGGGCAAAGCCCAGTTCCCAGCATTGCAAGAAGAAAAAAAGAAAAGGTGATTAGGTCAAAGGAAATTTTCTTTTCAGTCCAAATATGCTACTATTCAAGCTTTCATTTTCAATAAAATTTGTAATCAGTAGACAAACAGAAAAAAATAAAAATCAAATTATTGTCATTGGTATTAATGGCTTGATTTAAAAAGTTTATAAATGGGACTGTTTGTACTAACACAGGAAGAAAGTTAACACCCAAAGTCTTATTATACTAGGGCCTGGTTTTGTTAGATTTTGTCCACTAAAAGCAACAGAAAATTCCCTTTACTATTTTCTGAAGGAAATGAGACAATTCGTGTCAAAGGCAATATCAGCTAAGTGAAAGTCTGGCACACATGTTCTGCTTGAAGAGTGCTTTAAAGAAATATCAAAACCCTTACGTTCCTGTAGCATCAAACACTCTCACTTTCCTTGGGAAATCACCATGGTTTATCAAATTCACCAAGTTTAAAGATTCATATTTGATGAAAACCAAAAGAAAATTCACCAACAATGTGTTTCAAAATAGATCTTAAAACAACAGTGGCTGAATTGAAACGGATGTGAGACATTCTGAGTTCATTTCTCTGACTTGATTTCTATCAGAGGTAAGAGTAAATTCACCTTAGTGTTCAGGACATGCTGCTGCATGACACCATGTTAAATCAAAGTCAATCAAACTTTCTGACAGTAATCACTCAAAAGCATACAATGCAGACCAGGCACAGAGAAGAGAGGAACTTTCATTAAGTCAAATTAATTATTTTTGAGCCAAGGTTGTACAATGTACCCCTAGCTGACCTGGAACTTGCAACATAGACCAAGCTGGACTGGAACTCACAGAGATCCATCTACCTCTGCCTCCTGAGTACTGGGATTGAAGACTTGTGCCACCACACATAGAAGAAAGGAAATTTTAGATCAGAGGAATCTACCATACAAGCTACTGCTGACAACTTTCAATAACAATGACACCATGTATGGAACTTCTACATGGCAGTGGTCCACCCAACTTCACATACATGCATGAATGGGCAGCTCTGTGTGACGCTAAGAGAATCCACTAATACAGTTCAGGTATTCTTAACAGACTCAGGCAACTCTATTTCCATTAAGGTGCTGCAAAAGAGGTTAACTTTGGAAAGAGTCAGACATTACATATTCAAACACCAAAGTCTTGGCTATCAGAAGGGAGGAAAGAACTTAAGGTTATTCAGCCCTGAGTCACTTGGTCTTGTTTCCTTGGACCCTGTTTGGGTCAGAGAGAAGCAGGAGTGATTCCCACTGAAACTTAGTGGTATATAGCTATCAACAACGTGACTCTGAAAGACCTCTATGTTCCAATTCTTCATTCTAATTCATGTTAACACAAATGGGACACACACCTTTTTATCATGAGACAATGTATAACTTTGGCTTTTTTTTTTTAAAGATTTATTTATTTATTTAATGTAAGTACACTGTAGCTGTCTTCAGACACTCCAGAAGAGGGTGTCAGATAGCGTTATAGATGGTTGTAAGCCACCACGTGGTTGCTGGGATTTGAACTCAGGACCTTCGGAAGAGTAGTCAGTGCTCTTAACCACTGAGCCATCTCTCCAGTAGCCCCTAACTTTGGCTTTTTGAAGGAAAAAGATGAAAATGGAAGAAGCCAGCCAGTGAATACAGCTTCTTCCTGAATGCTGAGGGCTTTGTATAGTAGCTAGATATATTCATCAACAGTTTTAGCCGGGCGGTGGTGGCGCACGCCTTTAATCCCAGCACTTGGGAGGCAGAGGCAGGTGGATTTCTGAGTTCGAGGCCAGCCTGGTCTACAAAGTGAGTTCCAGGACAGCCAGGGCTACACAGAGAAACCCTGTCTCGAAAAACCAAAAAAAAAAAAAAAAAAAAAACAACAGTTTTAGAAATTCTCTATTACTTTGAAAACTTCTCCAGGCAAGGATGTAGGTATATTAGTCAGGAGACTGAATCATTTTAACAAACATGATGCTTCTACTTAAAACACAATGAACTCAAGTCTAATGACTTTGACAAACTATGACTAGTCTAGTCATTCTTAGTAAGCATCACTGTTTCCATCTCCAAGAGCATGGATGCTAAAAGATGTAAGCTGACAGGCTTTACTCTTCATGTCACCATATTCACTTTCACATATTAAGAATAAGTGACCATTGAAAACAAATGCAATGCGGCACTTTTACTTAATCTCCACAATGATCAGAGTAAACATATCCAAAGTCATTAAGAAACTTGCCAGAAGTCACACCATTCATCAGGTCTGCTGGACTCCAGAGACAGTCACTGTACTCGTCTACATGTGCCTGAAAGGCATGTGTTATGGTTTGAATCTAAACTGTCACCTGCAGGGTCCTCTTCAGAATGCTTGCTCCCCATGTGGTGGCACTGTTTTGGAAAGGCTGTAGAATCCAGGTTGTTGAGCTGGCTGTTGTGAGTAGGTTGCCAGGAGTGTGGGTCTTTGAAGCTTTATGTAGCCCAGACCCTGACCACGTGCTGCGCCCTCTGCTTCCAGGGCCTCCCCATGTGAGGCACTATTGTCCCAGGCTCTGGCCATGGACTCTACTATGAGCCCTCTGAAACTGTGAGCAAGAATAAACCACCTTTCTTCCTTTGTCAAGGATTCTGGTCACAGCAATACAAAAATAGCCAATACATTATCGTCTTTAAGATTACCTTTTTATTGACTTCCCATCCTTTCCCTAATTATCTCATCCTCCCTCACATACACACAGCTTAGTGATTTGACATTGATATTATCCCCTGGGGGCTCAGAGAGGTTAAGTAACTTCATCAAAGTTTCACAGCTTGTAGGAAGTAGGCATACAATTTGAGCTGAAATGTGTCTTCTACTAGATGGCCATTTCTATTCACTCAAACAACAGCAGTTAGGGTTAGGAATGTACCTCTGTAAAGTAACATTTGTTTTGCATGCAACAAACAAGCAAGCATAGAAAGGAAAGGGGAACCTGATCTGGTATTTGGTGAGGGAAAAGGACTGAAGCCCTGAGGACCAGCAGAAAGAATGGAAATAGGCAACCTTGGGAGATAGGAGATGGGGGAGGGGACCCTCCAGAGTGCACCAGAGACCTGGGAGGTGACTCTCAGGACTCAAAGGGAGGGACCTTAGATGAAATGCCTGACAGTAGGGAGAGGGAACTTATAGAGCCTACCTCCAGTAGGAAGACAGGGCATCAAATGAGGGAGAGGGATGCCATCCCACAGTCACAACTCTGACCCATAATTGTACCTCTCTGAAAGAAATATAGGGATGGAAATGGAAAGGAGCCTGAGGAAAAGAAGGTCCAGTGACAGGTCCAAGGTGAAATCCAGCACAAAGGGAAGTTCCAAGGCCTGACACTATTACTGAGGCTATGGAGCACTCACAAAAAGAGACCTAGCATGACAGCCCTCCAGAAGACCCAACAAGCAGCTGAGTCAGATGCAGAAATTTGCACACAACCAATGGACAGAAGCAGCTGATCCCTGTTGTTGAATTAGGGAAGGCTGAAAGAAGCTGAGAAGGGCAATCCTGTAGGAAGACTAGCAGTCTCAAATAATCTGGACGCCTGAGATCTTCAAACACTGGACCACCAAACAAGCAGCATACACCAGCTGATATGAGACCCCCCAACATACATACAGCAGACGACTGCTGGGTCTATGTTCATTCAGAAATGATGCACATATCCCTCGAGACTGGAGGCCCTAGGTAGTTGAGAGGTCTGGTGGGGTGTGGGGTGGGGACATCTAAGTGGAGACAGGGGGTAGAGAGGAGGTATGGGATGTGGAAGAGTTGGAGGGTGGACAGGGGTGGGGGGAATAAAACATGGAGTGTAAAAAATAAATTAATTAATTAATAAAAAAAGAAAGGAAACTTCATCCCACAAGCAATTGTACCCAGAAAGGCTAAGACTTTCCTGGCATCACACAACCAGCAAGCAGCAGAGCGGAATTTAAAATCAAACCAAGGATAATGCTTTGTTCTATTTCCTTGTTATGATGAAGATGCTTCAGTTATACTTGTCATCAGTGACCTATCATGGCTCATAAGAGTCCTGCTGAATTTGATGAAAAATACAACTTAGTTCTAGTTTCTATTTTTATTTTTCATTTGAGCAAGTCACTGAACATTTATTTCTACCGGATAGACTTTTGATCTTCAAATAACAAGTAAACAAAATTTTCCCATTAATCATACTAAAGATTACACACATTAAATATGAAAGGTCAATACTTAACTCTAATGCCTTGGTTATTTTTAAGGCAAAATTCTGTATTAAAAATATACCTCAACAATGTCATTTGACGTAAGTTGAGAAGGAAAGAGGATGGAAGGCTATCAGGGGAAAAGAATATAAAGAAAATAGATACTAAACAATGATTACAAATGGAGGACAATCTTATGTAAGTGGGTATATATATATCATGAAAAATGATAGGAAAATATTGCAAGAAATTATTACAGCGTGGGCTCAAACTAGGAAAGAGACCTGGGAGAGGGGAACTGTACTAAGAAAGCCAACAGAGTTGTTAGAATATCAACTAAGTTTTGTTACATCTACAAAATCCAGTTCATTTTCAAGCACAGCTTTAAACACATTAAACATTGTTTATCTGACAATACACTGAGTTTCTCATATTCTCTGTACAAGGTAGACCACAGTAATCATTTTATTTTTCAAGTTATTTTGAAAATAACTGGCATTTCATTTTACCACGATCCTTAAAGGACAAAGAGATGAGTCTAATGATTAGGGTCTGATCAGAGAGCCATCAGCATAATTGTATTAGGACTTGGGGGAATTGCTCCATTGGCAAAGTGTTTGATTTATAAGTACCAAAACATAAAATTGATCTCCAGAACCCACATTTAAAAGAAAAAAAAAACTTAGATGTAATGGCAAAAGCTTCTAATCTCAGCCTTTGGAAAGTAGAGACAGGCAGATATGGGAGGTTTACTAACCAAGACTAGGCTCTTTGTCTAGTTCCAGGCCAGTGAGAGACTCCATCTCAAAGAATAAAAAATAGATAAATGCATGAGAAATGACACCTGAGGCTGCCTTCTGACTAATTCACACATGCACACATGAGAGAGGAGAGGGATAAAGAGAGGTAGGGGAGGGGGAGAGGGAGAGAGACTATTTAAATCCTAAATTATTTAAATCAAGAAGATCACACACACACACACACACACACACACACACACAGGAAGGCAGCCAGACAGGAAAACACACAACACACACAGGAGAGAGAGAGAGAGAGAGAGAGAGAGAGAGAGAGAGAGAGAGAGAGAGAGAGAGAGAGAGAGAGATTATTTAAATTTTTTTTGTTTTTTTCATTTTTTTATTAGATATATTCTTTATTTACATTTCAAATGTTGTCCCCTTTCCTGGTATTCCTATACACTATGGCATCAAGTCTTTCCAGGACAAGGGCCTTTCCTCCCTTTCGTGTCTAACAAGGTCATCCTCTGCTGCATATGTGTCTGGAGTCAGGGGTAACTCCATGTGTACTCTTTGGTTGATGGTTTTGTCTCTGGGAGCTCTGGGAGCTCTGGGCGTACTGGGTGACTCATACTGTTGTTCCTCCTGTGGTGCTGCAAACCCCTTCAGCTCCTTGGGTCCTTTCTCTAGTTCCTCCATTGGGAACCCTGTGCTCAGTTCGATGACTGGCTGAGAGTGTCCCCCTCTGTATTTCTCATGCACTAGCAGAGCCTCCCAGGTAAAGAACTTCTGGGGTTATCAGTATCTCAGACCTCAAGCAGTATTACAGAGCAATAGTGTTAAAAACTGCATGGTATTGGTACAGTGACAGGCAGGTAGATCAATGGAATAGAATTGAAGACCCAGAAATGAACCCACACACCTATGGTCACTTGATCTTTGACAAAGGCGCTAAAACCATCCAGTGGAAAAAAGACAGCATTTTCAACAAATGGTGCTGGCTCAACTGGTTGGTAGCATGCAGAAGAATGCAAATCAATCCATTCTTATCTCCTTGTACTAAGCTCAAGTCCAAGTGGATCAAAGACCTCCACATAAAACCAGACATACTGAAACTAATAGAAAAAAAACTGGGGAAGAGCCTTGAACACATGGGCACAGGGGAAAATTTCCTGAGCAGAACACCAATAGCCTATGCCCTAAGATCAAGAATTGACAAATGGGACCTCATAAAATTACAAAGTAGCTGTAATACAAAAGGCACTGTCAATAGGACAAAAAACAGCAACCAACAAATTGGGAAAAGATCTTTACCAACTCTACATCTGACAGAGGGCTAATATCCAATATATACAAAGAACTCAAGAAGTTAGACTCCAGAGAACCAAATAACCTTATTAAAAAATGGGGTACAGAGCTAAACAAAGAATTTTCACCTGAGAAATATCGAATGGCTGAGAAGCACATAAAGAAATGTTTGACTATTTAAATCTTAAATCAATATGGAGGCGTCATTTCTAACTTCTCCTTAAAATCACATAGAGAATTGCAACAGATAGCCACTGAACTGCTGGCCAAGACTAACTTAATAGGTACAGATTTGGGACTACACTGTAAAAACTCTTCCAGGTAGTCTGAAGCCTAATTCTATATTCTATATAGCCTTTGGCCTTTGGCCATCAGTCTTGGATGAGTCTGGATGAGTATATATTTCTTTGAATAGCTAACCAGCTTATACAAACAAACGAAGCCTCAAAGCCCCGACCCTTAGGAAAGGATTCTGTGGCTTGTTACACTAATGCTAGTTATAACACGCTTTATGTTTTTTTTTAAACTTAGTTCTTTTAGTTATTAGCATCTTCTTACCAAACACATAACCCAAGTGACAACGAATCATATTTCTAATGGGAGATCATAACAACTTAGTGTTGAGCCTTTTATACTAATGAACATGATAAAAAGCCCTTTCCCACACCTTAGTGTTAAATTAAAGGCTTTGTCTTTAGCAACTCTCTCTGCTCATCTTTTTGTACTCAATTCCTGTGCGTGGTGGGGTGGTGCTCAGCATGTCTGCTGTCTTTGTTCTTATATTCATCTATTCCTTTGTAATGCAGTAATTAGTTTTAAGATGAAAGCTAATGCTGACTACAAGAGCAGCAAGCTATTAATGCTGCTGGCTAATGTACCACTTAGAAGACCAGGCAGTTAGACAGAGGAACTTTTTTTAAAATGTCCTTTCACTGGTTTATTATGACAATTAGAGGAATAAAGTTCAGAATTTATCTCTTTGCATATATGAGAGCAGAGAGAAAAGAGAGAGCAATATTTAGATGAGAAGCAGTGAGTTTGCAGACAGCAATCCGTATACTCATGTCCTGGAAGAGCAGGAGTCCAGCATCCAAACCACATCTACAAAGAGAGGTGGTCTATATGTTTCCATATAACTACTAAAGTGCCAAACACAATACTGGCTGGTGTATGTACACTTTCCAGGAGAGAGGGCATATGGGGAGACATCTACAAATGTATTCAGAGAAATGTTATCTCCTCAATGAATATGATGGACATTTTTTTTCATTTTACTGAAAGTAGATTTTTTCCCCACATCATCTATGGTGATTAGTTTTCCCTATCCTTTCCAGTTCCTCCCCACCTCCCTTTTCACCAAGATCTACCCCTTTTCTGCCTCTCATTAGAGAGTAACCATTTATGGATATTGGCTGATAAACAATGGTGTTTGTTATCTGGGTCAGTTGGAGTCATTGACTTAATACCTTTTAAAACTCTTTTAAAGCTTTCTGTGAAGTATCCCTTTCCTTCCCCCCTGGGATGTTTTCTGTGCTTTTCAGTAGATATAGAGCAAAGCCCTTTGTTAGGAACAGACACACAGAGCTCATACAACAGACAGGGACATACAAGCACAGAGACAGACACCAGGTCAGGTATATTCAGGCAGGTGCAGATTCAGACTCAGGCAACAGATGAACAAAAGGCGAAGACACAGGGAGTATGATGTAGAGAATTCAAATCTGGACTCCGTCTTAGATAACTCTGAGGGCAAGTGCTTTTACTTCTTCCCTTAATGTGATACCAGGGCACTATTGGTGACCCAAAATTAGTCACTAGTTCATATAGCACATACATTTAGTCATCACAATGGACTGTAACATTTCCTCAAAAACCATCTGATACATTATTTTTAGTTTAGTGCAACTATTCTTCAAGTATAATTGTTAATGTTTGAAAATACTTGGCTGTATTACATGCCTTCGGTTATGTGACTGTTTTAACACTGATGATGTTCATTTATAGCCTGTTTCAGAAACACAGTGTCCAGTGTGACTTGTTTTAAGGTATGTGGAAGGATTGACTGGAGTCAATTGCTGTTTATCATTTAAGATGAGGGTGGGGAAGGGGAGGGGGAGGGACTCTGTGATGTGGGGACCAGTGAGTGGGACTGAAGAGATGGCTAAGTGGTCAAGAATACTGGCTGCTATTGAAGAGGACTAGGTTCAATTCTCAACATCCATATGGTGGCTCACCTGTTCCAGGGGACCCTATACACTCTTCTGGCCTCTCTTAGCACCACACACACACATGCAGTACACTTACACAGGTGCAAGCAAAACACTCATATGTGTAAAATAAAAATTATTTAAAAAAAATAAAACAAGGGGTCTAAAAAAAATCAGAAAATGTTTTCAGTGGAGTGAAATCAAAACCACCATATGTGGGAAATGCTGCCAAATTTAAGTTTACCAGAAATGTTTACATCACTAAATGCTTTTATTAGAAAGATCTAAAGCCAGTTGAAACATGCCCATCTCTTTAGCTCTTAAAAAAAAATTAAGATCAAAGTGGGAGGGGTGCTTAAAAATAAGAAATAACTGAAATAGGAAACATTAACAATAGGGGGAGAAATTCAGGTTAAACCTTTGTGGAGAACAATGTGATCCCCTCCCTGCATCTCAGGGTACGTGGTGATGTCAGGAGACACTTTTGGTCCCACCCTTATGGAGCTGGTACCCTCACACAGAATGTTTGTCACAACTTGCCTTGTTATAGGAGATAGCTGATTCAGGCTCCATATCCTCCATTACTAGGAGTCCTTGCTAGGGTCACCCTCATAGGTTGCAGGAAGTCTCCAATGTCCTAGTTTTCTATATTGCCCCCTAAATATCCAACCACTTCACTCCTCTCTCTCCTCTGAACCCTCCCTCCCCCATCTGATCCTTCCTGTTCCCATACCCACGTGCCCCAGTCCACCAACAAAATCTATTCTATTTTTCCTTCCCAGGAAGATCTGTGTCTACCAGCTAGACCACTCCTCTTTATCTAACTTCTGTGGATCTGTGGGTTTTACATTATCAGCTAAGTATCCACTTATAAATGAGTACATACCATGTTTGTCTTTCTGGGTCTGGGTTGCCTCTCAGGATGACTTTTTTCTAGTCCTATCCACTTGCCAGCAAATTTAATGATATCATTTTTCTAACAGCTGGTTAATACTTCATTGTAAATGCAACACTTATATATTTTTTATCCATTCTTCAGTTGAGGGTCATCTCAAGTTTCCAGTTTCAGGGTATTATGAATAAAACCATTAAGAGCATAGTTGAGCAAGTGTCCTTATGGTAAAACAGGCACCTTGAGGTAGATTAATTCCCAATCTTCTGGGGGGGGGGGAAATAGCCATATTGCTTTCTATAGTGGCTGGGTAAGTTTGCACTCCCAGGAGCGATGGAAAAATTCAGTCTTAATACTGCCAATAAAAAGGTGACATGGTTGTGTGGTATTAAGAGGCAAGTCTACTAAATTGTTAAGAAAGATGAAATGCTAACTAAACAGCTTCTTATAGACAGTAGAAAAGAAGAAATACTTCCCAATTCGCTCTATATGACGTCTTGTAAATATAAATACTTTAAAGGATTGGATGCCATGATTGAGTGAAACTCATCCTGGAAAAGCAAAGTCACATTCCTATTAAAACACATAAATAATCACCTTAACATGCAAAACCAAAAAAGCATACAATATCAATAGACAAGTGAAATGCTTACAATATTTTATAAAATTTGTACTGAACTACAAATAAAGGAAAATTTTCTTAACCCAAAAGATATTTACTGAACTTACTAAACTACTGGGAAAGACTAAAGTAGGACATGTCCCCTCCAAGTTCAGGCACAAGGCAAGGATATGTTCTCATACTCCTCTCACTGGATGTTTTATCTTGTTTGCCAATACAATAAGAAAAGAGAAGAAAAGCAAATATCTGAAAGTAGGGGGGAAAATCAAATAACATAATCACTCACCTACTTACCTAGAAAATATTAAGGAATTTGAAAACAAAAAACAAAAAACAAAACCAAACACAAAACAAAAAACCACAGTCAACCAAAAAAGAAAAAGAAAAGAAAACCCACTACAAACCTACTAGAAATTATAAGTGAATTCAATAAGATTATAGGATAAAAGGGCAATATACATGCAACTATTGTATATCTATATTTTATCCAAAAGCTCTTGGAAGTTGCTGCTAACCTTATCACAACAAAAGAAAAAAGTTACACACAACACTGTTAACATCATTTAAAAATGCCCTCCTTTCTGCACAGGTTTCTTCAGGGTAACCGGAGGTGAATGTGATTGACATACATTATACATCTATGTGTAATGCTGTCATAAGTAAATCTGTTATTGTGTGCAATTGATGTACACTAATGAAACGGTTTTGAAATGGTAAAGAAGAAAAAGGTACTTCATTTTGTATCAGCTCACTTTCGCTTCTCATGTGAAACCCAATTTCATTTTATCCTCAGCCTGTACTAAGTATGCCCATATTAAGAACACAAGTGAAATCTTAGCCATCAATCTAAAAGACACCCCTGACGTGTAAACTTTTCTCATGGTGTGCCACTGGTTCATCCCCCTGAGACTTTCTTGCTTTTGTGTCTATGACATTGTCATCTGCTGGTTCTCCCATGAGCTCTCTGTTCACACAACTTAAATACTTTCTTTTAAAACTCCGTTATCTAAGTCTCTAAATCGTTGGTCTTCCTATGTTTGAACCTCATTTCTTGCCGCTCCATACCCCTTGAAATTCTGAAGAAATGAAGGGTACATTTTCATAAAAGTTCTAAAAAAGTAGGAGTTGAGAAACTTTGAAACATTCTTAATGGCTTATTTAGTAAGTTAATTTATTAAAAAGATAAAATTCATGAATAGTATTTCGTATAATACATGTCTCCAGCATATTTTTAAATAGGATATTAAAATTAAGATTAGTTTCCTTATTTTGTTATCCATGGACTATTTCACATATCTACCATTCGTCTGCAAGACTGATTTTCTGCAGTCAGTAATAAGAAACTGTAAGGTGCTAAACAAAACTTTAGTGCTGATTTTAATAAAACAATAACAGTAATAAATCTCACTATATAATCATGTGACATTTTTTGCATGCAGGGCCCGCTCTCCAGCGTACTGCAGCTTGTGTGGGGCAAGGCCAGCTCTCCTGCTCTTATGATCCCAGGGCCAAGAATCCTGCCTGCTGCAGGGGCTGAGAGGCTAGGGGGGTGGAGGGTATCTCTCCCTTGTCCCCCCATGGGAGTCGAAAGGAGTGCCCGAGCCACCTCTCCCAGGTTCATATCCTCACACTGGCTCACCAGCAACTCTGACTATGTGCATGCCTGCTCTCTGGAGTACTGCAACTGGATAGGGTGGGTCAGCTCTCCTGCTCTCATGCCCAGGGAGGGCTCTTTAGCTCTGACTTGATCCCTGTCCTGGGAGCCTAGTTGGACTGGTTGTCATGTCAGACTTGATTTTTTCAGGTAATGTTAAGCTACTAATTATACAGATGTTCATAGGTTCAAACACCAAGAACAGACATAGTCTCTCTCCTCTCTGCCACCTACCGACACACATGTGACACAGCAGCCACACCTGCAATGGCTCTTGGGGCAGGTATAGATTTTTTTTTTATCCATGTCATATTTTCCAAAGACCAAATGTCTTTGCAAAATTTAATATATATGTATACATACATATATAATATGCAATTTTATCATAAAATTTTATTTTGGAATCTGTATTATTACCATTGAGAATAATCTAATTATCTAACAAGGTCTACAAAATTGCCATCTTTTTTGTCAATAGTAGAGGGGTAGATGATAAATCATTAGTGTCTAAGTAGCATGAAAAAAACATTAAATCTTACAAATGAGGGAAGAGACAAACACTTGGCAAGAGTTGCTTCTTTAACACTGAGTTTTGTCTAACTCACTGAATCATAAGATTACATAGAATCCTATGTATTCTTGGCATGGATGTCTGGAGTAAAGAAGGAACATGACTAAGGGACACAAATAACTTTATGGATGTTCCAGAATGACATTATCATCCATGATTGTTGCATGGGCCCCCAAGTCCTGAGCTTATACCTGTATCTACAAGGACAGGGATTCCATTACAATGAGCTAGTGAAAGATAAAAAAGAACAATATTAATTTGTCGATATGTTGGTTCAATGTAGAATTCTACAGAATTCTAAAGACTGCTGCACCACGGTGCCAGGGTGCCATGGTCCTAAGGATGGATGGCCCTAAAATTCAGTAGTGGGGGTTATCTTCCCAATGAGCAGATCACTATAGACTGCATGTTTATCCTTGAGTGGAAGAAATACTCCAAATAAGAATGTATACAAGCTCTGTACCCCATTTTTTAATAGGGTTACTTGCCTCTCTGGAGTTTAACTTCTTGAGTTCTTTGTATATCTTGGATATTAGCCCTCTGTCGGATGTAAGGTTGGTAAAGATCATTTCCCAGTTAGTTGGTTGCCGCTTTGTCTTTTTGACAGTGTCTTTTGCCTTGCAAAAACTTTGTAATTTAATGAGGTCCCATTTGTCTATTCTTGATCTTAGAGCATAAGCTATTGGAGTTCTGTTCAGGAAATTCTCCCCTGTGCCCATATGTTCAAGGTTCTTCCCTAGTTTCCCTTCTATTAGTTTCAGTGTGTCTGGTTTTATGTGGAGATCTTTGATCCACTTAGAATTGAGCTTAGTGCAAGGAGATAAGAATGGGTCAATTTGCATTCTTCTGCATGTTGACCTCCAGCTGAGCCAGCACCATTTGTTGAAAAGGCTATCTTTTTTCCACTGGATGGTTTTAGCTCCTTTGTCAAAGATCAAGTGACCATAGGAGTGTGGATTCATTTCTGGGTCTTCAATTCTGTTCCATTGATCTACATGCCTGTCACTGTACCAATACCATGCGGTTTTTAACACTATTGCTCTGTAGTACAGCTTGAGGTCCGGGATACTGATTCCCCCAGAGGTTCTTTTACTCTTGAGAATAGTTTTAGCTATTCTGGGTTTTCTGTTATTCCAGATGAATTTTTGAATTGCTCTTTCTAACTCTATGAAGAATTGAGTTGGGATTTTGATGGGGATTGCATTGAATCTGTGTATTACTTTTGGTAAGATGCTCATTTTTACTATATTAATCCTGCCAATCCATGAGCATGGCAGATTTTTCCATCTTCTGAGGTCTTCTTCAATTTCTTTCTTCAGAGACTTGAAGTTCTTGTCATACAGATCTTTCACTTGTTTGGTTAGAGTCACGCCAAGATACTTAATATGGTTTGTGGCTATTGTGAAGGGTATTATTTCTCTTACTTCTTTCTCAGCCTGCTTATCCTTTGAGTATAGGAAGGCTTCTGACTTGCTTGAAAAAAAAAAGAATGTATACAAGCAAGCATTCTTTCAACTGTTTATTAGGGGTCTAGAAAAAGAAATACTTGAAGATAAAGAATAGGAAAATTTAGAGGCAAGTCCATATAGGCGATCTCCTGAAGAACTGGATATGAAATATGAAGACTTTGCTTTTCCACATATGAACATATTGTATGAAAGAGGCACTAAACAAGCAAGAAGATAATCATATCATCCAGCCTCTGTTGTCAGACATTCTTGTGCTAGCACAATGGCACATGAACAGAGAAGACATGTTGGCAAGAAGGCTAGATAGGGATTATGTGGGTTGTCATTCGCCATGGCTAAACTCCCTAATGTTTACTTTGACATTTTGTATCTGAACTCTTTCCCTTCAAGGCACCAATTAGGCACTTAGAATTGACTTGGAAACAACAGGTTACCTGATTCTCACTTGAGAACTGACCACAGAGCCAAGCTGTCACTATTGCTTTCTATTTAGAAATTAAAATTTCCATTTCATAGTCAGATATTAAGGGCATTTTAAAATAATTCCTTTTATTTTATTTTATATGTTTGGCACTCTTGCTCATTGGAGATGAAATGGTCCCTAAATGAAGTCAGTCATCCATCAGTCCTCAGGATGACTAACTTCTTTTGATGATATCTGAATATTAATGAAACCAAAGTTTAAATTCCTGACCTTTTTAAAAATTTCATTTTAAGGAGACATTTTTATTTTTAGCTTGAGCTGTCTGGGGCATGTCATTCATCTCCTGCTTCCTGTTTTAATCCCCCAACAAAATTTGTAAAGTAGAAAGAACATATTTTCACAGTTCCTCCTCTTGCAGCTCCAAGTTAGGGACTCCTTAATGTTATTTCCTGTGGACCCATATTTCTGGTGTTGATCTAACACTGATTCAGGTGCTACTACTTTTAAGTTTTCCTTGAAACCATGCCTGAGATAGTTTGCATACTCCAAAAAGTGTTAGTCTAATGAAATTAATATAAATATAAATAATTTTACAAAATCAAACTTTATTTCATAGAAGCTTTAGAAAATGTATTTAAAATCATCTATATCATTTATCTTAAATACCCTATCAATTGTTATTTTACCTTTTGAATATACTTAATCATGCTCCTCTCCAGAAGTACAGACTACTCTTTATCCCTAGCTGACCTCACTAGGTATAAATCTACATCAATAGATGTAGGCCTCCCTAGCTATATCACTATCCTCTGTGCTTTGCTCTGGGTCTACCTGGACAGATGCCCCCTCTAAAGTGTCTTATACAGAGAAGCTAACATGATATTAAAATGAAAACCCAGTTACTTCACATCACTGCTTCAGTACCTTTAATAGCTATGCATGAAATAATCACTGAGATCCAATAGTTGGGTTCATATAGGATTTTATTGGGGACATCAGTCTGGAAAGCGAGGTCAAGAGACACTTTTTAAATTTTTAATTATTTTATTTATCTACATTCCAGTCGTTGACCCCCCAGCTCAGTCTCTCCCTCCCACAGTTCCTTTTATAAGCTAAAGTTAGAGAGTAAATATTCTGTTCCAAGAAAATGTTTATGCTTCTGGGTGGCTCTGGAAACTGAGGCACACTGTTGAAGACACAAGTGCCCTCCAGCCTCAGCCCTCTCTGATGTTCTTCCTCCTCTCTCTGCTCATGGTTGTCTTCCTTTCAATTCTAAGAATATCTCAAGAAGCCTTTATTTGGTTCTCTTTCTTCCTGTAGACATTTTATTTTTCCAAAGCAACGCACATTCCTGTTTTCAGCTGCAGCATCCCAGGGTGCATGCTCCCTAGAACATGTTCTTCAAACATAAAACATGCTCTTCCTGATTAAGTCATAATTCTGGGGAGTGAGAAAAATATTTATCTTGATCATTGTCATAGTCCTACTGACAATGATTTTTCTCCTTGCATGTTCCATTCAGGAATTGACTGTGTTGTCCTTGGAAAAAACCTTAGTCATAGTGATAGTGGGTCAAAGATGGTCACTTGCATTGCCTGTTTCCTGTGGAAACCTCAGTGACAGAACAAGTTCTACCTGGCCTGGACACCCAGGATTCACTGCAGCCACATTATCATCAAAGTAAAACTTCAGCCTTAACGAAACCTTTAAGTTAGCCCAAATTCACATTTCTGCTGTCTTTTACTGACCATTAAATTATGGTTAATTCTGTTTCTTACCAATAATTTTCAGGAAGACTTCATGCAAATTTTATGTTCAATAACAAGTCTACATGTCCCTCATACTATAAACAACTTTTGTCAACACTTAGAGCACAGCTCTAAAATAGGTACTTGCACAGTGTTCCAAGTTTTGTTTATCCTATATTGTGTTTTGGAAACTGAACCATGGAAATTAGTTTATGTAGAGTCACATTTGGATATTTCCCTATAGCATAGCCTTGGTATGGTATTAAAATATCCGAGTCTTGTGTATGTTAATTATATGATCCATGATATATTGTATGAAAATTGACTACTGTAGTTTACAAATATATATTCATATAAAAGGTAGAATTACCCTATAAATGGGCGTCAATGCTTGTACTAAACACTGGAGGCAAACTAATAAAAAAAAAATGCCAGCAATGCTTTATTTCTTTTGCAATTGTAGACCAGTGAAGTCCTATAGACACCAAAATGTTAAAGTCTATTGTCGTTGTTTTGGTTACCGTCCAAAACAGTAAGATCCTATTACTAAAGACCCAACAAATTTGAGTCAGAACATGGCAAAATCAAGCTGGTATGACCTGGAAACTTCATCCTTACTGGCTAGCTTTCATAATGATGAAAATTATCGGTCATATTCAGCTATGAACCTTTGAGCTACAGTCATTACTGCCCTAGAAAGTCATGCCTCCTGGTACTGTATTGGCATGAACATCATGGGAGCAAACAATTTTCTTAGAGGATTTAAGCCCTGCTTCACAAAATGAGATTCGAGTGTGGCACCATTACCATTATGGGCTTCATACCCTCTAGCTAGACAAATTATAGCTCCTAGGGAGAACCTACTATTGCTATACTACTAAATGGACATAGTTTTAAATTGATTCCTTATAATTATACCTACAGTTCAATGTATTTCTTAACTCTTATTTTGGAAGTTTCTATTCGCAGTAGATGGTGACTAACACAGTGACCCATATTGGCCAAAGTATAGAGGATAAAAGATTGCAGAATATTTGATCCTAAAAGAGATATCTATCTATCTGTCTATCTATCTATCTATCTATCTATCTATCTATCTATCTAGATATATTGTAGATAGATATATTGTAGATAGATATAGGTATGGATCCCTTAGAAGGGAGTTTGGAATATATATACATATATATATATATATGTATATATATAATACATAATATACACATACACATACATAAAACAAACCTGTTCAAGTCCACGCCAGACCAAATCCCAGAATGGAGAGGGCGAGTGATGACAGAACTCTACCGCTAGTCATGGAATTGGTGGTAGTTTTTAGCTTCTGAGAAAGGGGGAATCAGTTTTGTAGAGCGTAGCCCCTGGTAAACTCAACCACACTTCCATGGAAGACCACACATTCAAGGATAATTGGGCAGCACAAACTTGTCTTGATTTTTTTTTAACACACAAAGTTGTGTGAGTAGTAAACAGAGGGTGGATCTTGGAAGCATTTGGGAAGCAGATGTGAGCAGAACATATTATGTGAAGCTCATAATTGAATTTAAAACAAAGAAATCAGTGAGTGAACCCCAGCTGCTGACTTACTCAAAACTGACTTAGACTATGGAAAATCCTTATTTTTTCTAGACATACTACATCTTTAGAGGCATTTTTTCTTTATGACAATTGTATGTTACCTCAATATTACAAAAACAGGAAATTTTTTCTTTTTTTTTTCTATTGCATCATGTTCACTCTGACAATGGTAATTGCTTTCTTGGGTATATTTGTTCCTTTTCTTTTACTTTATCTTCTAAGTGGTCTATTTTCATTTACCTTCTCTCATTCACTGGAACCTACAGTCCTTGAACTTCGTTATATTTATCCCACCCCCAAACACATATACTTTTGATTCAGGAAGGGGCACTAGTTTACAAAAGCTTCACATATTGTTATCTTTGTTTTCCGCTCTAGGACAAGGGGGAGATTATTTTACACAGGAATCAACCTCTTATCACAAGTCACATAAATTTCACCCTCAGCAATCTGTTCCTCATGATATCCAGGGTCTAAACTGCTTTTCACTCAAAAAGTGAATAAAACACTGAAATACAACTCATTATGATAAAATACAGTCCTGTAAATAAATATACCAGCAGCATATGGTACTTGCACCTACGTAATGCTCAGCAGTACACAACATTAGTTTGAGGCATCAACAAACAACTAAAACTGCCCAGCAGTACTGATTTTGGAGTTCGCATCTCCAGAAATCAAGCCACCATTTAAATTTCCAATAGGTGAAACGTGGGAGTTTGTCGAGATACCACCCTAGGGGCTAAACCTTGTGGACAGTAAGGGTATTTTCTATTTGTACTGCCAGTCTTACTGAGAGAATCAAGTATACAAGAATAATTCTGCTTTCAAATGGTTAGCTTGACTGGCATTTCTTTCTTTTTCTTTTTTTTTTTAAGATTTATTTATTTATTTATTATATGTAAGTACACTGTAGTTGTCTTCAGACACACCAGAAGAGGTCATCAGATCTCATTATGGATGGTTGTGAGCCACCATGTGGTTGCTGGGATTTGAACTCAGGACCTCCAGAAGAGCAGTCAGTGGTCTTAACCGCTGAATCATCTCTCCAGCCCCTGGCATTTCTTTCTTAATTTCGTGCCTGTCAAAATCTTAAGTGTGTGTGTGTGTGTGTGTGTGTGTGTGTGTGTGTGTGTGTGTGTGATGTGGGATATCCTACTACTTTTGACTTCAATATCTTTTTAGTAATCTTTTCTTTGACCAGCTCACCTTCTAAATACACTGGTAACTGCACATCTACAATTTACTCCTGTATTCTGCGGGACCTTACATACGTCTCTCTGACTCTTAGTTCTGAAAAAACAAAGCCTTAGCATGACATGCTACTTTTAAAGAAGCAGTCAGGTGGTGTTATTTTAAGCTACTTTCCAGGTCATTCAAAACTAGCTTGACTGGTATCTACATTCAGGAAGAAGTAAAGCAGAAACTTACTAGTTCAATATGATGGAATAACACCTTGGAGCAGAAAGACTGGATGTAGGGCAATGTCAGGACAGAGAAGCAGGGGTTGAATGGGGAACAGAGGGAGGGAAGGGGGCTTATGGGACTTTTGGGGAGTGAGGAAACGGGCAAGGGGAAATCATTTGGAATGTAAATACAAAAACTTAGAAAATAATAATAATCAAAAAAGAGCTGTGGTTCAAAGATGCAGGTGCCATTCAGAAGTGGGCAGTTTCAGTACTGCAGTTCCTTTCTAGGACAACCCCGAGAGTCCCTGGTGAAAAGAAATCTTCACAGAGATCATAACTTTAGGCAGGGATATGCTCAACATTTTCCTTGGAAGGAGAGATGGCCATATATGTGATTGATTCCTGATTCCTGATTCCTGATTCTTGGGCTGTAGCCAATGGTTTGGCCAGATAGTTGAGTTAGAAAGAGCATGATTAGAAATTTTGTTTGAAAGACAGGAGGGAAAGAAATATATGATGAATTTTCTCCAATTGGTCAAAAGTTATTAAATTAGTTGCATTCCCTATGATTACTCAGGAAAGGGTGATCTCACTAGATGAGGAGTTAAATAATCTAGTAAGGAATATGACTCATTCTGTGAATGAAAATCAACATCCCTCTCTCTTGAAATCCCTGAATTTGCCACTGGTCCATGAACAAGGTGATCATGGTAGCATGGCTGGGAGTTTAAGTTTTCCTTAGGCGCATAACACAATCTAACATAGGATTCATATCCAGCTCTAATTTCGGAGTCTACAATTGTTCATCAGCATGGTATATACTATGGGGTGAGTTGGGGGTTGGGTTAATTAGTAGCTTAGTTTCTACCAGGGAGATGACTAAACGACACAGACATCTCTTCAGATGAAACTGAGATGATTTATGGGTAAGTTAAGTAAACATGGCCAGTAAGCAGGTCTATTGTTGTTGTTGTTATTGTCTTGTAACAAAAGTAAAAAAAGCTATTCCTCTGAGTCCCTATGGTCATGTTCCAATCATTAGCATCTCCTCAGAGTGTGGATAGTTATTAACAGTATTTAATAAATAATTACTACATATTAATCTCAATCGAGCAGTTACCTTCTGCCCTCTTCCTGTGTACTGGATCTCAGCTGCTTTTGCTTTACTCAGGACCAGTTTTCAAGGCAACATCTTTGAATTGCTCGCCACTGTTTATTAAGCTTAGATTGGATGCTGTGGATATAGCTATCTGAGAGCATCTCCTGGTAGTGTAGCAAGGGCATTGCTTCATGTTTGCCTGCAAGTGTTGTTTCTCCTGACTTAACTGGAGCCATAAAGTCTAAGCAGGCAACTGCTGCTTACTCTGAAATTTTATTTATAACATAGACTTGAGAGACACTAAGCTGTAAAAGAAGAAGGGCACGCTATGACCATGGGCAAAACATTTTTACTTTTATTTGTGTTCAGCTTCTCTCATTGAGTTCTCTGTGCTGTGCTCAACAAATCTAACTCTTTCCGTACGCACATTACTTTACAGCTACCAGTACCAATTATTTTCAAGGGTAATGATTTTTCTGCTCTTGCCACCAGCTCCATGCTCCTGGTTCCCTGCCCCCACTCAATTCATTTTCGCCTGCCATAGTCTGAGTTTATATGTTTAACCATAAATCCAAGCATGTGCTTTTATCTTTATAAATCTTTCTTGGCTTCCTGCTTTCTTCAGGGAAAGTAATCCATTGTTGTCACCTGGCCTATAAAACACTTTCCAATCCTTGAGCCATCTTCCCTGATATTCTTATCTAGAACTGTTTCTTTCCCCTGTCACAGGCTAGTTGCAAGGTGTCTTTTTCCATTCTAGTTTATCTCATGATTTTTAAGTTATTTCTAGATAATTTAAGATTTACTTTTTATTTTATGTCTATGTGTGTTTAGCCTGCATGTGTAGAAGTGTAGCATGTGTATGTCTGGTACCCTCAGAGGTCAGAAGGTGATAGATCCTCTGGAACTGAGTGATATTATAGATGGTTGTGAGCCACCACATCAGTTTCCGGGAACTAAACCTGGGTCCTCTGCAAGAATAGTGAATGCTCGTAACCAGGGAATCACCTCTCCAGACACCTGTGTGGCTATATTTGATTGACAGGCAAAAAGATTTACATGTTTAATGCATCATGTCGATGACTTTGTAGATAAGTGTATATTCATGAAATGTAAGCACAATCAGTTCAATAAACATACCTGACTCTTCCAATTCCCTTAATTTTTTTTTCAGCTAGAAAATATCTTTAAACTAAGTTTCCACTCAACCCTTTCAGCCCTTACATAAACCATTCCTTCAAGCTGCCGGCCAAGTCCATCTGTTTAGCAGACTAGCAGAGCATTTTGTTCCGTTTATAAGATGAATTTCATTGTGTAATAGCTTATCTGTTCATATGTCACTTTCCTACTAAATCGAGAGCACCACCTAGAATATCTTATGCTCGTATGCATCTTTTCATTCTCTGGGATTTGCATAGAGTTTGCCATGTAGCAATTGCTCAAAAATGGCTGCTGAATGAAGGGAGAAAATTTCCCACTTGGTTAACAAGTATATATATATATTGCTTTCTCAAGTGATAGCTCACTCATAGGAGATGGATGCTGCCATGGTCCCAGCCCAAAAATCTCCTGATAATTGAAGTCTCAAAAGTGTCTAATTGAACCAGCACCATTTGTTGAAAAGGCTATCTTTTTTCCACTGGATGGTTTTAGCTCCTTTGTCAAAGATCAAGTGATAGAAGTGTGGATTCATTTCTGGGTCTTCAATTCTGTTCCATTGATCTACATGCCTGTCACTGTACCAATACCATGCAGTTTTTAACACTATTGCTCTGTAGTACAGCTTGAGGTCCTGGATATTGATTCCCCCAGAAGTTCTTTTACTCTTGAGAATAGTTTTAGCTATCCTAGGTTTTCTGTTATTCCAGATGAATTTTTGAATTGCTCTTTCTAACTCTATGAAGAATTGGTTGGGATTTTGATGGAGATTGCATTGAATCTGCACTCCTGGCCATATACCCAGAGGCTTTACCTGCATGCAATAAGGACACATGCTCCACTATGATCATAGCAGCCTTATTTATAATAGCCAGAAGCTGGAAAGAACCCAGATGTCCCTCAACGGAGGAATGGATTCAGAAGATGTGGTATATTTACACAATGGAATACTACTCTGCAATTAAAATCAATGAACTCACGAAATTCCTAGGCAAATGGTCAGAACTTGAAAATATCATCCTTAGTGAGGTAACCCAATCACAAAAGAACACACATGGTATGCAGTCACTGATAAGGGGATATTAACCCAAAATCTCGGAATACCCTAGACACAATTCGCATATCAATAGATTTCCAAGAAGATGGAAGGAGAGACCCCTGGTTCTAGAAAGACTGGATGTAGGAGAATGCCAGGACAGAGAAGCAAGAGGGGGTTGAATGGGGAAAAGAGGGATGGAAGGGGGCTTATGGGACTTTCGGGGATGGAGGAAACGGGAAAGGGGAAATCATTTGGAATGTAAATAAAAAAACTTAGAAAAGGAAAAAAAAAAGAAAAAAAGTGTCTAGTTGAAATAAGCAGGCATTTCTCTGGCAGGATTTTGGCACAAATAGTCAGGTGAACAGTACTGCCCTTCTGGGCCTGCTGTCATCTCCAGAACAATTGTGGAATGAGCTTTGGGCTGGCACTGATGACTTAGGAATTCAAGCTCTGTGAGATACCACCACTGTTTCCCTTCCCATCCCCCGACAGCTCTCTGAGACCTGAGATCTCCTGAGTCAGAGCAAATCAAGACTGAAGGCAGAGTTCTAGTTCCCAAATGGGATCAATAGGCTTTGGAGCTGTAGGTTCACAGAACGTTTTCCTTCCTTTGTCCATAACTATTCACCACCCGCTATCCATTTGCAGAATCATTAATAAACAGCAGTAAAGAAACACACATGGCAGAGGAATGCCTTGTTGGGCATCAGTGGGAGGAGAGGCCCTTGGTCCTATGAAGGCTCAATAGATGCCCCAACATGGAGGGGGAAGGAAGGAGTGGGTCGAGTAGAGGGGCATATACTTGGAAGCATGGGGTAGGAAGAGGGGTTGGGGGTTGTCAGGGAAGGGGGAAACCGGGAAAGATTTTAGCATTTGAAATGTAAATGAAGAATATATTAAAAAAAATAACACACACACACACACACAATCTTTGAACAAATTCTGAAAAGCTTTTGCTTCCATTTGTTACCCTTCTCCCATCCAAACAGGCTCAGTTTCAAATCTCTCTGGTCCAGGAGGATTTCTGGACTGCTCAACTAGTTTTATCAGTATCAATATTTTGCTCAGTTATTGCCAGTTTTGATCATGGGCTACTGCCAAAATTCATGTATCATTCATCTGTGAGTTTTCCCCCATAGACAGTCTGTTTATAAGCTCATACTCCAGTGACAGAAAGCATATGGCCTGACTCATTGTCCTGTAGCCAGTTCAGCATCAACAGTTTGCCTTCACTCGGCCAATTAAGCCTTCAAGCTAGATAGCTGGTATGCTCTTTCACACACATGGCCTGAGCATTTGGGAACAAAGAACTATGGTAATCTTAACAACCAGCAAACTTTATCTTATGTTTATGGTTCTTTATTTCTTACAGTTCTGGATAACATACACATTTGGGGGGGGTCGCTCCATCAGTTCGGCAATCCCCAACACAGCTGGGTCATCAGCACTGTAGTGTGATTTCACAGACATGCGCATACCAGCAGCATGCCCTTCCTGTTCACATTAGCAGATAAGAGTAAGTACTTTCAAGAGCTCTCATTCTTACAGTGGAGAGGATGAACCACATGGTTACTTTAATTGCTAGTAAAGACACCTATCATAAGATTTCTCTGTACAGTTTGTGTTGTCAAAGTTACTATTACTGAAAACAATTTTGTTTTATTTTATTTTATTTTGTTTTATTTTATTTTATTCTATTTTGAGAAAGGGTCTTACTATGTAGCCCCAGATGTCCTGGAACTCTCTATGTAGAACAAGCTGGTTTCAGACTTGAAAAGATCTGTTAACCTCTGACTCCCAAGTGCTGGGATTAAAGTCCTGCATCACCTCACCTGGCTGCAAACCATTTTTCTATCAAAAGCAAAATGGTAGAGAGCCCAGAGTCAGAATGCCCACGTACAGATCCGAATCAGAGAATCTGAATTGCGTACGATGTGAGGATTTTTCAGTTTTCTGAAATTTCATCTTTAAAAACAGGAGAATTGGAAACAAAGTGATGTTTAACTTGTTACTATGTTGCCGTCTCACCCTTTGAGAAATGAAGTTGTATTTAAGAAAATATATGTATATTCACATACGCATGCAATATCAATTACTGAAAGAAGAGGCCATGACTTTGAAGAAGAATGGGGAGGAGTGTATGGAGGGCTTGAAGGGAGAAAGGGCAAGGGAAATGTGTTGTAATTATATTATAATTTCAAGAAAAACTCACCCATGAACAATAGCAAAGCAAAAAAGATGCCGTAGACAGGAGAAAGAAATGGGTAAAGAGTCAGGATTAGGAAAGATGGTGACAGTGGTATGGCAATATTTCCCTCAATCTGGAAGATTCAGAGATTCTCAGGGACACATGGTTAGAGGTAGGAAGTTGCTCTGCAGAGCGTGTGGTCCCAGAGGGGTTGTCGGTCATCTTCCGGCTTTACCTTCTGCTTGCTCACATTACTGACCTCCACAAACGGGCGGAGTTGGTAGGAGACTCAGAAGTCGTCACCAGTGGGTTTGTGTGGCCTCAGTTCCAGTTTTCTATCAGCAGCTTTGGCAAATTGGAGGCTCTTTCACAGGAAGGATTCTGAAGTGTGTGACAAAGGACGCTGTGAAATTGCTCATAAAACAATATCTGTCTTCAGAGAGCACTGGGCCCTCATGGACCATAGGGACTGGATGGTTATTGGAATATAACCAACTCCCATTAATTACAATCCCACGTGTCTTCTTAAAGCCTCTCTTTCTGTATCCTGTGTTTTAATTCATTGCTTGACAAAACCCAGATGGTATTTTACTACATATTTTACTCTCAGCAGGGCACAAGCACAGACCCTGTAACCATAAACATACTTTCATAGGAAAAGATTAAACAGTGGAAATCATATTAAGGAAAAAAATCCACATAGAAGACCTTTGCATATAAAGGAAATAGTAAAGGAAGAGAGTAGGCTGAGAGAATTTTGTATATGACACACTTCAGAATCACTACATTAATATATAGTTAATTATACAAAAAAGTCTAAGTGGTATAGAAGAAACTTATGGAAGAGTGAAACTGACTTCTTCTGGCTCTCATCCTCCTAGCAGCAGGTTTTGATTCTTTGTTAACAGTCTGGTGCACAGACAAACATTCAGAACCCATGTATTTGCCTGAGCTCCCCAGCTCAGCAGTCTGTGGAGAAGGAAGGACATTCTTTGAATAAGACTTGCTTAGAGAAATGTCTACTCAGAGGGGGATCTTAATGTCTTGTGATTCTTCTGGGGCCACATGCACATGGCTCCTGGTCACCTTCTAGACCAGAGTTCCTCAACCTGTAGGTCACGATCCCTCTGGGGGTCAAAAGATCCATCCACAGGGGTCACATATCAGATATTCTGCATATTTACATTATGATTCATAACAGTAGCAAAGTTAGTTATGGAGCAGGAACAAAATAATTGTATAGTTGGGGGTCACCACAATATGGGGGACTGTTATTAATAGGCCAGAGCATTAGGAAGGTTGAGAATCACTGTTCTAGATCCCCAGAGACCCCTCAGCCGAGAGCTCTTTGCCCTCTCAGCATGAGATGTGAAGGGACTGATGTAGAGAGTGTCTGCCTCTCTCCTTGACCTCAGCACTAGGACAAGGTCTGAGTTTTGCTGAAAGGAATGAAGTGTGCAGTGCATTTATTATGACTTGTCCCAAGGTTCAGAGAAAGCAGCAGCCTAGAAGTTAAAACCTTGGGATGCTGTTTTCATGTAACATACAAGACTCAATACTGAACCTGGGTCTCTTTGCTGAGAGCAATGCTTCCTAAGAGATTATAAGAGAAAGTAAGAAGTGGTAATTATTGACATAAAAACTCTACACAATAAAACAGACTGATTGGGAGTGGGTGGGCATTCTAAATTTAGTTCCTTTTAAGATCATTCTTGCTGATGCTAATCAAAGACTTCTGCCTTTTTGTTTTTTCCTTTGAATGAATCCCCATGAGAAGGGGGACCATGATTCACACTTAGATTGGTTGCTTCCAGATTCATATCATATCTATTTCCCACTAAGTATTCAGATAAACACACACACACACACATACACACACACTCTCACACACACATGACACATTTTCATACATTATACACACAGACAGGCACACAGACACACACACATGCACACAGGTATTCATACACATAGGCACACACAGACATACACATGCATACACACAGAGGCATATACATAATCATAGTCACACACACACACTCACACAAATGCAGACACACTTATACTATGTGAATCATAGACTGCATAGCATGAACCATTGGGAGAAACTGTGCAATGTGTGAGCATTTCTTTATTATTATTATTATTATTATTTAGTTTTTTATTAGATATTTTCTTTATTTACATTTCAAATGTTATTCCCTTTCCTCGTTTCCCCTCTGAAAACCCCCTATCCCATCCCCCCTCCCCCTGCTCACCAACCCACCCATGCCCACTTCCCTGTCCTTGCCTTCCCCTACACTGGGTCCTTCACAGAACCAGGGGCCTCTCCTCTCATTGATGTTCAACAAGGTCCTTTGTTACATATGCGGCTGGAGCCATGGGTCCCTGCATGTGTACTCTTTGGTTGGTGGCTTTCATTTCAAGCCAGCATCTCATTTGTCAGGGCAAAGGTCATTGCTTTTCTTTAGTCTCAAATCTATTCTCACTATCCTTCAAACCTGCCTTATTCTACCTATGTATAAAAGAAGGAGACTTGAATGATGCCCAAAATTATACTTAAAGACCACACCTTTAGCTATTCAGTTAAAAGTTAATATGGCTTATGTTAATCTAGCTGAATCCCTGGATAAGAACTTTTAAGTTGGGAGAGGCAGTTTTATTCTTCCCATTATATTGAAATAGACCTATATGAAAGGATGTGCTACTTTACTACAAGAATGAATGCAGCACATAGTCTAAAAATTTCTGGAAAACATATATGAGAAAAATGCAACAAATTAGTATTCTCAGCATTATAAAACCAAAAGAAAAAGGAATCCTAATAGCAGAAACCAGTACTATTTACAGAAAAGAAGTAAATAATAAAATAAAAACATGAGCCCTACTAACAATACATAGTCATAGTGAAGTGTAACGAGACCATTATTGCTAGCCATCATATTTATAAAAATGTTCAGGGATGCCCTGACCCTGACCACTGAGATGAAGGCTCTGCCTTCATCCAGATAATTTATCACACTTGACCCGGAGAAGAAGCTCAGAATGTGTCACCAAATGCTACCTTTTAATACCTGTTTATGTTAATTAATTAAATGATTGTGTGTACACGTTCATGTGTGTGGATATGCATGTGGAGACCAGAGATTAACCTGGCTGTTGTTCTTTGGAAGCAGTCCAGCTTGTTTTCTCTTGACAGAGTGTGTCCCTTTTGTGTGTCCCTTTAGAGTGTCCTGGAATTGGTCAAGTAGTCAGGCAGGCTGATGCCATGTCTCTATCTCTCCAGCATAGAGTTACAAACATAAGCCATGAAATCTAACCTTTTACCTGTGTGCTGGGAATTGAACTCAGGTCTTCATGCTTGTGCAACAAGCATTTTACCAGCTTAATGGAATCCTGCTTCTAATGTATTAATGTTTTAAAACAAATAGTTATTGACAATAATTAATGCATAAAATTTCAGTATTAGAATATCTGAAATTTAGGGAACTCTGTTAAATATTGGAATTAGGAGACAGTATAATTATGTTGTATACATGCATGGAATATTACATGCAGGTACTTTACCATTAATATAAGAAAACACTTTCAATGTTCAATAAAAATAGTATATAAAACTATTTTAAAGCATAAAGACACATGTATTGATAATTTAACAGTGCTTAGGTTATTTATAGACAAAGTCTTCACTCAGTTCACGACTGAATTCTTCACTCACTTTTGCCCTTTATGATTCTTTCCACAGTTTTCCATCATGATTATGTATCACTTTTATCATCAGAAAAATAGATATTTACTTTTAAAGACTATGTGTTATGTTACTACACAAAGTCTACACAAAGTATCAGTGACAGAGGGGAATACATGGAATTATGATGTGCTCTATGGCTTCCAGACTCTAAAAGTAGTTACATTTCAAAACATGGGAACTATGGGTTTAAATCTTTCTCACAGCTGCGATAAAGCCATGTCCCCCACCGCACCCCCATAGTGTACAGGAACAATCTCGCAGTGACACATCCTTAAGTCCAGTTGCCAACTTTGAAAAAGAGCACTTGACCGTACTTTTTTTTTTTTCAAGACAGGGTTTCTCTGTGTAGCCCTGGCTGTCCTGGAACTCACTCTGTAGACCAGGCTGGCCTCGAACTCAGAAATCTGCCTGCCTCTGCTTCCCAAGTGCTGGGATTAAAGGCGTGCACCACCACCGCCCGGCTGACCATACTTTTTTTTTTTTATAGTTTACTCTGAAAAAAAAATGTAAGTATTGCTAAAGTCATGAAATAACATGATACTAACATGTTAGTAACAGGTGCTAACATTTACAATGGTCACATATGCTACAAATCTAGTGCTGGTCTTCATGTTGTTACATTGTTGCTTGTATTAACAGATAAATAGATTTAAAAAAAATAACTAGATATCCTAGGAAGTTTTTAAAGATAACTTTCAAAACTATACATATGATATAAAATATAGTCCCTAAGAGAGGATTGTATATAATGATTCAGACTCCATTAAGCTGATTACGGACTCCCATGTGTAGCTTTCACCGTGAGTTGACTGTAAATCTTATTTATTAAAATCTAGATGACTTGTGCTAAACTCACTGATCTGGCAGTTAACCTACTGCTTAATGGGCAGGTTTGAGCATGAGTTTAGCACTTCTGTGAACAGGAAGTTCAATGTGAACTGAGAAAGCAAAAATAGTGTCCTGGGCCCTTTTATTTGAAGGGCAGAGAGCTAAACAAGAATTCATTGAAGTTGTGCTTCATGTTAATAATCTGTGCAGACAAAAACAATCACAACAAAAGTTCATGTATTTATTCTCCAGGAACTCTAAGTGAGTTCCTTCTTCAGGACATTTTCCAGCATGGCTCAATCGTTGAGGACATAAACCACAACAATATTCTATTTGGCAAAAGTGGGAATATTTGAAAGCTTTTTTATATTCTACTTCAGGATTTTAATTGATGATTAGATAATTAAAACAAACCATGGAAAAACTATGTATCTAAGGATATTCACACAAGCAATTGATCTCAATAAGTACTTTACTCCTAGAATTGAAAATACAGCAATAACATAACACTCCTGTCCTTGGGAGCAGTTGTTCTGCTTTTGAGAACACTAAACAAACACTGAATTTATAATGTGATTTCAAGGAGTAGTAAGTGCTACGAAAAAAATCAGGATAAAGGGTTAGGTAACAACATTCTTGTGTAATACCTGCTTTTAGAGAGTACTGAAAGGCTTTAAGAGGATGTCCAATTTAAACAAAATTCATAAGAAATTGAGAAAACAGGTCATTATACAACCTGAAAGATAAAAGTTTCCAGGTATAGAGAGGAGTGTGTGTAAAAATCCAAGATGAAACCAGGTTTGACACATATAAAGAAGGATGAGAAGGCTGATGTATAGGTATCAGGGGGACTGTGGGGAAGATGGGGCAGTGGGGGACTGTGGAGAAGATGGGGCAGCATATTAGTTATTTCTCTCTTGTTGAGATAAAACCCTCTACTAAAAGCAACTTAAGAAAGACATTATCTATTTTAGCTTGGGTTCCAGAATGATACTGCTGTCCATCACAGCAGGGAGGGTATGACAGCAGGAGCAGAAAGCTGACTGATCAAGTTTTTATTTATACCAGAAAAAGTGTGCTAGAGGGAGGGATGAACAAGCTATGGGGGGAGGCTATAACCTCAAAAAAACCCACCCTTAGTGAAGTGATTCTTCCAGAAAGGCTTTACCTCATAAAGGCTCCACTACCTC
This sequence comes from Tokudaia tokunoshimensis, assembly GCA_036184795.1. Lineage (NCBI taxonomy): Eukaryota > Metazoa > Chordata > Mammalia > Rodentia > Muridae > Tokudaia > Tokudaia tokunoshimensis. The sequence goes on along the minus strand of BTHU01000003.1, from coordinate 44,563,364 downwards.
TCCAGAATGCCAGCTACCAAATCAGAAAAGACAACCTATAGGGTGGGGAAAGTATTTCCAAATCATATAGAGGGTTTTAAATCCAGAATATCTATCTATTCATCCATCCAGCGACTGATCAATTGGTTGATCAATTATCTTACAACAGCAACAGCAACAGCAGCAGCAGCAGCAGTAGCAACAACAACAAACAATCAACCTTTCAAATGGACAAAGGACTTAAAGAGACATTTTTCCAAGAAGATAGTACATAGGCTTATATTTTAAAAAACCTACTTTAATATGTGTACTTAACTATTTTAACCTTCCTTTTAGCCCACCACCAACCAGAGGTGTTGGGAAGGAAAGGTTAATAGGGCAAAGGAGGATGTGGACCTGTTTAGAAATATTTTGGGGGAGAGAATCTAACCTGTGTTGTCAGGATATTAGTAGTTTAGTTTACATGAATTAGCAGCAGTAGCTTGATCCACTCTCAAATGCCATTTATGGATCAACAGCATCAGCAATGGTAGTTTGATTTAGAAGAGACTGTGAGGCTCTGCTAATCAGTCTGAGTCCTCAAAAGCAGCAAGAAGCTGCTGGAACACCACCAGAAGTTTTTTGGTGTTTCACCCCTCCCCAAAGTCCCAACATGATGACCAGCCAAGAGTAGCAAGGCGAACCAATACCACACAGCATCATCAGTGAAGGTCAGCATTAGCAAAGCCCAACAAAGACCAGCAGAGTGGCAAGGCAGACCAATGCCATAGAGCCCCTGCCCACTGATTGTTAGATTATATTTATGCCCTTTTAAAACATTATGTGTTCTCTCAAGCATCTGCTCTAGCAAAACATCATATGCCTCCCTTTCAGGCAGTTTTTAGAAAATACCACATGCTTGTCTTCAACAAAACATCCTCCCATGTGTCTGCTTCAGCAAAAACATCCTCTCATAAGACAGTGTTCAGAAAAATAATTCATGCCATAACTGAGTCTCCAAAAAAACCCAAAATTTCCACTTTCATAGTGAAGTAGCTGGTGAGCACATTCAAGCCACTCAGTATCACTGGTAATTGGTGAAACACAAGCCAAAGTGCTAGGAAGCCCTTCACATCTATTAGAATAACTATAATTTAAAAATCAAAACAAAGAAAAGTAAGTGTAGGCAAAACCAGTAATAAATAGAACCCCTGTATACTGTTGATATTAGTGCGAAGTGGTGGTTGCTCTAGAAATCAGCTTCCTTTTCTGGAAAAGCTAAGCACTGAGCCATCATGTGACCCAATGATTCTATTCTTAGGTGTGGGTGTGGTTATCCTCAATTGTATAGTTGACTGGATGTGGAATCACCAAGTAGACACGGGTATGTCTTTAAGGATGTTTCCAGAGGAGATTAACTGAAGTCTCTCTTTAATGCAGTTGCTCTACCATATGGGTTGGAGTGTCAGATTGAATAATGAGAAAAGGAGAAAGCCAGTTGAGTACCAGCATTTGTCTATGTTTCCTGACTGAAGACAAAGAAAGGATGACATGTCATCTCATGCACCTGCTACCATGTCTTCCTCACCATGATGAAACACATCCCATCAAACTGTGAACCAAATCAAAACCTTTCCTTCCTTAAGTTGCTTTTGTCATAATAATAAGAACATTAACTAATATATCTATATGCCCTCCAAAATTGAAAATGGTACTTCAACAGATATTTTACTTTGTGTTAATTTCACTGTTATAATATCAGAAAGGAGAAAGCCACCCAAGTGTCTGGCAAGTGATGGATAGGTAACCAAAGTGTGATATATGATTTAGTCATACAATCATTTTAACAAACAGGGTCTTCCTAGGTAGCACTGGAATACCTGGAACTTGCTACATAGAGCCAGCTGGGCTTGAACTCACAGAAATCTGCCTGCTTCTGCTTCCTACATACCGGGTTGCATACATATACTGGCACATGTAATTTGTTCATATAAAAAGGAGTAATAAATTTCTACTGTGAATGAAATTTGAAAATATACTTAATAAAGTAACTCAAAATGAATAAACAACTACTGTATGGTTCTACATACAGGAGATTTTTAGAATAGAGAAAGAAACAAATTTGAGGTTATCAAGAGTTGAAAGGAATGGTGGAATGGCAAGGTATAGCTTACTGCTTGCTTATCGAGGTGGAAGGTTTTGTGTGCTAAGATGATCAGAAAATTAATAGCAGTGATGGTTGCACAGCATCCCACATGTGTTCAGGGAAACAGAATTCTTGTTCAAAGAAAATATTTAAAGAGACAAGTTTTAAGAAAGGAAAACATGCAGAACATCTTTAGATAATCAAGAGCAGAGCAACAATGCTGTTAGCGTCTTTGTATGGGAAGAAGTATCAGAGGAAGTTCAGCTTGAAAGGAAATAACTCAGAACAGAAATCTGGATGGAAAGGAAGGAAGTTTAAATATATTTAGATGTTTTTGTAAAACACAAAATTTGTCTTTTCTTAATTTCTGTAAAAGAAATTTGACTTAAAATATTTAAAGTACATTTTGGGCTCAAAACACCGTAGCAGTAAAAGGTATGTCGACTTTAGCACAGGTCATACATGCATTGGTGAAATAGTAAATCTACACAGGCTGACAGACTGAGGGTGCCTATTATAATCTCTAGACAAACTACAAAATATAATGATAACAGAGAGGTTGTTCAGCTCAAGAAAAGACAAAAGGAATAAAAAAGAAAGCTGCAAAGCAAATACCAAATGATAAATTTAAATCCATTTAAACATTCCGACACTTACATCACTTACAATGAAATGCTACATTAAAGGCAGATAGCACTTCAAAAATTTAAGGTCTAAGCCACACATTTTAGAAGACACAAAATTTAAATATAAGGATGTTAAAAATAAAAGACAGAAAACTGCAACAAAGTAGGAAAGGGTAATATAGTTTCACCAGTCTTCTACTAATGCCCAAGAAAAGTTTTCAAGGAGTTGGAGAGATGACTTATGGATTAACAGTGTAGTGCTCTTCCAGAGGACTTAGAGCCAGCTCCCAGCACCCAAGTCAGAGGAGTCACAATTGTTTGTAACTCTAGCTCCAGGGGCTCCAAAACTCTTCTCCTCTGGATGCTGCAGAGACCTGCCCTCACACACGGACATATCCACACTCATACACACATAATTAAAAATAAAATTAAAGAAGAAAAAAGAAAAGTCTTCAGAAAAAAGGATGTCATTAAAGATGAGGGCATTTCATACTGATAAAAAGATCAATAAACCCAGCATCTCTAATGTGTATGCTCATAATAACAGAGTTTCAAAGTAACATAAAGCAAAAAACTAACAGAACTGAATGACTCAACAAATATTTTATTTTCATATGTACTAGATTCAATTTTCAGTAAAACAAATATTTTGGTGTCTATGGGTATTTTGTATCTATGGGTGGATTGGAAGACTGAACGCCATTAACATATTGGGGTTCCCTACATGGAAGTGCATATTCAAGGTGATCTCTCTTAAATTCTAAGCAGTCTCGTTCTTAACTTGGTCGAGACTGATCAGCTGAATCTAAAATTTATGTGCAAACACACAAAACTTAGCATATAATCTTAAGAGTAAAATAGTAGTTCTTATACTGACTTCAGAATTTATTACTTTATTAAAATACCATGTAATAACAATAGTACTGTTGAAAATATAAATGGATCAGTAGAACTGGGTACAGAGGAGAAAAATAAGCCTGGACATTTTTAAAATGCCAATTGAATTTTGGCAAGACACCAATTTGTCAATCCAACAGAGAAAGATATTTCCCTCACCCCTAAAAAATATTATTGTAACTTGAGAAATGTATAGATAAAAATAAAATCTTAACTGCTATGATGCATGATCCTTAAATATCTGAGATGTCTGATAGGACTGAACTAAAATGCTTAACACTCTAGAAACCTACTGGGAATAAAACATTGGAAGCATCTCTGTAACTTTTAGGAACACAAAGGCCTCTTAAGACTCTAAAAGCGATAGTCATAAGGAAAAAATTGTTGTAGTCTATGAATATTAAGAATTTCATCTCACAAAAAACACCAACAGTAAGGCAGAATTATAAAGCAGAGATTGGAAGAAATTATTCTCAAATGTGTATCTGACAAATGGCTTATTTCTAGGTCATATGATGAAATGCTTTAGTTGTGCCTGGGAGATGACTCAGTGGTGAAGAGCACCCCCTGCTCTTCTGGAGGACTGGGGTTTAGTTCCCAGCACCCCCAGGTGGCTAACAACCATTTGTAACTACAGTTCTACAGAATCTGTTGCCCTCTTCCGGCTTTCCTTGGCATTGTACACACATGGTGTATAGATAAAGCACATACATCCATAAGCAAAAATAAGTAAATCTTTAGAAAAGAATTGGTTTAGTAAAAACAGTTTTGAAACCACAATCTAGTTTTTAAGAAATAGTAAGAGTTGGAAAGACAATTAAGCAAAAAGAGACTATATGAATGCTTGTCATGAACACAGAAAATCTTCCTTAAAGCAGTCATATATATAAAATAAATTAAAACCATTTCCATTTCCTTAGAGGTTAAATTGAAGAGGACAGAAATATCAAGTGTGAAGGAACATCACATGCGAAGTAGGAGGGACTCTCACTATGGTAATAACAGGAAGCTTTATGACTGTTTTGAGATAGTTTCTAGAATTAAAGCTCATGACTTCTTCCTTGCTTTGGTTTGGCTCTGACCTCTTTAAATGACATTTTCGTAAACACACTTTCACAGAAGTTAATGTGTACTTGTTACTTCTCCACCTGCCTTCATTTATCCCTGAAATCATGACCACAAAGCACCTAGCTGTCTTGATGGTGCTTGGTGAAGCTCACCAGTGACCTCGGTCAAAAGTCTGTTGTTTGATCAGTTTCACTGAGGCAAATGGTATAGAAATTTTTACCTATGATTTGCTGATTATATCTCATCTGTGTTTTTTTTAATCTTCACTCCAGTCTCTGTATTTATCTATGCAGCTGACATCTTTGTTCATACAATCCATTGTATGTCATTGGACTGTCATGGGGCTGTCATTGGACCACATTTACTGTATATTTTGTTATTATTATCTCCTATTTGCTTTTGTCAAGTTCCAGATCTAGGGCCCTTAGATATTTTTTTCCACTTTTCTTATTGTTTCCCTTGTTTTCTATGTTGAATCTATCACCAGGTTTCATTAATTCTTCTTTCTAATGTCCTCACATCCACCCTCTGTCTCTGATCTGCTTCATCTTAGATCTCATGACTAACTTCTGATTGTGCTGGGAACATATATAACATGTTAACTCACAGCCTCCTTTAAGATTAAACTTACCACTTATAGTGACTTAAAATCCTCGATTTGTGCCATTGATACAGACATAAAGAGACACCTGGTTATCATTTTCTTGGGACCAGGTACCTTTCCCAGCATGGGCATGTCTCAGACGGGAAGAGTCTACTTAAGAGAATAGTAAAGGAAGTAGCCTGGAATATCCATCTTCCTGCCTTAAGGATTTCATAAAAGGAAAGGAATGTCTTTCTTCCCAGGCCAGAAAGCTAAGAGCTTCCATAAACTAGACCCACTCTTACATCTCATGGAGACTCTCATCTGAAAGTAGAAACTTGGCTATACAGAGGAGACAAGATAAAATAAACTGTGTGTGTGTGTGTGTGTGTGTGTGTGTGTGTGTGTGTGTTTCAAGTCCTAATTATCTATCTCTGCCTTTCCCAGAATTTAGTTATCTAGACTCAAGGAATTCATATTTACCAGAAGGGATTGTTTTCTATTATCTGCAAAGACCTTACTAGCAAAGGGATGGCTCTACCTACTCATGTCTTCTAACTTGAAATGTTGACTAGAAGGGTCTTCTTCATCCCTTCACTGGGAGTAACATGCTCTCTTTCAGGAACCAGTTTACCTCTCAAGCCATTTCTAAGGAATTCCTGGTTATTGAGTGACCTAAAGGAAAGGCTGGGTTTTTCACATTTCCTTGGATAAATGCAAGAGGAAATGAATTACTCTCATAACAGCTTATATTTTTGGTAAGCTTGTATCAGGGGCTACTTCTGTTCTCATGAAATCAGACACTGTTCCTGTTGTATTCCTCTGAATGCTGGCTGTGATCACTTTGCTTAAATGCCATGCATCTTCTTTGACAGGCTTGTCCATCGTGTCAATGAAGTCTCGTGCTGTATTAAGTGACCCATCAAAACGTTTGAAATTATCCTTCCTCAATTATATCACAACTTTGAGTTCCGTCTTTCCAAGTTTCACTAATGATCACAAGATTTCATTCTTACTGCCATGTATTTAATAGATCACATCGTACCCTCTGATCTTGACATCAATACGTATATCTGTAAGCCATATGTCTTGATTCTGACTACTTGATCATTCTTCAATCTCAGCATTGCTGCCTCTCAGCATTGTACACTGTGAACCCTGCAGAGTTCCTCCTTGCACTTCTCTGAGATCCTTCTCTTCCCTGCTCCTAATCTCTTCACAGGATAAGTCTTCACCAGCTGAGATTCAAATATTATCCTAACTTTCTTCAGCCTTGCACCTAACTGATGAGAGCAGCCACACTAAGAACAAGGGCTTGCAGTTGCAAGCACTTCAGATTTCCTAATCAAGATTCTCCTTGTTTTGAAGCCATCTTCAGCAATTAGGTTTTAGTGGTGTTTGTTGGTTGTTCTCAACCTGCTCTGTCACAGGATAAACCTGCATAAAGGTGTGAATGAAGCTGTAGCTTTTCGTGGGGTCAATCTGACAATGTGTACTTAGATTAGCACTCTTGATCTTTAATTACATTCTCTACTTCTGCTCCCTACTCCCCTCAACTCCAACAAAAGCCAACATTACTTCTTCTTCTCCCTTGACACAGGATCTCACTATGTACCCCAATCTGGCCTAAAACTCTCTTTATAGCTCCAACTGGACTTAAACTCAATTTTCTTCTGCCTCAGCCTATGCTGGGATTATAGGCCTATACCACCATACTCCAACTACTTCTTTTTTCTTTAAATGAGAAAACATTTCTGCTGGACCCGTCTCTGATCCTACACATATCTCCTTTACAAATATTACATGAGTTCTACTCTGAAAACACCCCAGTTCAAAAGTTTTGAGAGGATCTTCTATACCCATGCAACAACATTTATATATCTTTAGGACTTTAAGCATATCTGTGGGGCTTCAGTAATTAACTGATCCTTGAGGACCTAGCCTACTGTGGAAGGCATTATATTCTGAGGAGGGTGTGTGTGTCCTGAATTACATACAAGTCAGGAGGTCATGCACAGGTGGCATTCAGTTATTTTTCTTGACTGTGGCTGCGATGTGAGCAACTGCTTTGAGCTCCTGTCACTGTGGTTTCCTCACAGGGATGGACTTGTAGCCAAGAAGCATATGGTGGTATAGGCCTCTTTCTCCCCAAAGTTGTTTCTTGTTTGGGTGTTTTAGAGAAGCAAAGAAATGAAATTAGATCGCTGTGTCCTAGTCGTTTAAAATGTCGGGTTTTGTCTCATTTAATTAGGCAGAAAAAAAAAGTAGAAGTAGTATAGCACATGTTTACTGAGTGTTTGTACTGAGCAGAAATCATCTTTGATATGACACGATGTAAACTTTGTCCTAACCTGATTTGAACTTAGTTGTTGCCACCTGCCTCCAATACCAGCTTTGATCTTTATTTTTTTTTTATAACCCCTGGTTATAGGATCCTGATGGTTTTGGCTTTTCCAGTTACTTTTGCATTATTTAATTATTCTTATTAATTCTTATTCTTATTATCATCAGTATTATTTTTATTATTACCAGTATTGGAGTGCTGCTGTTCCATCACTGGGGCATTGGTCCAACTTTCCTGTTTGTGAGCTAACCCCTGGGCTTGTCCCCTGGATGCCCTCCTTAAGAATTGCTACTACAGGAAGCTCATCTGGCAAAGGCTCCATCAATTTAGGGGTCTACTCTGGTCTTGATCTTTGATATCAGAAGAACAGTCGCCAGGCCTTCCTAATTTAGCCTTTCTAAAAATCACACTACAATTTCCTACAATCTCACGTTTAAGAGAAATCCCTTTATCTGAGCATGCTCTATTAGCTTCCATTCTAATAAGTATATTTGGAGGCACATTCCTTAACCGCAGCTCTTCTCTTTTCAACAGCTCAGCTCCTTTAATCATTGTCTCAACCTGATTGACTTCCTCTAATTTAGCAACATTTAACGATTGCCCTTTATACAATGGCTACTGTGCACACTCTCAACACAGTGTTCCCGTTATGTTCTGACAAATTTGGACCAGCATCATGCTTTCGATGATTTATGATTATCTTTTTCCTTCCCTTTACATGGTGCAGTTGAGATCTCCTATAACCATCTAGTTCAGGAATTAATGGATTACCTGTTTCCAGCTTTGGCCTCATTACCATTCTAGACTACAACACTGCAATTCGGTTAGAGGGGATACAAGCTGTGCTCCTCATCACAGGGCTAGCAGTTTCCAGTAGTTAGTTTCTATTCCAATTCACCTCTTGCTGCTGTGTGGACAGCAGACGCTTTGTGGACATTTGGGGAGGGAGCATGCCTTTCTCTCTGATAATCTCATCTCTCTTCTTTCTCTCTTGTTCCCAGACCACTTGAATGCCAATGGGTAAGACATTTCTCAGAGGGAAACAGTAATCTCACGCTAATTCTCTTTTAGTGTCAGCTCCCGGGCACATATAACTTACTGGCTTACTTCTGTGCGCCTGTCTACTCCCACTTAGCTCTTTGTACCTGACCCTTTCACCCAGACAGGACACATTGTGTGGAATCATTTAATCAGCCATGATGACTGTTGTACATCTGCAGAAAACATTCTGCTTTCACTGAGTCCATCCCATTTCCCTTACTTTGAGACTTCATGTGAAGTGAAAAATTAGTTTAATTTGGCTTTATTCCATAGCCCCTCCCAAATTGTGGTTTTTGCTATTGCAGCTTTGTTTGGAAACATTAGAGTCTTAACAAAGGGCCGTGTCAAGCTCCTCAATAATGTTTGTCAGGATTAGTAATTTTTTCAATAATCAGGCCATAATTGTCCTCTCTGGCAGCACACTGCCCTCCCCATACCCAAGTACAACCTCTACCTTATTCACCATTCCTTGTTTTCATTTACAGGGCCTGAAATATCTGCTCATTGTTGCTGTTTCTGTGCAATTGCTCCTCGGCTATGAGCAGAGCCTTTGTAAAGTCGGAGCTCTTTATCATACTTCCTGGTATCTGGTACAGAACACAACCCTTAGGAAAAACTCAGCATAGACTGTCTGAATACAGGAGCGAGAACTCAAACAAAAACTCTTATCATTTGACTCAGGCAGGAAAGACACTAGTCATGCAAGCCTGGAGACCTGAGTTCAATTCCTGGAACCTATAAATAGGTAAGAAGGGAAAAATGACTCCATAGCATTGCCCTCTGTGACCTCCTCATGAGAATCCCCGCCCCCCCCACACACACATCAGGCACACACAGAAAATAATAATAAATACAACTTATTATTAAAAACCATATTAGCTTTTCCTAGCATGAATACTGATGTGTATCCTAACATTTACACCCTACACACTGGATCTATTTTTTCAATGGTAGAGAATACCCAGAAGGAAATTATTTCCACTTTACTAATCACTGTTGCTAGGTGACTTGCCCCAAACACAATAGTACATCTCTCTCACTCATGATAAGACTTCTTGTCTCATAGCTGTCCACCAGTATTTTGTGTCTAATGCTAATATTTAATAGGGATCTGTTTTTCAAATAAAGCCTTATTGCTACATGTTTATACTATCCTGAGTTTGTATGTGCTTTTGTACTTTTGAAATCTTTGTTTTTTAAATAGATACTTTACTGAAGAAAGGGTGTGAACAACCAATGAACATATGGTATGGTGATCAATACCAGTCATTAGAAAAATCCAAAATTTATCCTTAGAAGTCTGTTTTATATTTTACTTTTTATTCTTCTCTCTTACAACACTTTCTGACTGCGGTTATTCCTCCCTCCACTTCTCCCAGTCCCCCCACCTGCCCATACACCTCCCCTTTCCTCCAGGTCCATTTCTCATTTTTCTTCTGAAAAAAAGCTGCTCTCCTAGGGATAGCAACTGAACACAGTGTAACAAGTTACAATGACTTGTTGTACAGTTGTACAATAAATAGGCACAAATCCGCCTATCAAGACTGGACAAGGCAATCCAGTAGAAGGAAAAGGATCCCAAGGGTAGGCAAAAGAGTCAGAGTCAGCCCTCTTCCCACTGTTAGGAGTCCCACAAGAACACTAAACTACTCAGTCATAACAAATGCAAAGGACCTAGCTCAGAGCCATGTAGGCTCTGTGATTGCTGCTTCAGCCTCTGTGAGCTCCTGTGAGCCCTGGCTGGTTCTGTGGGCTGTGTTCTCCTGGTGTCTTTGACCCCTCTGGCTCCTATAATCCTTCCTCCATCTCATCTGTGGGGGTCCCATGAGCTCCACCTAATGTCTGTCTGTGGGTTTCTCCATCTGATCCCATCAGCTGTGAGAGGAAGCCTTTCTGGTGTCAGTTGGGCTAGGCACCTATAGGAATCATTTTATTGACTTCTTTTTCCCAGTCAAGTTTTGTTCTTTCCTGGGTCTCTTGGGCTATGGAGCCTCTGGTTCCTGGACAGCCAGGCAGTGTCGCTTTGTGACTTCTGCTTTCTGTGACTTTCCATGCACCTTGCTCAAGTTCAGTTTATAAACTTTTTGTGCATCATCAATAGTTACTTACTCTTGGGCCTTAACAACTCAAATTATTTTTTCCAAATAAGCCAGTTGCTTTTTTATTGTTGAATTTTCTGCATTTATATTTCATTTTATAACTTTAAATAAAATTTTATAGTTTTCTTTATTGGCAAAGTTCTTCCTAGATGTTTTGAAGTGTTTCTTGGAACTGGGAGAGGGCTGAGTTTTCTCCTTCAAAGTTTTACTATTTAGCATAAAAAAAGGTTTTGGTCCTTGCCAGTCTGTCTTCTAACCAACTATCGTATATCACTTCTATTTTGCTAAATTTGTCTAGTATTCTAGGTTTCCAATCATTTGCAAAAGAAGAATTCAAGTTTTTCAAACCAATAATTTTACATTGTATCAACTCGCATTCTCTAGTAGTCCTAAGGCATACTCATGAGTACTGATGGTAGTGTGTACTCCTACACCATGTGGGTTTACATAAAGGTAGCTTAGCATTTTATCATACAGTCTAATGGCTATTTTGCTGGATTTAGGCAATTTTTTGTTATAGTTCATTTCTTTTCATTTTTTAAACAATTTAATTGTGTGTGCATATTTATATGGTGTGTGTGTGTGTGTGTGTGTGTGTGTGTGTGTGTGTGCAGTGAGTGTAGCTATCATTAGAGGCTAACAGTGTCAGATCCTCCTGGAGTTGGAGTTACAAGCAATTGTGAGTCCAACTTGACTGTGTGGGGAACTGAACTTGGGTCCTTTGCAAGAGAAGAATGCACTCTTAACCCCTGAACCATCTTTCCATCCCCAGTGTCTTTTCATTCTTATCTCATTTGGGGTCACTGTTAATAAGAAATGCTGAAATCTAATTGATATTTTCCCTTCAAAAATGGTTGTAATCAATTATACTAACAGACTTCTTGATTTAGAGTCATCCTTCCTTCTTCCCTCCCTCTCCCTAAAAGAGGGCAGTTTCTCCCACTAAATTATTGGTGCTTGGATCTGGCTGATGGAGTATTCTATGTGTTGGCAGGTTCTCAGAAGATTGAAAATAGATGTAATTCTGCTACAGAGGCTAATGACACAGCACCACACAGTTTTTCTGGACTGTATAAGATTCCAGTTTGGGAATCTTTTCCACTCTTTCTTCTTAAAAGACTTAGTCTTCTAAAATTATTGTCCCTTTGGCCTGTAGGGTTTATAGTGAGTGATGTTTTTGCTCTGTTCATGAAGAGGGAGCCACCAGTCATTCTCATCGGCACCAAGATTCGCTGTTCTGTTTCCCATGATTATTAGGAGCTTTCATTATACTAAGAACTTGAGTTGGAAGAAAAGAAATAGCAGATAGGTTGCTATCTTCCCAAACACATGAAATTCAGTAATTTAATAACCCTATAATTTATCAGACTGTGAATACATGAGGCTGTGGAGAGTTGGATAATAACAATGTGCAAGACAGTTTCTCTGTTTTTAATTGCTTATTTAATGGAAATATGTGTGCACAGGAGCAACTGTGACAAGAAAAAAATCTGATGGGTGTTTCAACAATTTTATAAGTAAGTGTGTTTCAAGATGAGAGCACTAACTTCTAGCTGAAAGAGTTGAGAAAGTTTTCTAGAGAAAATGCCATCTGGGAGTGGCCTTGAAGAATGAAATTAGATACCAAGAAGCCAGAGGTAGCCAATGATTAGAGAAGGCTAACTTTGAACTGGAGTTGCATTTATTGTGTGTGATGCATTGTGATGATCCAAAGGGAAAAAAGTATACTAGGCAGGAGTCAAGGCACAGGGCAGGGCTGAACACTGTGTTTTGGGTCACAGTGCATGAAGATGAAAAAAAAAAAAGGTAGAACAGCTTGTCCTGGATGTCATTGTAAAGAGTTGGGCTCTTTTCTTTAAGAAGTATGTACCCAACCAACTTTCTTACACAGACATTTAGCAGTGCCATCCTGGGAGAGGAGGAACATTCTGCAGTTAGGCTATAGAGAATGGAGGCAATAATCTAGAGAATACATTCAAAAGCTGATCAAGGGATGGGGATGAGAAGAAACAGGCTGGGAAGAAGATATGGTCAGAGGAAACAGATGGGTTTGAGGCACGGACTAGATATAAAGATGAAGGATAACAGTATAATGAATTTGTATTTTTCTATTATTAAGTTTTGGAATTCTTTGTAGTTTTCTATTGTGGCTATTAAATAATCACCAATTCTGTATCTTAAAACACAAATAGATTTTCTTAGAGCTATTCATATAAGAACCCCAAAATGAGTTTTATAGGACTATGCTCAAAGTGTTTGTAGACTGTGCTGCTTTATGGGAATTAGGGAGATGATCTAGTTTCTCACCTTTTCTATCTTCCAGAGACCACCTGACTCAAGTGTGGTCTCTTCCTTCACCCTTAAGGTTCATTACTTTGTTTCTGATACCCTATCTCCATTTCTGACTGTGTTCCTCCTATTTCCCTTTAATAAGCAATCTTGTGATCCCACTAGAACCATTTTAGAGATGCAGGAGGTCGTACTAAGGTCAAGAGCTTTCATCTAATTACATATGCAAAGTCCTTTTCACTATGTAAGGTAACAAATTCATAGGTTTTGGAGATTAGGACTGGGACATCATTAAGGGACCATGATTGAAAGCCTACATAAAATACATAATATCTGAACTATCCTTTACCTCAAATGACCACTTTTACCTGGGTACATGTTAACACCATCTTCCAGTATAATATTTTGTGGCTAGTCTGTCTTCTTGGTCAGTTTTAATTCTGTCTCTTGCCCCCACTGTTAAAGGACAACATGATTCTTTTGAAGTGATTCCTTTTATTTCTTTAATTAGTTGGATTTTCCTTTTGGTTTGTTTTTGCTTCTTTTTTTCATTTTTCTTTTTATACACTCCCTTTTTTATACCTCTTTCTTTTAAGCTTCCAGATTGTAAACATATGATAAGCATTGAGAGCAAACATGTGCTATACTTTTAGATCCAAAGCAATTTCCTCAAGAATTTGCTCTTGATGGCAGATGGCTGCTTCAACATAGCAACCTATATGTTTCAAAATGCAACCCAAGAGGATAGGTGCCCAGTGAGCCCATCTCAGAGATTTAGCATAGTATTCTGAGATTCTAAAGCACCAGAATTTCCTCCTTCCTGAAACAAACAGAAGACCTAAGTTAAATGTTCTTTTTTTAGATTTCTGACCATCTGTCTATCAGAGATGTCTAAACTTATGGAAGTCTTTATCTTGTAAATAAATTAAAAGTGGAACAGTGCATAGAACAACAGTGCAGGTTCTGGAACCAGATCAAGTACTGTCAATCACAGGTCCATTTTGTAATCACCTTCAGAAAATTGTGAACATGCTCATGTAGTTTCTTATTAGTCAAATAATAATGCTAAATTGGTTTGTTATGATTGCTAACTAAAAGATTCTTTCAAAGCTTTTACTTTAGAACATTTATGTATTAATTTCTCAATAAACATTAACTATCAGTACTCTTAAAAAGTTAAATCCATTAAAAAATATATGATGTTACCAGAAATCCTGGCTTAATGTCCTTGACTTTAGCACTTGGGCAGCTGAGGCAGAAAGATCTCTGATTTTGAGACCAGCCTGGTCTTATGTAGCAAGTTATAGGACATTCAGGGGTACATGGTAGTACCCTGACTCAAAATAAATAAAAGATAAAAATATATCTGTGATGTATGCCAGAGTTCTGTCTTTGGTCAGCTGGAGACCCCATTATAGCAAAGGCAACCTTGAAGCAACAGGACACTGATGATAAGAAACTCAGGACCTCCTCATCTCTCTTATTGTGCTGGGCTTCAGTTTCATTCACTGATTAAAATAGAACAAAATGGTTTATGTTGTTATTATCCTGAGCTTCTGTGCCTGGAAAAAAGAGATAGAAAAGAGAAAGACCTATTTTTTCTAGAATTTCTGTGCTGTCACATTTTGGTTTATTCTTTCTGGGAATACTTCCTAAGACAGTTAACATTTATTTACTTGATTTGGAGAGCTTGAAAAATAAGGACTACTACTGCCCAGATAAATTCTAGAGAAGTCCATATTCCCATTGAATGGCAGAAAGAAAATCCACCAAGACCTCACTCATCATTGAATGAACCCAGAAGCCAGTTGTGATGGCTCATACCTATAATTTCAGCAATAGGGAGGCTGGGCTGGTAGATGATCATAAATTTGAAGTCAGCATGAGCTACATATCAACAAAATCCTGACTAAATAAATAGATAAAAGTAAATAGCCTTTCCGATCCGACATCATTGAGCCATCACAATGATGCAGAGTTTTTGTGAAGACAATTATGGGAAAGACCATCACGCTCAGGGGTTGAACTCTTGGACACTATAGAAAATGTAAAGGCCTAGATCCAGGATAAGGAAGGAATTCCTTCTGATCACAGAGGTTGATCTTTGCTGGCAAGCATCTAGAAGATGGCTGTATTTTGTCTGACTACAATATTCAAAAGGAGTCGATCCTTCATCTTGTTTTGAGACTTGATGGTGGTGCCAAGAAAAGGAAGAAGTCTTATGCCATATCCAAGAAGAGTAAGCATAGGAGGAAGAAGGTTAAGTTGACTGTGCTCAAATACTATAAAGTGGGAGAAAATGGCAAAATCAGCTGACTTCATCGAAAGTATGCTTCTTATGAATGTGGTGCTGGAGTCTTCATGGCTAGCCACTTTGACAGGCATTACTGTGGCAAGTGTTGTCTGACTTACTGCTTTAACAAACCAGAAGACAAGTAGTTGTATATGAGTTAATAAAAAGAAGGAACTGGAAAAAAGTAAGTAAATAATAAATAAATGGGACATGGTGCATACTGGAAAGACAGCTCAGTAGATAAAATGCTTGCTGTGCAAGTGAGTCAGAGTTTGGGTCCCAAGCATGCACTTGAGTGCTTTACTACCTGCCTGAATCCCAGTGTCTGTGGTGGTGAGAAAGAATCACTGGATTTGCTAGCTAGACTAGACAGATTGGTGAACTGTGAGTACATCCATATACAAAGTGGAACATCATCTGAGAAGATACTGACATCAAAGATTGGCCTACATACACACATATGCACCATAAACGTGTGAGCATATGTACACATGCATTTACACCACACACAAGCAAAAAAGGGGGAGGGATAAACAGTAAATCTGAGGAAGGGCACAGTGGCTGAGCAGATAAAGGTGCTGACATGCAGGTCTGACAACCTGACTTCCATTCCTAGATCCCACAAGGTAACAGAGAATAATTCCTAAGATTTAGGTATTTCCTGACCTCCACACATGCATCAAAGCATGAAGATTCCTGAATGGAAACATGCGTGCATGAGCTCACACATGCATGCACCGCTGTAGGGGTGGGAAAATGCAGTCTGAGTTGGAGGAGCTGAAGCTGGTATTTCTTGACTCCTGGGTATCTAGTGGCCACTAGAAAACTGGACAGAGAAATCTGGAACGAAGTGTCAGAGGTTCATAGGCTCACAACAAGGTCAAGACCATTGGGGATCTGTAGGCTTAGGACGGTGTCCAGCCTGGATCAGGGCTGGGAGCTCTGGCTTAGCTCATCAGTGAAGGCAGCAATGGTTGTCTGGAAGCACAAGGAGGCCTTCTACAGGATATTCAGGCAGTGACTCTGTAGGTGAAGGCCTTCTCCATGCTCCTCATGGTGATGGTAGATGAAAGAGACAGTCCTTGGTTCCAAACTGTTTATTGGTTGTTCAACATGGGAAGTAGATGTACTCACTTTTCAAGGTGGACCAGAGATGAACAACATTTTGCAGGGAGGAATTTCTGGAAAGGGGAGCTTATTAGCTAAACTCTCAGGCCTCTAGGTACCTCATTAGCATAGAGAATCCTGCTCTGGGCCTATGTGACCACAAGTCATTTCCTTATGTGGGGACATGTTCCAGGCCAGGAATCTGGCGGGGAGCAGGGAGCTGCCTACCATCTCAAGTGTGCACCTGAGTTTCTGGGGACTCAGACCGGCTCTTCCTTATCAAGTTTCCTGGCAAGGTCCACTGTCCCACATGCAATTTTATTAAAAAGGTTGGACCTGTTTGGTAGTCATGAGAATCATTTTCTATGTCTATAGCATTGAAATTACAGAGCTGTTTGTTTGAAAGTTTTAGAACAGATTAGCAAATTTGTCCAGTTGCTTACATTCAGCAATTTTACAGAACAGTATAGTAAAATTTCTCCTTCCTCGGAGGTTCCTTAAATCCTCCTTAACCTATATAAAAATAATCAATTTTTATAGCTGTGGAATGTTTGGTACTGAGATTCTTGGGTAATGGTGTTAAATTTCACCTCAGACAGCAAAGTGAGAATAATTAGCTGAAGAAGTTATGAGTGTGCCAAACTCAAGGCATAAGCCTTGCCGTTTCCCTTCAGTGTGACTTTTGCCAAACTGCTAATCCTGGGATCTTCTGACCCTGAGACATGGGAGAGTGTGGAGTGACAGTGTGCAGGCTGTAGATGCCATTTTCCCTTTACCCAAAGCCATATTTAGAAAGCCAGAGAGGCACCTCAGTAGGGAATGGCTGCTTGAGTTCTTGCCTCTCCTCCTTATTCTTTTTATAACAGTTCAATATCCAAAAACCAAATCGACTCATATTTCGATCTCCAAACCCAAAATATGTGTAGCTTGTTGAGAACTCGGAGTCTTAAATTCAGATAAGAGCTTTGCCGATTGCTATCTAAAGATTTCATCCCACAGTTAACACATGCACACAACACACACACACACACACACACAAACAACTTTTCTAATATACACTAGTCTGCTAAGTAGGGAATTACACAAATAAGAAACCTTAAATCCTCAGAACACCAACAATGGCACTTCGGTTTGTTTTTCCATGTTATACGCACGTGACACATGCTATTCAGAACTTAAAATTTACCTATTAATTCGTACTTTACTGTTATTAAATTATTTCCAGATACGGTCTAAGGGTGTCCTATTTTAGAAGCCTTGTGTTGTGTTGTATTTATGCATAGCATATGGAGAACTTCTCATTATTCTCCTATCTCTCATTAATGTGGCAGAGCTGGAACTAAATAATAGAAAGGAAATTACTGCTAGAGGTAAGAATCTGTGAAGAGCCAGTGGAAAGAGATAGGGGACAGATACACGTATGGCAGCTACCAGAGGAGCAGGCCCCGACCCTTAAGCTCTGCTCCTGTCTTGCTAGTTCTTATCAATGGCTCTATTGCTGAGCAAATCCCGAATCCTCCTGTGGCATTCAAGGCTCCCCTCAATTTCTGCGGCTTAGTTTTCTAACTGTGGTTCTCATTGCATTCTACTAGACTCCTTCCCATTTTTGCCAACTGATTGAAGTGAGCATGAAACATGAAGTGACTAATCAGTAGATGTGAAGTTCCAAAACCCGAAGATGAATGCATTCCAGAAATGTACCATTCAGAATCATACTTACAATTTACAATGTTTTACATACTTAAATTATATCGAGGGCAAATACATGCTAAGTTAATCACCACATTGAAATAAAAATAAATGCATGGGATATGTAGAGAATACACAGTGGTAGATTTAAATTCAACCATGTCAACAATAGTAAGTATGAATGGTGAAAATATTCCTATCAAGGTGGAGAGACTATCATGTTGATTAAAGAAAACAGACCCAAGTATACCTACAATAAATTCACTCTAAAATAAATATGGAAGTATCTTGACAGTAAATAGACACAAAAATATAACATGGTGATATTAGTTAAAACATGGCTAAAGTAGTCAAATTCATATGAGAAAATTCATATAGAGAAAATTTTTATAAAGTAATAAAGAATTTTTTACATAATTCTTAAAGAGGCAATTTTTCAAGAAAACATAATTTTAAGTAGTTATACACTTAGAGAACTTAAAAGTACACAAAGTTCCCTGCTACTAAGTGGGATTCAAGCCTCCTCACTTGGGTCTTCTTGTTTAACTTCTTCGGGTCTGTAGCATGGGTATTCTGTACCTTTTGGCTAATATCCATTTATCAGTAAGTACATACCATGAATGTCATTTTGGGTCTGAGTTACCTCATTCAGGATGATATTTTCTAGCTCCATGCATTTGCCTATGAAATTCATGGTGTCTTTGTTTTCAATAGCTGAATAGTAGTTCATTATGTAAATGTATCACATTTTCTTTAACCATGCTTCAATTGAGGGACATTTGGATTGCTTCCAATTTCTGGCTATTACAAATAAAGCTGCAATGAACATGACCTTGTGGTATGGTCGACCATCTTTTGGATATATGCCTAGAGGTGGTATAGCTGAGTCTTCAAGTAAAACTATTTCCAACTTTCTGAGAAAGAGTCAAATTGATTTCCAGATTGGTCTTACAAGTTTGCAATCCTACCAGCAGTGGAGGAGTGTTCCTCTTTCTCCACATCCTCACCAGCATCTGCTGTCACTTGAGTCTTTTATTCTAGTTATTCTAATTGGTATAATATAGAATCTCAGGGTTGTTTTGATTTACATTTCTCTGATGACTAAAGATACTGAACATTTCTTTAAGTGCTCCTTGGCTATTAAAGATTTCTCTGTTGAGAATTCTCTGCTTACTTCTGTACCCCATTTTTTGATTGAGTTATTTGGTCTAACTTCTTGAGTTCTTTATATATTTTGGATATTAGCCCTCTGTTAGATGAAGGGTTAATGAAGATCTTTTCCCAATCTGTACACCACTGTTTTGTCCTATTGACAGTGTCCTTTGCCTTACAGAAGCTTTTCAGTTTCATGAGGTCCCATTTATTAATTCTTGATCTTAGTGCCTGAACCACTGATGTTCTGTTTAGGAAATTTCACCTGTGTCAATGGGTTCAAAGTTTTCTACTTCCTCTTTTATTAGATTCAATGTGTTTGGTTTTGTGTTGAGGTCTTTGATCCATTTAGGCTTGAGCTTTGTGCAAGGTGATAAATATGGATCTATTTGCATTCTTCTATATACAGAAGAGGCAGAGGGAGGGAGGGATCTTGGTGGGAGAGGGGAAGGCAAGGAAAATAGGGGGCAAGATCAGGCATGGGGAGAGAAAGGAGAGAGTCCCAGAGGGTCAGGAGAATAAATGGAAATATGCAGTTTCTGGGGGTGGGGAGTGGGGAGATTCTTTAGGAAGTTCCAGAGATGCGGGATAAGGGATTCAATGCAAATGACTTTAGCTGAAATGCCCAACATTGGGGATATGGAACCTGAAGAGATGACCATCAGTAGTTAGATAGGACCCCCACCAATGGAGGGATGGGGACACCAACCCACCTACAAAACTTTTGGCCCAAAATTGGTCCTGTCTATAAGAAATGTAGGGACAGAGATGGAACAGAGACTGAAGGAATGGCCAACCAGAGACCAGCCCATTTTGAGACCTGTCCCAAGGGCAGGCACCAATTCTTCACACTATTAATAAGGCTAAGTTGTGTTTGCAAACAGGAGACTAGCATAGAAGCCCTCAGAGAGGCTCTACCCAGAAGCTGACTGAGACAGATGCAGATACCCACAGACAACCACTGAATAGAAGTTGGGTCCCTATGGAAGAGTTAGAGGAAGGAAGGAAGGCCCTCAAGAGAATAGCAACCCCACAAGAGTCTCACCTAACCCAGACCCCTGGAAGCTCCCAGAGACTGAGCCACTATGCAAAGAGCATACATGGGCTGGTCCGAGACCCCAGGATATGTATGTAGCAGAGGGCTGCCTAATCCTGCAGAGACTTAATGTACCAGGTTGTGGGGACATGGAGGAGTCTGCCCTCTCAGAGACAAGGGTAAGGAGTAAGGGGGAGAAACTCTGTGAGTGGGGACCAAGAGGGGGGCAGCATTTCGGATGTAAATAAATAAATAAATAAATTTTTTAAAAAGTACACAAAGTCAAGTTGTCAAAATTGAAGTAAAAACATGTCTGGAGATTTCTACTGCCCTCTTTCAATAACTAGTATAAAAGGCAGACAGAAATCTAGAGATTTCGAAAAGCTATTTAAAAGTGTACATGGGCAATATCATGATTGAAATTTTCCTATTGCTACTTATATCATAGCCATTGTTAAGTCATAGCACAAGGCATCCCTTATATGTTTGTTGATGCAGACATGCCTACTGCACTGCCAGTCAGAGCAGGGCATCATGTATATACATTATATATTATATATCATACATCATATATTATATATAAAGATAAACGACTATTTATTAGATGTTTTCAATGATATTCTTATTTATTTTAAAAATTGTTAACTATGAAAGATCTCCAGACTGGTCCTTCATACCCTTCAGGAGGTAGCCAGAAGGAGGCCTCATTAGAGGTGAGACCAGCTCCGTCCACGTTTCTTCTTATCCTCCAGTGACATGAAAGTTGATTGACCCTGAAGACATCACACTGGGTATCCATGCCTTGGGGGAGCCTTGGTAATGTGCAGTTTGTGTCTGGGGCTTTCAACGATAGCTTAAAAATAAATGACTATATGAAAAAAATCTTAGAAGTAAAAATATGAAGAAAAATATTTTCATTGTTAATGTGTTCAAGCTCTATTATTACAAGTCATGGTTTATCTTTACTAAATAATAATAATAATAATAATAGTTTTGCATACCTTTAATCCCAGCATGTAGGAGGCAGAGGCAAGCAGATCTATTTGAGTCTGAGGCCATCCTGGTCTACAGAACAAATTCCAGGATATGACATGGAGAAACCCTACCTCAAAACAAAACAAAACAAAACAAAAACGTGTTTTTTTAAAATAACAAGTTTAATTTACTACTAAGTTTAGTGCAGCCTATTTGTGGAGCAATGGACAGTAATATCCTGTCTTCCCATCCACCACCTCGCCCCTTCACCCTTCACTCCCTTGACTGGTTATGGCAACTTCCAGGTTTACAAACTCTGTCATCCTAAGTGCCCCACACAGCTGTACCATTTTGTATCTCTTATACTATATTTTTACGGCATCCTTTCTAACTTTAGCTATATTTAGGCATAAAGACACAATTGTGATGTAATCGCCGGCAGCCCAGTATTCAGGAAAATAACTCACTGCAAAGCTCTGCAGCCGAAGTGAGTACTGGACCATACTGTCCAGGTTTATGTATGCATAATCCATATTTGCGTAGCAATGGAACTGTACGGTGCCACATTTCTTAGAACCTATTACTCTGTTCTTCAGTGATTCATGGCTGTGTCTTTAAACTTTTAAGCAGCATATACGGCCTCAAGCCAAAGAAATAATGTTTGTTTTTTTTATTAGTCATTTGAAGTTCTATATTTAATAGCAGTCTTTGTTCGTTTTCCAGCATGTCAGCATTCAACATCCAGGTAATTAAGTGCATTTTAATGGCATGCAAGTTGGATTAAATAAAAGTAGTCATAACATTCTTTAAATATGCGTCCTGCTTTCAAAATTATCTTTCTTTTTCCTCAAGATTGAAACTTTCACTTGAGAAAGTTGGTTGAAATTCTCCACAATACAATTCAATTCCGGAGTGATTCACAGCATCTCTCCTCACCGCACGAAGTCAATGCCATTTTATTATTCTCTTCTGTTCAAAGATTAAAACTGCCTTTTCATTTACATAATCAGCTTGTTCTGATGTCCACAATGCCTCTTAGAGGCCCTGCCAATAAAGAACGCACTGCAAATGACACAGGGCTCTCCGCCAATAGCGTTGGCCTTCACTAGGACCCCGGAACCTAATTTGTCACACACCTCAAGCAAGACCCGCACATTAGTCACGTTGCAAGCGTTTGCTTCAGGGGCAGCAGAGCCTCACACTGCATGCATTTTGTTTTTTTAGAAGTGAGGTTCTCACAAACCCCTGTGACTAATGCAAATGCTGTTTCAAAGGACATTACAAATGCCTCACTTCCTTTGCAGTAAAGAACAGTGACAATGGAACCCCGGCAGTCACTATAAACTGGTTTTGAAACTCATTTGTCTTTTATTTTACTTCTCAAGATTATTAAAGTTGATTAAGCAATGATGAAAACCAGCTACAGAGGCCTTGGTTAGAGTTAAATACAAAAGGAGATTATCTAAAACAAAATCTCTCTCTCTCTCTCTCTCACACACACACACACACACACACACACACACACACTTTACTGTAGGCCTACTAGATGGCTCAGCAGATAAAGACATTGCAAACCCTGACAACCTGAGTTTGATTCCCATATAATGGAAGGAAAGAACTGACTCTGGAAAGTTGTTCCCTGACCTCTCTTTGCACTCTGTGGATGCAATCCCCACATACAAGAAAGAAAGAAAGAAAGAAAGAGAGAGAGAGAGAAAAGAAGGAAAGGAAAGGAAGAAAGGAAAGAAGGAAAGGAAGGAAGGAAAGAAGGAAAGGAGGGAAGGAGGGAGAGAGGAAGGAAGGAAGGAAGGAAGAAGGAAGGAAGGAAGGAAGGAAGGAGAAAGAAAATGAAATTTAAGTTGCTGATGCCATGTGTGTAAAGAATCATTATGAGAATTGGAGGGGAATTTAAAATTTGACTGTCCTCAAAATCTTTATTTCACATACAAAAAATTTATACCAAACCACTAAAGTTCCATAATACATTAGATATGTGTTCTGACTCTTAACTTCCAGTGAAGTTTAGTGACTACATGGATGGATCATAACTTGGAAATAGTAATCAAGTAAACCCTTTCCTCCTCAAGATTCTTTGGTAAGATAATTTTATCACAGAGGCAGAGATCAGAATAGAACATAAGAGGTTTGATTACAACAACCTCCACAATGTAAAGTTCAAAAACTACTAAAACATCAAAATTAATATTATTAGCATATGCCGTCCCCTAAAGTTTCTTCATAGGTCTTTGCAATTCTTCCATGCTTTCCATCCTGTCCCAAAGCAATTGCTGATATATAACTTCACTGTAGATTAGTTTTCATTTCATAGAATTTATTTAACTAATGTAATGTGGCCATTATCCCAGGCTGACCTTGAATTCACCATATAGTTCAAGTCAAGCCTGTCTTATCCTCCAGCCTTAGTCTCTTAGATGCTAGGATTACACATAGGAGACAATACACACAGCTGCCAAATTTTAATAGGCAAATGCTACTCATTCATGTTTTCTCTTCAGTCTGGGTCCCTTTGTTCATTAAAGTAAGAAGGTTTATGTTGTCTTGGGTTTTCATGGTTTCTTGGGTTATTGACGCTGTGCCATTTCCCGTTGCACAGATACAGCATTTAGCCACTCACTTGTAGTTGAACTATTAGGTAAAAACTATTTCTAGTTTGGGGCTGTCACTATTACTGATAACAGCAGGATCTTTCCCTGGCTGTTTTCCATTGGGTTTCTGCTGTATGGTTGGGCCTCACCTTTCTCACTGTTGTATCCACTTAGATGTGTTTTTATTTTCCTTTGGGCTCAACAAGGGAAATAGGCAAACTCACAATTATAAATGCACAATTCAGAATGCTCTCTGATTGACAGGAGATACAGACTTGTAGTGGTTATTAATAAAATAGTACTGCCCCACCAGGCCTCTTCACCAAGTCCAGGCAGGTCTCTCTCAGGTCAGCTCTCACTGTCGCTGCCAAGCCAATCTTTTCCCAGCTAGCTCTCACAGCATCCCAGCTGTGTTTCCATAGACTCTGTAAATGGTGGGAGTTACACGCTTCTGTCCAGCACCCACTCCCTCCAAGTATCCGATAAAGCATGACTCTTAAACTTGAATAGTTAACCAAATATATTTATGTATAAGAAACTCCCAATTACAAAATGCCAATTTACAATGATAAAGTCTTATCCCAATATTTCTAACCTCTCCAAAACACCAGAAATATATCTGAAGCCATCTGAATATCTGCATCTCCCTCTCTCTCTGCTCATGTGGCCCTCTGAGCCCCCCCCTTCACCCCTTACTTCTCTCAGCTCCTCCTCCCCTCTCCCCTTGAATCACTGGTCTCTCACTAACTCAATGTGAATGGATAGGAAATATCTTGCAACACAGACTAAGAATAAATACAATACACAAGACTTGAAACTGTTGAGCAAATAACAAGACCTGATTGTTTTTATAACTCCATCTACCCAATAGCTAGAGAACACAAATTGTTTACAAGTGTACATCAAACATTCTCCAAGAAAGACTGTATTCTGAACACAACTATAAACCTCAACAAATTCAATCAATATCTAATTCATAGGAAGTAAGTCCCCAGACTAAAATGGAATTAAACTAAAGATAATTAATTAGAGAGATGACTGAATGGGAAGTTCCCAGATACTTGGGACCTGCTTTTAAACCACTCATTTTCTGAAGAAGGAATTACACAGGGATTTATTACGTATTTTAACTGAATGAGAATGAAATACAGCACATCACAATTTGTGACATGTAGCTAATTACATGGAACAATTATCGCTTACCTGCTTATACTAAAGATGTGAAAGGTTCTAAATTGTTGAATAAGGCCTCTCCCAAATCATCTAGGAAAAGAATAGCAAGCTCCATCAAAACAAAGCAGTGGTGGTGCACGCCTTTAATCCCAGCACTTGGGAGGCAGAGGCAGGTGGATTTCTGAGTTCGAGGCCAGCCTGGTCTACAGAGTGAGCTCCAGAACAGCCAGGGCTATATAGAGAAACCCTGTCTTGGAAAACCAAAAAAGAAAGAAAGAAAGAAAGAAAAAAGAAAGGAAGGAAGGAAGAAAAAAAGAAAGAGAAAGAAAGAAAGAAAGGAAGGAAGGAAGAAAAAAGAAAGAAAGGAAGGAAGAAAGAGAAAGAAAGAAAGAAAGAAAGAAAAAAGAAAGCAAGCAGGGAAATAAAATCATTAAAAGGCACAAAAGTCAGTGGCACAGGAAACAAAAACAGTAGATTAGAATCAAGGAAACCAAAAGGCAGTGCTTTGGAAAGCTCCACAGCATAGATCAACCTCTACTTGTCTAACCAAGGAAGGAGAAAACACAAGTTACAGAAGTTAGTGCAGGGGAGTACATAAAGGTCCTCCAGTCATTAAAAGGATAATAATATTCTATTTCTGTGTGTGTGTGTGTGTGTGTGTGTTTGAGTTTTCTTTTCTTTTTGTAATTGTCATATAACTACAACTACTTCTTCCTGCTTCCTCTCTCTAAACCCTCCTATATACCCCTCTTTGTTCTCTTTCAAATCCATTTCCCCTTCTCATTAACTGATGTTACATGCACACATGTATATGTATACACATATATATTTGTAAATATAACCTGTTCTGTCTATATAGTGTTCCTTGTATGTATCTTTTCAGTACTGACTATTTGGTATTAGATAATGTGTGCTCTTCCCCGGATAAGACTATTTCTCTCTCTCCCAGCGACTATCAGTTGCCAATAGCTGTTATACTAGGTGGGATTTTATGCCCCTCTCAATGCTGACATTTGGTCTGGTTTGAGCGTTCATGGATCTTGTGCATATAAAACTACAAAACTTTTTGAGGCAAGGCTGTAAATTTTCTACTTCTGAGCAGAAAAATATGTCTTAGTCATGACAGAACTCAGAAGCCAAAATAGAAAATACAAAACGTTTGAGTGTTGTGGAATTTAAATTACTGTCATATGAAGATACAGTGATGCCCAGAAGTGAAGGCATAGGTCATAAATGGGGTAGTGAACTGTGTAGGACAGCTGAGTGATTATAAAACGAAATCAAAAGACTGGGATCAAGAAAAAGGGGTATTTGTGTGTATTTATGTGTTAATAAAAACAGATAACCATCCTCTAGAAAAAAAGGCCAGTATACTTTGACTCACCTCCTGGTCACCCTCTCCCACAAGCCTTCCCCATCCTCTCCTCCCTTTTTCCTCTGAGTGGGTGGGAGCTCCCCTGGGTATCTCCTCACCCTGGTATATCAAGTCTCTGTGAGACTAGGCACATCCTCTCTCACTGAGGCCAGAAAAGGCAGCCCAGCTAGAAAAACATATCTCACACACAGGCAACAGCTTTAGGGATAATCCCTGTATATCCATGTGAAGACCAAGCTACATATCTGCTACATATGTGTGGGAGACCTAGGTCCAGCCTTTGTATGTTCTTTGGTTGATGGGTCAGACTCTGAGAGTCTCAAGGGTTGAGGTTAGTTGACTCTGTTGGTCTTCCTATAGAGTTTTTATCCCCTTCAGGGTCTGCAATCCTTCCCCCTACTCTTCCATAAGAGTGCCCAAGCTCCATCCACTGTTTGGCTGTGGGTGTCTGTAACTGTCTGAGTCAGCTGCTGGGTGGAGCCCCTCAGAGTACAGCCATGCTAGACTCCTGTCTTATATATAGATATTTTTACTAAAGAGTGTTCAAATGACGCTAAAGATAAAATCATTCTTAAATATATGAAAATGTGTTCATTTTCTCTCTGGTGACTGTGTAAGGCAGGTACGGCCAGGAGTGCAGGAAACACAGGAGTGGCAGAGCAGCAGGGACAGGGTCCTTCCAGGTTCCATCTGCACCTAGGAGTTGGGCTGATCCACAGCCCTCTGTGCCAGGGGAGAGTTGGTCTCCCAGGGGTGCTGAGACAGGCTTGACAGGAGGGACAAGCTACAGACAGAGACAGCAGGACCAACTAACACTAGAGATAACCAGATGGCAAAAGGCAAACACAAGAACGTTACCAACAGAAACCAAAGCTACATGATACCATCTGGACCCAGATCTCCCACAACAGCAAGTCCTGGATACCCCAACATACCTGAAAAGCAAGATTTTGGTGTAGAATCATGGCTCATGATGTGGATAGAGGAGTTCAAGAAGGACATAAACAACTAGGTTAAAAAAATACAGGAAAACACAATCAGGTGAAGGAATTGAACAAAACTATCAAGGATATAAAAATGGAAGTAGAAACAATAAAAAAAAATCACAAAGGGAAACAACTCTGGAGATAGAAAACCTAGGAAAGAAGTCAGGAGTCACAGATATAAGCATCAACAACAGAATAGATTAGATAGAAGAGAGAATTTCAGGTGCAGAAGATACCATAGTAAACATTGACACAACAGTCAAAGAAAATGCCAAAGGCAAAAAACTTCTAACCCAAAACATCCAGGAAATTCAGGACACAATAAGAAGATCAAGCCTAAGGATTATATGTATAAAAGAGAGTGAAAACTTCCAGGTTAAAGGGCCAGGAAATGTCTTCAACAAAAAGATCTCCCATGCTCATGGATTGGCAGGGTTAATATAGCAAAAGTGGTCATCTTGCCTAAAGCAATCTACAGATTCAATGCAATCCCCATCAAAATTCCAACTTAATTCTTCATGGAGTTAGAAAGAGCAATTTCCAAATTTATCTGGAATAACAAAAAACCATGGATAGTGAAAACTATTCTCAACAATAAAAGAATTTCTTGCGGAATCACCAACCCCGACCTCAAGGTATTCTACAGAGCAATAGTAATAAAAAACCACATGGTATTGGTACAGTGACAGGCAGGAATATCAATGGAATAGAATTGAAAACCCAGAAATGAACCCACACAACTATGGTCACTTGGTCTTTGACAAAGGTGCTAAAACCATCCAGTGGAAAAAAGACAGCATTTTCAACAAATGGTGATGGTTCAACTAACTGGCAGTCAACATGTAGAAAGATGCAAATTGATCCATTCTTATCTCCCTGTACAAAACTCAAATCCAAGTGGATCAAGGACCTCCACATAAAACCAGATACACTGAATCTAATAGAGGAGAACGTGGAGAAGAACCTGGAGCACATGGGCACAAGGAAAAATTTCCTGAACAGAACACCAATAGCTTGTGCTCTAAGATCAAGAATTGACAATTGGGACCTCATAAAATTGCAAAGCTTCTGTAAGGCAAAGGACACTGTCAATAGGACAAAATGGCAACCCACAGATTGAGAAAAGATCTTTACCAATCCTAAATAATAATCCTAAATAATAATCCTAAATATTAGAGGGCTAATATCCAATATATACAAAGAACTCAAGAAGTTAGACTCCAGAGGACCAAATAACCCTATTACAAATGGGGTACAGAGCTAAACAAAGAGTTCTCAACTGAGGAATACCAAATGGCTGAAAAACACATAAAGAAATGTTCAACATCCTTAATCATTAGGGAAATGCAAATCAAAACAACCCTGAGATTCCACCTCACACCAATCAGAATGGCTAAGAAAACTAAGGGAACAGCAGATGCTGGAGAGGATGTGGAGAAAGAGGAACACCCCTCCATTGCTGGTGGGATTGCAAGCTGTTAAAACCAATTTGGAAATCAGTTTGGTGGTTCCTCAGAAAACTGGACATATCACTACCTGAGGACCCAGAAACTTCTGGGCATATACCCTGGGCAGAAGATGCTTCAACATGTAATGAGGACACATGCTCCACTATGTTTATAGCAGCCTTATTTATAATAGCCAGAAGCTGGAAACAACACAGAAGTCCCTCAACAGAGGAATGGATACAGAAAATGTGATACATTTACAGAATGGAGTACTACTCAGCTACTAAAAACAATGAATTCATGGAATTTTTAAGCAAATGGATGGAGCTAGAAAATATCATCCTGAATTAGGTAACCCAATCACAAAAGAACACACTAGGTATGCACTTGCTGACAAATGGATATTAGCCCCAAAGCTCGGAATACCCAAGATATAACTCACAGACCACATGAAGCTCAAGAAGAAGGAAGACCAAAGTGTGAATACTTTGATCCTTCTTAGAAGGTGGATCAAAATACCCATGGCTCACAGCCAACCAATAGACTGAGCATAGGGTCCCCAATGGCAGAGCTAGAGAAAGGCCCCAAGGAATTGAAGAGGTTTGCAGCCCCATAGGAGGAACAATAATATGTACCAACCAGGACCCCAAGAGCTCTTAGAGACTAAACCACCAACAAAGAGTACACATGGAGGGACCCATGGCTCCAGCTTCATATGTAACAGAGGATGGATTTTTCAGACATCAATGAAAGGAAAGGCCATTGGTCCTGTGAAGGCTCAATTGCCCAGTGTAGTGTTATGCCAGGTCAGGAAAGTGGGAGGGGGTGGCAAGCAGTGGAAAGAGGGGTAGGATAGGGGGTTTTCAGAGGGGTAACAAGGAAAGGGGATACCATTTGAAATGTAAATAAAGCAAATAAAAGAAGAAAGAAAATATGTTCAAATTTACTAATGATCAGGCCAATTTAATTTTAAAGCATTTTGAGAAACAATAATTGAGAATAAATAAATTATTTAAGTAAGATGACACCACATTGAGCAGGGTGAGCACTGGTGGGAATTCTTTGCTATTGTAAAAGTAGAAGTTATGTAACTACTCTTGAAAAGATTGGCTTCCCTGATGAACCTAACTGGGCACACAAACTACCATCAAGAATACTGGTTCTAGAGAAACCATGGCAACATTCATAAATTCTCACACTACAGTAATGCTTACAGGAGCTTCTTTTCATATCAGAAAAAGATGAAAACATCACTAACATCTATTAATAAAAGGATGAATAAACAAGGAATATAAAGTCTCAAAGTAAAACACTGGAGAGCAGAGTGACCTGTAACTGTCTATAACTGCTAACAATGGCTAAATTGTGCAAGAATAAAAGTTTGAATACAAGAAGAAAGTCACATGGCAAACATATCATTGATTTTGCTTATATACAATTCAAAACGTAGCAAGCTCATGTACTACTAAGAATTACTTATACAGGCTCAAAACCTCCAGAGAGAGATAATGACTGAGCCATAATTCAGGACATTCTGGTTCAGTGGGAAGAGAGTTGCTCCCTGTGTTAGGCATACAAGATGACCTGAAAAATGACAATTTTGTCTTTTAGACTTTGTAGTATGCATGTATGTGCTCATTCTTTGCCAATTTATTGTACACATTGTCTAGTGGGCATGTTATTATTTCTTAACTTAATTGTTACAGATTCTAAGAATCCAAAGCTACAGATCTTTTTAAATTTTTTTATTCATTCTTTTCTTATGTATTACATCTTGACTAGTTTCCCTTCCCTCCTCCCCTCCCAATCCTTCCTCTCCACCTCCCCTCTGCTCAAATCCAATCCTCCTCTTCTTTCCCTTTATAAAAGGACAGGTTTCCTGGGATTGTCAACCAAACATGGCATATCATGTTGCAATAAGACTAGACATCTCGCTTCATATTAAGTCTGGATGAGGCAAATCAGTAGGAGAAAAAGGGTCCCAAAGCAGGCGCTGTTAGGAGTCCCACAAAAAGATCACGATATTCAACCATAGCTTATGTGCAGAAGATCCAGGTCAGATGCATTGCAGGCTCCCTGATTGTTGGTTTGGTCTCTGTGAGTCCCCATGAGCCTAGGTTAGTTGATTCTGTGGGTTTTCTTGTGAGGACCTTTACCCCTCCAGCTCCTTCCATCCTCTTCTCCCTCTTCTGCAAGGTTCCCAACCTTTGCCTAATGTTTGGCTGTGGGTCTCTGCATCTGTTTCCTTCAGTTGCTGGATGAAGCCTCTCTGATGATGATTATGCTAGGCTTCTGTCTATGACAAACTACAATTCTTAGTTCATTAAGTTAAGATGATATGGATAAATCTGTTTATTTTATCATACTCTCATGATGATTTTGATAAAAGTAGTCTGACCATGTTTTGAGTATCTGTATTATGTTAGTAGTTTTTACTCTTATAACAGACAATTCCAGAAGAACAAGACAATAATTAAAGGAGACAGTTTACAACAAATGAAACACAACTCTTCCATGTTCACAAACTTTCACTTTACTATAGTATTTATAAAAGACAAGTCAAATGAAGTCGCATTTAAACCATGTTAGTCATTACACAGGATCCCGATGAAGAAACACGTCCCCGTACCGTACAGTACCATGTAGAGAAAACTGTTTAATCATTATACCATGAATTAGGAAAGTAGTACCTGAAAGTCAACCCAGTGACCTCTTTACCATTTGCCTATAAAAATATAAAACCCTGGCTTCTTTTAAAAACATGAAATCATTGTCAATAAAATTCATAGGAATAAAATTAGGTTGAAGAAAATAAAATATAAAAAGGTGACACTGGTCAGCTGCCAAGTTAACGTTAACATTAATATTAAACATTCCTAAGAAGCATTAAGTTACAACAGTCAGTCCAAGCAACACTTTTTGATTATGTTCTGACCTGCGTATGGAGTGCTGCTACTCTAAACAACCTCGCAATGAAGTAATTTTATTTTACATATATACAGATTATGTTATTTATTTACACATCATGGGACTGTTCCAGTCACTTCAACGATGGGGACTTGTCAAGCAGAACATTTCTGGTTGGCTTCTGGCATTCAGGAAAGGATCAAGCAACCACTTCTTTTCCTTCTTTAGTGAGAAAGGTTCTGGGACGTCTGAATGCATAGCTTGGTTTTTGGAGGGGGATGGGGCTGTAATAAAGAGTATTAAGGATCTGGCGTTTATAAATAATGTCTTTTCTCACACATTTCAGATGTTAGCTACACTTTTGATTTCTGTGCCTCCACCAGACTGTACGATCCTTTCATGTTGGCTTTTCTTGCAAAGTAAATGATCATCCCGACGGCAGGGATTACCAAGGATGATGCACAGTAGAGCGCAAGGAGTTCGGGAGAAAAATAGTCCTTGTTATTTTCTCTTCCTGGAAAATAACCAAATAGATGCAATTAATGTCTAGTACAAGAGGAAATAATCTCGCCACAGCGTATGTTTATTGTAACAGTACAACTAGTTCTGCAAAGGAGAAGCAATAAAAGCTGCGCTGGGGACCATCGAGACTCATAGAACACATTTTTTTCCCCTAAAATATCCAAATAAGCCGCTCGTGGTGGCTATGCTCATGATGGGTTCAGAGATGACAGTTTTTGACTCTACAAACTTGGATTTTAAAAGATTGCTTTGGGTGTAAAATGGAGGGAGGCACGCATTTTAGCGATCTGTTTTTTTTAAGAGTAGGAATCAGAAATAACCCTTGACACTGATAGTCATGAACAGAAATGCCCAACAAATTCTATAAGGCAATCTGTGTAAAACTCAGTGTGCCCATTAAGGTAAAAGGCAGAGCATCCTTGTCAATGGCTGGCTGGCATGTACTTATATGCTGGGTTCTGTGTGTTTGAAGAAAAAGCATCTATATACGAATATTCCCCTCCAACACCTCTCTTGATTTACTGATGGTCTTCGGGTATTTCACTTAAGTAAATATCATAGTTACTGACAGAGTGCATTCTCTGACCTACAACCCCCCCCCTTGATCTAAATTAATACTCCACCATTCCCTCAAAATCCAACCACCACAATTTCATATCCCTCTAAGAGCTTGTAATTCAATATTTGCCCATATAATTATCTGTTAAACTTAGTTTCCTCTCCGGACTGCAAACTCTATAAAGACAGTGAGTGATGTTTATATGAGGTGCTTCACAACTCACCAGCACTTCAGATACCTCTTGGCACTCTGGGTAGTCCCACAATATTATTTGAGTACTAATAAAGTTTTTTTCTTTCTAAATACTATCATTTTGCCACACAATCATCAATTTAGTACTGAAAATGACAATATATAAACACTTTAAAACCTTTTAAGAGAACACATGACAACAGCAACACCTGGAGCAGCATCCGAGCTTCATAAAAACATCAGAGAGCACGGCATTGTCCCAAGATTTGCTTCTGATTTTTTTGCACCCCACAGTGTGGCCTCACAGTTACATTTTACGAAGTGGAAGGGTATGATGTCTGAGTACTGGCAGGGATTAGTGAACTGATCTGGGTACAATTCCTTCCAGAGCTTTCAAAACACACTGGTGGTGCACGCCTTTAATCCCAGCACTTGGGAGGCAAAGGCAGGAGGATTTCTGAGTTTGAGGCCAGCCTGGTCTACAAAGTGAGTTCTAGGACAGCCAGGGCTACACAGAGAAACCCTGTCTCGAAAAAACAAAAGAAAAAAAAAAAAAGAAAAAGAAAAGACTCATTAGCATCACACGAGTGAGTTGTTTCAAATTACGGAAGGATAAAAATGATGTTTCACCTTAAGCATCATAATGACTTCATTTCTCTGCTTTCCTTTGATGGAATTGATTGAAGAGTAATATTTTAAAGGAATACTTATAATAATTGTGGTTATGCATCAATATTGATGTCAAACTCGGAAGAAGTATTTCTATTACTGTTTTCTTTTCAATTTAATCATTATCTTTTCCTTTCAGTTTGTCCCTCAGACATCTGTCGAAAACTCAAAATTGATCCAGTTGCTAGGACAACATTCTAACACATTTTTTTCCTACTAATTATGTAAACTTTGAAAGTTTTGAAGAGCCCTGATCATTTCTATCAATAGGATGCATTTATGCCAAAACCAAACAAGACAATAAATATAAACATTTGGCTATAAATACAAAGGAAAATTAGTTTAAACTATCCAGTGGGGGTTGGAAAAGGTCAACTTTGGGTCTTTATTCATAGGCAATTATTTGAAGTCATCTTCATATTGGGAGCATGAATGTCTGACTGGGTGACTAATATGCTTTCATTGTTCATTTAAAAGATAAATTAAAACTGGCAAGTATGTAAGAAAATAATTAAGCAATTAGAAAAGGCAATGTGGGAAGAAGCAGTTTTCATGCTCTTGAGGAGATACAGCCCTGCACACACAGGATGACAAAAATCTTCGCAATTTCCTGGGGCTAGGCTAAATTAGAGCTAGTCAAAGGAAGACATATCTCAGCCTACACATAACTGAGATCTCGGGCCAGATCTCCGGAGGCAACAGCTACATGCACTGTGCCTGATGGAAGATACTGCCCCACTCTGAATACATGGTAACTTCCTTGGCCAGATCACCTGTTTTCAGAACAATCGCCACAAATAGAAATTTGACACATAATTATGACATTTTCCCTTCCTTTAACATTTCTAAAATAGATATATTAATATTGCTCTGACTTGAAGAGGTGTTATGAAGACAGAAGAAAATGTATGCTAAGGTTTGTAATCTTGAGGAATGGGATTAGTAAAATGTGTACGTTTTCTCACTTATGTTCAGATTTTCTTTACACTAACTTGTGATTAGTTAATTCCCAGGGTCAATGCCAGAGCTCTTCAGAGTTGGCACCCGTGAGCTATGGTGCTCACTCTACCAGACTGGATTTCAGCTTACAGCAGCTCTTTGGTGTGCAGAGGGTCCAAGGCTCATTAGTCAAGGCTAGCATCAATAAAATTAGCAGGCACTCACAAGAGAGAATGGGAAAGTAAGGACCGCCAATATCTGTCTGGCGGGGCCTCTGCCCCTCCCTCCCTCCCTCTTCGTCAGGTTAAAGTCGGACATTTGGGGCATGGATTTCAAAGGAAGCTGTTGTGAATTTTAGAGAACCTGCTTAGGATCCAGGCCACTATCTCCAATTAGCATCCTCACAAAAGAGCCATGCAGAAAATATGCAGTTATTCTGCACTCTGAAGGCAGAGCTCCTTTCCAGTGGGGTGCAAGGTCAGCTGAGGGCTGTTTTTTGGCTGTGCCAGCCCCAATTCCTTAGTTCCCTCTTACCCCAGGGGAAATGTTGTAAAGTATATTGTTAAACTCTTAGCAAATCCAAGACCTCAGAGACCAGTGATGAATTGGCAACTTTGGGAAAAAAAATAACAAATGGGAATTCCACATCACCGATGATTAATGTCCACTTCCTGGCTAAATGCTATAGGGTAGAACAGCTGTATCTGATTATTTCAAGAAGCATTAGCAAACAAGCGGTCAGCACAGAATTCAGTCTCATTTTACTGACTCTACCTAACAGTAGAAACTTGTTATTCTCCTTGGAAACTTGGAATGATTTTGAAAATAAATTAAAAAAAAAGCAAACACAGAAAGCTAACCTTTCACATCAAGTGTTAAACTTCTTAATTGTGAGCCAACTTCAGTTTTAGATTCGCACTCGTATACGCCGGCATCCTGCAGCTGTGCCTTGAGGATGGTGTAGGAGCCATCCACAGACTTTAAGACCAAGTCTCCTGTCTTTGCTTTCTTCTTCAGGATTATCCATGTTTCGGGCACATTTCCACAAGTGCAGGAGATAATGACGGTGTCTCCCTCTTTGACGCTCTTAGATGGAAAGACTGTAAGCTGTATGTCTTTCGGAGGGACTGAGGAGAGAGTGGACAGTTAGTGTGTGTGGGAGGGGTACAGCACTCTCATACTGACTGAGGACTTTGGCAGTCATTGCTAAGCTGTTTGCAATGCTTTCTGCATGAGCGAACAAAGAAGCCAGGCATTTGACCAATTCTCAACAATCATATTGCAAGCAAGAGAAGACATATCTCAGGCTTCTTTTCTATCCTTAATATGATTCTTTACCCAGGCAAAGATGAAAACTAGGTATTTAATAAGTAGCTGTAGAATTCAAATATTGAAAAAAACTTTAAAAAAAATCATTGTTCACCAAATTTTCCTTGAAGTGCAAAAGCCTTATTAGCTAGGTGCTCCCTGACCAGGAAATTAAGATGTATAGAGAGTTGTTTTTTTTTTTTTACTGTCTTTAAGAGCATAGTTACCAATTACCAAATTTCAAGGTCTAGCTGATCTCTCCTGAGAGACAGAACATTTCTGTAAATGCAAAAACCTTAGAGGGAAATGGCCAAGGTCTGTTTTATAAACACTTGCTTAAGACCTTGTCACACACTGATGCTCCTCCCCCAAGGCCACAGGGCCATGACATCCACACTTGGGTTTCCTTTTCTTTCAGGTGGTCACACTGTGTCACCCAGACTGACCTGAGAATCTCATAAAGGTTTTCCTTGAGATCATGGGGTACCCTTCCCTGGTTCTTCTTCTGAATTGCAGACCTCAGTGAACCGAGGCAGCAGTAGCAACAAATCACAGCATGTACCTTAAAAGGAATAATCGCAAGGGATGCAGAAGAGTGCAACCCCGGTGCTCCTCCCCTCCGAAAAAGCATGGGGGGGGGCAATGCGAGTTGATTGTTTCATAATTTTGCCCATGAAACCTAATGGTTTCTGTGTGCCAAGCAGAAGCTGTTGTGTTATCAATCTTGGGTCTTTATCTTAGAGAAGGGTGAACTATAACTCTACTCACCCGAGTGGTTCTCAGCAGCAGGCTGAGAGGCCAGAGGGCACAATTACTCTGTGACCCTTAATCTCAGAGTGTACAAATGGTGCCCTCTTGGTCCTCTAAGCAATTCCTAGGCAGCTCCTGGGAAGTTGCTTCTCAGGATCCTGTTAAGTCCAATGTGATGGCTTTAATTCTAAGTAATTTCCTACCCTTGTTTCTTCACCCAAACCCTGATTCCTAAGTGCCCCTGAACTTCCAGCTTGGTTTCTGGAGAGAGCATTTCATTTCATATGAATAGGATTTTAGGGCAAGTGATTTGGTCTGAAATAAAAATCCATTCCAGGAGCAGTGTGGAACTGCTTTCATAATTAATTAATTAATTAATTTTAAAAATTTTTGTCTTT
This sequence comes from Tokudaia tokunoshimensis, assembly GCA_036184795.1. NCBI lineage: Eukaryota > Metazoa > Chordata > Mammalia > Rodentia > Muridae > Tokudaia > Tokudaia tokunoshimensis. The sequence continues at coordinate 44,526,229 of BTHU01000003.1, read as the reverse complement.
TGCACATAAATGTAGTTTTAAAATAAAGGTTTTTCTTTTCTTTCATTTTGAGGCTTATTTTTATTTTTAGGTTATGTTTATTTGTATGTGTCTGTGAGGGATATATGCGTGGGGTGCAGTGCCCAAGGAAGCAAGGAGGTGGAGGTATGGGCAGCTGTGAGCTTCCAGATGTGAGGACTGTGAACAGAATCGAAGTCATCTGTAAGAGCTGTAGGCTTTCCTTTCAAAGAGGATCTTGTTCACCATCAGAAACTCAATAGGAAATATACGAGCCATAAATAACATAAAGTCACCCTTTGCTCACCTTGGATTATCAAGTCGACTGATTTTCTGCTAGTTCCAGCCTGGTTAATCCCTTCACACACATAAATGCCGGAATCTTCCAGTTTTGTAGACATGAAGGTGAGTGTAGCATTTTCAGAAAGAGGCTGCCGTTCCCCGTTATCTAGCTGTCTGCTCCACAGGATTTTGGGAGGGGGCAAACCATCACTTGAGCAGGTCAGGTTCACAGGACTGCCCTCCTCTAGGACAGGAGAGGGGCTGACCCAGATGGTGGTTTCACTCGGGGCAACTGAAAAAAACAAAACAAAACGAAAAAACCCACTTAGCTTGAACCTCTTATGCCCATAATTCCAAAGAGTCTAGACAATGTTGTGAAACCAGGCAAAGGACTGTGGGTTAGCATTGTTTATAAACTGTGATATCCAGCCCAGGATGTTTCTGTGGAGGAGACACAAGGAGAGTTAGAATACAGATGAAATGTGTATATTTTCAAATGGCAGAAGTTCTGTAGAACTCTCTTAAATGTCAAAGCACTGAGAATCAAGTATAGTGTAGTGTTTGGGTGAAATGGATTAGAAATCTCTGCATGACCCATGGAGAAGGAACAGGGTAAGACAAAATTGACTATTTCTAAGGAAAGAAAGAGAAGAGTATTGGAAACACACACACACCATGAGACAGGGAGAGAGAGAAATAGAGAAAGAGAAACATTAATGGTATGCATTGTCTAAGCATGATGCATTGGGATATTCCCCATGAATAAGAAAAACCCATTTACTACCCCTTGAACCCCAGTTGATCATTTGATCAACAGGATGTAGATGACATGATATGAGGGTGGAGAGATGCTCTTGACATAGACCTTTATGAAGCTACCTTTATCCCCACCTTTCTCAGCTGGGTTCTGGCAATTAAATCTAGGCTACCTTTCTTGAGGATGACGCTTCAGGAAGACATGCACATAAGGCTCAGACATGTTAAGTGACAAGCCAGATGTTGGCCTGCCTGAAGATGCATGAATTGTCCTGAGGATGAGTAGCTGCCTGGCTGACCCATTCCTGAATGCCAATGCATAGAATCACACATAAATAAATAATTTGGTTTACATTACAGAGAATGGTTTATTATAATCGCTACTATCTTGATTCATTTTTTTCCTGTTTCTTTCACAGAGGTTTTAATTGTTAACCTTCTGTTAACTACTAGCTGGCGAGCATAGTAAAGAAATCCATATTCGATTGTACCTGTCCCATGGGTGCACTTACCGTTGACATAAAGAAGCTGTGTACTCTTCCTCTGTTTGGGTTCAGATTCCATTTCACCACTGTGTAACTTAGCAAGGCAAACAAGTGCCTTCCCAGTATCTTCAGTGGTGGGGATGAAGGTCATTTCCAAACTTTTGGTCTCTAGGGACTTTATGCCCATTTCCTCCAAAAAGTGTTTATTCATCAGTGTAGTCTCCCCCTTCAGAAATTCAATCTCCAGATGGCCAAAGGGGTACACATTAGGGACTGTGCAGTTGACAGTGACCGGTCTCCCATGCACAAGTAGCTCACTCATTTTAATTTGTGGGTCTTCAGGGAATGCTGCAGATATCAAGCAAAAATAATAATGATATGCAATATTCAAGGGAATATTGAGCCAGATTCTATTAAATGCATAGGTCTGAAAGTGACAGATTTGGTGAGTTGGGAAGAGTATGGTCTCAAGTAGTAAATAACACCATAGTACAATTATAATATTAATCATAAATAATAGAAACAAAATACTTAGCATTTTAAGTCAAGGAGAAATAAACGTTTATACTCCTTAGTTTTCTCTTCTAACAATGCCATCTTGCCTATTCTTTTCTAAGGGCACAATGGTTTTGACCATCTTATTAATTAACCATGTAATCTAAATATTTTAAGTATTTGTCATAAATATATTGACTACTAAATATATAAACTAATCCCCCTCAGCCTTCATTATCTCCTTCTTCTGAGCAGCCTGATAAAAAATGGTTATTATGTAACTTGTTTCATAGCTAGAAAAAGAAACTTACAGGGGCAAACAAGACTTATCATAATAGATCAGACCTAGTCAAAGTCTGTCCTCCAACCTATGAGTCTTGGCTATACAGTTTGCTCAATATCAAATGAGACTCAATGAAGTTCTTAAGTTAGTTCATTTATCAAAATCTGTATGATTTGTTTTATGACTAAACTTAGGCAAGAAGTTTTAAATATTTTTCACATTTTTTTTAAAGACAGAGGCTCAGTTTTTAGACCTGACTGACCTGGAAATATCTATGTAAACTAGACTGGCCTCAAACTCACAGGGATCTGCATAGCCCTGCCTCCTGATAAGGTAAATCCTGTAATTAACAAATGAACTGACAGCCAGGCGTGGTGGTGCACACCTTTGATCCCAGCGCTCAGGAGGCAGAGGTGGGTGGATCTCTGAGTTTGAGGCCAGCCTGGTCTACAGACTGAGTTCCTGGACAGCCAGGGCTATACAGATAAAACTTATCTCAAAAAAGAAAGGAAGAAAAGAAATGACTTAATGCTCTATGTTTCTCACATGTGTTTAACATTTAAAGTTTAACATTTAAGTTACATACATGTATATAACCTAACATTTAACATTTAAATGTTTAAGTTTAGCATTTAAGTTACATACATGTATACATTGATGTGTATGTGCTTGCAGGTCTTAGAACTAAAAGAAGATCATGAAGGGAGATGACATCTTAAGGGATGTGGGAAACAGAACGGGTAATAGAACATATTCAATAGGAAAGAAGAAGGGGAAGCTGTCTGGGGTCAGGGAGGGGAAGCAGGTAGAGAGGAGACAGGCACGAGAGGGCAATGGAACCTGGGAACAGATGAGTAGAACGCATAATGACATGGATATCTGATGGGGCTACAATCAAGGCACTTCTTTGTGTACTAACTTTAACCACCAACAAGAAGGTGTAAAAGAGCTAGTCAACTGTATTATTGAAAGTCTGAGTAGTTATTCTCTCATCTGTCTATCTACCATTTATAATACATTCTATGTACATTCACAAAAATGATACTAAAATAATTATCAAGGTAAAAGTTACATAAAACAAAACAAAAAAACTAAACATTTTTTTGTCATTCTTTTCTTAAGCCTGTTAAAGTATGGTGGATTTTCAACCATAGCCACATTGCAATAAGCTGTCATGCTGTTGGGAATGTGCCTACATCAGCAGAACCTGGAGTCAGGGTAACATGATAGACCATAAAGTTTACACTCCTTTTGGGAGTTTTAGATCTCTTAATGGGCACAGTCTTATTCTGAACAAAAATTCTGAAGGTTAACACAAGTTTGGGCAGGACTTCAGAGGGGAAAGCTTTACAATATGTTCTCTGGAATCGGGTGGATAAAATGGGGCAGCCCCACCACCCTCTCCATCAAATAGTTCCACAGTCATGTGGCCACAGTCACATAGTCACAGTCACGTGGTCAGTGTGAAGTTCTTTCCACACTCAGGGTGGACCGAGGGATTCTGGAGATTCATAGAGACTGGGGGTTGAAAACGATTTCTATTAAGGTGATAAAAACAAAGGGGACAAGAAAACACGTGCCCCTTGTTCACCGGGTAAATCAGCGGAGAAGCTGCTGTTGGCGCTTGTTTCGCCTCGGCTCCGCTCACGTGCCGTCCCACACTCAGACTAAGTAAAACCTGTCTTTTTCTGTGTGTTTCTGGCACTTTGCTGATCTGTGGCAAAAAAGTTTATGACACTTTCCCACTGTCCCTGACTCCCCGAATCCTGCAGATCAGCTCGGCTCCTCAAATCTTCCTTGAAAAAGACGACTTCTTTCCCCATTTCTCCCTTCCCCCTGCTACCTTCCTCCCAACCCCACAGTCCTCCATTCTTTCTTTTACAAAAAAAATCATAATAATATCTAACATGTGTTTAATTAAAAATAATATATTTATTAAATATACTATATTAAATATGGACTATTATATATAGTAATATACAGTATATCCATACAATAAAAAGAAGCGTGACTATTTGGGATGAGAAAGCGGACAGTGGGTAGAAGGAGAAGGGATAAGACGTAGTCACAGGTGAATAGGAAGAAAGCACAGTGGCCTACTATTTTTCATTCTATTAAAAATAATAAATACTGTACACAGTAAAACTACCTTCAAAAAATGAAGGAGAAATGAAGACTTTTTAAATGATAATAAAGGGGAAAAAACCCAAAAATCAAAAAACCTCAGTCAGGCTGGCAGGCTGATGATATAGCTCTAGTGCCGAGCACTTGCCACGCATGCGCAGAGCCCTTGGTTCCCTCTGTACCATCTCAAAACAAAATGAAGTAAAATACAAAGGCAGACTTGGGCCTCGCTCCCAATTTGAATAGCTGAGGCAGTGACCCTCACCTAGTGATTATCTGAATGGGTACAGCTCCCCAGCTGCTCTCTCCCGCCACCTCTATATGCCCAATGTATGCGTGGAAGGGGAGAGCAGCCGAGCACCGAGTAAGGCCAAGTGCATGAGGCAGAGAATAGGACCAGTCATGCACTGTGTGCATGCCGTGAACATATGTCACACATACTGAAGAGCTGGGCCAACTGTATTGCATCAAACCACGTTCAGAGATCTAGGGATGATTTACAATGCCAAATCTCTCTCTCTACATAAATGGAAATCATTACAAATTCACATTCTTTTTCTTCCAAATAAAAAAACTAGAGAAAAAAAAAGAGAGAGAGAGAAAAGGGAAATAATCAGAGAGTCAGCAATTTCAAAAGCACTTACAGTAGACCTCCACTTGGATCCTCTTTTCCAGTGTCCTTCGCCGACAGGTCACAGCGCACAGGTAAGAGTGTTCGTTCTCAAAACTCACAGAGTTCATAGTCAGTGTGGATTTGGCTCCCTCATTCCTCACCTCCCCATTGAGGTGACTCTCTGTCTGGGTTCTCCAAAAAAAAGAGGGGGAGTCACAGCCAACAGCAGCACACGTCAGAACAAGTGAATCCCCAACCTGTGCGACCACCTGAGATCCGGGGGAGATGTCAACAGAAAACGGTTTCTCTGGAGGAGAAGAAAAAGAGAAAGAGCCAGATGAATAACAGATAAGATTCTTTTCTTATTGCATCATATTCCCATGTTCAATGTCTGTCTTCCTTGATCTCTAGTCAGATCACTATCTGTGCCAAGAAGAAATTGCTCCTTTCCATCTTGGAGCAATCAGAAATAAGACCACATCTTTTAAGAATAAACCCATGCTGTTCTGTTGAGTCGGGCAATCAGAACAAGTGTAGATAACAATTTGTGAAGAATGTGGTTGACATCTTTTCAGGGTGATAACCCACCCTCTGCTTTATGAAGTCCATCAAATCACTGCGATGGTGCAAGACCTCAAATTACCCCAGGGTTTCTGTGTGTCAAATACTGCAATTCAGTCGCACATGTGTGCATTATCTCATTCAATTCCCAGAACAATTTGTTAGCTGGGACTATTGTTTCTTTTCTACTTTATCATTCTTCTGCTCCTGTGTTTTCCCCTTCTCTTCCTCCGTCTCCTCATCCTATCTTTTCTTTAAGACATTTAGACTCAGAATTTCTAAATGGCTTAAGCTAAATTTGAAAGTGGAATAATTGAAACTTGATGTGAGATGGATCTGGCTTGAGATTCTAGCTATTCTGTTCCTAGACAACTAAATCAAGTCATCCTCATGTAAAGGTAAAGTGAAATCTAAAAGAGTTTTAAGGGAAACTGCACCAAAATGTCCTCTAATTAGATGCACTATACTTAAAGAACTATGTATACTCAAGCATCCTTCCACGGACCCTCCTTGTTATTTAACTTCATTGGACCTTTGGATTGTGGTGTGGGTATCCTGAACTTTATGGCTAATATTAACTTATAAGTGAGTACATACCATGCGAAATCAGCCACCAAAGAACATACATAGGCTGGACCTAGCCCCTCCCCCCCAAATATGTAGCAGTTGTATAGCTTTGTCTTCATTCAGATCCCCCAACAGTTGGAACAGGCGCTGTCCCTAACTCTGTTGCCTGCTTTTGTAACTTATTCCCCTGACTGAGGTGACTTGTCTGGCCTCAGTGGGAAAGGATGTACCCAGTCCTGCAGTGACTTGATGTGCCAGTATGGGTTGGTACCCAGGGGTCTCTCCTCCTTATCAGAAGAGAAGGGAAAGGAGATGGAGGGAGAAGCTATATTAGGGAGGACAGAGAGGAGTGGGGTGATCTGTGATTGGGATGTAAAGTGAAAACATAAATTAATTAATGGAAAAAAGAACCATTCACCTATATCTATATATTGGAGTTTCAATATACAGTAGTAACTTTGACGATCATACAGAATCACACTATAAACAAAATAAAGGTGACATCAAATATGTTTGATGCATCATCAAAATACTTTATAGATATTCAGGGTAGAAAGCTGAGTGATCTGGGCAAACATTCAAGTGTCCAAAATGTTCTCTAGCATCCAGACACTCAGACATGAACGAAATGACATATTTTGAGAGAAAGAATTCTAAATGTTGATGTTGTCCTCTGAAAATCCTGAAAGTGGCTGGGCAACTTTGCAAGTAACAAATGAATCCCCAAAGAAAATTCATTAAAGTATTCTAGCAAGCTGGAGACAGGCAGAAATCTCAGCACACAATTCTCCATTTTGCATGGTTCTTGTTTGTACAAGGAAAAGTTGTTTTTAGTTTGTGTAATTGTGGTATTGTAGCATTTTTCCAAAGAAGATATCCTCAAATTGTCCCCAAATACATTAATATGCTAGTATATTTTCAGATATTATTCAAAACAGTGGCCAAGCTGTCCTAGTTCCGTCTATGCTACTGTGAGAACAAGGAACTTAGTAGGAGATTCACTTCCTGCCTGCAAAGAGACTGACATCTACCACTGTGTATACTTGAAGCTACTGGAGAGAAGCCCTTGAAAGTAGCTGAAAGGTTTTCTAATATCAGCATGTAAGGCTGAGAGCTTACATGATACCACCCCTTCCCACGCGTTTTTTTCCCCATTTGAAACGGGGCCCATCATTTCAGGATGCAACTATCCCAGGACAGACAGCAAGCCTTCCATACTTTTAGCTTTATAATATCTTCTCTAATCATTTGAGAACAGCAGTCACCCACCTGAATTAAGTAACTGATGGTGTTTGAATTCTACTTTCTTAATCATCTAAGCTTAAAAATCTGTGTTTTCATAGGTTAGAAAAGATTGTATTCTCCATATTTACAGTTCATGCTTTTATTCAGCAAATATGTACTAAACACTTACTGTGTGTCAGGTACTATACTAGCTAGCCATTAATCCATTCAAAGGCACAAATACAATGAGTTCCTGAGTTTCTGAGGTTAAGAACCTCATAGTTTAATGGACAAATTCAAATACATACTTTTTTGTGCTCTTACTGAAGTATATACTTTGATTTACTCATTCCACATTGTATAAGTATACCAAAATATCACACCATGCCCAATGTATGCATGTAGTTTTGATTGATCAATTATTTTAAATTAATTTTTAAAAATAAAGTTACAATTGAAAAAAGCATAGAATTTTAAATGAAGAACAGCATGTAAATTAAACAAAGAATCATTTGACCCTATGCAAATGATGAATTATATTGCACCTGAGTTTTTCAGCTACCTCACAGATCATGGTAAAGATAGAGGTAACATAGGAAGTAGAAACTCTTGGCAAATATTAGGTGTGCAGTCAATTGATGGCCATTAGTAATCTGAGACTTCATTCTCTCATCCGTAAAATGGATAGAAAATACCCCTTAGTTATTTCTTGGAGGCTGTAGATAGCTTATATAAAATACCAGAAGTACAGCTGATATTTGGGGAATGCTGTTGTTTAAGAAAATCTTGCAAAATCCCAAATGAAAAATTATATACTAAGATAATGGCAAGAAGGTTGGTTGGAAAGGAAGTTAAATCATAGGGAATCATCTTGAAGCAGAGTGGTCAAGATTAAGTAATTTCAAATGGGAGCATATATTCAATCATAACAGGTATGTGGAGAGGCAGTTTGTGAATGAGAATAGCAGGTGAATGACACGAGAATGCGAGTATCCACAGGGCAGGAGAGAGAAACCAAGCCATGAAATGAGACAACAGCAAAATGACAAGAGCTAGTAAAGGACCTGTGTGGAGGTGCTGGAGAAAGGAAACCCAGAAAGCGTGAGGAGGATAAATATATACATGTGCTGAAACACATGACTACCAGATGTGCAATCATGCAAATTTACAGAAGGCATTTCCCCATTGGCATTGAGTCACTATTGCCCAACTCCCAACAACGGCATCTCTTCACATTCTACTCACCTTCAACAACTAACTCCACTTCTGTTTTCTGACGCCCAATCAGATTATCACCTTCACACACGTAGATTCCAGAATCTTCCATCCTCATAGCGATTAAGGTGAGGGTGGCATTTCCTGAGAGGAGCTGGAGAACTCCATTATCTGATTTCTTGCTCCAGGAAATCTCAGGAGCTGGTAGACCCTCGCTGGAACAGGTCATCGTCACAGCACCACCCTCGTGAAGCCTTGTGGAGGGATGTACAGAGATCTTTGTATTTGAGGGAGAGGCTGGAAAGGCAGAGCATAGTAAGAGCTGTCATTCGTCAAGCAGCATCTGCAGCCAATGGGGATGATTTCATTCTCTTGGAGACTGTATCCATGTGCCTCGGCAAATTCGGCAAAACTACTCTGCCAACTTGGAGTCAAGGATCACCAAGTCGTTATGCAATTGGACCGGCTAATTTCTAACCAGGAAATTACAGTTTTTGATCTTTAATGTTTTGAGGAAGCCACAGATACGTAGAAATTAAGAGAGGCCCTTAAAATTAAGGGAGATTAGGGGAAGACCTCTCATGTTTCAGCCTCTTGCTTGAAAGTCCTGTGGAGGAATATTTACCATCCAGGTCAGTTTCAGCACGTACAGAGGGAGACAATCTACCCAGGACCAACAAATTGGCTTTTGAATATCATTAATTATTGAAAAATTCTCTTATTGAACTGAAATTTCCTGGAATATGGTGGTCATGGTTCAGCATTCTGTTCTCACAGATAAATGAGTGATGATCTTTTATCACACAACTGGCTTTCAATGATTTAACTATACCTCTCTCAACATGCTGTATTCTATGAGGAGAAATACCTCCCATCTTGATTGTCTTCTCAAAAGGTTGTTGAAAGCCTTTTCTATCTTATTGCACTTTGGATGAATAAGATTGTACTTGACACCAAGTCTTTTAGCACAACATTTTAGTTCAGCATGAAACACAACATTTCAGTTTTAACAAAGTACACGGAGTTTCATTAGACACAGTCCAATATAGGAAGAAAGCTTCACCTCTACCAGCAGGCTCTGGGAGCTGGAAGACAAACCCTAACACCTTCCCACTTATGTCATGTGAGCATTCTATTGTACACACACACACACACACACACACGAGAGAGAGAGAGAGAGAGAGAGAGAGAGAGAGAGAGAGAGAGAGAGAGAGAGACTAAGAAATCAAAAGTTTCAAGGCTTATTATAAAATGTTGTATCATTTGAGCCTATTTCCTCTTATTCAAGCAGATAGTGTTATGATTATTTTTCCTTGATAGACAGGAAAATAGAGGAATTAAACAACCTTAAAGTCTCTCGGCTAACAGGGGACATGGCACTCAAGTGCTCTAAACCCAAAATCCAGTATCCTGTTCTTTTAATAATATCATACCCTGGATAAATAATGCATTAAAACATATTTCTTGTTAATCTACTTGATACATTTATTGCAACAATAAATAACATAATGCACATCTAAGACCAAGCTCACACAGACCAGAGATTGCCATGCAAGTACTTACTGTAGACTTGTAGTTCTTTCACAGTCGTCCTCTCTTTGGGCATAGAATCAATTTGGTCAATGTGTAATTTAGCTCGGCAAACAAGAGCTTTTCCCATATCCTCAATGACAGGAGTAAAGGTTACTTCTAAACTCTTGGTTTCCAGAGATTTCTTTGCCATATCTTCTAAAAACTCCTGATTCTTCATGAGACGGTCATCCTTGAACAGATCTAGCTCCAGCCTGTCAACTGGGTAAATGTCTGGAGCCAAACACTTGACCATGACCGGCTTCCCAACCTCCAGGTGGCCACTGAATTGAATCTCTGGATCCTTTGGGAATGCTGCAAAGCCAAACAAATGCACAAGTAGGTTTTTGGCTCCTGTTGAGAGCACCTCTGACTGTTTTAACACAACAGGAGTCCAAACAAATGTTTTTCCTTAATACTGGGCTTAATTCAGCAAAGCTAATTGGTTTAAGTAATTAGTCATGGTTTGTGGTGAACTCAGGAAGCAATTTTCAGAGGCCATTTCAGTTTTAATTCTGTAACTGTTAAAGAGTATGTGTTATTAAAGTCTAATATCTATTAAAACTCATCTATATATGTAACATAAAGAAGTTTGCTCTCTTCTAACTATGACCTTAGATGATGGAGACCACATTTCACAGATAAGGAAGCTTGGATGCAGTGTGATTGCAGGACCAGCCTTGGTCACACAGCCAGTCTGTGGTGAGGCTGAGAGCAAAGCTCATGCTTTCTGTCACTCAGTCTGCACTGAGATTCCAGTGACACCTCACACCCTATTCTCTACTGTTAGTGCAGATACAGTTCCACATTCCAGATGAGAAGCCCAGGGCTCAGAACAGTATCCCAAAGAAGTGTTACTATGTAAGGTTGCCCACAAACTGAGGAGAATGACTTTAATGGGTTGGCTTCTGAAAATAAGATCTCTGGCAAGAATTCATCCACCAGGAAGACATTCCTATGCAATCTTCCCAGACTGGATCTATTCTCCTAAAAGCTTAACTCTGTGTTCTAATCTGCATTTTAGTGAACCCAGCAGGACAATGGAACACAAGCCTGCCCTTCCCCCTCCACACACGTACACAAGGTTTATCCTTATTACCTCTGTCATGATGGGAGCTCATTGGTGTCCTAGCTCCACAGAATATTACAATCAAATACGAATGGAGACTGAACTGTTAAAAGCAACAAGAAAGAGTATTCTTGCAGGGGGTTGTGTGTGGAGGGGGAAGTGCAGGCAATGTAATTAAATCCAGAAAGGTCCTCACTTTTCTTTTTAAAGTCTCCAGCTGTATAATACTTGTGGGCAAAAGGCGAAGGAACTGGAAATGCTTTATTATCTAAAAACACAGTATTTTAAATTTCCCCACCGATTATTTATGCCCGTCACAGTCTTTAGGAAATGTGCCTAGAATCCACACAGTTTAATGACAGGTAATATAAGAACTCGCTACTCTTTCCTGGTATTTATATAACAGGACCTTCCAAGTTGCTCAGAAGGTTGCCTAGACATAAACTTTGCTGCATGCACAGCCAGCATAATTGAAAGCAGCCGTCCAGGCTCAGCTACACAAGGGGCTCGCTGAAATTTCAATTAAGGTTAATCGGCAAAGTTGGGCTGGAGCACAGTAGGAAGGAACCAAGGTGATTAGAAGATGAGTCAAACAAGATACCCATGAAGAAATGCCTTATGGGAGTATCCCCCCTCTTTTTAAAAAAAAAAAATCGACAGCATCAGTAACTAAGACAAATGATTTCTATAGGGCTCGTTTTCCCCCACCTCTCCTTGGTAGTTTTATTTGCTGATTGGAGAATGAGAGTAGGATGCATTTTGGTGCCACGCTTGAGCCAGATCTAACTTATTAAACAAAAACCCTTTGAGGTGTAAAAGCAAAGCTTTCTGGCAGCAACAACAAAAACTCCCAAATTTATCTGCATTGAATGTCTGAAATGTTAATAAATGTTGCATTTATATTTATGGAGAAGGCCTGCACACTCACAGGGTTCCTGAGTCTTCAAGCAGATCTTAAGCACCAACTTGCATAACAATAAGTGAATGGAAAATCCCAGAAAGAAGGAACTCATCAATCCTTTGGATACATTAATAAGTGAACGTGTAGAAATAAACCAGATGGAAGATTAGAGGGGGGAAAAAACCCTAATAGAGCCATTGGGATGTTCACATTACAGCTAAGAACTGGAACTAAGAAGGTGTGAGGCTCTTACATGGGCACCATTTTTGTGGCAAACAAGGACAAAGAGGTTAAAAATCTGGTTTCCTGTTCTCACCTAGCTTCTTCTTTCTCTGGCTTTATTGAAATCATGAGTTTTCTAGCTAAGAATCTAGGTACTCTTGAAAAGTATTAAATATAGCCTTAAAATTTTTGTTCAAGCGCGATCGAGTGAAGGCCAAAGCTCTTTCCCGCACTTACAGTAGATCTCCACTTGGATCCCTCTTTCCAGCTTCCCAGAGCCACATGTTGCTGTGCACAGGTAAGAGTGCTCATTCTCAAAACTGACAGGATCCATGGTCAGAACGGACTTGGCCCCCTCTGTCATCACCTTCCCGTTTAGTGGGCTGTCTATCTGGGTTCTCCAGGAGAACGACGGCGACTCGCAGCCTGTAGTGCTGCAAGTCAGGGACACGGAGTCTCCGACCTGAGCGATCGTTCTGTATCCTGGGGAGATCTCGATTTTAAAAGCTTGAGCTGAAAAAGCAAGAGAGAGAAAGAGAGAAAACAAGTTTACCATGGTCTGACTCATGCTGTGCCCTTTTCCTCTTGCGCAGCAATACAGGGTTCAAAACACAGCCTGGATGATCTACTTTTTAAACTGTCTCAGACTAATAGCACAAGACAGACCCAAAGCCCTGAAGTTGCTGTTGAGGAAGGTGCTGAAATCATCACCGTGAAGAAAGAAAGCTCAGTTCTGACTTTGAAGCCCAATGCAAAAAGCTGTTTTGTCACTTTCTAAGCTTGATTTCACTGTCTAGTATAGGAAACTAAAGAGATAGACCTACTACTGATATAATCCAAATTACTCATTTGACAGTGGAAATAAAACATCCGCCCGCAGCTCCGTGAGAATACTGGCTTTTATAGCAAAACTCCGTAGTACCCCAGAAGCTGCAGATGTGTGAAATAGGTCAGGAACTTACAGACTGCAAACAGTATCCAAAGTACCGTTGAGGCTCCAAAGATCGCGACCATCTTCACAGGCATTTCAAGTCTCTGCTTCAAAGCCTTCTTTGTGCCCCACGTGAAAGTGTCTGGGAAAAGTGTTCAGCTCCCAAAGCCAGCCAGGCTGGTGTGAGTGAAATAGAAAGTCTGCTCTTTATAAAGGGTCTTGCTAGAGAGGCGGAGGGAAATCCCTTCAAGGGGAAACCCAGGGCAGAGCCAGGGAGAAAGTTTAACTGACAGCCAGCCAAGTCCCCACGTTAACCCCTTCAGCTGCTTTCAGAACTGAAGTCATTCTGAGTCCTGGGAAACAGGACACTTCCAAGTACATAAATCTCAGGCTTTTCCTGACTTTCAGCCCCGAAAGGGCTATCTCTCCTGAAAAGATACGAGACAAAGATCATTGCAAAATGAAACTGCCCACTGTGTGTGTGTGTGTGTGTATGTGTGTGTGTGTGTGTAAGACAGACAAAGACAGAGATCACTTAGTAAATAACCACCGACTTTTCTTCATTAAGAAATGCATTTGTAATTTAAAAAATAAAAATTGTTCTTTCAACAAAAAGGAAAATATCCTTTATTTGTTATTATTGACCCATTATCATGAGTCACTCTTTCAGAATGGGAGTCAGTACAACTTCTTATTTTTATACTCTTTTATTCATAAGTGAATTTTGACAAAAAAAAATCAACTCCCTGAAATAATTTTCAGAAGTATTAAATGAAGGGATGTTGATGCAGAACTTAGGGAATTATGTTTTTCTTTTGTTTGAGAATGCCCCAGCCCTTTGGCCCGTTGCTAGATGACAGGAAGTCTTTTGCAGACTTAAACGCTAAAGAATGGGATCTGTCTACTAAATTTTTGTGGTGGATTTCTTTGGCTGCATTATTTAACCACAAGTCCAAATCAAATATGCAAACAGATTCGCTTTTTCTTGTAGGAGATAAAATGACAACCATTTTTTATTATTTTCTACTCCCAGGGAAATAACTTTGAAAGACTTGATTAACTGTGTTAACTGTCTCTGTAGGTCTTATATATGCATAGCCCATGTCCTTGCAAAATGCTTGCCCATCAGAAAGAAACCGGAATAGCCACTTCCTTGTATTATACACGTGCAGGGCATTACCAGTTCCCTGAATGGCCAGGACTAGTTCTTATTCATAGTTGTTTCTGTTCCATATATATATATATATATTCCATATATATATATAAAATGCATGGTTTTATCTATAACGACTACAAAAACTGCAGCAGTAGATGTTTAAAATCTAGGAGAGAAACTTTCAAAATACTGAACATAGTTCATAAGTGCCACACAAGAAAAAAAATAATTCCACAAGAAAAATTTAAGTTCCCAGACATCTGAGCACATGTAAAATTAACAATACCGTGTCATTTGACAAAGGTTATCAATGAGACCTGTAGTCTCCAACTGCTCCAACCTGGCAAGAGAGACTTCTGAATTTCCTCTTGAGAATGCATGTGGCTTCCACTGAGAGGTAAGTGGAAAAGGGCAGTTGAGGAATATATTCTAGGACTATGACGACATGTCCAGGGATCAATGGCATTAACTGCCAAACAAGTAACCTAGAGGACCTCAACAATGTCATGTCATAAAAGGAGATTACAGGCCACTCCCTACGGCTACTTACCTTTTCCAGAGATCAAAGACATGTAAGAAAATTTTAATCCATGCCTTTGACACTTAAAAATACATAACTACTTGGATCGTGCAATCTCACCTCATTTGGTATCTGTTCTCACCCAAGTGAGTGGAGGAATAATTCCTTTTGGGAGAGGGGAATAGTAAATACAACAGAGGAAGTGAAAAAAAATTTTTGGTGGATTCCTCAAGGTCAAATCCTTCCTCATTTAAGAACCACTACTCTAACATTATAGCTAAAGAACTTGTCTGTGTCTATGTAAATCTTTTATAGCAGCTTTATTAGAGACCCAAGAGCTTGAAGTTTGGATCTGTACCAATTGTATTTGAAGCAAATGCTGAGGACCAAAATTAAGCCAGTCCTAATTCCGCAGTCCTTATGTGGTTAATCATCATGATTCTACTGTGGCTATTCCTTCACCAAACATCACGTCTGTGTTTCAGATATAAAATACAAAAAGTAGAGGAAAAGGACTCGAAGGTATGGAGCCTGCCTTCTTTGAAGCAGGTTCCCAAGAAGTTTCAAGCAGTCGCTTTCCCCAACATCTCACTGAAAAGGTAGGAGGTCAGTGCCCCAATGTAAATCAAGATTCTGAGGTAGGCAGGCAATTAGCATTTTACCTTTTTCTAATTCAGCTTAACTCACTGTTTTTTGTTTGTTTGTTTGTTTGTTTTGGTTTTGGTTTTTTGTTTTTTTTTGTTTGTTTGTTTTGTTTTTTCGAGACAGGGTTTCTCTGTGTAACCCTGGCACTCACTCTGAAGGCCTCAAACTCGAACTCAGAAATTTGCCTGCCTCTGCCTCCCAAGTGCTGGGATTAAAGGCGTGCGCCACCACCGCCCGGCTTCACTGAGTGTTTATTGAGAAACTTGTATAGACACTGTGGTGCTCTGAGAATAAGTAAATGCTGACGGGGATGACATTTTGAGAATGAAGAAGACCATCATGATATCAATAAAAGATTTTCACAGATTGTCAATAAAGGGACCATTGGTTTGTCTGCAAGTCAAGGAAAAATGAATTTCAGTGATCTAAGTTTAAGATTTTCTAAAGTTATACTGTAGAGAGAATCATGTACTAAGATAACTAGTACCATGAAGTTATCATGACTTTCAGGGATTTTGAGGAAAACATTTCAATATCACTGAGAGTAAAAGAAAATTTCAACAAAATGCACACATACTATGGGTATTTCTTGAATTTTCACAAAGAGGATGTTTTATTACACAACAGAAAGGTTTTCATTATTAAAAAATATCCTCCTCTCCACTTTGTAAGTTCACTTAGGAGAATTAGAATTTTGTCATTGGTGCTTTGGGTGTGCCAAGGGTTTGTGTACAGCAACTCAAGTGAGCAGAGAAGCTCTTGTCTATTTCTATGTTCTTGGGATGGCCTCTAAGGTTTCTACTAACCCCCTTCACACACACACACACACACACACACACACACACACACACACATAAAATCAATACCTCCTGGTTCTTAGAAGGCATTCATGCTCATTTCCACTTTTACCTGATCTGATGTTAGATCTGCTTCAGGTGTCTATAAACTGATATGAAATAAGACATTCCTTCTGGGGCTGTAATTTCAGGCTCTTCTTTCAGTTTCTAGTAACATTTTAGGATTTTGCAATTCTTTACCTAATCTGTCAACCAAAGAGCATTTTGGTCACTGCTATTGAGCTGGGAGAAAAGGAAGGGGGATGTTATCTCTATATTCACAAGATCAGGAAACTCAGAAGTTGGGCAGTTTGAGATATATCAGACAGTGAGTGATCCTGGTGATAAGTACCAGGACTTGAGTTTTCCTTCCCCAGGGATTTCTACATGGCACACTCTATTCAACCAGGCCACCTCAGCGGCTGCAGAAGGGTTTCATCTTTCCTCCAAGCATTAATGCCACCATGAAATTTAACAGTTTGACTAGGGTAGTCATTATGACCCGAGGCTGTGCCCACTTCTCAACTGATATATGATAGCTTCCTAGTACCACCTTAGAGCTACTGTTTTGTATTTTAGTACCATAAGAGCATACAATGAGCAGTCCAAATCTTTTGTAGCTACTCACAAACAAAAGGGATGAGCGGGTGGTATGGGAACACCCTAGCAACTTAAGACTGAATCTAAGTGTAGAATTCCACTTGGCCTTTATTGAAGCTTAGAATGAAAACTAGTGACGTTCCTGAGCTTGCAAACATCCCTGCTTCCATAATCTAGTAGCTGCCTCCAGTGGATCCAAATGGGAGTTCTTTTGATGAGAGCTCTATACACCTCTTTCAATCATTCAATCTGACTCCAAATAAGTTCCTTTTCTCACAATGAGGATTTAAGAAAATATTCAGGTCTTTGCCCATTCTAAATGATTGTAAAACACATGTTTACATTACTGAGAGGAAGCTTGGAGAAGGCATGTCATGAGCTCACAGTAGACAAGGGTGCGGGAGCACATAAAAATGAGCAAATAAGGTAGTGGAAGCGGGGGAATCATTGTAAACCACATGTGCTATATTCACTTATAAATGGCTCATGCAAGTAGGGGAACAGAGCTTATCACATGAAAGAAGTAAGAAATTATAATTTTCTGCTACTCAACTGTATCACAAGTATATTTTCTCAAGGTGTAATGCCTTTGGAAATCTCTCCTTAAAATATGATAGCTTTTACAAATAATAGATTATAGCTCGAATCTTTCTTAAACAGCACTTAAGGTTTCTTTCTGGAACCTAATGGCTTTTTTATAAGAACTGCAGCTCAGCAGCAAATGTTAAAATCATTTTAGCATGTTTAGGGTACATGAAGAAAAAAGATGTAGACTGAAAAGAGGAAACAGAGTTTTTATCTCTGTCCTGTAGATGAGAACGTAAAAGGAGGTAAGGTTCTTCACTCCCAAGGTCAAAATTTTCTCATCTGCAAAGCAAAAAGGGGAGGCAGACCCTGCATTCCCCAAATTATTCTGTTTCATCATGATGAGTTCTAGACCAATAATGAGTAGTCAATGAATAGTGGTCTTTTGCCCCAAATGTCTCAGGATTTATGTCCACAGGCAACAAAATAAAGGTCCTCTTGAAAGTTGTGTGTTCTTTGTGGAAAACCTTTTCATAAAAATCCTAGTTCAATATTGTTTAGTGGTAGAGTGTTCACCTTGCACACACAAGATCCTGGGTTTGATAACAGCACTAAGAGTGGAGAGGGGTTAACATCAATTCATACCTTTAAGTCATTTGCTACCTTTTGTGCTTTAGACAGACTTTCAGCCATTGGCAGCAGGCTCTTAGCTTTATTCTGCATGTACTAGTGTTTCTATTTGACCTCATGATCATATATGTCTATTCCCCCTCTATGGTATAGTTGGAGGCAAAATGAATATTTACTAAGTTAACTCTTCTGTAACAACTACTGAGCCAAGTGCTCAAGGGCAAATTAATGACAGACATCCCTGTCCCTTGGAGTTTATATTCTATGGCATTGAAACAAAGAAAGACAAAGCGCAAACGGACCAGCAATAGGACATCATCAAGATAGGAAGTCAGAGGAAACGCAAGTAGAAATAATCCTGGAACCAGAGAATGGTGAGTTGGTAACTTTCTTTCCTGGACAATTTTTTTGGTCTGTTTTAAAAAGTAGGATTGTAGACTATGGTTTTCACCTGTAATACCAGTACACAGAAGACAGGAGCAAATCCAAGGTCAACCTGGGCTACATAGCAAGGCTCCATGTCAAAGTAGTCATGAAGGGGACTGGTGGCTGGTTTGACATAATTTGTTAAGTGGTCATGCATCTGAAAGACTGGTTGGCTTCACCCCAGTGGGTTTAGCTGCAGTTGTATAGGTTCAACCTGGGGACAGATTGGATTAGCCAATGGCTGAGGGTTTGCTAGTAGAGAGCAAAAGAGATTAAGTCTGAAACATGGTATGAAGCTAAAGTAGGCAAGTGTAAAGAATATCTCAGCAGCATGGAGCACTCAGCATGGCTACGCACATACCCATCTCTTAACAATGCACCTAGCAACCTGTTAGCAGCATAGGACCCCACCTAGGTAGAGTTACAGTATTCTTGACTCTAACAATGGAAGTAACTCCTTTTAGGAACTTGTTGGTGCCTGCCTGTTTGTATTTAAACAAATCCTGGAATACAATCACAAACTACAGGACAATGGACAGATTTTGCTAGACTTATTGGGGTGCATGGGCAATAAGACAAACCCTCTCTTCAAAGTGAAATTTTACAATAAATCCTCTAGTTACCATTTTATATCTACGCATTACTGGTCATGTACATGATTAAACTAGATGTATTATGGGGCCATGCATGTGGTATGCAAAAGATTATAAAATACAAGCCTTCCAGCCAAAATAGAAATCTCCCTAAATTAGGTCCCTAGTAAACAAATTCCTTTTTCTCTTGAACCCACTAAAAAGATGCACCAAACAATAATCAAGGCCCATGAGCACTTTAGCTCATGGGGCCTGCTGTTAATCTTAATAGTATATGCCTTTCTAATCTGATCTATCCCTTTGCTGTGATTAAAAATGTTCTCTTAGTCTTCTCAATCTGTGTATATCTTTATTTCAATACTTTTAATGGGAGGCCAAGAACCTAGAAATGCCTGGTGCAGACCCAGACCACCAGTAACAAATAACACAAGAACCATGAAAATGGAGCCAAAGACCCATTAAATCAGGATTATAATATAGTAATTGTAATGGGTCAGAGAATGAGAACCTTGATGCCAAGATTTTAGTTAGGGTCATTATCAACATTATGGGTAATGACAAGTGCTATGATATGACCCTGGGAGAGATGACTAAAGTTTTTCAGGTGTGTTGACTGTTATAGCTATGGAGTCAAGAAATTCAGCATCCATATCGATAAGTATGCAAGATACATAGATAAAGATAGAACAGAGGAGAGGAAGAGACTAAACCAGGTGTTGGAATCATTTAAGGATGGAGCAGAGTCAGGACACTGTTAGGAGGCTAATAGACACAGGCTTTGGACTGTGGACTAAAGGAAAGAGGTACTAGATGTGTCATTGAGAAAAGGAGGTTCCTTAGTCTCACCTCCAAGCTCTGATACGCATGGAGTCACCATCTGACAGGACTTTGATGGCATATTCCAGACCAGACCAGGCTTCCATGAGAATGAAAGATGAAGAAAAGGTTTTGTGAAAGTGAGACCATCAAGGATTTTTTAGATGAGTGATCGCAGTTGCAGAATGTACAAAGAAAGTGTTGAGAGACCCAGAATTGAATCAGAATAATGAGTGTACAGATGTGTATTGATAAGGAGGTTATCTGCCAATGGGGAGGTAAGGAAATTATCCCTGAAGCTGTTAGAGGAAGGGGATGAGATGACACCTCAGCTTTCACCTGGTTCATGGGTCAACTTCATAGGCAGGCTGGGAGAGATGTTATTTCCAAAAGCTCACTGGGCTTTGAAAGACCTTAATAGAGAAGTATGCTCTTAATTGGAACACCAAGAATTCACATTTTCCTTGTGTTTTTGTAACAGAACTATTGATATTTGCTGAGTCAAAAACTAGACTTATATAAGTACAAATAAAGACTTATATAAGTACAAATAAATGCTAATAAGAAACAAGCCACATCCTCTTAGTAAATATATTCCAATTAATCTTTTCCTCCTATCTAATTTAAACATACAATGTGCATAGACCAACTAACATGTAGAAAGACATTCAAGACTAGTTCACATTCATAACATGCTTCATAGTAAACGTACTTTAAAGACCCTTTCTCTTGTATGAATCTTCTAACAAGCCTTTTTTCTTAGGAAGTATGAAAGATAATGTTTTTATTTCCATTAGAAGGAGAGACACATGGGTCAGCAAGACTAACTGACCACTCAGAGTCCCATAGTTAGGGGACAGGAACGCTCAAACTAGAAGTTAAGCCTCCACTAACTGTTCTTTCTACTGTGTCTACTTTCAAAACAACCTCGGATTAGCTCAACCCCAGACCATTTTTGGTCTTCCTGGTCTTCCTGTACCGAAGAAAGTCCAGGAACTCCTCATAGATAACATAAGGACCACCCATTCTTGGGATGTATTATCATCCGATGTAAACTATTTTTATCATATTTTCCTCTGAGTTCACAAAGATAGCTTTCCATTTCCAAATCATGGTTTAAATCAAGTATCCTGTTGGGCAAATGTTATCTACAGAGAGGTCTCACGGTGAAGTGAGGCAACAGAGATCAAAATTTTCCTGCTCCTTGCCTCTGTGTATTTTTGTTGGCTCGGAACCTGCATGTGGAAATTCCAAGACTTCCATATCAAATATTATACAAGCTGGATTGTCATTTGCCATATTATAACTAAAAGAAGGCTCAGGGAGAATATCCTGTTTTTGCTACCTTTGTGCCAGGATAGATAGGCAAGTACCCAGTGATTAAGATATTTCAAAGGAAAATTGTAACAGAAACATTACAAAGCATCTAAAATTTCCCTCATCAGGATTTTGAGGACCTAAAAAGGCAATAAATAAAAAGTGAATGAGTAGAATAGTTCATATAGAAATGAAAGTAACTTATTCTAAGAGATTTCTCCACTTAAACGACCTTGACACCTATAAAGCAGTGGTCCCTGCCACTGTCACCATCTGAGGCTGAAGTCATCACCTACCTCCCAGAACCACACTCCTTTCACATCTCTCACGATTCCACAGGGGCGGGGGGGGGGGAAGTCTAGACTTTTCATCTTCATCTCAGAGGTAAATATTTCAGGAAATGACTGTAACACACTGAGTTCCCCTCCCCAACTCAGCCCCCTGCTTCTCAAGGTTAGCAAACTAAACATAACTTAGAAATAATTGCATACCATAACTTATTTCAGTGTGGTGGATCTAGAAAGTTCATTGTGAAGGTCAACTAACTGAGTACAAGTCCAAGATGACAAATGAGTTGTGGAAGAAGGTCACAAAATCATCTAGCCCTGTGATTCTTACTCACAGAGGTGATCGGGAGGGAGTGCTTGCATCAATAATTTATTATTAATATGGGTGTGCTGGTGTTTGGAAAGGATTCCTTCTTAAGAAATAAATTGGATTAGAATGCAAACAATTGCTTTGGGAATGTCATCGTTCTGGCTTGCACAAAGTGCATTCTTGACTGGAAGGAAAGAGGTGGGGTTGGAGCCAGCTCTGGGAATTACTGATAACCTTCAGTCTATCTTATCTAGGACACAGAGAGGGAGCTAAGAGATAGACATACTGCTATTTACTGTGGGGAAAAGTGTCTGCAGTGATAGTTGTGTTACATCTCCACAAAATATGTATGGATTTAACCCCAAACTGAATGTATAAATATGAATGTCACTTATCCTATGAATTGTGGTGGAGGAAAAATTCGACCCTTTCTGATGAGGCTTGTTCCATTACATACAAAAGCTTACTGAGTCAGGCGGTCTTTCCATTTAGGTCTACGACACTGGGACAGCTGCCATAGGATTATGTGTCAAATTAAAATAGTGACGTGTGTCATCAGAGGAAAAAAATAATCATTTTGATAAGATATAAAAATAATTCCTTAAGAAATAGAAACACGAAGAAAATAAAGCAGTTACTGATAAGTGTGAGGCATAGACTTCGATTTGTTTTATAAAAGGAAGTAATCCACAACCCACCCTTTCTCTGTGGCACTCGATACATCTGCTATTTCCCCATGTTTTCCCCCTAGGAGATATGGGCAGTATGAGAACACGAACAGTAAGGAGGGTGTTTTATGATTTTCCAAGATCATATGATTGGGAGAAACACGTCGTAGTTGTCTTACATCCATTAAAACTAACCTCAAGCAAGGTGTTCTGCCTACGCTTTGGCATTCTTAATAATATCCATTTGACATCTTAGGATTGCATAAACTAATACATATGAAGTCAGTAGTGCACAGAATTGTAAGCAGAAAGCATCTAATAAGTATCAGAAAGAGACCCTAGTCCATGTCTGGATCCTTTAGCTACCACATGTTGCCATGAATCTATGAAGCACTGTCCAAAAGAAACATCGTTTTATTACTTTAGACCAGCTTTGTGAAGTAGACTTTCTACCAGGGTCAGACAACTTTTTGACACTGGGATATGATGTTGGGGGTCAAATAATACTATCCTGAGATATGTGGTCTGATTGAGTCATGGTGAGGGAAATCCTGGAGAAATTTATTGACTGTGCATAAGCACTCCCTGTTACCATTTTGTGTGTGGCCCTTTTTCTCTCCTGTGTGGTGACTGCTACCAGAAAGCAGGCCCTTCCGGAAGAAGGACAGAAGTCTCTACATTGTTTCACAGCCTGCTTGTCACATGTGTCAACCTGGAGACACAGTGCTGTCCTGATGGTGAATAACTGGTGGTCTAGAAGCAGGGTTTTCTAAGTGTGTTCAGCACCACCAGAAAATGCATTACAAGTGCAAATTCTCAGGGGTCAACCCAGATACACTGGAACAATTCTTGAAAGTTGGCCAGGAATCTCTGGGTTCTGATGTTATCATGTAAGTATAAAAGAAACTTCTTTCAGAACCCCTTCTCTCTGACACCCCCAAAAGTCTTCTCTTCTTCCTACAGAAAGGAAATCAAAAGCTCTGTCCTGTTTTTTTGAACACAGCCTTCATGTATATTACCAGTTCAAATCAAGAAGAAGAAGAAATCACAGAAAGATGTGTTGCAATCAAGTAGGTTTTACATCCTTGATCCAACCTGAGTGGAATTGCTGGTAATAAGGTCAGAATGTTTTTATTGGGTTTTTGTTTGTTTGTTTCCTTTGCTACTTTGTCCTGAGAGTGGGATGATAGAGAAGATCATCATTACACTTTACAGGTAAAGAGGGATGGTCAGACCTCAGGTAGGATGCTCAGTCACCAAGGAGAGCTTGGTGTGAACTCTGTTCTTTGTGCGACATCACAAGCCTCCACAAAGTTGTTCAACACAAAATGGAAAAGTACTGAAGTAAAGTGTTTTTAAATCTGTCTGTCTGTCTGTCTGTCTGTCTGTCTGTCTGTCTGTCTGTGTCTCTGTCTCTGTCTATCTGTCTCTGTCTGTCTCTGTCTCTCTGTCTCTCTGTCTCTGTCTCTGTCTCTCTCTCTCTCTGTGTGTGTGTGTGTGTGTGTAAGCATGTGTGTGTGCACACACATGCACATGCATTCAGTTATAAAAGTGTGGAAGTGTGCGTGCCACTGTGTATGTGGTCAAGAGACAACCTTGGGTATCAGTCTTCATTTTCCAACTTGTTGTAGAGAGAGGCTCCTTACTGCTCACAGATATATGCACAAAGCTAGCTGTTCATCAGAGTTCTTGGGATGTTTCTGCTTCACTGGAGTTCCAGACACAAACTACTATATCTGGTTACTGCATCTGGCTTTACATGTGGTCTAGGAACTCATCCTAGGGTCTTCATCTTACATTGCAAATGCTTTACCTACTGTGTCATCTCCCTAGCTCAAGATTTTGCTTCTTGCATTTCCTACAAGCCACCATTCCTTCCTTTGTGATTGAAGCCAATGCTCTGGGCACATAAGCTCCTCATGGATAGATAACACTCACAGCCTCCTTTAACTGTATTCTGGTACACTAGAAAAAGTATTTCTGCCTTAAAATTAAAGACTGACAAGTGTCTATAATTTACTGGCATGGGCTTTCAAGATAAATTTCTGAGCTGACAAGCTCTGGAGATTGACTAAAGCAATGGTAATACAATTTTTAATTGCTAGCCCTTGTATGTCAGACATAACAAAGGATTACCAAAAAATAACCTTGAACTGGTACAAAGGGAGAGAAATATCAAATTCTCTTGGAGAAGGAACCAAAGTTAAGACACTTTATGGTAGATTTCTCAAAAATAGTATATGAATACTCCGAGCTGGAGCAAACGGTTTTTGAATTCATGTAATTGCTACATCTACATTGCCTTTTTAAAAAATGCTCTGGTTAAGGCCCTTTCATCTTCTGACACTGTCCCAGAGCAGCCCCAGTGGCCACACTGCAATGCCTCTCTTATCTAAATGAGGTTCTAACCCTTAAGAAAGCATGATAGGGTCATTCCTGACATTCTTACATAGACATTACTGTCAGTTACAAGGGCTTCAATTTTGATAATGAATCAAAACTCTTTTCACAAAGGAGAACACACCCCAATTTTAGTCATGACAGAAATTTCCTTTGTCTAAGGACATGATTAAGCAAAACTTAGAAATGGGGTGGAGAGTTTTCTGGAGGATCCTGGGATGTGGGCATTTGTATTGGAGATTGAAAGGCTTAAAACTGTGAGTCCTTACCTAAGAGATATGGTCCCTTCATCCAGAAGGTCTCTAAAGAGCCAGTCTTAGGCTACCTCATTCTATGATGTTCATAAGAGCTCCTGCTGTATCATTTCTGGCCCTCCAGACAATGGAGACATCACAGGTTACTTGATCAAACATCTTTTAGACAACCCAGAAAGCAAGTGTTAGGAAACACAAATGCAATAAAAATAATTAAAGTTTTATTAAAAATTCTCTTTTGGGGTTTTTCAATTGCCACAATGTTTTCATCTTTTCAAAAGTAGCAAACCATATCTTCTGGGAGTTGATTTTTAGAATCCTGGATTGTGGCTCCTTTTGTGAGACAAGTAGCCTTTTGCGTCTGGAATAATGTTGAGCCTCACGGGCTTTGGATGGGCAGGTGAATGCACAGCCAGTGCCCACTTCAAAAATTATTATCCTGTTAATCCCAGAGGGAAGAGAAAACTGTGGTGAAGCTTTAGAAATCTGTCTTGCAGTTAGCCTCACTTTCCACTCTCCCATGGATCCTTAATGGTCCCTGTATTTTGACTCTGGCATCCTTTGAGGTGAGGTAACTGGAGAGGATCTGGATGCACACCACTGAGAAAGCACACAAGGAATATTACCATCTCCTAAGGAAGTTATAGGCAAGGGAACGACTATGTACTCAGAAATATGGATCTTAAACTTGGGACCAAGTCAAAAGATGTGATTCTAAACTCCCATCTCCTTTCCCATCCAGTTCCCTCCATCCATCTGTCTCTTTTGAGATTCAAGCATCCTACCTTATGCTTTCCTTCTTGTTTAGCTTCTTTGGGTCTGTGGAATGTAGGATGGGTATCCTGTATTTTATGGCTAATATCCACTTATAAGTAAGTACATACCATGTATGTCCTTTGGGGACTGGGTTACCTCACTCAGAATGATATTCTCAAGATCTTTCTATTTGTCTGTAAAGTTCACCATGTCTTTGTTTTTAATAGCTAAACAGTATTCCCCATGTGGGGAGGGACAGGAGGGATGGTCAAATGGCCATGAGAATAATTGGAAATCTGCAACTGACAAGAGTGGTGAGGAGGAGACATCTCCAGGACAAGACAGACTTAGGATAAGGGAAGCACCCAAGAATCAATGGGGGTGTCCTTAGCTGTGAGTCACTGCATAGGGGATATGGAACCTGCAGAGGCCACCTCCTGCAGCTAGGCAGGAATCCCAATGGAGCAATAGGGACTCCAACCCATCCACAAAACTTTCAACCCAAAATTTATCCTATCTGCAATAAATAAAGGGATGGGGGATGGAGCAAAGACTGAGGGAATGACCAAGAAATAACTGGCCAAACTAGAGACCCATCCCATGGGCAAGCACCAATCCCTGACACTACTACTAACACTCTGTTATACTTGCCGACAGGAGCCTAGCATGGCTGTGCTCTGAGAAACTCCACCCAGCAGTTAACTCAGACACCTACAACCAAACCACAGATGGAGTCTGGGGACTCTTATGAAAGAATAGGAGGAAGGACTGCAGGCCCTGAGGGGATAGAAACTCCACAGAAAGACAAACAGTCAACTAACCTGGACCTCTTGGGCTCTCAGAGACTGAACCATCAACCAGAGAGCATACACAAGCTAGACCTAGGGCGCCCTGCATGTGCAACAGATGTGCAGCTTGGTCTTCATGTGGGTCCCAAACAACTGGAGCAGGAAACTATCCAAAAAGCCTGTGTATGGGATATGTTCTTCTTGTTGGGCTGCCTTGTCTGGCCTCAGTGGGAGAGGATGTGCCTAGACTCACAGAGACTTGATATGCCAGGGTGGGGAGATAAACAAGGTTGCATCCACCTGATCAGAGGAGAAGGGGAGGGGAGATGGGGAAAAGATTGTGAGAGAAAGTAATTGGGGGGGGGGTTCAGTGAGTAGGATTAAAGTGAATAAGTAAAAATAAGTAATTTGAAAAGATGTTAAAAAAGAATGAAGTATAATGTAAATTAAACACATCTAAAATAACATTCCCTGTGAAAGAATACAAGTGCACAAAAAGTTACAAATTTAATATGTTAAAAGGGATAGGGTCAATAAATAATACATAAAAGGGCTAGGGAAGTTGTAGGTTTAGACTTTTCTAAACCTACTTTAATAAGGATTCTTTTTTATCATTAATTTTTATATTATTGTTGTTATGGACAGAAACTGGGAACCCCTGTGGTTGAATTAATAAGGGTTCTTAAGTGTTTTAACCTCCCTTCTAGTCCACCAATCAAATGTAGGGGAGAAAAATAGCTAATAGGACAGGGGACTGTGGACCTGTTTAGAAGTAGTTCTTTGGGGTGATTCTAATATTTATGGTTAGGATATCAGCAGTACAGTTTAAAACACAAATCAGTAGTGTCCGTCCAGTCCAATAGGCAAACACCGAACAGGAATCAGTAGCAGTGACTCGATCCAGAAGAAACCAAGAAGCTCCCTGTAATTGCATGAGTTCGAGGAAGAGGCAAGAGGCAGCTAGAATACTACAAGAAGTTCTTTGGCACATTTCTCTCTATGAAGTCACATCAAGCGAAGATCAGAGAAGACTAGCAAAGCATTGCAAAGCCCATCAATTCAAGAGCTTCATCAGCGAAGACTAAGGAAGCCTTGCACGATGAACCAAAGCAAGAGTGCGATTCACTGTGTGTGGGGTTCTATTTATACACTTTCCAAACATCACCCATCCTCTCACGTGTCTGCTTCAGCAAAACATCCTCTCATCACACAGCTTCCAGGGGGTGGCGGGAAATATTATATGACACAATGGAGTCTCCAAAGAAACCAGAAATCTCCACTTCTAGAAATGAAATGGAAAATTTCAAACTAAAGGAAGATTGTAGTAAAGTGTTTCTCTCCCAAACATAAGAACCTATGTTTGGGGATGGGGGTTGGGAGAAGAGACAACCATTGAGTCGCTGGAGATGGATCACTGGCTAAACACATTCGATGTGCAAACATAATGACTTGTTTCAGATCCTCAGAACCCAGGTGAAAGGACACAGTAGTGAGAGTCCACAATGTCAATGTCATCTACAGGGAGATGGGAAGGGGACACGATGAAGAAACCCTGTCTCAACAACTTCCACACACATGCTGTGGTGTGCATGATCATACCTACACAGGTGAACATGCAGGAGAGAGAGAGAGAGAGAGAGAGAGAGAGAGAGAGAGAGAGAGAGAGGAGGAGGAGGAGGAGGAGGCATAGTAGTATAGGCTTATAACCCTCTCACTGGGGAGGCAATGACAAGTGAATACCTGGGTTCAATGTCCAGTCATCCTAGCGTATTTGTAGAACACACACACACACACACACACACACACACACACACACACACACACACACACACACGAATAACTAAAATAAGCAGAATAAAATTATGAAATAAAACAAAGAGAGGTCTCTCTTTAGCCAGTGATGAGAAATGGTAATGTGGCCCGAGCTGAGAGAACCATCATCTCCATCCTCTGCCTCTGATGTCCAGAAAGGAATATAGGCTAATTGTGAAGATAATTATTGCCTCCCACTGCAGGCTTTTTGTCTCTTTCTTTCAATGCTTCATTGATGGATTTTTTTCATCCCTCTGATCTTTAGTCAGTGACTGCATGCCTTCCATTAGAGAAACTGAAATGAGTAACTCATTTACATTAAGCTATTTGAATTCCATTGTCTTTTTCATTCTGATGCTACTTTCTTTTTCTTGCCAGAGACAAATGCTTAAAATAAAGATCTCTGCCCTCGTGGCAGGATTTAAGCATGGCAAATGGGTGAACCATCTGAGAACAAGCAAACCCTCCACCATCGCCAGGTCAGACATCAAGGATCCTCAAAAAAGCAGTGACTGTCGACTGCAAATTCAGACAGGATGTTACATCAGGAAGGACCGGAGCTGGTGGATGGGTGGATGGATGATTGGACTCCCATCTCTGAACATTGGCTCCAATTTGGACTCCAAGTCTAGGAGGGCTCTCTACAATCTTCCCCGGTACACGGATTATCAGTGACTAACTCCTTTGAACTTCATGAGTCTAGAAATAAAAGAAGAAATGAGGCAGAGCTGGAAGACTCGAATAGCTAGAATTTGGGGTGAGGAAGGGATAACATAAAAGACCGATGAAGGTAAGATAAGGCTGGTTGGTGCACTGTCCAGGGAAATCACCAGAGGAGTCGGCACATATCCTTCTGGCTTCCGTCACCAAGGAGCTTAAGGAGTTACAGCTGGAGACTCTCTTTTATGTATTAACAAAAGGGCAGGTGTTTGTAGGTGTGCTGCGGAGGAGGCTTCTGACGGTTCTTATTCTGTGGAGTGTGTTTAACTTGTCACCTTGTCATCTGTCTTTTGTGTTTCTTACATGCCTCCTGTAACATTTTCACCCTGTTCTACTGACTCCTTTGTTCTGGGAGATACTGAGGGTCATCAAGCTTTCAGAGGCACTGTGAAGACACTGTCATTTCATCAGCAAGATCTGTCCATGACCCTTGTCCTCTTCCACAGGAAAACTTCTTTGTGAAGTTAGAATGTTGCAGACAGTCTCTGCTTGCCTCTCCCAGATTCCGTAAGTCTCTGCTCAGGACTCCCAGGCCCAGTAAAGCAACGACTATAAAATGGAGCACCCAGTCTGCCCAGAGGAAGTTTCTCGTCCAAACAGTTTACAAGAAGGACATTGACATATGAGCGCTTCACTACCTCCCACCCTGTGGCTTGTTTACTTGGTTTTGGAACACTTCTGTGGTCATCCTTCGACCATCAGGCCTGGTGGCTTTCCAGTAAAACACATACACTGTTGTCAGTTACTCAAAATAAAGAAATAAACAACTTTAAGACACTATTGTTTTTGGTAGACTGCACTAAGTGGCTGTCCTTAATGTGTGTCAGTTTAAGTTCTTTTCTGTTGAAATAAGAATCTCTCTCTCTCTCTCTCTCTCTCTCTCTCTCTCTCTCTCTCTCTCTGTGTGTGTGTGTGTGTGTGTGTGTGTGTGTGTACGTACATATATGTACCTGTGGCTCAGTATTGCCAGAGGAACACAGAAATGTATGTACCCAGTTAAATGCTCTCTGTGATATCAGTCAGTCACAGCAAGTGCTAGAAATGAAAGGCAGAGAAAACATGCTTTCTCCATGTAATTCCTGAGGGAATACTGCAGCAATTTATACAACCCTGGGGAAGGATTTTACAGATGAATAATATTTCAAAATAACAAGAGCAACCATTAGTCATGACCCAGGCTTCTTTTGCCATCTTGGGAAACAATTGAGATAGTTATTTATTTATTTTACTTTTGTTAAAGGCATTTTTACTCTGGTGCATGAACCAAAAATGGACGACTCTAACCTTATTATTCGAGGCATAATTTTATCTGCTTCTTTCCACTCAGATAGATTTGTCAAAAAAGAAAAGAATATGATAATAATAAAAAACCCTCCAGAAGAGCACAGCAATCTATCTAACCAGCAACATCGTTTTATCATTTTCGTTTATTACTTTAATGACTTCTTAGATTAAAAAGAATTCGTCTACATTTACAGCATGCCTGATGTAATAGCAAATACTGGGCTGCCGGCTCCCCTACCCGCACCGCACTCTCGCCGTCACTGTGTGCTAGAGAAGAAGGACGAAGGATGGGCCAGGACGCTGTGGAACCAGACAGCCCTGAAGAGAGGCAGCTGTGTAGCATGGAGTCGATGGGAGCAAGCCAGCGGGGAACCCCAGCCCTTGGCTCCTGTTGGAAGCACGGCACGCTGCGATTTAGGTCTGCAAAGCTCTCTCCATCTTAGTGGATTCTAAGGGCTGCATTTGTTTTGTGTGTAACCACTGCATAGCAAGAAGCCATGTCAGTGCAGTTCAGGTCAGAAACAGCCGGTGACCACAGGGCAGGGTCCACTTCAGGGAGAGGATCACCTAGGTTCAGGTCTGTGTCTCAAAGGCAAAGGTGGAAGTGGCTCCATAATGTGTCCATTTGGCGAGGATGACTTGTGTTCTTAAGAATAATTCCTTTCTTTGTATTTCTACTTGAAGTTAAAGACTGTGTCTTTGTGATTTTCTTTCCTTTTTTGTATTATTTAGAGAAAGAATATAAAACAGCATTTGCATCATCATCACCATCACCATCATCACCACTATCATCACCATCTTCACCACCACCATCACCACCACCATCACCATCACCACCATCACCACCACCACCACCACCATCACCACCACCACCATCACCACCATCACCACCACCACCATCACCACCACCACCATCACCACCATCACCACCACCACCATCACCACCACCACCATCACCACCATCACCACCATCACCATCACCACCATCACCACCACCACCATCACCATCACCACCATCACCACCACCACCATCACCACCATCACCATCACCACCATCACCACCACCACCATCACCACCACCACCATCACCACCACCACCATCACCACCATCACCATCACCACCATCACCACCACCACCATCACCATCACCACCATCACCATCACCACCATCACCACCACCACCATCACCATCACCACCATCACCACCATCACCACCACCATCACCACCATCACCATCACCACCATCACCACCATCACCACCACCATCACCACCATCACCATCACCACCATCACCACCATCACCATCACCACCATCACCATCACCACCACCACCATCACCACCATCACCATCACCACCATCACCACCATCACCACCACCACCATCACCACCACCACCATCACCATCACCACCATCACCACCATCACCACCACCATCACCACCATCACCATCACCACCATCACCACCACCACCATCATCACCACCACCATCATCATTATCATGCAGTTGAGAATGCAAAGCATGACTAGGAACTTCTTGTGTGTGTCTATACAAACATATATATATATATATATATATATATATATATATATATTTGCTTTATTTACATTTCAAATGTTAACCCCTTTCCATGTTACACCACCAAAAAGCCCCTATCCCATTCCCGCTCCCCCTGCTCCCCCCCCCAATTTCCTAACTTGCATTCCCCTATTTTGGGGAATCAAACTTTCACAGGATCAATGGCCTGTCCTCTTATTGATGTCTGACATGGTCATCTTCTGCTTCATATGTAGTTGGAGCCATGGGTCCCTTCATGTGTACTCTTTTTTGGTGGTTTAGTCCCTGGGAGCTCTGGGAGTACTGGTTGGTATGTATTATGGTTCCTCCTGCAGGGCTGCAAACCTCTTCAGCTCCTTAGGTCTTCTGCCTAGCTGCTCCACTGGGGACCCTATGTTCATTCTATTGGTTGGCTGTGAACCATGTGTGTTTTGATCCACTTTTCAATAAGGACCAAAGTATCCACATTTTGATCTTCCTTCTTCTTGAGCTTCATGTGGTCTGTGAGTTGTATCTTGGGTATTCTGAGCTTTTGGGCTAATATCCACTTATGAGTGATTGCATACCATGTGAGTTCTTTTGTGATTGGGTTACCTCACTCAGGATGATAGTTTCTAGCTCCATCCATTTGCCTAAGAATTTCATGAATTCATTGTTTTTAATAGCTGAGTAGTACTCCATTGTGTAAATGTACCACGTTTTCTGTATCCATTCCTCTGTTGAGGGACATCTGGGTTTTTGTCCCTTTGTGAACATACTTCACAGATAAGAAAATAATCGAGCTTTCATTTGGAAGCTTTATTACCTTCTCTGATTCCTGGTCCAGCTTCTCACTGCTTCAAGGCAGACGGCAATAAAAGCTGACCTCAAATCCAGTCTATCGCGGTGGATTCTAACCCAGACCTGTGTGCTGCAGTCTGACCTTGCTGTGCTAACTTTACGTCTATCATTCCTTTCTGATTGCCTTCCTGGAAGACTTCCAACTCCAACCCTCAGACATAAAGATAGTAACCTAACAGAAACTCATTCAACCTAAGAGGTCCTTTATCTACACAGTGAAGTTAATAATAAAAACTAGATGGACTTTCTTTTAGTGAATGCCTATATTGTCATGGAACCCTTATGGGAAGAATATGAAGGGTATGAAATTTCCCCTGTAAGCATCTGTATGGGTCACAGATGGAATTTGTAAGATACCTAGAAGATTGTCAAATGCATGGAAGCTAAATAATTTGCTTCTATGTTACCCAACTGGTCACAGAAGAAAATGATGAGAAAAAATTTAAAGTATTTTAAATGGGATGAACATTAAAATATTGTTTGGTGGTGTTCCTCAGGCAGTTTTTATAGTGTCTACAGCGATGCAGAGGGTATGGCTTAAGAAAACACTGAGAGACTAGTATAAACAACTTCACAACCAATACATTTGGTAGTTTAGATGGGGAAAAAAACCCAAATTTCTTGTAAGATATGAACTGACAAACTCATGGAAGAAGAAACAGATAAATTTAAAAAAAAAATCTGAAAGTAAACCATTTGTTTCAAAGTATCTTAAAGAAATGGTGTCAATTTTGTTCAAATTTACACAAGCTTACACTCTTCCTGAAAACTGCAGAGGTAAGCACAGTACAGTATGCAATTAATCTGCTGTAGAGAAGCTGGCATGACCCTGGCATTGAGACGAGAAAAGTCTATACATACTATAAAAAGGAAAGCCACAGACGATGCCTCTCATGAACATACATAACAGATCGCATCTACTAGACATAAAGGAGAGTGCTTTGTGGTCTTTCCTGAAATTCCAAATTGGCTTAACATTATAGATTAAATACCCCAACTGGTCATATTAAAAAACTAAAGTTGAAAAGTGTTCATGGCACCCTCTACATATATTCCTAAACTAAACTGAAACATTGAGGGAATCTCCCTAACTCAAGGTTAGCATCATGATTAATAATAAAATATACGTAATTTTCCTATAACATCAGAAAATTCCAAGACATATCTTTTCATTATTTTTATTCCACATTAAAATAGAGGTCCCTGACAATAAATTGCAGAACAAGAAGGGGTAAGAAGTTAGACATATTTGAAAGAAGTAAAGTTATTTTTATTCATGCATGAAATCATAATCTACATAGAAAATTCTATGCAATGTGAAAATGAGCAAATGAGTAGGCATTATGGGGTTGTGGTAAGATCAATGTACAAAAATTAACTTTGTTTCTGTTTCCGTACACTGGGAATGAATAACTGGGATTAAGATAGAAAAAGTGAACCATTTGCTATGTCATAAAAACTGTTATACTCAGGTGTGAATCTCACCAAGATATGAAGCCCTGTAGATGGAAAACTATAAAATGTTGCTGAGAAATTATATTTTTAAAGAGATGTAATGAAACAGAAAGATCTAAGCTATCCATTAATCAGCATATGTATTAAGATGTTTTTCCTGAATGATTTAAGTTGAATTTCAATAAAAATCTCAGTAAGAGGTTTGTTAAAACCGAGGAGTTGATTCTAAACTTCTTATGGAAGTATAAAATGGCTTTGCAAAAAGTAACAAAGTCAGAGGGTTAGTCTCATTTTGAGACTTAGTAGGAAGTTGCAATAATCATAGACACCTTTTAAAACTACCTCACATGGAAATAAATCAGAGACTGAAGAATGTATTAAAACATCTTGCCATCTAGGAAAAAAACCAAAACAATGAAATAGCAATTAAAAACCCAAATTTCCAAAAAGTATTTATATCGAATTGAAATTAAAAATCAAGAAAATATTGTGGAAATAAAAGACAAAAAATTACATTTTTACGGCAAGAAAAGGAGACAGAACTGTTAAGATGCATTTCTGTTTATACAGAGGAAATTAGTATGTTCAAGCAAAACACCTGAAGAGCAAAGCCAGAGCACACAGCTGGGCGAGGTGGTGCACACCGTTAATTCCAGCACCCAGAAAGCAGAGACAGAAGGATCTCTGTGAGTTTGAGACCAGCCTGGTCTACAGACGGAGTTAGTTCCAGGACAGCCAGAGCTGCATTTTGTTAGAACAGAAACTCTGTTTCAACAAAAAAGAAATAGATTAGACAAATTTTAAATGTCTAAAGGGCAATTTTATTTCACTAGAGTCAAGAGATGAAATTTATTTTTAAGGAAAAGAAAGTAGAAGTTATGAACTCTGGAGGTAGAGATGCATTTTAACATAACAGCACCCATGAAAAATTGAGGGGGCTCCTCATGAGCGGAGTATATGGGATATCTCCTTCCTCACAACTTTTCTGTGAACTTAAAGCCTCTCTCAAATAGCATTTAAAATACATTTTAGAACTGCAGAAATGGATGAAGGGTTAAGAGAACTTTTTCTTCTAGAGAAGCTGAGTTCAAGTCCTAGCATTCATGCTGGGCAGCGCATAAGTTCATGTGCCTTCCAATTTGAAGGGATCTGAGGCCCTCTTCTGGCCTTTGTGGGCTTCTGCACACATGTAGCACACACACACACACACACACATACACACACACACACACACACACACACATAAATCTTTAAAAATACATTCCAATATAATGAAACCATCATTTGTGTATTTCAAATGCATGTATTTTCTCATCCCCATGTTAGCAGTATTGACACCTTGGCTCATAGAGGTCATACCAGGTCTCTCTATCTCTGTCGGAGCTGATTTTAATCTCCTATCTATTACGCACTAATATATCAGTTGTACGCCGAAACTACATTCACCAGATAAAGTACATGCAATGACATTTAACCCAGTAGTAAATAGACACACAGAAAGACTTCAAACTAGGAAGGAAGTGGCTCCTTAAGTCCTTAAGAAGGTGTGGAGGATGGAAGGAAATACTTAGAGATGCAGTCAGCTTTCTCTGCACCTCGGTGAGAAACAGCACTCTAGGAAAGGTGATGAGCTGCCCAGTTCTCCCAGCCAACCTTAGCCTTGTACCATTCCTTACAGCACTCTAGCTCAGCCCTTGTGTTATGGAACCCACAGTGGGATTTTTTTCCTCTCCCTCTCAAGGAGTTTTCTCAGAAAGCCTAAAATGAAACCAGATGCAGGAACAAAGAAACAACCTTTTTTCCCCCCAGAATTCTAATCAACTGAAGTTGGGGGCTGTGTTCTTCTGTGGTTCTATCAGGGCAGTCAGGAATGTTCCACCCTACATAGTATCGAAGAGTAGCCGTGTGCAGTGGTAAGAGCGGATCCAGAAGTCTTAACAGGTACATTGCTTTAAACATGTGCAAGGCGGGGCTGGAGATCAGCTCAGCAGTTAAGAGCACTGGCTGCTCTTCCAGAGGTCCTGAGTTCAATTCCCAGCAACCGCATGGGGCTCACAACCATCTGGAATGAGATCTGGTGCCCTCTTCTGGTGTGCAGGCGTACATATAGACAGAACACTGTATACAGAGTAAATAAACAAACCCTTTTTTTTTTTCAGAAAAAGAAATGCGTAAGGCAGTCTAGGGAGAAGTGCTCAGTCTGTGAAGTTCTCAGCATGTAAGTATGAAGACTTGAGTTCAATTCCTGGTACCTATATAAAACCCCGGGGCGCCTACGTAAAGCCTTGGGGCTGAGGTAAGTGCCTGTGATCACAACACTGGAGACGCGGTGACAGGAGGACCCCGGGCTGGCTGACTAGTCTGTCTAGCTGAATCGGTAAGTCCAAATCCATTAACAAATTCGGTCTCAAAAAAGAATATGAAACATGAGCTGGGTGAGGAGGAAGGGTGTCTAGGAGGAGCTGCGGGGGGAATGGGGTTATGGGGGGTGTGTGTGACGGAATTAATGCAACCAAAATATATTGTATGAGTGAAATTCTCAAAGAGAAAATAGAAACGTTATTTTAAAAATAATGTAGACACCAATTGAAGAAGATATCCAACTTTAACCTCTGACTACCACATGGCGTTATACATATGTGCACACTTACACACACATACATACACACAAGGCGCCAGCCAGGTGCCTTCTCTCAGTACTAGCTTGACTTAAAATGTGAGGAAGCCACTGACAACTCTCCTCTGACACCGACATTTCAGAGGTTTCTTGTTGGGAAAGTCCCCCTGCCTTTATGCAAGCTTCCTCAAGCTTCCTCGGTTCTGGTTACAGATCTGCTTTTAATGGTGGCCACCTCAGAGTGTATCTGAGTTGCTGATTGACAGGTTCAGCGAGCCACTCCCACATAGGAGGAGCTTTCAGTGAAAGCATCTGAGGGTCCTTCCTGGGCTTGTGAGGTCCTAGAATGGAGGCTCCTGACTCCCAGGGTTACAGAGGAAGAGGTGGACAATCGTTTTTCACTTGCCAGATATAAAGTCTAAATCTCACCCTTCACTGGAGGAGGATTTTGGAGGAAGAAAATTTTGTGGCTACTCTGTCAGTGAGGGGAGGGGGAAACCATTGAGGCAGGAGGGCTCTTTCACTTTCTGCAGAGGAAATTAAAACCTTTGCCCACTGAACCAAGCAATCAGTCTCCAGGAGTAATGAACCCAAAACCAAATATAAATGGGCAGCTTCTATAATTTATAAGTCTGATGTCTCATAGTGGTAGTTAGGCAGAATGAAATCGGGGCATCTCAACGTTAGGTTGGCAATCACGTTCACCTTCAGTCTTAGACTTTTAGGTAGGAGATAAGACTTGAGAATGATACAGTCTCAGACTTTGTACTTTTAACCTTGGACTTCTCACACGTGAAAATACAGTAGGTGGGGATCTCGGGAGGATAAAGGAGGGCACTATTAGCTTTCGCTCACTACGAGGTCGTGGTCTTGAATGCAAAGAATATGTGCTGTATGCCTTTGCATAGTTAGGGCTCGGCGCAGAAAGAATGGTGCGAAGGTTTTACTTACTCTGGGGAGAGGTGCGTCGAAGTTTCTAAAGCTCTGAGTTTCTAATGGCTTGTGCTCCCTTAACTTTGTCACCTGTGCGTGTGCCGTCATGCACGGAAGCCAGGGAGAGAGGAGTCCATCCAGAATCACCGAGGAAGCAAGTGCCCAGGCACGCTTGTGAGGGACCGTCTACATTGACGATAGCCTCGGGAATGTCTGTGAGGGATCATCATGAATACGTTTGCTGATGTGGAAAGACCCATCTTAATTATGGCTGGAACTAGTCTCTGGCGTGGGATCCCCGGTTGTATAAGATGGAGAACGAGGCCTGAGCAGCAGTGTTGGGTCATTGCTCTCTACTTCCTGGTTATGGAAGTAGAGGTTATATCTAGCGTACTTATCTGCAGAAAAATGCTACCTTAGTGTCTGACCACTTCCACCAAAACAGTGATGATGATGATGATGATGATGATGATGACGACGACAATGATGATGATACCCAAGCTGAGAAGTAAAGCATCTTCTTCTTTAAGCAGACTGCACAAGTGTTTAAAAACCCACTAAGAACAAGGCCGGTGGTATAATCCACTGCCTTTATTGACAGTTTTCACTTTGTTATCCATCCTCAGTGACACAATTGTTTCATAACGAGAGTTTAGTGAAATAAAACTAGGGCATATCAAAGTTACATAAGCAACTGCATCAACCTTCACACACGAGGGCGGACTGAGCCACATTTCCTGGCCTGATACGTGGATGCTGATAATTAAACAAGAGCAGAAGCAGCAGGCCATGAGACTCTTCAAATGTGCTAAACAAAAACGTTCTCAAACGAACTGTTTTGTCTACTACTTTCAAATTAATAGCATTCAGGTTAGCTGGATACATAAGCCATATTATCACTGCTACTTGCCACTAGTGTGTGTGTGGAGGGGTGTGTGTGTATGTGGTGTGTGTGTGTGTGTGTGTGTGTGTGTGGTGTGTGGTGTGTATGTGGTGTGTATGTGTAGTATGTGTGGTGTGTGTGTGTGTGCATATGTGTGTGTGTGGTGTATATATGTGTCGTGTGTGGTATGTGGTATTTGTGTGGTATGTGTGTGTGTGGTATATGTTGTGTTTGTGTGGTGTGTGTGTGTGTGTGTGTTTGAAATGTCCTACTCTGGGTTAATTTGCTTTATTCTGCCTCTAAAGTCACTCCAACAACAAGATTATAATCACTGTACAACATTTAACATATTTTTCCTAAGAAAGGATGATTGATTATACCCAATGGAGAAGAGGAATCAGAAGAAGAAAATACAAATGCGCACTTTCTTGCCTGAGGGAGACATTCCAACTCATGTGTTTAGACCTCTCAATGGGCCTGTTTCTCCCATCTTGAGATCTAGGTAGGAACAATTACCATGAAAACATGCACACGTGAGGCAGAAAGCTCCAAGCACTTCCAAACACTCTCAGGATCACAGGAAAATGATGATACTCTAGGAACACTTCTTAATGCTATTACAGACACCCGATTAAATGCTGAAAAATCTATGCTCGTCAGTTCCCCCAACACTTAGACTTGGAAAGGAAAAATACAAGAGGAAGAGGTGGCAAGAAGTCCAAAGCTTGTCTACAGAGATTAAATCCAAAGGATGGTCCTAGAGCTGAGACTTGCAACATGGGTTGCTATGTCCACCGGACTTTTGGAGAGAAACAGCCATGTGTGCTGGATTGACATCTCTAGGCCGCCTGCGTTCTCGGGCATGAGTTCATGGTTCTGGGGGCTACTTTACCTAAATGCTTTCCTCTCTTGCTCTCTTCCCAGAAGTTAGGGAGACACATCTTGCTTAAGAAGACCTACTCCAAACCCTGAGCAGCATCAAAATTGCTTTCTAATATTTATCTATTTATCTATTTTTGTAATGTGTGTGTAAGAATGCACATATGTGCATGTGTGTAAGTGTGTTATATTTGTGCCTGTACCAGTACACACAGAGGCCCCAGAAGTATGTCATGTGACCTGTGCTACCATTCAGTCTATTGTCTAATAAGCACTGGCCACAAATGTTTTCAATATAGGATAGTACACAAACAGAAGGAAACACCAGATTTGATCATTTACATGTTTATTTTAAATTTTTTATTTTATTCCTTGTGTGTGTGTGTGTATGTAGATGGCAGAGAAAAAAGTATCAAGAGTCTCCTGTTTCCAACATGTGAGTCCCAAGATTTGAACTCACTCAAGTGTCAGACTTGGTGGCAAGCATCCTTACCCATTGAGCTATCTTACTGGCCTTTCTGTTTTAATGAAGGCACACCTATCTACTTTAATTGAATGGACAGTCTCTGGGTTGAGCTTCCATGTTAGTGAAGACTGAATCTCACAGGTTTTCAGATCAATGTCAGAAAAGCAACAGAATATTGTTAAGGGTTTGCCTTTCTCCTTCAGGCCTACCTAGATTAATCTCTCCATTTCTTGATAGCTCAATCCAGCGTGGAGAAAGATGAACCTGAATGTCAGCAGAAGGAACGCACTATCTGTACACACAATGACATCTTTTCATATGTGTGGAATGTTCACACATGTGCATACACACACACACACACACACACACACACACCACTAAAAAAACAGTAATCGGCCACTTCCGATGTCTGGTCACAACAGATTGCTACTTCACCTTTCTGTGAGTTACCTATTACCTATCTGTTCAAATGTAGCCATTCAGGGGCACATCACATGTGTGTGTGTGTGTCTCTTGCCAAGAAAGATGCCACATAAACAACTTCTTAGTGATTTTAACCTTCCTCACAAATATTTCTGGCACAGAGGGTACAGAGGAAGTGACATGATGTCCAAGCAAAACATGCAACAATAGCAAGAAACACGTTCGAGTGACTGTCCCCGAGTCCTCACACAGGCCCTCGTGGCACTGCTGTCCTTCTTTCTGTCCCCATGCCTCTGACCCTTTGTTTTCATTTCCTTATTTTTCTGTCCTTCTTGGCTGTCTTTGTAGCATCCTCTTAGATAGTCATTGGTGAAAGGGAACAGGAACCGATGTTCCTTTTATAAGAAAAACAGTATCTGGTACAAAAGCAAACAGTTGCTCTTGTAAGCCCCGGGCATTGTAACTAGTGCTTCGGTGTAATCCTGTACCCAAGGTGGCTTTATTAAGGTAAACCGTCAGGGAGGTTCTCAACCAGAAGTTCAATGACATCGCCCTTTGAGTTTGAATTATGAATTCAGTGGGGGTACTTTTTACACTTTTTCTTCAAAAGTTAAGGTTTCTATAGTTTGAATTCAGTGTAGTTGAAGACTTAAATTTCTTCTTGGATTACGGTCACCCCTTACAGTCTCCAAAGTGGCATGCTCCTGGAGTGTCAGAACCCTGTTTGAGCGCTTCTGTTATCTGATGGGCGGAGAGTTGAGCTCTTTGCCCCACACGTGGTAGGTGCTTTATATTCACACTGCATATTCAGCTAGTTTTTACAATCAAACAAATCTATATATCTGTATAACAGTTATTAAAATGTCCTAAAGTTGGGACTGGAGAGATGGCTCAGTGGTTAAGAGCACTAGCGGCTCTTCCAGAGGACCCACATTCAATTCCCAGGACCTACATGGCATCTCGAAACTGTCTATAGCTCCAGTTCTAGGTAATCCAACATCCTTAGAGAGAAGGCATATGAAAAATGAATAAGTCAAAAAATAATGTCCTGATGTTTATGACTTCCATAAGAAGACAACACTGGTGTTGTTTTCTCCCATGACCCATCCAACCCCACTGGTCTGACATAAGTACTTTGAATTATAGCAACAGCTTATGGTATTTTCATTTTACTTTCT
This sequence comes from Tokudaia tokunoshimensis, assembly GCA_036184795.1. Classification (NCBI taxonomy): domain Eukaryota; kingdom Metazoa; phylum Chordata; class Mammalia; order Rodentia; family Muridae; genus Tokudaia; species Tokudaia tokunoshimensis. Next base: position 44,484,363 of record BTHU01000003.1, on the reverse strand, counting down.
AGCATGTATATTCTTGATTTGTCAAGCACACACCTTTCTTGCTGCCTTTTTGCATTAGTGGTAAGTTAACACCTTTATACCTTAGGATGCTCAAACATTCTGTCTCATTAAAGCCATCTCTCAATTTATGGTAAAAGAAACAGCTAATGGTTGCACCCCAATAACAATGCAAGCATCGTTTGCTGGTTGAGCTAAAAGTATGCAGGAATTATATTTTTCTGTAATGGGATTTGGTTTTTCCCTTTGCATGGATTTCTGGGATTTATTCATCCATAAAGCCTGTCGAATACTCACCTATAGTGTCTGTCAAGGGCTTCGTTTTCTTGCCTCTGAAGCACTTCTCTCCATCCTTCTGCACAGTTGTCCTTACGGGACTTCCTTCCTTTGGCTACTGTATCCCAGAGAGCTGTTTCACAAGCCTTGCTATTCCCCTTCTCTTTTCAACAGCTCTCCAAAGCTTTCTAGGACAGAACGTGTAGGAGTTCCACTTTCTGAGATCTTGTATGTGTAAAGTTTGACTGTTTCTTTATATGTGATAACGGAGTGTGAACAAGTCAAAAAAAAAAGTAGGAAAAGAACATATGTAACAGCCCAGAGGCAAGAAAGTGGGATATTTTAGATCTGAGAAGGAAGAGTCACAGGTTTGTATCAACCAAACAATAAAATATTGGAACACAGAATTAAATTCTCAAGAAGACAATTTGAAATAAATGCAAAAGATGTCATTTGAGGTGAACATTAACCTAGCAATTTATAAAAGACACAGGGCAACTTAGACTAGCCTTCCCTGTGCTGTCTTTCTGGGTTAGAGACAATGCCATCAATGTTACTCATAGTCTAAACCAAAGTTGTAAAGGCAGAAAGGTGCTGTGAAGAAAAAAGTGACTCAGAAAGATTCCCCTGATGCCTTCCTGCACTTTCCACATGAGACCATGTGGCTGCGGCATTGTGAGATAACATCACACTTACCAACAAGAACTCATGCCTACAGAAGAACACGTTCATTTGGCTGGCTTGGGAGTAGAAATGTGGGGGGGGGGTCTGTGAGGAGCATCCAAGGCACTATGAGATCACCAGAGAATGGAGGCCCATCTCTTCGCACTCTCTCCCAAAGCATGGCTGACATTAATGCCTGTATATCATCATCTGACTCCCAGAACTTCCTCTGCCCTAATGATGCACACTCAGTACTTGTTTTAACTAAAAGGAAAGTTAAATCTTTCCTTTCATGTGAATCTGCACATGCAGGCTATCTGCCCACACATTCTACTACCTCGCTAGTTGATGAGATGTTCAAGCTTCCTTATGTCAGTATACCTAAATAAAATGCCAAAGGCAAATATGTAAAACAATAAATAGCATAGGAAGGAAGTTATCAAAATATAGGAGAAATACAGCACATAAATGTAGGATCGATTTAATTGTTTGGTTTTCCTTTTCCTAATATCAAAGGCTTGAGCAAAGTAATGTTGTGCTTCGGTTTATATTTGAAAATATAAGCAAAAATAAGATTGCAAGGTAAGAGAAAGAAGTAGGGAGACTAAAAATCAGCCAAGACAACAGACTCTTCCTGGAGGAGGAAGAGTCGTTGTTCTTCAGGGATGTAGTCCATTATGGGTTCCCATGTTCAGTGGATGAATGAATTCACACCCATATTGAATATGATGGCAGCCCTCAGTGTGCTCAGTGAGTTATAAAGGCGAAAGAAAAAAATAAAAGAGGAGACCATGACATTGACAGAGGACACAGTGGGTTCTGGGAGAAACTGAGCAGGGTGGGGTAAATATCAAAATATGTTACATACATGTATGACAGTTACAAAAAAAATAGACAGTTAAAATTTTAAAAACTCAGCCAAGCCCTCCAGGAGGCTGCCTTATGAGATGCAGTATTGAATTAATTACTGGCATCCTATTCAAAAGGGAATTTTTCAATATTCATGTTACATAACCATTCATTAGCAGCTTAGAGTCTTGGTTAGCTTTCTGGATTAATGTTTATGTGATAAGAACAGTATCCGAGTATTATCTGCAGGAGATAATAAAGAGCTGACTAATCCCATATTTAGTGAGGACACAGAACACTTCCTCATCCAGGAAGACAAGCTTCACAGGGTGAATTTAACTAGTGAACAGCCAGTTTGCCAAAATGAGGCAAATGATGATAAAACTAGCTTCAATTTACGCACAAAATTTAAATGCAAAGACCAGTACTGTCAAGGATTAAAATTCAAAATATTGAAATATTTTATCTTATGTTTGCTTTGTAGCGAATAACTTCCTTTCTCTTCCATTGGGAAGAAGTGGAAATTCTGACAGATTATTGGATGGTCATTTTCTTTCAAACTTTAAATTATTATCTGATTATTAAAATAATGTACATTGGTTTACCTAATAATCACAAGTGGACAGGAACAGTGATAAAATACTCACTAATATCTTGGCATATTTATTATAATTTTTCTTGATTCACAGTATGACTGAAATAAAATAGGTAAATTCTATGCCTTTACTTTTATAGTTCTTATTTTGAGAATTTGTTTGGGCCACTTTCTGACTGTTCTCTCATGATGTATTCCTAAAATGAACAATAAGATGTGAACATTTGCAAGATTTGAACCTATGCTGACAAATTGCTATCCAAAAATTTTGTAGCAATTTACACATCAGCTCCTGACAAGGACACGCTTCGAAATTCACACGAATTAGCCAAGGAATTTAAAGAAATTATCATTTTCAAATTTGGAAGACAAAAAAGGGTTTTCCTTATTGTTTTCAATTGCATTTATTTGAGTCCTAGGAAGATTATTTATTTTGCTGAATAGTTATATTTTCTTTGTGAACTGAAGTCTCATGATATTTGCCTTCATATTTCAAAATCTTACTGTTTTCCTACCATTTTTACAAGTTTTAACATGCTCAGATTATAAACCTGTCTATCACATTTCTTACAAATACTATTCTTTCTTGATCTTCAGTTGCCACAGATGGAAAGATACCATTACTTTAATAACATCTTTTACGAAAATAAAGGGAAGTACTATTTTCACAAAATATTGATTAGAAGACATCTTGATTTCAGAGATGTTAAAATTCAGGTGAATGATAAAACATTGAAGTGTGGAGAATGTCAAGACGAAGAGCCAGCTCTGAGTAAGTGCTGGGTGACTCTCTTCCAGATTTTCATAAAAATCATGTCGTGTGATGAGCATTGCTGCTGAGAAATATGGCCCAGCATCTAAAAATAAACACAGTTTGGTAAAAGTAATGGATTTTTAAGAAAGATTATTGAAATTGGGGGCCATTGCCTGAATTTGGATCATGAGTCACTACACATCAGTTTTTCAAAAGTGTCTCTTGATGTAGAAAGATGACCAAGAACTCTGGAGTGAGTGGTAATGCCATCAATTAATACACTATATAATAGTTCTGGTACCATCAGAAATCTGGCACATCTGTCTACTTATATCCATACTAATGTATCTGAATGTATGTTGTATTTTTTAAATTTGGCTATCTATTCTAATGTGTGTGTGTGTTTGTGTTTGTGTATGTGTGTGTATGTGTGTTTATGTGTGTGTGTGCCTGTGTGTGGGCAGTTACCGAGTTCTTATGATCTAAAAAAGGCTGTCCTCACAGGACTAGCAAGATAGTTCAGTAAGTAAAGTGTTTGCCACTCAAACCAAAGGGCTTGAGTTCAAATCCCCAGCACCAACATTTTAAAACAATATGATAGCTCGTGTGCATTATCCCACCCCTCCTACAGCTGGCGGGAAGATGAGGCAGGAGAACTTCTGGATGCTCATTGGCCAGTTAATATGTATACACAGTGTTCCAGAATAAAGTGGAAGGTGAGGACTGACACCCGTGGTTGTCCTCTCACCTCTGTAATGCACTGTGATGTAAGCACACTGTGGCACATATATACCAGAGTCACCTATGCACGCAATAAGACCTTTCTTAAAAATTGTCTTCTTGGGTCTCTTCCAGAACTCCTTTTAAGTCTACTTTCCATCAAGAATAATAAAATTTTGCATAAAATATGGTAGTTTTTGAAGTATGAGGGCTATTCCCACATATAGACACAAACACACACTTATATGAAGTGGCATAATCTAACTCAGGTTTCTCTTGTTGGAAAATAATGTTTCTTTCATCAAAAACATAAATGTGGTATTTAAATTATTCTTGCTTATTATTCACTAATCCAGGGATGTCATGTAATATAATAATAATAACAACAGCAACAATAATAATAATGATAATAATGACGGTGATAATGATGTAATAAATAAAATAATAGCTATCATTAACTGAGGAGTTAATAAACCAGTCACTTTGGAAGAATTCTGTGAAGGAAGACTAGTTTAGGAAAATCAACAATATAGTTCCAACTATTTACTTGTTTATAGCATCTTTTAAATTATTTTTTTTATTCATTGAGATTAATATAAGTACATCATTTCCTCCATTCCCTTTTATCCATCTGCATCCTTTCACATTTTTCTCCTTACTCTCTTTCAAATTCTGGTCCTCTTAATATATTTTAGGAATATTATATATGAATATACATGTCTGTTTTAATTTGGCTATCTATTCTAAGGCATATATATATATATATATATATATATATATATATATATATATAGAGAGAGAGAGAGAGAGAGAGAGAGAGATTCCTAAATTCATAAATACAACATAGTCTATGTAATGTTACTTTTATGTATGTTTTCAGGGTTACCATTTCGTAATGGATAACCAGTTGATGTGTTTTTCCCTGGAGAAGTCTGTATCTCTCACTTTCAGTAGTCCTTAGGTGTCTATAGTTCTTTGTAATGGGTTGTGGCCTAATGGGCTCCCCATGTCCACTTTGGCATGCCTATTGTCATTGTCTTTGTTCAGCTCATGGTTTGGCAATCCTGCTGGTGAGACTTTATGGATGTAGCTTCTGATGTTACCAGGAAACAATCTCACAACAAACCCCCTGACCCTCTGACTCTTAGAATCTTTCTGGCTCCTCTTCAGCATTGTTCCCTGAGCCTTAGGTGCCAGCGTTATTTTGTAGACATTTACTGTAACAGGGCTCTTTAGATATTTTATTAGTTTCTATCGTTTGCTGCCCCTCTCTACCCTTATTCCACCCTAATCCCTTCCAATCCCCAACACTAGGTAGAAGAGAAAGGATGTTAGAGGAGAAATCCCTTGAGACTACTTCCTGCTGATTAGGGGTGTTGAGTTCCTAGATGCAAGTCCAATCTTCATCATCAGGATATTTCCAACCTGCAAGCAGCAGTCCAGCAATAGTAAAAGCAGCAAATGTAACATCAGGGACAAGCATTTATGTTTCTGTACTAAAAGCATCCTAAGAAAAGGTAACTTAAGGGTTTATTTAGCTCAAAATCCCAGTTACCATATTAACAGTAACAGAAGTAGGAGAACTATGGTGACAGGAGTTTGAGACAATTGGTAACATCACATCATCCACATTTTTTCTCTAACATTTTTTTCTCTCCTACCTAGTGTTGGGGGGTTGGAAGGAATTAGGGTGCAATAAGGGTAGAGAGGGGTGGCAGATAATAGAAATAAAAATATATATCCAAAAAGCACTGTTACAGTAAATGGTTACACAAGAGCAGAGAGAAATGAGTGTGCTTGTTCTTGCTTGTGCTCAATTCTGTTTATTCCCCTATGCACACTGCAGAATCCCCTGTCTAAGGAGCACCACCACGCATGGAGGGCTACATCTTCCCATATCAATCCATTAGTTAACACAATCCATCCCTGAGACTCTCCTTCCCAGGTGATGCTAGATTGTGTCAAGCTGATAATTACAGCTAATCATCTCATGAGCTCTCTGATCTCATGGTGCTTACAACATGGTTTAGGGGGGGAGGGAGAGACACCAAAAATAGTAATTAAAATATCAGAATGTAAGAAGTTACCACGAGTGAAATAAAACATGTCCATGTGTCGGTAGCTGGTGGTAGTGTTACTTAAAACTGTTATGAAGAACCATCTGAGGAAGTATGTAATGATAGGGTACTCAGGACCATCCTCTCGCTGCCATGAATCCAGGCTAGTCTTTATTTGCCAAGTAATCACAGATTCCTTCATTAAATGAAAATTAGATTAATTGAAGCCTGATGAATATTACAAGCAGGTTATTATAGTTTGTAACAAGAGTTCCTTTTGCTTATTAATATTTTTTTGAAATGTAAGGTACCTTTTAATTCAATGAAGAAAAATACTGTGTATTTTGTATACAAACTTCCTGGACAGTCTCCATAAAATCAGCAAGTATCCTAATCCCTGGGGCTGAAAAGGATTAATATACATGTGGATTTTTTAAAGTAATATTCTCCTTGATTTAGTTGCTCTTTTGCCAACACGATCTAGTTTTTATTATTCTACCTTTAACCCAACCCTGTACTCGTGGCTGGAAAGGCCATGGAACCTAGAAGAGAAATTAATACTGTCGATTTCCTAGACCAGTATCATTTCTAACTGCATTCTAAGACCTAATCCTTATAACCACAGAGAAGTAAAGCTATGCTCCCTTATCAAAGAAGCTACTTTTGCAGCAGAGACAATTACGGAAATCTATAATTGGTCAAAAGGCAGAAAACAACTTGATCCTGAATTAGCCAACTCCAATTAACACATCTATAACACGATCCCTACACCTAAGGTTCAGACAACATTATAGAAAAGGAAGGCAGAAAGATTGTAAGAGGACCAGGACATCTGCTTTAAGATAATGTCTTCTATACATGGCCAGCAAACTGCACACATCAAATCTCAAAAATATGGTGAGCTGAATAAGACCAGCAGCACGACTGCACTGCTGACATTCCAGTGCAGAGGATTTACTGCCTAGAGGACGCATAAGGAGGTCCCAGCCTAGACTGAAGAACTAGGGGCAATTGATGGCTGCTGAGAGACTGGGTGACAGAATGATTTTTCCCCAGGATATGCTTCCCTTTAATATGTTATGCAATCCCAAGAAGTGAGCCCTAGACAAACACACATAAGAGCAACCGTGAATGGGTTTATCAGGCTGTGTGAGTGCACTTGTGTGCAATAATTAAAGAAAAGGTAACCGATCTGAGAGGAGGTAAGGGGAACATGACACAGGAGAGCTGCATGGGGAACAGAAAGAATGGGTGAGTGATAAATACTATACTCACATGTGAATGCTCTCTAAGTTTTAATTAAAAATTGCTTTTCTTGATTCTGAGGATTAATTTTTGAGACTCCCTAGGTTTTTTTCACCTTTCATGAGTAATGTGTGGGTTAGAGTTCAATGTGTGATATAGAGTACTGACTTCGTCGGCTTTGGGAAATCAATGTGCTAAGTCACTGATGTGCAAGACTGCTTGTCACAACGAGTAATGCTCATGCTACCTAACATAACGCATTAACGGCTCCTGGCTTTATTGCCTAGAGGATGTTTCTTAAGTCTATTAGACTTTATTTTGTTAAAAAGTTACGTCCTAACTCAATTCTTCATAGAGTTAGAAAGAGCAATTCAAAAATTCATCTGGAATAACAGAAAACCCAGAATAGCTAAAACTATTCTCAAGAGTAAAAGAACCTCTGGGGGAATCAGTATCCCGGACCTCAAGCTGTACTACAGAGCAATAGTGTTAAAAACTGCATGGTATTGGTACAGTAACAGACATGTAGATCAATGGAACAGAATTGAAGACCCAGAAATGAATCCACACTCCTATGGTCACTTGATCTTTGACAAAGGAGCTAAAACCATCCAGTGGAAAAAAGATAGCCTTTTCAACAAATGGTGCTGGCTCAGCTGGAGGTCAACATGCAGAAGAATGCAAATTGACCCATCCTTATCTCCTTGCACTAAGCTCAATTCTAAGTGGATCAAAGATCTCCACATAAAACCAGACACACTGAAACTAATAGAAGGGAAACTAGGAAAGAACCTTGAACATATGGGCACAGGGGAGAATTTCCTGAACAGAACTCCAATAGCTTATGCTCTAAGATCAAGAATAGACAAATGGGAGCTCATTAAATTACAAAGTTTTTGCAAGGCAAAAGACACTGTCAAAAAGACAAAGCGGCAACCAACTAACTGGGAAATGATCTTTACCAACCTTACATCCGACAGAGGGCTAATATCCAAGATATACAAAGAACTCAAGAAGTTAAACTCCAGAGAGGCAAGTAACCCTATTAAAAAATGGGGTACAGAGCTACACAAAGAGTTCTCACCTGAAGAATATCTAATGGCTGAGAAGCACCTAAAGAGATGTTCATCATCCTTAGTCATTAGGGAAATGCAAATCAAAACAACCCTGAGATTCCATCTCACACCAGTCAGGATGGCTAAGATCAAAAACACAGGAGACAGCAGTTGTTGGCGAGGATGTGGAGAAAGAGGAACACTCCTCCACTGCTGGTGGAATTGCAGGCTGGTACAACCACTCTGGAAAGCAGTCTGGCGGTTCCTCAGAAAACTGGGCATGACACTTCCGGAGGATCCGGCTATACCACTCCTGGGCATATACCCAGAGGCTTTACCTGCATGCAATAAGGACACATGCTCCACTATATTCATAGCAGCCTTATTTATAATAGCCAGAAGCTAGAAAGAACCCAGATGTCCCTCAACGGAGGAATGGATTCAGAAGATGTGGTATATTTACACAATGGAATACTACTCTGCAATTAAAAACAATGAATTCACGAAATTCCTAGGCAAATGGTCAGAACTTGAAAATATCATCCTTAGTGAGATAACCCAATCACAAAAGATCACACATGGTATGCAGTCACTGATAAGGGGATATTGACCCAGAATCTCAGAATACCCTAGACACAATCAGCATATCAATAGATTTCTAAAAAGATGGAAGGAGAGACCCCTGGTCCTGGAAAGACTGGATGTAGGGGAACGCCAGGACAGAGTAATGAGAGGGGGTTGAATGGAGAAAAGAGGGAGGGAAGGGGGCTTATGGGACTTTCGGGGAGGGAGGAAACGGGAAAGGGGAAGTGATTTGGAATGTAAATTAAAAAAATAAAATAAAATAAAATAAAAAGTTACGTCCTTATTTATTACCTGAAGCTTCTTTTATTTTTTTTTTAATACATTGGGAGATGGGCCAACAATTAGCTTTTATTTTTCACTCTAGAATAAGTTAAAAACTTGGGTATCTCAAAATTCTTATACATATATAAGTTTAAATATGTAACTCTTGATTGGCAGTTCACATTGGAGTATTATACATCTACTGATTTAGTAGAATATGTTATCACTGACCTAATGCTAACCTCTCTAAAGCTCCGTTCTTTCATCCATAAGTAGGGCATATAAGAACACCAACCCTGCAGTGTGACTTGAGGCGTAGTGATGTCATTCTTGGCATGCCATGAACATGGATAACTATTAGCCTCTTTAAAATAGAAGACACATTTTACCCTTCACCTTCTCTCTGACATGTGAGGCAAGTTGGAATTGGGAGGCTCGTGTACCAATCAGTAAGACTTGTCTCTTAGCAGAATCATTCATGCTAAGAAGAAATTTAAACTTCGTTATCAAACAAACTACACTACAAAGAAGTCCTGAGGCTGCCCTGTCGCTGAAGGAGGCAGTGGTACAAACATAGTCCTCACTCGGGAAGGCTTACAGAAATCTTCAGGACTTCTACATCCGGAAAGCTCAGGTGCCAAGGCTGGCTCCAGAAATCCTAGGCTCCCACCCATGCTGGAGGCTGTCAGCAGGAGTTATAAATAAAGATGAAATCTCCTTTCCTATTGGATTAAACTCAAACTGTGCAACGACAGTCAGAATTTGGAACCCTTGCCAAAAAGAAATCAAGAAAAACAATGGGTGTTGGAATTTTTCTCTGAAGTCAATTTCCCACGGGGACTTTTTTTCTTGCTTGTTACCTGTAAGTCTCTCAGTTCACAGAAAGGACTAACAGCAAAGATAATAATCCGTCCTAATGGCTATTTAGAGGAAAAGTCTCCTTCAGTAGATGAATGGCAAGAAGAAAAGAAATGAGTCTACATAAAAACATATTGCTTCTTGTTTTAATTTACCAAAAATATTTGTTTCCTGAATTATTCTCTTTGGAGCCAGGGTGGACATCAACTTCTCCAAGACCCATCCTTAGGAAAAGAAAGCAATGAAATTTCTTCTTCTTTTTTTCCATATATTTATTTATTTATTTTATATCCAGATCCAGCCCCCTGCCCCTCCCCTATCAGTCCCCACTCACATGGGCTCTGACTCCATTGCCCTCTCCTCTTCACCTCTGAGAAGGGGGAGGTCCCCTCTGGGTACCAACCTACCCTGGCACCTCAAGTCACTTCGGGACTAGGCAATCCTATCCTACTGAGGCTAGACAATGCAGCCACATTAGGAGAACAGGATCCACAGGCAGATAATAGAGTCAGAGTAAGCCCCACTATTAAAAATCAAGGACATCATGAAATATGCAGGCAAATGGATGGAACTAGAAAATATCATCCTGAGTGAGATAACCCAAACCCAAAAGGGCATACATACATGGTATGTATGCACTTATAAGTGGACATTAGCCATCAAATATAGGATACCCACACTACATTGTGCAGTCCCAAAGAGACTAAATAAAAAGGAGGATCCAAGGGAAGATGTTTGAGTCTTACTCAGAAGGGGAAAGAAGGTGAAATTTCTAAAAGAAAGCAAGAGACAGGCAGGATCTTTGAAACTTGATGGTTATTCACTGGACGTTCTTTTCCTAGCACATAGCAATCTGTCTGTTTTAAGAGGTTTGCCATCTGAGACAGGCAACGTGGTTTAATGGGTAAAGAAAGGCACTTGCTGTGGAGGGAGAGAACCATCTGTACAAAGTTGTCTTCTCACCTCCACATGCACACCGTGGCACATACCTCCTGTCTGTCTGCCTGCCTGCCTGCCTGCCTGCCGCCTGTCCATCCATCCTTCTATCTATCTAAATATCTATCTATCTATCTATCTATCTATCTATCTATCTATCTATCTATCTATCTATCTATCTATTTATCTATCTATCATCTATCTATCTTTCTCTCACACACAAATAATAATAATAATAATAATAATAATAATAATAATAATAATAATAACAATTAATAATGTTTTAAGTACTATGCCCCAAAGGTAGGTAAACAGGTAAGAAACTGCTATGCAATGCGGTAAGGACAGGGATCAGCTCTGGTCTTGGTAATTAGTCTACAGTGATGATAGGTGACCTGAGTTTCTCAGAGTGAGAACAGATGGGCAAGATCAGGAAATTCTCAGCAGAGGAAACAGTAAATTCTAAGAGTCATTTCTCAAAGATAATGAATTGTGAGCCAAATCTGAAGAATGAGGTGGAAAGTACATAGACGAGATGGGAAAGAATGGTCCTGGCCCCGAAGCAGGGCAAACTGTGGACAGTTCATTCTAGATTCCAGAAGATCCAAAAGACCAAATACTGAAGCTTTAAAACCCAACTCTATCATAGAGTTGGGCCGAGATTGCTACCACTAACGATAGCTGAATAAATGAATGGACCCCTGCATGCATCTGGGGCGGGCATCTTCATTTTAATCTTCAGAATCTGGAACCTCATTCTAAATAGAGGCTGGGCATCTGCAAATTTTTTCAAGAAGTCTGGAGTTTCTAGCAGGACACCTCCATATGGGACCAAGCTAACACTGTGGGACAGAAGTTTGGCTGCACAAAGCACACCCAGTTGAAAAGGAGGAAGGCACTGTTTGCTCTGCTATGGGTTCTGTTGGGAACTGGGGTGAGCCTGAACTAAGAGATGAAAGTAAGCTTCAAGTAATCAAGTTGTTGCTTCCAAAACACAGACTGGACATGTGGGTGGCAAGAACATTACACTGCCCCCTACAAAGCAGGTGACCTTCCTTTGATGTCACTTTTCTAATTAAGAATCATTCTGTGGTATCCAGATAGGGCTTATTGTCCCTCCAGCGATGCAGCTGAAGAGTTCAGACAGGCCTGTGCTCAAACCCCAGCTCCCAAAGCCTCTTCCTGCTTCCAAGGTTAAGTGAATGACCCCAACTCAGTGGGTCAGCCAAATGATCACTCTGGGTGAGTCGGGTTGATTTTTAATATTACATAAAAATACATGTAAGTGGTTATTTTTCTTTGAACAGAAAAAGAAAAGGACAATATTATCAAAAAAATGCTAACAATTGCTGAGTTCAGTTGATGAAGTAACATTGTCCTTTGCGTTTTGTGTACTCACGTGCTTCTGCAGTAAAATACCCCAAGGTTTATTTTATTTTTATTCACATGTATGTGTGTATTTGCATGTGGATATTTGCCCAGGAGTGCAGGTGCTCTCAGAAGCCAGAAGAGGGATTTTAGATCCCCTAGAGCTGGAGTTACAGATGGCGACGAGTTCTCAACACAGGTGCTGAGAACTGAACTTTAGCAAGCACCCTTAACCACTAAGCCATTTCTCCAGCACCAATATTTTTAAATTTGATTTATATTTATTTGCATGGGTGTTTTGTCTGACCATATAGTCTTCACCATGTACTTGCTTGGTGGCCCTAGAAGCCAGAGGAGGACATTGGCTCCCTTAGGAGGACTGGAGTTACAGATGTTCATGAGCTATGGGGTGAGTGCAGAAAGTGAAACCAGGGTCCTATGGATGAGCAACTGCTACTCTTAAGTGCTGAGCCATCTCTCAAGTTCCCCATTAAAAAATTTAATTCCCTACTCCTCCCATGCTCTATGTTCACCAGAGTTAGACATTATAGTATTTTGTTTCGTGTCCTCTTAAACAATTTCCTACCTTTAGAGGCATATATGCATCTTATAATATTTATAAATAGAAATATCACCCTGAACATTGACTTTTTTCTTATTAGCAATCTATTGAAGAAAGCTATCTCATGCTTTTCATGCTTTACCTAATGTTGTGTTAAAATGGGTTTAAATGCTGTTTTAGCACTTTTGGTTAAATCTTTCCAAATAAAATAGATGAAAAGAATCTCTCATACTGCCAGTGAGATTCAGCATTTACTCTCACGCTCCTTGGTCATTCCTTTTGTCTTTCAATTGCCTATCTGGACCTTTTTCTCATTTTCCTTGCAGTGTTTTGTTTCATCTATTAAAAAAATTTTGTTTGCAATATGTCTCTAGTAATATAACACCTTCCTTATGTATGAGCTATAGATATTTTAGAACACAGAGTGGTAGTGTGATTGAAAATGATCTTTAAATGATTTATTTACTTAATTTATATGAGTACACTGTAACTATCTCCAGACACACCAGAAAAGGGCATCAGATCCCATTACAGATGGTTATGAGCCACCATGTGGTCACTGGAAATTGAACCCAGGACCTCAGGAAGAGCAGTCAGTGCTCTTAACCACTGAGCCATCTCTCCAGTCCAAAAATGGTCTTTGAGAGTCAGATGTATGAACCTGTCATTACTGATAGACAACACACCCAGACTACCCTAAATATCAATCATAATGTTGTGCTATGAATGGAGATTGTCCCCTACAGGCTCATGTGTTTGAACACTTGGTTTCCCCAGTAGTGACAGTATTGGGGGAAGTGGAACCTTTAGAGCCTATCCAGGAAAAGAGGGTCACTGGCGAACAGCCCTTCAGGTTTATAGCACACATCTATGTCCCATGCTGTCTCCACTTCTCAGTCTACAGAATGCAAACAAGCAGCCCTACAGTCCCACTCCAACAGCCATGAGTCCCTCTCTCCATCATTCTTCCCCTACCCCTATAGACTATATCTCAGACAGTGAGTCCAAATGGATCTCTCTTCCCATAAGTTCTTTCTTGTCAGCTACTTCATCACTAGGATAAGTAAAGTGACTGATGCATACGTTTTTGGTATAATATACTACATGAGTTGCCAGTCATGATACAGCAAATGAGAAGAAACTTCTCTGAGCACACACTTAAATTAAACACCTTCTTACAAGGATTTCTCAGAAACTCTCCCACAGGGACTACCATAAAGTCTGTCACAGCTCATCTTACAAAGCAATAACTCATTGGAAAGTCAACTCTTCCAAGATGTCCCAAATATTGAAATGTCCTTCCTATTATTTCCTTCTAACTTAGTCATCATGCAGGCAGGATGCTACTTTTATTTGATTGATTGATTGATTGATTGATTGATTGATTGATTGATGTTCTCACTGTCAAGGGAAACTCATGCTTTATAGTAGGGGCAACTTTGGTGTCTTTGACCTACATACAAAATGTAAGTTCCATTGGGAATTAAGGTCCTCTCCTCCCCTTTCTCTTACCTCAAACCCTGTTCCTCTAAGCCTCCTGATCTATTCTTGGTGCTCTCTGGGACTCCTAGACCACAATTAAGTTTCTCTAATCCATGTCTGTTCAGCAAGCACCCCTACCCCTTTGCTGTATCTGGAAGCCTGCTCTCTTCTGGTCCTCTCAGGGAAAAACTGCCCTTTTCTCTGTTTTAATTTTTGGATTAAGAGACAAAATCAGATCTTCCTTCCCAGATAATTACTCTCTCAATGTTTTTGAAAAGTTATCTATTGTCACCAAACCTACAAATGACCTGTGCCTTTTCTTTTAATTCTCTCGTCTACCTACTTGATGTTTCTTCCTATACAGAGCTAACTTTTTCTCCTATCCCATCTCCCTCCTTCCACCCAAAGTAACTTGTTTCCATGATCATCCCTACCTCTTGTATCTTCAACACTTTCTTTATAGATAGATGACACCTTTCATCAGTATTACTGGCAGAATGATCCAAAGCTGTAACCAAGTAATGGGCGATGTGGACCCTGGAGCCAGAAAGCTTGGAGTAGATCCTGTTTTCTTGTTTCCTACCTGTGAATTCTCCCTCCCCCTCTTCTCTCTGCTTAATGCAAATAATATCTCCCTTGGGCCAGCAAGATGGCTCGGAGGGTAGAGCCTCTTACAACCAACTGAAAACCTAACTTTGATCTTTGAGATCCACATGATAGGAGAGAACCATCTATATAAATGTATCCTATAACTTCCATATGTGTCATCGTTCAAGCTACACCCAATGTCACATATAATTTCCTTCTGCTGCCTTCGGACCAAGATGTAGAACTCTCAGGTCTTTCCCCAGCACTATGTCTGCCTGCATGCCTCCATGCTTCCCAACAAAATGATAATGGACTAAGGCTTAAAACTGTAAGCCAGCCCCAGTGAAATGTTTTCTTTTAGAAGAGTTGGAGTGGTCATGGTGTCTCTTCACAGCAATAAAATCCTAAGACACTGTTCTAATTTGCATCCCCACCAACAATGTGTGAGAGTTGTTAACTGTGCCATTGGGAGTAACCATACTTATGAGTTTCATTGTAGTCTTGATTGATAGTTCTCCAATGACTAAGAGTGTTCAGCATTTTTCTCATGGGTTTGCCCATCCTTTGGGGGTCTTCTTACTATTTCACTTTCCTTCAGCTGCTACACTTTGCATTTTACGGCCACTGATCTTACCAAGGACACGTCTTAAAATCCATCAGTTACCTTTTCACTCTTTGTTAGCTTTCCTTGAGTATTTCATGCCCCCAAATGCCCCCTCCTTTAGAAGCTCACTCCCCACTTGCATGGACCCCTGCTCTGTTTACTCTTCTAGCAGCACAGCTGTGCTCCTTTGTATCATTTCCTTGGCCCCAGTCCCTTATAGAGTGGAATCTCTCACCTCCTTAGGGTTCTGTCATGGGTTCTACTTACAAGCTTAGAGGCTAACAAAGCTTATATTGCCATCTATGTGCAGATAATTTTCAAATCTTTATCTCTCTTCTCATCTATCTCTGGCCAGAGACACACAGAGCTATCAGCAGCCTTGTGGAAATATATCATAGCCAAAGAGATAAATCTCATGAGCTCAATATTATACGTGTGTGTATATCTTGAGTTTCCCCTATCAGTGAATGACGGCATCGACTATGTTGCCTAAGTCCCACACTCAGACTGCCTTCTGCATGTTCCCATCCCCTAAACTGCCATGTCTGATTAATATTACTATTATCTAAATCTACTCCACCCCCGTTTCCCCTACTATCATGGTAACTTTTATTTTTGGTCTGGATCACTGCCTCCAAGTGGCTCTCTTCTTTCCTATCTAAAGACAGAGTTAACTTAAGAGTCTGGTCAAATTTTCTGTCTCCCTGGCTAAAAGCATACCAATGTCGATTTGCCCTACCATCAATACAGTTCCTTAACCCAAAAACTGTGGTATTACAGATGTCATGTGAACTGGTCAGAGAGATGTTTTGTTTTGTTTTGTTTTGTTTTAATAAAGGAATTTTGTGAGCCAGTTCTTTAAATAATTGGTGCTTACAATTAGGTATAATGAGAAAACACACCCCATGAAAACAATAGATGCCCCTACAATTGTTCCCTAGCACTTTTTTCTGATCTGGCCTCAACTCCCCAGACTGTGCTCTTCAACCAATTGTCTTCAACCCATTGATGGTGGTAATGTCCTCTCTAACTAGCTTTCCTAGTCATCTTCTAGGTATTTAAATGTCTCCTGAGAAGACATTTGATATTCTGAGTGTCCCTACATCCAGTCTTCCATAAGAGTTTGCACAAAACTGAGAGCTTGCTATTTGCTAACAGTGTAAAAAGATTTGAAGTGCATGGTCTCAGTTAATCCCCACTGTGATTGTGCAAGATAGTTACTGTCTTAGATGAAGAAAGCCTATGTTGGAGCAGTTACCATTATACAGTCACCAACAGAGCATTTATCAAAGCCTGCTATCTGAGTGCATGGTGCCTCCTGTTTGTTTGAATAATGGATCTAGACATTCCATGAACCTCAGTGCTGCCTTGGACATCTAGAATTACCTGAAATATGGTAGGTGTTCAACATAGATGGATGTGGAATTGGGTCATTTCAAGCCAGTAAAATAACTGTTTACCAGTTCTAAACAAGAACATTCAGAGTCTACCCATCATATTAATATCCATAAACTCTCCAGAGTTACAAATAATGTTGAAAAGTTTACCTACTCATCTCCACAAACAGTGGTACAAGAATCTTTTATCAGAAAACAGAGATTAAGAAAGGATCTTATATATCCAGCCTCAACAGTTTCTTCCCACACTCAAATCTCAGGAACTGGGACTCCTGCATCAAAAACTCTGGCTTCCTGAGGTTCTATGAGAAGTTCAAGCTTTTTTGATGGAGATTTGTTTGTAAGTTGTGATTTCTCCATGGCCACCACTGAGATCCAGGTGACCTTTTCTCATGGTTCTAAAGCATCAGCCAAAAAAACCAGCATTTTGAAACTGAATCTGGGACAAAGGTTATGAACCAGGGGCCTCACGATGTTCTCGCCAACAATGTTGGTTTTAGTGAGGCTTACAAGATCAGTGAAATGAAAGAAGTGCTGTCCTGTAAAGGATGTACCCAGGTTGAAACAATCTTCATTCAGAAACTAAACTACTACTTACTAACTGACCTTACCTTCTGATAGGAGTGACTAATGTCTACAACACCCTAGGGAGTTACTGCCTATTAGCGTTCCCTGTGCTCACCTCCTATTGACTGTGTTGTCCCCTTTAATGGTGTTGAATGTCCTGAATGACAAATGTGGGAACACATGCAGTCTGTAACCCACAACTGCTGCTTCACTTCAACCAAGAACAAGAAGCAAAAAAAAAAAAAAAAGGTTAGATAATCTCTTCTTCCAATTTGGTTAATTAAAATTTGCTTCTTTTACTAGTGGTGTTTAAATTAAGACATCTAAAACAATTACTAGTAAAATTACTTTACCAGAAGAAGAAAAGCAATAAGAAAAGACTATTTTAAGAAAAGAAAAGTAAAGCAAAGGGCTGAGGCTATAGTTCAGATAATAGAACACAACACACAGACAAAGCCTTGGATTCAATCTCCTCTACTGAATAAACCAGACTTAATGACATATGCCCATAATCCCAGCATTCAGGAGAGAGAGCCAGGAAGATCGTTCAAAGTAATCATTAGCTACGTATCAAATTGAAAACTAATCTGGGGTATATGAGACTATGATGTGTGTGTGTGTGACAGAGAGAGAGAGAGAGAGAGAGAGAGAGAGAGAGAGAGAGAGAGAGAGAGAGAGAGAGAGAGAGAATTAAACCATCGTAGAAGACTTAATCTCTATTTGTCTTCAATCAGTCTCCCATAACAATGCACTTGTAATGCTAGTCAATCAGGCTAAAATTAACTTTGTAAAGCGCCCTCATAAAGGGGACTATTGGCCTAGTTCAGATTCCTTAACTGTTCTTGAAGATAGTTCTTTAAAATTCAGAGCAATAGGACATACAAAAATGCTATTGGACATAAATGAGCTGATTTTTATCATGCATCATCTGTATGGTAAAGGATAGTTTATATTATTATTTTTTTACCAGTACCTATTGAAAAGCTATTTTGATTGTGGTTTTTTAATGTGCTTATTTTTGTAAGACTCTGGATACTGTGTGTGCTGGTAATTAGCAAATGCTGTCATTATCATATATACGATGTACCATCAACGCAAAGCTAACACATAGAGTACAAGCTTAAAATTTGCATCTTCATGTATAAATCTCTGAAAAGTATATATTTATTCTCTAAGTTAATATATAATGAACATTCAGTAAATTATAATTTTCTCAACTCCTTTTTTCTTTTTTTAAACATTTATTTATTTATCTATTTATTTATTTGTTATAAGTACACTGTAACTATCTTCAGACACACCAGAAGAGAGTAGCAGATCTCATTATATATGGTTGTGATCCACCATGTGGTTCCTGGGATTTGAACTCATGACCTCTGAAAGAACCGTCAGTGCTCTTAACCACTGAGCCATCTCTCTAGCCCAGACTCCATCATTTCCATGATATTTTCCTTGCCTTTCATATCTTCTCCTGTGTGATGTAGCTTGACCCATTTGTGTTTCCACAATATGACATGCCATATTTTAAGTTAAACCTTCCTTGTGTCCCTACGTAGTAAGACCTGCTACCATGGTCTCATAGTATCTTGTGCTTGTCTCACAGCTGACCATTCAGTGACAGCTATTATTTATTGACAGACTGTAAACTTCATGCAAGCAAGGCCATGTCTGTCTTCATCCTGCAGCAAGGTAAGGTCTGTTTGCCCAATACCCAGTATTGATAAAGATTTCCTGGTTGTTCTATAGCCTAAGATATAGGCTAAAAGTTAAGGAAGAAATTTACATTGAATCTGAATAATTAGTCTTCTTCAATCTCCTCATATAAAGTCACTAAACTTAAAAAATGAAATTTTGATTGTCTGTGATTAGATTCACAGATACAATTTTTTATTTATGGAAAGTATTGGTGTGCGAAAATGTGATGATTTTTAAAATAATACTAATGACAATATTTTATGCTTCATGATTCCACTGCTATTCATATTCATATGACTCCACTGTTAATAATGTAGGAAAATAAACACAATGAACATTTTATAAAATATATAATTTTTATTGGATATTTTCTTTATTTACATTTCAAATGTTATCCCCTTTCCTGGTTTCCCCCTTCCCAGAAACCCCCATCCCATCCTCCCTCCCCTGCTCCTACGAGGGTGTTCCTCCACCCATGCCACTCCCACCTCCCTATCCTTGATTCCCCTACACTGGGGCATCTATCAAGCCTTCATAGGACCAAGGACCTCTCCTCCCATTGATGACTGACAAGGCCATCCTCTGCTACATATGCAGCTGGAGCCACGTGTACTCCTTGGTTGATGGCTTAGTCCCTGGGAGATCTAGAGGGTCTGGTTGGTTGATATTGCTGTTCCTCCTATGAGGTTGCAAGCTTAAATGTCCCTTGCAATCACATTTCTAGCATTTCTTTTTATTTTATGTGCATTGATATTTTGTCTGCCTATAAGTCTGTGTAAGGATGTTGGATTCCCTGGGATTAGAATTATGGGCAAGTGTGGGCTGCCATGTGGGTCCTGAGAATTGAACCCTGGTCCATTGGAAGGGCAGCCACTGTTCTTAACTGCTGAGCCATCTCTCCAGTCCCTAAACCACATTTTACATTTGTAACTATTCAACCAACTCAGAGACAAGATGAAGCATTTCAAGACTCTTAAATGTCTTCCTTGTGTTTGTACTAGATAATGTCCTCTAGAGACAATTATTATTCTCTCACCATAGTTTTGCTCATCCCTGAACTTAATCTAGTGTTAATCCTTTCGTGTTAATCCATTTCCTGGATGTCTGTGTCTCTGATGTCCACCCATGCTGCTGTATATCCTTGCAGCTTGCTCCTCTGGGCTATTGGTACTATTCTACTATTGCTGAGTATTTGTGTTGGCTTCATCTTTGTTTATTACGAAAGAAGCTTCTTGGGGATGTAGAGATAGATCAGAGGTTACGAGAACTGGCTACTCTTCCAGAGGACATGGGTTGAATTCCTAGCACCCACATGGCATCTCACAATCATCTGCAACTCCATTTCCAGGGGGAGCTGACACCCGCACTCAGACATACCTGCAGGCAAAACACAAATGCTCATAAAAATAAAAAAGAATGAAGTTTCTGTGAGCATTCCTGTATATGTTTGAGGATGAAATTTCATTTAGAATGCATGTGCTGTAGAAGAGTCTATGCTCAGAATGTTTATTTTAATTTTTTAAGAGTTTGATTAGAGAGGATTGTCTTTGATGGGAGTCTTGACATTCCTTTAGGATACTTATGCATGCAATTCATCAAGTTGAACAGGTGTGCTTTGAAGTAAGGAGTCCATGGATAAGGTTAGAAGGCACTCGAACTATATCATTAACCTATTGTCTGTAAGTTGATGAACTGCATTTATGAAATGTATTTGAGACTCTCAGGAAATGTCAAAGTCCTAATAAACTGGCCATTAGAAATGCTTAGAAAAATCACAGTGCTGTAGCTGGATGCAATTATGATGCCTTTGATATAACCCACAGCTATTCATAGACTGCAGGTGATTACTATAGAGATCTTTTCACAGGGAAGTAAACTGAGCACTCACATGTCTTTCCCCATCAGCCACTCTGGGATGTAAAATTTCCATTTGGGTATCATTGGTGAGGGAAAAAAAAAGAAAGGTTTTTGTTTGGTTTGCTTTTTTGTTTTGTTATTATTGTCTCTGAATAAAGTGTTTGTTGCCATCCCCAGAGTGTTCTCCTCAGTTTCACTTAGGATTTGTGTGTGGAGAACAAATCTGGTGCCAAGTACAAGTTGTTGTTTTTTTTTTTTTTTTTTTTTGAAGTTGCTCATCCCCTGGGGAAGTTGAAGTCTATCAACTTCCTCCACATGACAGAACTGTTCTTCATTCCCTTGATGCTTCCCCTCCCCTCCCCAACCGTTCCCATCATCACCCACAAGAGATTAGTGTGTGGCTTTTTCTGTCTTTTTCTCCTTTAAGAAACGCTTCTTCTGTACAGGTCTTCTCACATCCCACTGGCTCTAGATCAGTTGTACAAGGCTTATCTTGAGGCTTTGTCTAGACTTTAAAAGAATCCCGGGAATAGTTCCAGGGTTTTTTGATTAACTGGGCAGTACTGGAAATCCAGGGTGATTTCTCTATTTTTCAGTGAGTTACAGTATTTGTCATAGGTCCCTTATATCAGAGAGTGTTGCCCAGGGCTTCTATTAAGACAGGATGCGACCATTTGGATCCTCAGGCCATTCTTGTTGAGGTCACCTCACCTTCCTTTCAAAACCACTTTAGATTTCTTATAAATGAGCAAATGAATCTGAGAACCTTTCTGCAAAATTCTGTCACATCCTTGTCATAAGAATAACACAGCCCTGAAACTTTTCTTTCCCAGTCTTGTCAAAATCCTTCTCAGAACTTGGTTGTATTTTTGTAAGATTAAAAAAAAAAGCATCTACAAATATCAGATTTTCGAACTACAGGATGAATGTAACACAAGTTACCAGACATTTCAGTTTCATTTCTGCAGCTGTGATAAGAA
The DNA here is from genome assembly GCA_036184795.1 of Tokudaia tokunoshimensis. Classification (NCBI taxonomy): domain Eukaryota; kingdom Metazoa; phylum Chordata; class Mammalia; order Rodentia; family Muridae; genus Tokudaia; species Tokudaia tokunoshimensis. The sequence continues at coordinate 44,462,412 of BTHU01000003.1, read as the reverse complement.
TACCCAGACAAAAATGCAATTTAAGAGAGAGAGGGTTTATTTTAGCTCACAATTCCAAGTTATAGTCCATCATAACAAAACAAAAAAAGTCAAGGCAGCAGGAATTTGAAGTGGCTAGTCAAAGCTAATCCTTAACCAAGGGCAGAGGAACATGATTGTGTGCATGTCTGGTGTTCAACTAACTTTCTATTCTGTTACACAGTTCAGGGCCCAAAACAAGGAAATGGTGTAATGGGCTTTGAGCCCAAGTCTTCTCAAATCAACCAAGTCAATCAAGACATCCCCCTATAGATATTCCCATGTGCCTACAGGCCAACTTGATCTAAATAATTCATCACTTTTGAGGTAATTCTAGGTTGTATCAAGTTGACAATTAAAACTAACCTAGGATACTAGATATTCAGGGGTTCTTCCCCATGTTGGTCAAATTCACCAGATGATTTTTTTTTCAATTTTCTTATTTTTACAGATGTGACATAAACTTAAGAAACTCTTAACCATTTTGATTTTATATTTAGGTGATCTGAAATATTCATGACGTTGTACATCCATCACCAGCTTCTTTACCCCTCCCCAGACTGCAACTCTATATGAACTAAACAATAACTCCTCTTTCTTCCTACCTGGGGCCACTGTCATAATTTCTGTCCCTATGAGTCTGAGCTCTCTCTGGCACATCCAAGGGGGAATCACAACATATTTGTCTTTTGTGACTGTCTTTATTCACTTATCATAATGTCCTCAAGGTTTATCCATGCTCCATGTGCCAGAATGTCCTTCTTTGTTATTGCTGAGTGACATCTAATTATAAATACCATTTGTTGCATATTCCTTTATCCATCAATGGACACAAAATTGTCTCTGTGATTTAGCTATTATGACTAATACTTCTGTGAATACCTGTGTGTCATAATACCTCTTTCAGAGCCAAATTTCAACTTGTTGGGATATATGCTGTATAATGGAATTGTCAAGTGATGGGGTAATTTTTAATTTAATCTGGAACCTGTTATACTGCTTTCCACAGTAAATTTACTATTCACATTTCCAACGGTAGCATAAAAGTTTCCAATTCCCCCCATCAATAGTTAGGATTTCCTGTTTATTTTGTAGTAGCTATTCTAATGAGCAATCATAGAATTATTATTTTTACAATAACCTTTTAATAAAAATGATTAATTATTCCTGTGTGAGTTGAGAATGCTTACCTGCTGACTGAGTGTAGCTCACTTATCAAATGGTCATGATCATCTTCTTGCCTTCTACCTGATTCTACATCCCTATACAGGAGAATCTTAGCTGACTACTTCAACTGGCAGACAGGGGTAATGGTGAGATTGTGTCAGGCCCAGATTTTACTTTTGTGAGGATTTGGACTTCCTCCTTCCTGGAGCCTTTGGTGCTGTGTCAGAAATGTGAATAGCTTACTTTGCTAGAAAGAGTAACCAAATGCAAGGAAACTAAGTGTCAGATAAGAATGATGATGCTTAGCACAGTCCTCTCATAGATATGTGATTACAAATGCATGAAGACCCTAGGTAAAGACCACCAGATGGGCTCAGTCAACTCCCAACACTAAAAGAGACAATAGTAAAGGACAATAAGCCACAAGGCATTCTTACAATTATACTTTATAGCTGAGACAAATGAATCCCCAAATAAGGCAAGAATCCAGACCCCCAACCTCCCAGGCAATTAGTACTTCCCTCTCTACATTCAACCTGTTGACTTTTCTTCCTGCTTATCTGGGGCTCAGTAATGAAGGTGGATTACTAGTGTTAAGCTTGGGTATACTAGATGTGTGTCTGCATATATATCCCCAGTATGTTTGTAAATTTATATTACATAAACACATGATTTATAAGTGCAACTGGCATATTGCTTCAGGATTACAGAATTAATGATGGGGAATCCCAGTGGAGATCACCCAATTTCACATATCAGTGATTTACTAAGCAACAGGGATGCATGACTGACGTGGGCTTGCCCTTGTTCTTTGAGAGGATGCTAACAGAGGACGTTCTGTAGCCCACCCTCCCCCCTGAAGAAATCAGCTCTGTAATTTGCTCTTTGGCTTTTCAGAGATCTACTGCATGATGATGTGTTATTTGGATTCTAGGAGAATTTTATTTTCTGTCGTGACTGAGAGAACAATCCACCTGCAGGTACTAGAAATATCAAGCTCCCTAAACACACAACTTGGTTAGTGACTATCAAATAAGTCTCTGTGGTTAATCTTTCTGACTATATCCAGACTTGAGTAACTAGACCTTTGATCTACTTATTGTATTGGGGAAAGAATAGGCAAATATATATTATAAATCAGAATGTCATTTTTATATCTGCTCATGGATCCTCTTCTAATTCCATGTTATAGGTTTGTGGCTTCCTGGTGCTCTACAACTCAGCAGCTGCCCCCAGCATTTATCTAGCTCCTTAACCCACAATCCAAGTAGAATCATGCTTCTCACCCTTCTCTTTACTCCATGTTGCAATCCATCATGACTCTAAAGCCATTTAGCTGTGAAGTTTAAAGGATTCAATTATATAGAAAAGGTAAACAGGTGAAATACAGCTGCCAGAAAAACATTAGAACCATATCTAGAATAGTTCATCTCTCCTGCTATCATCCCACTTAAACACATGTCTTCTCTTGCCTACATTATTGTGACAGCCCCCTAATTGGTTCAGGTGATCCATAGATCCTTTCCAGAGTCCATTCCCACAGAGCAGCCACAGCAATTCTTGAGACACAAATCCTGCTCAGAACTCACCCAAGACAGCAAAAGAGATTGTGCTCAGTGGTTAAGCATAGTTGCTATTTGTGCAGAGAACCAGGGTGTGGTTCCCAGCACCTACATCAGGCGCTTCTGAAGATATCTTCACCCATGTGATAGACACATACCTATACACAGAAATAGAAATAAAGTAAATATATTTTTAAATGATTTCCTGACACTGAGGATAAAATAATCTAAGATTCCACATGATCTGGCCCATCTCTCCAACTTGATGCCTACTGTTCTCCACTTCTCTTACTCCCACCACAGTTACCTTCCTGTACCTCGTAAAGCATGCCTAGATTATCATAGTCTGAGCACTCACCATTCTCTCTGGGATGGACTTCCTCCAGATCACTTGGATCTATTTGGTGTCTTCCCATTAGAGAGCTGCTGAGACCTGCCACACAATGGAGTGGTCCCAGCACCTTTATACTTTATTGCTTTCACCCACTTTATTTTTATTATATTCTTTATTATGTGATGCCACTACTTTCCACTCTTTTCCAATCTTCCTCTCTCTCTCTTTCCTCCCCACACAAACCTGTTTTCGGCCACCATTGGTTCCTTTCATAGCTTGGCAGTTTGCTCTGTCTTGGTCACACTTATCATCTCCCAGGTTCTCATTTTACTACATCCCTCTTTGACCCTTTAAGAAGCTTCATGAACATCTTCAGCATCTCTCTAATCAAATCTTCAACACACTTCCAAAACCTCCAGTTGTTTGCCTGCTGGTTAGATGCCTAAACTCCTTAGTTTAGAATATACAGGACTATAGTGTCACTTTCTGTGGAGCCTTATCCTCCACAAAAATGAACTTTCATGCCATCTTCTCACTCATCTTAAAATGTTTCCATTCATATTTTCCTCAGTTGCTTCTTGCAAAATCTTATTCTTAAATTCCCAATATAAAGAATATGCATTCTCTTAAGCCTGGTATATCAAAGCCCAGATGAAAGTGGCCCTTATTCTTCTTACCTTCATAACATGTTACTTGAATTTCATGACTAAAAATTCATATATGTCAACAATATTTCAATCTGATTAAAATGAAATTGTTTTCTAAGATGCAATGGTTTTCTTATTTTCAAATATTTACTGCCTTCCTTCTTCACAGAAAGATTAGCCCCATCTCCCCTCACAAGAGGTGTGGCTACGTGGCTGACTTTGACCAATAAATTTGAGCAGAAGTGATATGTGTTCCTTATTACCCAGAGTACTTTTCTGACATCTCTTTGTTGTCCCCTATCAAAGACAAATTTACCCCCAATTAGAAACTGCTCAACTTGTCCAGATCCTAAAATGAAGAAGAGGAAGAATAAGGCTATGTGCTGTCCAACATGGAAATTAGCATGGATGAGAAGAAACACACCAAAGGTTGTAGATTTCCAAATCTGGGTTGTTTGTCACAGCAGCATAACTTAGAATAAGATTGTTCAGTCTGTTATTCAACTTGACAAATGTTCAGTTTTATAACACACTCCAGGCAAACACTGTCTTAAATGCCATAGACCAGGGGCTGGACATATGGATCAGCAATTTAGAGCACATACTGCTCTTATAGAGGATCAGGGTTTTGTTTCCAGCATCCACACTGGTTGGCTCCCAACCAACTATAACTCTAGCTCTTAGGAGCTGATGCTCTCTCTTTTGGCCTCTGAACGCACCTTTACTCACATAAACATACCACACACAGACACACAATTCAAAGTAAGATAAATCTCTTTTAGAGTGTCATAGGACATATAAAAATTTGTAAATTGTTTAGATTTTGGGTGATAACATGAAACATGATCTCAAGTTGCTATAATCCAAAGCACCATGTGGTGAAGCTATTGTGAGGAATTATAACCAAAGGGCTAGTCCTTGTCAGGAAAATGAACCAGACACTAGAGTCAAAAGTTAGAAGAAAGCAATCTTATTTTTCTTTTAGCCATGCCTCACAAACAGAAGGCCTTAGCAATGTGTTTTAAGGGGAAATATAAGGAGTATCCAGTTAATATTGTCTGAAATACCTGTCTTAATAAAATCATTTAATGGGCCACATCAGTGGAAGTGGAATGATCCAGGGTGAAATACAGTAGGGCTTATGAACTTGTGAGTGGGCACAGTCACTTTAACTTGATCCCATGGTGAAAGCAATCCTACCCATTGACCCTGGCACCTTCCAAGCCTTAATCATTTCTGGTTAGTCATGTGGATTTTCATATGACCAACTGCCCTTGGCAGACAACTTAAGCAAGTTTATTTCACAGTCAGCAGCCAGGGGCTTCCTATTTTCAGTTTTACCCTCAATGGGAACCAGCCATCCAGCTGAGCATTCAAGACCTGTGCTTTGGAGTTCACTGGGACCAAGAGAACTCAGTCCACAGGCCAGCGGAGTGTGTACAAGTCTCCTCAAAACAGCCATCTTTAATAATATGGGCCAGAATGTGTAGAAAACAAATTTCCCTCTTTAGCTCTGACACATATCTCCAGGATGATTTAAGCGTCAAACGCCGTTTTCCTGGGTCCATAAATCATAAATTCGGGATTTACTCAAGAAGCTTAGTCATAAGCTAAATATTACAGACAGGAAAGATCTGAGCACCAGAGGCTGGGAAGACCAGGGTGAACTCTTGCCCTGCCTTTCCCCTAATCTAGACTGTGCAACAGAACAAAGTCTACCTGGTTACATGGTCTGCAGCTCTGAAATTCAGATACTCTATACAAGTATACAGATTCCCAAATTTTTTTTTCTCTGTAAAACACATACCCCGCTCTCACTTGGACAACTGTTAAGATTTCTTGACAGTGAAGCTGAGAATCTACACTCCAGCACATGCCTGCAGGGCTTTCTTAAGCAAGCAACGTAAGCAGGTTTGGGAGTACACCAGTCCCGTTAGTGACTGCAGGTGACAACAGAAACCTCATCTGCTTATAACTCAGTCCAAGTGACTCACGCTCTAGTAACATCTTCTGATGATCCCCAGTATCAGTGCTTCTAAGTGCCCCTTCACCCCCTAAATAGAGATGGTTCTTTAAAAACAAAGTGAACAAGGCCAAGTCTGCTGAGTCTGGATAGAATCCAAGAAGAGATTAACTTCATGCCCTCCACAGTTTAAACATGGTTGTTGTCTGACTTACCGACATAGAAATTGTGTGCCATAGTTTTCAGTTATAGAAGAGCCACCTTGCCGGCTGTCACAAGTTGTGTTCATGTGAGAGTCACCCTAGTAGACACAGAATGCTACCAGTACCTGTTCTCTCCCGAAGGACTCTCGCTGAGTTCATTTCAGCTCTTGCTTTGAATATGCCTTCATTAACTTTCTTTTACTTGATTCACATTTTGAATGTTGTGCTCTCTACGTAAATTGTGCCTCACAGTAATCCAAGAGACCATGTGCACAACAGAAAAATCATGGACAATTGGAAGGAAGAAAAGTGCCAAGCCACCCACCACTGCATGGCCATTATCCAGGTTTAGGAGTGTTAACCAAATGTGAGATCTCCATCAGCTTGAAAATATTCCTTAAGGCCATGACAAAGTTGTGAAGTTCTCTAATTACTGGCCCAGATTCTTTCCTGGCTTAACTCCCATACCTGCCCCAAGGAAAGCCCACACTGGAAGCCAGCTGTCTTATATTGCCCAATTCCCCATTCCCTTGCTCACTAGTTGGAGGGAGAAAACCAACCAAGCCAGAAACCCACTCAGGCTTCACATTGCCCTGTACTTAGTTTGGCCTCCTCCTCCTGCACACTGTCAGAACTCCGAGGGGTTGGAAACACTGCCCCTCTTACGATTGAAAAGGTTTTGATATTCTTCTTGTTTCCAATTTGCATTTCAATATTTACACGCATAAGACTGGCTGTGTGTTGCATAGTTAACCAGCTTTTGGGAGGAAGAAAGTAAAGGACAAAAGATATGTGATATTTCATTTCAGTGCTAAGAAGTTATCAGCAAAGATGAGAGGTGAGACCTGAGAGCCCTTCTCCATCTTATCCTTCCCGGGAGCATCAAGGCCTTGGGTGCAAAGTATAAACATTTGTTGAAAGGATGTTCAATAATGAAAACACAGTCTGCTCCACTGTCAATGGAGGACACCAGGAACTGTAGTCTGAAGCAGATCCAGCCTCAGAGGATGTCTTCCCTCCTCTAACAATGTTATCCTCATGATGAGGTGCTGGATTCCTCCTACTGAGGAGCCTAGATGCCTTTCTTTGGCTTTGTAAGATTAAGTATTGCGCATGCAGTAGACTCTTAACACTATAAATGTCAAATATTTCATAAGCTCAAACAGAAAGGGAAAAAAGTAAATGCTTGTGATCTCATTCCATGATGAGACAGAGGAAGGAAAATGCTCACACTGAGGAGTAATGCACATGTGTTATTATTTTTTTCTGCGTTTCCATCAATCTTACCCCCATTTGAATCCCATACTAACCTTGTAGGAATGGTGGGTAGAGATTAAAGTCTCTATTTTATCTCTGAAAAGTTGAAAGCTCCAAGAGTTGAAATCTTGGAGCTACAATCTTGACAAGAGAAGGAACCCAAACCAGAGTCTATCTCTGCTCTTCCTAGCTGAGAATTAGTATTTCTTCACCTGTCAGTCACTAGTTGGCTCTATGGTCTTTAAATTTCTGTGTAGAATGTTGCTTTTCTTTAGAGGATATGCACTATCTTTCCACCTAGAAAAGCTCAGAAGACAGGGCTATATCATATTTACTGATCCTTTATATCTAAACAAAGTTTCTGTTGAAATGTAGAACCTCAATGATATTAATAGCAATCATATTATTTCAATAAATAATATTTTCTCTTCCAATGTGTTAACTGGTTCCCAATTTTACACCCAAACAAGGATGAAGTTTATTTCTTAATGAGTGCTACCTCCATTTAATCTGAGTGAACTTATTTTCTTGTTTGGAAAGGGTCTTGCTTAGTAGCCCAGGCTATGAAGCACAAACTATGTATCTTCTTTACTCAAGCTCTGATTCTAAGATCATAGTTTAAATGACCACATCAGTCACAAACAGTTTTTAACTTCAGTATTTCCTATTCATTGTTTATAATGTCAAAGTTGAGCAACTGTCAATTTTTGATCAAAGGGAACTATTAGTTTAAATGTCAAACTAAAAGCAGAGTTGTTGCAAAATAAAAAATAAAAAATTAGACAAGCAACATCAGACAATCCATTTCAGAGAGAATAGCAACTGAAACAGACAGTAAGAGCTGCAATTGTAAGGAACACAGATACCCCAGGTCTCCCATGGAATGGCTGCTGTGTGACAAGGTAAGAGGAGCTGTGGCCATCCAGTGGCATGCTGTTCTCAGGGAAATGTGGAAAGGCATCCTCCTTGGAACATACAAAGGAGTTGAGGAACATCTACTCTGGGCTAGACGTCTGTGCTCTCTGCTTAGAGCTGGTTCCCCTTTCATGAGTCATCTTCATCCTTAAGATTCTGGGGAGTTCATGTTATGTCGGGCATGAGATGTGTGGTGGATTGAATAAGAATGACCCCCCCCATAAGATAATATATTTGAATATTTGATCACCAGGACGTGAAACTACTTGAAAGAATTAGAAGGATTAGAAGGTGTGGTCTTGTTGGAGTAGGTATGTCTCTGTTGAAGTAGGTTTGACCTTGTTACAATAAGTATGGCACAGGGAGTAGTTGTTGAGGTTTCAAAGGCCCACACCTGGCTAAGTTTCTCTGCGTGGGCATGAATCAGGATGTAGCTCTCAGCTATCTATCCAGCATACCAAACTTGCCATACCTGCTGCCGTGCTCCCAGCCCCAAGGAAAATGGACTAATACTTGGAAACTATTGCCAAGCCCCAATTCCATGCTTTTCTTAATAAGAATTACCATGATTATGGCGTCTCTTAATCACAGCAATGATTAAGAGCCTTCAAGTTGGAGAATAAATCCTTTCTGGATGACCACATCAGGAGGGAGAAACCAATGAGTCAAAGTCCAAAGCTCTGCTTGGATAGTTTTTTGCTTTTTTTCAGTGTAACATAGCAAAACTGGATTTAGAAAGCAAAACTGAAATCTATTTGATGACCTTCAGGAAGGAGACTTCAAAACAGAGATTTAATTGGAAATCGTAGCTACTTGGCTCCTCAGGAATATAATTCATTCATTGAGAATTAAATATTGCTGGTTATTTGGCTCTAGTTTCTACTGTCGTATCTCTGCAGTACATTTCCTGACCTTTCCACAGACTTTGTTCAGTTCTTTGGTGAAGAAGGAATTTAATGATCCTGTGTCTCAGGGATTCTATTTGCAGCTTTCTTTAAGTTACGTACATCTCATTTCTAAGTTTATCACTTCTTAAACTTTTATACTCACAACCCTTCCTACCCAAGAAAGTCTCACATGACCTTGGCCAAATAAGTGGATAAAATAGGTATATAAATAATTTACAAACTATAAGTCATAAGCAGATTAATTTTAAAACAATTCCTTGATTTGCATGTATTGACCATTAAAGATAGAAACAAATTTGCACAGATATATTTATTTATCTAACATAATTCATCCCAAAGATATGCCAAGTTGACACATGCTGAAGAATCATGGTAGGAAATACTAAAAGGTTGTTTGGTTTTTTTTTTTATAATTAAGCCGTCGTGTTTCCATACAAGCAGAGAGCTATGTGTCCAGTAAAAAGATGGCAGCGCAGAGCATTCAGTAGCTGAGATGTTTCAGGAATTATTTGTTCTGATGCTCAGAGGGATGGCATGCTCACTGCAAAATTCATAAGTTTAATAAAGTCCCACAATGCAACATGGGCAAGCTCTACCAGAAACCCATTGGGCTCCTTGAACATTTGATTTTTAATTATTTTAGGTCATGACAAGATCGGAAAATTTTATTGTTGCCAAATTTTTCATATTCATCCTCACGCTCTGTTACTTGACCTTATATGAGTTCCCACAGGTTAAAAAGTATTGTCTTGACATTTAAGTTTGAACATTCTAAGAAGTCTGTCTGAACCATTTATTCAGTGTAGTGAATGGTGTGTGTGTATGCGTGTGTGTGTGCGTGCGTGTGTGTGTGTGTGTGTGTGTGTGTGTGTGTATGCACGTGCACACGCCTGCCTGTGTTTAGAGGCTGAAGGTTACCATGAATTCTCAAGATTCCAGTGTACATTTGTTACTTAAATTGTGGACAGACAAATGTGAGAGAAGCAGGGACCCACAAGTCCAATGACCCAAACTAAAAAGAGATAAAACACGCCGATTTGATCATATTTTACCAACCTTTCTGTCTCTTACTTTCCTTTTCTGTGACAGAAAGCAGTGTTAGTGTCAAGCATTTGGGCAAGATGACACCTGTAACTTTTATAGGCTGTTGTATACAGAAGTTGATTTTTTTTCTCTCTTTAGACTTGTTTAACTACTTAAACATGTCATAGAAATGTGAGTTATGGCCTCACCAGGTGTTTCAGTGGATAAAGGGGGTTGCAACCAAGTCTGAAGGCCTGAGTTCAATTCCCCAAGATCTACATATTTGAAAGAGAAAATCAGCTCCCAAAAGTTGCCCTCTGACTTGCATACACACACACACACACATACACACACACACACACACCATGATATGCACACATACACACACATTTACAATAAACAAAAAACCATAAATAAATAAACAGTATAATAAAAATATAAATTGAAGCGACTTGCAACAGTAAACAGAACTTGATGTGTTTCTCAGAACTCAGTGCAGCATCCTGTATACACAAGAGCTTAAAAAAATAAACTCTTCCTGGACAAGGAGACAAACTACAAGGAAAGGTCAGCAGTGTACTGGAATTTTCAAATAATGCCAGTGATTTAGTCAACAGGGATTCTCAGCCACTGTCTTTATGAAGTTTTAATTTTGATAGCTTAGTCACAAAGACCCTCACTGAGTAATACTTTGGCAATCTAAACAATCACTAACCTCTTGACAAAATTGATTGGTTCTGTTAAAGACAAACATGGAAGCCTTGAACGTTGGCAATGTTTATTACAGACCACAGAAGAAAGCATCCGCGCCACAGTCCACACCCAGTAGCTCCTCGAACTTGGTCAGGCTAAGGAAAACAGAATTGCATACAGTCAGCAGCCTCTCCTGTAAGTTAGGTATCATTAGTTTCATATATGAGTTTGTGTGTGTGTGTGTGTGTGTGTGTGGTGTGTGTATGTGTGTGTGTGTGTGTGTGTGTGGTGTGTGTATGTGTGTGTGTGTGTGTGTGTGTGTGTGTATACATAAAGTTCTTAACCCATTGGTGAACCTAATATACAGTAGTCACTCAAAAATATTCATTGAGAAACTGAGTGAATACATTCCCGTATATTTAATAATAAAACATATTAGTTCGGGTTTTATATGTCGGACTCCTTCCAAGGCAGAAACTTGGATCCTATAATGTCTTTGTAACATTTACAAAGGTTAGTACCTCCTGTAAAGTTGTAAAGGAGACCCTATTGTCACATATGAGGACTCAGAGCTTGACATGGTCCATGGGGGCCCGGTCCTACTGGCTTGGAGCCTGCAGTGTAAGCTTCAGCCCTAACATCACCCAGTCTGGACACAGCTGTTGGAACAAACATTTCTCTACTGGTCACGCATGATGCCTAGTCCTGAGTAAGTGGACTGTTGCCATCTTTTCGGAGTAATAGAACTATAGTTCTACTTCTGTCTTGTCCAGAGCCAGGCCACTATGAAGAGACAGACTATACACATGCTGGCCAGAAGAGGCCAGGAACAACACTCTTTCAATGCAAGAGACAAACACATGCTTTCTCTGAAACCTGGAAAAGCATTATTTACTCATGGCAAGTTAACTTTCACTCATACCACGAAGAAGGTCTTGCTCCCCTTGAGTAACAGCAGTCTCCTCTTAAGGAATTGAGTTTTTCTTCTTCTACCTCCCCTTGGCATCAGCCAGCATCTGTGCCATTGAGTCCTCTGAGTCAGAAGCCAGACAATTCCAGGGTAGAGCCTCTAAGCCAGTTCGTTTGGCATGAGCTGCAGCCAGACCCGAGCTATTTCCTGGATGGAGAAGGCAGTTTGATTGCTTTGTTCCCTTGGGTTGATTAGAGCCTCTAGTTCTCCCAAGGAACTTCACATGGCACTGCCAGCCCTAGGTGAGTGTCACCTCCTTTAGTGACACTCAAAAAGACAGCAGGCCTAAGATTCATTTTCATTACTACCTGTACAACTCACAAACATTTGGAAAGGAAAGAAACTAACAATGACTAGCCTCTCCCTCAGCCGAGTGTCTCTGGCAGAAGTGTTCTTCGTGGGACTCTGGCCTCCTCATTCTCTATTCCCTAATGCATGCATTCCCACACTGGAGATGCTTTTTCACTGTTTTATTTCATTTAGAAAAGCACTTTGGTCTATTTTGGGAATATTATTGGATGCTCATGCTTCCCTTACCCATTGTTGTACAATAAACCACTGCAAAATTTTAGTGAGTTGAAAGAATAAGCTATGATTTTTTTTTTAAGAGTTCTTGAATTGACCATGGCCAGCTTTGTGATTCTCTTCTATAGTTTCTGTCAACTGCCATCTAAGGGCTCTTGGACCTGGGTATCCAGGATGACTTACCTACATGGATGGCTACTGGGGCCACTGAATCGAAGCTCGCAGAGCTTCTCGTTCTACACAAATTTCTTCCTATGGCTTGAGCTTCTCATAGCAATATATGTGAGTTATAAGAAATAGTGTCCACTAAAGAGGACCAGGCAGAAGTTGCAAGGGACTCAACATAGAGTCAACATCTTCAGAATTCTACTGGCTAACCTTGAATGAGAGTCAGCGCAGATTTCACAAGTTCTACCATAAAGGAGGACAAAAGGGAGGGATGTGGCCCATTTCTGAGGTCTAATACAATGTTATACAATTAGAGAGCCTCAATCCACATTCAGACTGGGAATCTAAATGAAGAGCCATTGATATGTCAATAGTGGTTTATAGTGGTTGGCACTATTTACATAAAAGAAATCTGCCAGAAACAAAGTATGGAACACAACAAAAATAAGATCAAGAAAGAGCCATGCACACCAGCATCCAAAGGCAATGGAATACTGGAGAACATGGATGTAGGGCCTTAGATACAGAAATAACCATGACAAGTACACTTAGACAAGCCAAATTTCAAGCAAAGGAAACAGTCCACTGTGTCAAATGCTCTGGAGAGACAGTTATGCGAAGCATGAAAAGTATTTCCACTGGATTTAACAATCGAGTGGTCATGTGTGACCTTGGTAGGGAGAGGTTTAAGAAACACGAAAAGCAAAGTAGAAAAAAATAAGGCAGTGAATAGAATCTAAGAAAAAAAAGGGCAAAGAGAATCATCAGAGACAGAGTCCTGAAGAAGACCTTATTATTGAGATGCCCAGGGAAGGTGCTTCATTCTCAGATTGCTTGCATATGTGGGTGGGCAGAGTGGCTTTCCCACGACTCCTTGATGTTCTCTGTGGCACGGAAGCTGACACATGGGAGCAAGCAAGTATGTACAATGAGTTGAGAGGATCATGATTTTGACTGGGATAACAGCAAGGGTGTGAGCGAGTAGGGAGCACATTTGGTTCGTTAGGGAATAGACTGGAGAGAAGCAAGCAGGCAGGTGGGGGAAGTGATATGCTCAGTACAAGAGTAATCTGTGAGGGTCGGGAAGTTTGGTCTTTCTTGGCTTGGTACTGTGGTAGAGTTTCTATTTCTTACAATAGAGTCATTGGAAAGTTATAAGCAAGAGAACGGCATGATTTTCACTCTCTTGCACCAGCCCAGAGATTCTACTCCTAGGCATTTACCCCAACTAATTGAAGATATGTGTTCATAATATCCACATTGGGGAGCTGGGAAGACGCTCAGGAGATAAGAGTGCTTGCAGCACTAGCAGAAGTATGTGATTTCAGATCCTAGACCGCATAAAAAGCCAGATGTAGCTACAACCCAGGTACTGCAGGGCAAGCTGCTACAGAGGGAGGATTGGAGCTTGCTGATTGCTAAACTAAGTTAAAAATGGTGAGGAGGAGGCAGGAGGATCAGAGATTCAAGATCATCCTCAGCTGCATAATGAGTTTGAGTCTAGCCTGTGCTTCGTGAGATCCTGTCTCAAGGCAAAGTAAAAAAAGGGGAAGAGAGTTCTGTCCCTATAAAATAACTCATTGATATTTAATAACTGTTGCAGATGATTGTCTTCTTTTGATTTGCTGGTTTCATTTTGCTATTGGAATTTGTCTAAACACAGTGCATGCTCTAATAACTTGGCCTAGATTCCTTAAGAGTCTTAATAAATGGTATGATTTTATTTATGTTTTTCTGACAAAGGGTTCAGGCCCCTGGAGGCCTCTGTAATACAACACTCTCAGATGCAAGATTCTAACACAAATTCCCAACACCTCGGTTAGACTCCTGGTTTCTTCATCAGGCACAGCATACAGAAAGAAACTCTAGATTAACGATGTAGGCAGGAAAATTGGGGGAGAAATGAAAACCTGTCACCCATGTCATTGTTTCCGCATTAAGCCTTAGACAAAGCGGCAACCAACTAACTGGGAAATGATCTTTACCAACCTTACATCCGACAGAGGGCTAATATCCAAGATATACAAAGAACTCAAGAAGTTAAACTCCAGAGAGGCAAGTAACCCTATTAAAAAATGGGGTACAGAGCTCCACAAAGAGTTCTCACCTGAAGAATATCTAATGGCTGAGAAGCACCTAAAGAGATGTTCATCATCCTTAGTCATTAGGGAAATGCAAATCAAAACAACCCTGAGATTCCATCTCACACCAGTCAGGATGGCTAAGATCAAAAACACAGGAGACAGCAGTTGTTGGCGAGGATGTGGAGAAAGAGGAACACTCCTCCACTGCTGGTGGAATTGCAGGCTGGTACAACCACTCTGGAAAGCAGTCTGGCGGCTCCTCAGAAAACTGGGCATGACACTTCCGGAGGATCCGGCTATACCACTCCTGGGCATATACCCAGAGACTTTACCTGCATGCAATAAGGACACATGCTCCACTATATTCATAGCAGCCTTATTTATAATAGCCAGAAGCTGGAAAGAACCCAGATGTCCCTCAACGGAGGAATGGATTCAGAAGATGTGGTATATTTACACAATGGAATACTACTCTGCAATTAAAAACAATGAATTCACGAAATTCCTAGGCAAATGGTCAGAACTTGAAAATATCATCCTTAGTGAGGTAACCCAATCACAAAAGATCACACATGGTATGAAGTCACTGATAAGGGGATATTGACCCAGAATCTCAGAATACCCTAGACACAATCAGCATATCAATAGATTTCTAAAAAGATGGAAGGAGAGACCCCTGGTCCTGGAAAGACTGGATGTAGGGGAACGCCAGGACAGAGTAATGAGAGGGGGTTGAACGGAGAAAAGAGGGAGGGAAGGGGGCTTATGGGACTTTCGGGGAGGGAGGAAACGGGAAAGGGGAAGTGATTTGGAATGTAAATTAAAAAAATAAAATAAAATTAAATTAAAAAAAAAAAAAAAAAAAAAAAAAAAAAAAAGGAGTAGGAGAGGTGTCACTCTCAGCATCTCTGCGGTTGCCTGAGCTGCATCAGTGTCTGCAGCTGCATGATACACTCATCAGAGCTCACGGAAACGCTCACCCCCTCTCCCCCACCTGTGCGCCCCCCTTTCTCTCAGTGGAAACAAGGCCGATGTTTGTTCAAGCTCAATGGGAAATAGTAGCGAGCGTGATCTCGGTTTGCTTTTTCTTTTTAAGGTAGCAGCTGATCACTTGCTCAAGGAGTGAGTGCTTGACAAAGACTGAGGTGGCACCCTGAGCTCTGAGCGGTTCATTGAACCTTCATACAACGGTCCAAGGAGGCGGCAGCTATTATTATCTGCATTTTACAGGTGAAGTTTCTGATGCTCCAAGGTTAAAGCCCAACTAGCAAGAAAGAACTGGAGTTCAAAAGGAAGTCAGACCGTTGACACAAAAAGGGCTGCTGAGCCCTCGGCCTCACTGTTACCTCATGGAGCTTGAGGAAGACCGATGGAGCCCTTTCAATCTTCCACAGCTGTGCAACTCCATGGCTTCTCCTCTGTTATGGGGAGCATTAGAATCAGTGGCTGAATCCAGAGGCATCCATAGCAAGTACTGCTGCCCAGGCCTCAAGGCCTCCGAGCTCCAATGTGCCAGAAACATGCCCATCACCAAGTCAAGTTTTACCTTTAAAGATGAAGTAGGATACGAATATGCTTTTTAAAAAGAAATGGCTTAAATCCACAGTAAGTTATCTGCCGCATGTGTGGAGCCCCATCTGGGTATGATCTGGCTGAAAGAAATCTGAGAGAAAAAGGAGAAAGAACAGCTAGGTCTAAATAGAAAAAGGCTGGACCACAATAGAAAAAGATTCGCAAATGTGGGTATGGATGGAAGTCAATCAGAACCTACTGAATTTCTGACTTCCCATTGGTCCATACCTATGGGACCCCAACCTACTCCTCCCTACTTGAAGGCAAATACCAAAACCCAGATCCCACCTCACCTCCTGTCCTTCTGTGACATCAGTGGTGCTCACACTGAGATGCTTCACATGATGACTGATGTCAATCACTTTTCGCTGGTGCTCTTGCTAGCACCGTGCTCCACTGGGCACCAAGGAAAGAGCAATCCTCCCACCCAGCCCAGAACATGAAGACTAGGGCCAAAGGTGGGCTCATCTGCCCTGCGTATCCATTCAGACATTATCCAAGGAGTCCCACAGGGTTGGGAGCTATTGATTCTCTGAGAGGCTTTAAGAGCTGACAGGAAAATTAAAGGTGTCAAACTTTGTCTAGCAATACAAGAGTAATCTTATTATTTATTTTAAGGCATAAAAGTCAAGCGAATGCCAATAAAACATTTGTAAAGGTTTATCTGATGTCTGTCTTCCACCTTAGAGCTCAATTCAAAGGCAACTCAGCCCAAACCCCAATGTACAAGCCAGAGGCCCCCCCCGCTGAAGGGCCCATCAGGGTGTGGAACAAAGAACAAAATGTGTATTTGTTACTGGAAGCACGCTCTGATCTCCCCTCAGCTCCTGAGACCTTGTGTTTTCAGTCAGAAGAATTCGGGTAAGACACAAGGGACACAGAAGATAGATTTTATTATGGAGTCAAGTGGGGTACCTTTATGTGATGAGAGTTGGTAGGGTTCAAAAGGAGCCACTGTGGAGGAAAGGGCTCTCATGGTGTGAGAACTGACAATGGTCAGAGAGACCATTGTGTTAACCCACATTCTGAGGGAGACTAGGGGAAGACAGCTTTCCTGAAGGGTCACCCAGTCCAGGTGATCAACTAGCATCCTTAGATTAGCTCTCTAAGACAGGAAACTGCTGTGTTTTTGTTCATTACCAGAGAACTTGCTACTTCGTCATCTTAGGACCTTTTCCGTAGTTTTGAATGTCATGTCTCCACCCAGGGCCAGAAATACAACTCATATCCTATTCTTTGACCCTAAATCATATAACAGGCTTTATTAAAAAGAATTTAAAAGGGGGGAAATCTATACAAATGTATTTCCTCTGTTCTTTAATGAATTTCAACAAAACCCGGCTCCCTCCGCCTTCCTCCTTGTTGCATGGTATTTTAAATGTTAAGGAGCCGCAGCTCTTACACTACCTCCATTGTTTCACAGGGCATTTCTGACTCTAAAGAGAGGCAGCCATGATAGTTTCCTCTTCACTAAAATGACTGTGTTACCAAGGAGACAGGAGATAATGTCCAGAGTTGATTATGAGGGAAGGGTCCAACTTCAGTGACCTATACGCTCACTCTTTTCTAACTAGCTACATACCATGTTGACCTTCATTTTTAAAGTAGTAACGTGTGAGGGGAGAGAAGAGATGTCTCTGAATAAAGGCTGAGACATCAGGGAGGCAAGCTGACCACTCTTCTAAAGAGGTGGAGAACGTTAGCCCTGGGTCTGAATTGCTCTGAACTGGACAGGAAGGAGTATGCCTACTTACCAGAACTTGACTTCCCATCCTGGCCATGAAGGAATGCCAATTACTCTTCTACACAGGTATCCAGTAGTCTTCCTGTGGCCCTGATTGGCAGGAGAGATGTATGTGGATGGATACATTCTATTCTGTTCAGGACATTCAGCCAGTATCCTGCTCACAGGTAGCCAGAGTCTACACCCAGGAGTGAGGCAGGACATCACACAATTCCAGAGCTTCCATTTATAGGTGTACAGCTACTTTCAACAGCCTCACAAATACCCTCAGAGTTGTATCTGACCCCCAGTTTTATTGACTAATGCACTGAATTAGTAAACAACTCAATGGGTAAATGACGTTATATTCCTTTCTCTATCAATTTCATTGTCTCGGTTTTGCGCTTCCTTCATTCTTCATTCAGCGGCTTCCAGTCTCCTATTCAGCAGAACCCATCTTAGCATGGAGGATGAGTTCCTTTCTGTGAGTAGCCCCAAATTGTCCTGCCTGGTATCATCTATTGTGACTCCCACTTTTCTGCTCTGGGGCACAGGTATATCATCAAATTCACAGTGTCATTTCTCCTGGTGCAGATGCACACATATCGTTCCTATAACCATAAATAATGATCAAGAATTTTGTGGGTACTGCTTTATTGGAATTTGTCTGTTGTTTTTTTATCATCATCACCATCACTACCACCACCACCACCACCACCACCACTATACTATTCAATGAATTGCCATACTGTTCATCTAAAATTGAGGATAAGTTATACAAACGTGCTTTATCATAATTAATAGGGATCTGGCTGAAGTAGCATTTGCATCTTCTCTGCTGTCAGACCACTGTCTCTCCTCTCTGTCTTCCCTACTGTGCTCTTTGGAAGGACAGCATCATCATAGTTCATAATCAATAGATAGGATGTATGTTCCACCTCCTTCAAAGGGAACATCTATCCAAGTTATTAAAATCAAAATTTGAAAGCATTTATGTTCTTTTAAAAACCTGTCTTCACTCACAGATTTCTGTAATCCACATAGCTTCTCCACAGTAGATCTGCTTGACTTCCATAGTCAATAATAGTAGTGTCAAAAAAGAAAGCATTTCATTCTGTTTGTACATTTCTTTCGGAGGACTTACTTTCTAAGTTTGAATTATTTGCTATATTTTAAACATGCAGTTGGTAGTCTTTCTTTACTATCTACAGAAAATAAGGAATGTCTGTTTTTGTGTAAGGATAAACATAGACTTGAAAGATTAGTAAGCAATGACCACTGTTGTGTCAAGTAAACAAGACCGTGTGTGTTACATGTGTGCCTAGGAAAGGTGCAAAAGAAGTTTGGTTTGATCACTCAAGGATGATTCACTTTCAAGGATTTCTTCTTCAAACCCCTCAAGCCTCACTCCAGCATGAATTAATACTTGTCTGTCACAATCCAAGCAAGGACAATGACTTTTCTCTATGGTGCCTTCAATGTCTGTCCTTTAGTTAATATAAACACAGAATTTGGCTTTGCCTAGCACTGATTCAGCAAGTCTTTAGATTAACCATCTTTTGATTAAAAGCAAAAAAATAAAATAAAATAAAAAAGTCGATGTGTTGTAGAAAACAGAGAAGCCTACCACAAACAAAAGAAAGTGTCCAGCTACTGAAATCAGCCGGGTAACAACTCACCCAACTGCATTCAGCAGATAAGAAGTTCGTGCCTGGTGGTTTCACTACAGTCAAGGGACTTCTTTCTCAGGCTTATTTGGGTATGGGGACAGACTCACCCAAGATTCTTCAAATTGACAACGACCTTTTTATCTTTAGCCTTAACAACTAACCAGTTAAGTCACGGCTCCATGGCCTGAATTTGATCCTTGGAATTTCCCTAAAAAATGTTTTCTCTGGAACAGAATTTCCCTGAGAGAAAAGGAAGAAAAGCAATGAATTCACACATTGTTTTTTGGACTCTCTGGAACGGTCAGGAAAAGGAGTGAATATACCTAATAGTTAAACTTTTTCAAAACTTAGAAGGGGCGTGGCATGGCAGAAGAATGAATGACATCAGAGTTTCTTTGTGGTCATTTCGCCCGATGCAGAAGTGGCCATCTATGTGACATTTTATGGCCACACATGATTTCCCACGTCTGCACAGATGATGCCAAATGACATCTCAAGGGACACGGGACATCTGGCATGTGGTGCCAACAATAGCAGAAGCTCATGAGTGACTGCAAGAACTTGGAGCAGACATGAAGAACCAAGATGACTGCACCATGGGAAAGGTGTGAAGAACTGGTTTTAGTTTTTGGTAGTTATACACACAAATTAAAAATAGTTACGGACAGTATAGGTCACTGTTAGTGCTGAATCAGGGGAATGCAAATAGTCTTTGTTTTTCTCTTGGACTCAGCTGTACTCTGAGAGTTTTCTTAATTAATCTTTATTTAGTAGTGTAAGTCAGCACACTTCTCCCTCTCCTGTTGAATTTTCTTTCTCTTCCCACTCTATAAATGTAACATCGCCATTCTCTATTTGCATCCAAGTGGAAGGAATTCAGACTCACTTGATAATGGTGTCTGAGAGATGCTGGGATTGATTGAAGGCCACAGGAAAAAAAAAAGAAAAATTCCATTTTTTTTTCCTAAAAGAATTTTTAAAGGCCCCTGAAGGTTTATATAACAATCTGGCAAGTTCCCAGACTGTTTTATTTACAACATCTGTTATCATTGGTGGTCATAAACATTGCTTTTTTTTCCAAGCGAAAAGAGAAGTATGCAGTACTTGCTGATTAATTCACATAACTAAAATCCTCGAACAGATAAAGTCTATCAAAGTCCCTCGGGAGGGATTGAAGAGAAACGTGCGCATTTTACAGGCAAATGTTCTCATGTTCCAAGGAGCGTTTGGTGTTTGAGTGTTGTCTGTATTGTAGACTCAGAAAGTCTTCTAGCAGAGAGACTTTACAGTATCCTGTCTGATCATATGGGGGGCCCAGTGATGATGCTGTCAATCGCAGCAGAGGAATGAGCTTGTGACAGGCACTGAGTCACTTCTCAAGGCCATTCCTGGGGTCAAGGGTGGCTGGACAAGGTACGGTATGAATGGAGCAGTTGAGGGCACAGGGAAACAGCCACAGATCTGACTGGAACCAATTCTCAACTTTCCAGAGGCTGGAAAACTCCCCTTACTACTTGTAAGAACCACTCAAAGTGCTGGTTTAAGCATATATCCCTAGATCCATGTCCAAACATTTGCATTTAGTTAGTCTAGAGGGTGGTGAGGATTGCATTTTTAACAAGTTCCAGCTATTAACAATGCCAGCATGTGAATCACACTTTGAGGATAAGGCCAGATGGCCTGACCTCCAGCACTGTCCCTACCACTTACCATCGTCACATGGGTCCCTCGGTCAGCTTCTCCATGAACTGAGATAATGACTTCCTATTTCATAATGCTTTGGGTTGGGGTTAATGGGGGAAGCCAGGTAAGCAAGAGAACAAACCTGAAAGCAAGTTCAATGAGTAAATATTATGTTTGTGAAATGCTTTATGTAGCACTTTATCTCACTCTCCAGATTGAAAGCCAAAGCTCTGCTAGACTGAATAACTGCCTGATCATCTCTGAGGGAAGGAGCAGAAAAACTGAGAGAGAGAGAGAGAGAGAGAGAGAGAGAGAGAGAGAGACACGGAGAGAGGGAGAGAGAGATACAGAGAGACAGAGAGACAGAGAGAGAGGGATTTCTGGGTACCCAGGCTATCTCAGGACACGAGGCTAAGATGTCCTGCAACATCGTGCAAACACTGAGCACTGTCACACAGTCTGAAGCACATGACCTTCATGTAGGAAAGGAATCATTTTAAATGAATGTGAGAGGCACACAGATATTGGTGAAATCTGTGCTCCCCCCCTTCTGCCAAAGGCAGAGGACATACTGTCCAGGGTCATCAAGATGGGAAGTCGAGGCTGTACTGAACAAGGGGCCTGTGAGAGCCCTAACTGGGATGCTAGCACTACTCTATCTCTGCAGGAGATGAGAGGGCTGATGACCTTACACGTAGAAAGCTCTCGATTCTGAGAAGCACAAGGAGGCCGTGGGTAAAATCACAATCCCAAGCTTCCAACAGGACACTTGGGGTAGCCGAGTTCCAGCCAAGATCAAGTCTGTATCTGACTGCTGAGACAGAGAAAAATCTTTAACTTTGGCTTTAATAAAATGCACCATTATGCATTTTTTAAAAAAAGAACAAAACGAACCCTCTCCTGAGCCGATAGAACATGATATGGTTTTTGCTGTTGTTTGGGGGATTTTGTTTTGTTTTGTTTTGGTTTGGTTTTTTTCTGCAGAGCAGTTGAAAGGGTAATGACGCTCAATCCTGCTTTAGTGGTACTTCTACATCAGAAATCAAGGGAAAGGATGTTCCCCTCACATCCTCAGTAAGCCCGTGCTTTGGGAAACTGGAATACCAGGAGGAACACAAATTCTTGGAACACTGTGTCAAAGCAGTCCTGAAAAAAAGTTTAAAACTGATGACATTCATAAGATTCCAACAATACTTACATAATATCAAAACTTGTTTTGAATTGTACTAAACTGACAGCGTTGTAGACTTCCTATGCTTATTGTACCTCCATGTTTACAGAGTGTAATAAAGAGCCAATGTGTCACAGTTGCCTTGCATAGGTTTGCTGTTGCTTTTTAGAGTCATTATGATTATTTGTTCCTATGTAAAGCGGTAGCATTCACAGGCTGATCAGAACTAAGACTTTCCTGACTATGAAATAAAGAATAAAAAAATTCCTTCAGATAGATTTTAAAAAGGAACTGTCATTGAGGGGAAAGAGAAATATTCTGACAATAAAAGTTTCACTAAATATGGAAAGTAGACTGTTTATGAAGAACCTAGTTTGAAAGAGAGAAAGAAGGATTTCTGGACTGGGGCTTGGTGGCCACCAGCCTAACTCTAAATTCAGTGAAAGTTCCTGTCTCAAAGGATAAAGCCAAGAATGAGAGCAGACCCTCAGCACACTCCCTCAGTCACCAGGTACATATATATGCATGTACCACACACAGAAACATACAGAAATGAGAAGGTAGAGAATAAAGAGACAATTTCACTGTATAAATAAAACCACATAAGCGTGATTGATCCTGATGACACAGGCTTGTAATCTTAGCACGGAGAAGACTGAGGCAGGAGAATCGTAAACTCCACATCAGCCTGGGCTACACAGCAAGATCCTGTCTCAACAAAATAAAAACAATACAAACAAACAAAAATATATCAGCCTGTAGTCAGAAAAGTGCATAGAATATACTGTACCATCCATACCTGTACCATCAGGTCAAACTATACCCTCTTCCTCCTCCTCCTCCTCCTCCTCCTCCTCCTCCTCCTCATTTCTTTCCCCTCCTCCCTTATTCCATCCCCATCCCTCTCTGCATTCCATCTTCTCTGTATCTTTCTCTGGTCCTTTTTGGCTTCGATTTCTGCCCATTGCCTGCTTTGGGCTCTGTGGGTCTCACAAAACCCTATTTTACCTTGCGATTTGGGTTGGCCCTAACCTTCTCAAGAACACCTATTTCCGGCTGTGCTTCAAAATTTACCGCAGAGTCCCAATCTCAGATCTCACTACATTACATGATCTTTGGACATTTATATTTCACCCCAACTGGCTCCCATTACTCTGCCATCTCCCACAAATCTCATTCAGTTAACAAGTAGCAAGAAGCAACCTTCCCTCCCCACTTGGGGAGCAGTGGATAATACAAATGATGGCAGAATTATGGTTAAATATTTTGTTCAATCTTATGTTAGTTTCTTGAATGTGCTGGGAATTGAGCTCAGAGTCCTGAACTTACTAAGCAAGTGCTCTGCTGCCGAGCTACATTGTAAGCCCTTGTTCAACCCTATTAACGACATATTGTAACTCCAAGTCAAGAGAAAAACCTCCAGGAAGGGACAATGTTTCAACACAAACTGCCAAGGTCTGCGGATAGTCTCTGCTGCATTTTAAACCTTTGCTCTTGGTCCCTCTCTGGACTTATCTTCTATTAGATCAAATTCACATTCAATGATATTTATATCCTATTTTATGCTATTATATATTATATACATTATATTATATATTATATATCTAGATCAAACATATATTCTAAAGTAACATATTTCATCAATGGAGAACATCTAGACCTCTTCCCAGGCTCATTTTATTGTAGAGGCAAATGCTTTGATTCTGTTGTTATGGTTTATTTATTGTGTTTGGGCTTGTTTATCTGTTTGTTTGTTGTTTGTTGAAGGCTGCTCAGCAGCAGGTACAGGTCATCATCCAGGTAATCTAGTACTCAATGCTACTTTCGCTGGAAGAAATGCTTTAAAGAAATCAAGCCAGCAACGGTTTTCCCAGGAAAACTCTTGTTTAGCATTCGGTGGAATTCTTCTATCGCTGAACCCCTTTGGGTCTCTCTTTTGAATTCTAACTGAAGAATAACCACAGACAGTTCTGTCTTTTGTAAGCTTCAAGAGTGACCTATCTACAATCACGTCAATGATCTCCTTACCAGAATTCAACAAAGAATTTCTCAAATCGCAAAGTACAGTATGATCTTCATCTGCAGATAGAATTATGTCCTTGGTAGCACAGCTCCGGCAGCTGTACTAGCTAAGCCAAATAATAACGACTGATTGCATAAATTTGGCAGAAAGAACTCCACATTCCTTTCTCTAGAAGTCTCCAGGATATCTTCAAAACTTCACTGAGTGTTTATAGCCACCAAGTTTGGTTTCAGATCAAAGATGCCCTGGGCAATAACTGGGCAGTAATGTAGTGCCACCTAGCTTCTCTCCTGGGGTTGAGTCCATCCCCAGATGTTCTCAGTCACCAAAGAAACTGGGTTGTCTTCTGCAGTGTGCCAGAGCTTTCTGAGGCAAAAACAGGCAAAGGAAGAAACTTCTCTATGTCCATCCCTCCAGGGACAACTGAGCATTGAGACTGGCCCTAGAGTTAGGCAAGATCCTCTACAGCAGTAGTTCTCAATCTCTCTGATGGTAAGACTCTTTAATACAGATCCTCATGTTGTAGTGAGTCCCAATCATAGCATTATTTCATTGTTACTTCATAACTGTAATTCTGCTACTGGTACAAATTGTAATGTAAGTATCTGATGTGCAGAATATCTGGTATGTGGCCCACAAGGGGTTGAGACCCACAGGTTGAGAACTTCTGCTTTACCAACCCGTTAGCTTATCCTAGGTTTGACTTCTCCCATCATGCATTTCTCCTAAGCACCCTCACCTTAAGCGCAAACATCTCTATTTCTATACAGTATGCTTTCCAGCCTAAAATCTCCTTGTCCTTCACTCTTTCAGATCTTCCCACACATTCAGGTCTCCCTTCCTTCATCAGCCTTCCCTGACTACACCGTGCCCAGTTCTAATCTCCTGTCTGCACTATGGTTTATTTTCACGCCTCTGTTAACCTTCTGTTATTCTGCTGGAGTCATCCTGTTCCAGGCATGGGCCTGGACTCACCTACTCATCCTTCAAGACTATCACATTTCGTATCAGATAAACCATACGGCAGACTCCGTGGTATGCCCTTAACAGTGTGCATGCCGCCTCTAGTAGGCGTCTCCGTGGGGCTCCGAGCAAGAGATGCAGTCTAGTCTTCCAATTCATAGTTTATGTTGTTGCTGAATGAATAAAAGATTGAATGACTAAAGCACAGCTGTTTATTTGGTACTGTTAGTCTACATTTCTGAGAGAACTGGCTGCCTCTGAATACAATGGCAAACGCCCGCTTAATCTTTCTTTTTTTTTTTAACCCCATAAAAATACGAAAACAAAATCGCAGCGAGTTTGCTCTCCCCCCTCAGTCAACCAGTCTCCTTTAGCCTCCTACTTTAACTCCGGTCTATGACTTGCTTCTATTCCACTGGAGGAAATAAAGGAAGGGAAGCAATCGGGATTTCTGCCAGCATGGAAGGAAGACGAAAATTAGAAAAGTCAGCTGAGGTTAGCTGGAAACCTGGAGGTCAGTCACGCACCACAGCACACAGCTAGGCTCAAGTGCTCGCCTGTGGCTCTGCTGCCTGGAGCCAGAGACACAGTCTTTAGTGACCCAAAGGAATCAGAGACAGAGGGGAATCTGCCCACACAAATGCAGCCCTGGACTCTTCTCACATTAGGCAGAGTGACCACTTTAAAATGTCACCCAACTGTTGACCGTCCTCCAGTGACAGCATAAGGGAAAAGCTGAGGCGAGCTAAGATTCCTCCCCTGGCCTCCCTCCCCCGACCCACCTCGCTCCTGCCTGCTGGCTCTTCCTCAGATGTAGGTATATTCCTGATATAAACTGCCATGCTATTTCCTTCACCCAGTCCATGAGTTCTCTATTTCCCCAACCACATGCCCATCTCTTGCTTTATTCCGGTCTTATGTTATATAACCTCAGGCATGGCCTTCTCTGACTAACAAACCCAAGCTATACACCCAAGCTACCCCATTCTCTCTTCCTTTTATCTTACATCAAAGCCCCCATCAACACTAGAAATCATTTTTATACTTGTATTACATATTTTTATCTTTGCCCACAAGAATATGAACTTTAAGAAGGGAAAAAACTCTCCATTTTCATTTCCATAAAGACACTGTCTTAGATCTGAATCTGGAAAGAATGTTTGATGCACTTGTCCCCTTATCTTTGTGTGTAGACTACTGTGAGAAGCCTCATACTCTGGTACATATGATAAAGATGTCCTCCTTGCCCCTGGAGGCCCAAGGAGTGATCAGGCTTCCAATCCAGCTGCTACACCATCCCCTACAGAACCCTGGAGTCTGTCTCCAAGATTCTCTGCATCTGGCTGGAGATTGGGAGATAGAGACTTAAAGAATATTACCCAGGGAGTTTGGGGAATCACATCTAGAGTGATACAGACAGCTTCATACACGCTCCTTCCACCACAACCCTGTCACTAACCCGTATTACTAAAAGCGAGCCTAGCCATGCCTGTGGTGCCCTAGGGAAAAGGAAGTGGGGTTTGGTGAAGGCACAGCACACTAAGTCCGTCATGTAGCATAACCGTTAGGTGATCCACATGACAACTTGTAAAGGAGCTAAAGGCACTCTGGGAAAGAGGGGGAAGGGCAGAGTAGGGCAAAGCACCACAGATTTAAAGAAGAGCTTAGAAATAGCAACACATCTCAGGAATTTGAGTTTGCAGAAGGGGATGGGCATAGGACATGGGCCATGAAGGCAGAAGACTGGAGAGATGGTTGGAATCTGGGTCATGAAGGACTCAGTCTGCAACGCCCAGGTGTTCGGACTCATCCTACATGAGATGGGAGCCAGTGGAGGTCACTACAGGTGAGACAGGGAACACATGATTGCATGCACAGTGTTTAAAAGATTTCCCTGTTAGCTGTAGGGAGGATGAAATTTTGGATACAGAAAATGCAGACAAGATACTTAGATAGGGATCTGCTGCTGAAATACAAGAACTGTTGGAGGATGGGAACCCAAACAAAGGCAGTGGGGTGTTTGTTAAAGTCTGGCTGATTTCGGGATGGTCTCAAGAACACACTGTTTTCAGGGGAACTGAAGGCTCTAATATCATTAAAGGACTTAAAATTCCATCGAATAAAGGGGATAATAAAAATCACATTTTAATTAAATTTCTAATTAGATTTTCTAAAGCCTGCCATTAAAAAATACAAGTCAAACTAGATGAATAAAACATCTTCCCATCAGAGTTAAGAGATTACTGGGCTGTGTGTCAGGAAAAACTGGGTGGGGGATGTACTAAATTCTCACATTGAGGTAGAATGTACAAGAGGGAAGAAAGTGAGAAACACCTCCCAATACCAATTCTGAAGATATAATTCTAATTAAAGAGCCAGTAAGGATTTATTGCTCATTGTAACACCGTATCCAACTCCACCAGCTTACCAATATCATCCTTTCATTAACAAGTAGTAGCTGTTTCCATGAACTCACTATCAATTTTTAAATGTTTTCTCTTTATAATGAAATCATTTCCTCTTCTTTAACCATTGCAAATCCACAATAACTTTGATCTAAGATAATTAGATATATAATCTTAAAGCTGTAGCAGAAAAAAAAAACCCACTTATCACTCTGAAAGAAATTAGAAAAGTCTTAGAAAGGAGAGAACAAATTAAAACATCAGCAGTATATTGTAAAATACTTTTCACAAATCTAAAATGTCTGGAATAATTCTTTCTATTATATTGAAATGGGGCAATTATGAGTAACTTATTTTTCTCTATCAAATTCTCTGAGTACTTTCCTAGTTAAGTAAAAAAGAAAAAAGAAAAAATGAGTAATGACTGGATCACTTTTTGAAAATTAATTATTATCCATAAAATTATCACGACTCTAGAATTCTGACTTGGACCCCATGATTTACATTTTTGCTGGCACGTTGCCTTATCATGATTTGCATTAAGACTCTAACATCAACACCATTACATACTAATCATACTGTTAAACACATTATATACATTATCTCATGTACTAAAGCTTTCAGAGTACATCATTTTTCTTTAATTTTGAAAGCATGGATGAAGCTAGAGGTCATTGGACTAAGTTAAATAAGCTAGGCTCAATGCACAAAATCATGAGTGCATCCTCATCAATGCCCAGCATCTTTGGGGACAGAGATTTTGGGAAAACAGTGAGTCTCACATCAAGCACTCCAAATTTCCTGAGAAGACTTCCTGGGGGACTATTCTTGTTCTAATCTCCAGGCAGGCCCAAGTTGGGAGATCTGTTTTAACCCTTCCTCAATTAACCGTGAATTCTTTTCACTGTATCTAATGTCCAAACTCGAATTCAGGGTTTGGCATCTCTTACTTGATTGACATACTATCCGTAGGACCAGAGCAAATATCTTTTGCTTGTTGTCCCAACTCTAGGGCCCCCCCCTCTCCACTTCTCTCCTACCCTTACCTTCCTCCCTTTCTAGGTACCAATTCTAGGAAGGCTTTCTGAGACCCCTTGCTAGCATTTTCCAGCACCAGTGTTTCCACAATTTTAACTCGTACCTACACCAAGCTATGCTAAGCTTGTTTCTGAGTTGTTCCATGGATTAAACCAAAATTATTTCCGTGACACTAGTTGTGGTTAGTTCTGACATGGCAGACGTTCGTGGAGGACACTGATCTGACAACGGGTGAGAAAGAATTTTCCGTAATAATGAAATGTAGACCTTTAAGAAAAGCATGGATAATCCCATCCTTCCTTGGTGATCTTTTATACTCTCAAGTCCTTAAACAGCACCTGTATACAAAGGGCTTCCAAACGTTCATATTTAGCCTGGACTTCTTCAGTCTCCTCCATATACTCATCCACTCCACATCTCTTGTTGAGATCAAATCACCATTTAAAATGTATGCAGTATGTCCCCAAACAAGCCTCGAATCTTCCAAACCTGCTTCTCCCTCAAGTTTGAACTTGTGTTGTATTTATTTTGGTGTTTCAAGATAGAACCTCTCTATCCCTGACTGTTCTGAACCTACTCTGTAAACCAGAGCTGGCCTTGAACTCAGAGAGATCCACCTGCCTCTGCCTCCCGGAGTGCTGGGATTAAAGGCATATTGTCACCATTGCCCAGAAAGTTGTTTATTTTTCTTTTGTGTACATTGGTCTTTTACCTGAATATATGTGCCTATGAGGGTGTTGGATCCCCTGAACTTGGAGTTACAGAAAGCTGTAAACTGCCATGCGAGTTTCACTCTGCATCCTCATCCCAACCTTATGCTGCCTCTGCACTCTCATCTCCTGTTTAGACTCCCAGCAAATGAATGGTTTCCATACACACTGGATGCTATATTCTGAAGGTTTGTGCCAATCTCCAATAGAATAGAATTGAGGCATAGGACCTTTAGAAAATGACTAGGTCAAACAGCAGAGCCCTAACTGCGGGGTTGTTAGAACTCCTAAAGAGGGGATCAGAAAGTTAGCCCTCTGTTATGGGAAGGGCCACAGCAA
The DNA here is from genome assembly GCA_036184795.1 of Tokudaia tokunoshimensis. Lineage (NCBI taxonomy): Eukaryota > Metazoa > Chordata > Mammalia > Rodentia > Muridae > Tokudaia > Tokudaia tokunoshimensis. The sequence goes on along the minus strand of BTHU01000003.1, from coordinate 44,432,678 downwards.
AGGCAGTACTCATGAGCCAGAGAAACAGCCCTCACCAGTCAACGGGTCATGTTCCTCCTAATCTCTAAAACTATGGAAAGTAAGTCCCTATTGTTTATAAGCTCCCCAGTCTAAAGTGTTTTCCTATAACACCACAAGGGACTAAAACATTAGCCTTGCTCTTGCCGTTCCCCCCCCTCTTCTCGAACCCTTCCCCAGCTATGCCATGGCTTCTAGAAGCCCTCTAGTTGAAGCCCATTCCTCCCTGAGGCATCATCTCAACCCTGGAACTGTGCTGTTTGTGACCTTTTTGTGCTTTATGTTCTCCATAATACTTATCACATCCAATATAGTATATACAGACACTTTGTTAGCTCCCTTGACCAGATTATAAATTTCACGAAAGCAAAGACTTTCATCTACACAAGCATATATTTACAGAATAAATAAATGAGTTTGTGGACAAATGAAGGAATGAATTGTTACAGTTCAAAGAAAGGGCAGGATACTTCCCAATAAAGGAATAAAGATTTGTGGTTAGGATAGGCTTGAGTTGGACCCTGAAGAATTGAAAGAATTTAGACAATAAAAGATGGACCATGGAGGCTCATGTTTTTACCAAACCAGTGAAAGCTTATTACCCCAAAATGTAGCTGATACGCTATGTAATGATATTCCTAAACACAAACATTTGTAGTTTCAACATAAATATTAACAATGTTATAATATTAGAATTAACTAATAGTTAACACATTTTAAAATTATCCTTAGAAAGTATTTGAATGCATAGAAAAGGAAGAATTGAATGAGGTCTTGTAAGATGCTTTTCAGGCTCTGGGCCTGTTCAAAGGCACTAGGGGAGAGTGGAACTAAAAACATGGAAAACACTCCTCCTTTCTGGTATTAAGTCAAACCATCCTCTGATGAACCTGGGGTATTTTTTCATGTGTTGATAGAAGAAAGGTTTTCTTAAGTAACAAAAACAGTGTGAAAAAAATTAAGGTCAAAGACAAAGATGAACAAGAGAAGATGCTTTTAGACAAAGTGACAGCAGGCAAGACTCCAGGGAACACACAGACATCAACAAATAACACTGAAAAGATGAATCCTCGCCAATTTAAAATACCCCAAAGGGACTGTCCCAGCACTGGCTGAGTATTCTTCAACTGTTTTTTATTTTCTTTTTGAAATTATGACATTATCTTTCCCTTCCCTTTTCTTCCTCCAAACCCTCCCATATACCTCTCCTTGCTCTCTTTAAAATTCATGGCCTCCTTTTTCATTACTTTTTGTTACATGCATATAAGTATTTACATATATATTCCTAAATATAACCCACAGTCTGTATAATGTCACTCATATGTCATCTTTTCAGGACTGACCACTTGGTTCTGGGTAGTCAATTGTGTTCTTCCCCGGGGAAGACTATCTCTCCCACTCTCAGCATTCCTTAGTTGCCTGTGGGTCTTTGGACAGGGTTGAGGCCTCTGGCTTTCCTCCATCCACTTTGGCATGTCTATTGGTATTGACCTTGTTCAGCTCATGTTCAAGCAGACATGTTGGTGATATTTTATTTTATTTTCTGACATCCCTAGGAGATATACTCTCAAAATAAACTTCGTGATTCTCTGGTTTTTATACTCTGATTACCTTCACTTCCGCAGTGTTCCCTGAGCCTTAGATTGGGGAATTGTTTTGTAGATTTAAACTACTGGGTCTGGGATTCACTACTCTGCATCTTGATTGGTTGAAGTTACTGTACTTCTCTTCATCTGTTGCCAAGAGATGTTCCTACATCTATCTATGGTTATAAGGACAAATATTTAGACTGTGATTAGGAATTATACTGGTTTAGTAAAGTTAACGGGTTCTCTTCCAAGATCAATGACTTCACTAGTCCTGGGTTCTTAGCTAGGTTTCTAGTACCAGGCATGATTTTTCTCTTCTTGAGTGGGTATTAAGTCCAATTAGAGAGCTCTTGGTTATGACCAAGTTATGTATGCCACTATTGCATGCCATGCTGGTCATTGTGGTCCATGGACATCATAGCTGCATAAGGATTTTAGTTGCCGTTTTCTTTGGGAGCTTGCATGGTGCCTCCTGGTGCCATAAAAACTGTCCCTCAGGCAGAAAGGAGTCTTTCAGGTCAGTTCCAGATCCCAGGCTTCTGTGTCTGACGTTCATGGTGCCTTCAGAAATAGGGACTTACCTTTAAGGGGCAACCAAGGTTAATCTGCTGATTGTTCTTTGTTCTCCTGATTCTCAGTGACTTATCACCTCCACAAGACCCAGAAGATGCTAGGATTTATCTACTCCACAGAAACATAACTCCAAATGTTATACTGAAGGAAACTTGTGAGTTGCTTTAACTAATCACTCATTTTCCAGACATAAAGTGAATGTCTAGCATATATATTGCTTCATCAAGGTCACAGAGAAGGTTTAGTGTCAGATCCTAGAAAATACACAGGGCTCTGGCTACTTGTCCTGTTCCTCTTTTCCTCCAGGCTGACAACTGTCCATAGTATGACATGCTTTATGGAGCAGTTAAATAGGTCAGGTGGCCAGTACTTTGTGGTATAGTATCTCATTCAGGATACAGAGCTGAGATCCTGACTTACACATCACTTTCTATTGGAAGTTCAAGGTTGGGCCAACAGTTGTTCATTTCTTTCATTTTATCAAATGTTAACAAGACTCCTTACACTGTAGGTGCTGTGTTGGACTCACCAAGTCAACAATAGATGCAGTAGTCAGGCTCTGCCTTCCTGGAACTTATATTTTGGTGAGAAGGACAAAAAAAGAAACCAATGACAGATAAAGCTGTTAAATATTGTCATGAATGATGTGCATGAAGCAAAGGATAACTGTAGCATTAAATGCCTGTTGCCTTCCTCAAATAGAAGGGCCAGGAAATGTTGCTGAGATCTGTCATGGAGGCAGAGTTTACAATAGGTAATGGAGTTAGACACTGGAAGATTCTAGGTCAAAAGAAGAGAGGTAAAAAGCTCTTGAGATAGCAGGAAGACAGAAAGCCTGCCTGTATAGAACTTAGGGTCGGAGGAGGTGACCTGAAATGAGGTCAGCGTAGAGGCAAGGCCAAGACATGTGAGACTTGGAAGAGCTGGTTTGGAGCTTGAAATTTCAGGCAAGTATGTAGGAATCCATTAGCAGATTTCAGTAGCATGATCTAATTTATATTTTAACAAGAGTTTTGTATGGTAGGCAGTATTCTGTTCATTAAAAATAAAAAACATCACTTAATCAACTGGAAAATGTCCATCCAATTATTATAATGATTCCATCGGGTAAGTGTTGTTACCAGAGTCATTATAGCTGCTTCCATTTTAATTCTCAACTCACAGGCTCTGTGAGAGAGCCAGGATTCAAGGCCCAGTCACAGATCCCCAGAATATTTCCACTGAACCACTGTGTTTTGCTTTTCATATGCATTTATCAATGAGAGCAGAAAACAGGTAGAGGCAGAGATATTAATGAAGAAATTATCACAGAGCCCTGGGAAACATCGATAGTTTACAAATTACAATGGTGGATGCTTCCTTAGTTCAATAGGAAGCACTTCAATTTCATAAAACATTACAATGGCAGCAATGGCGATAAAGATGAGAATGGGCTTCAGATATGCTGTGATAACAGAACTGATGAGATTGTGATTCAGTGGACTAAGGTGATGAGGCAGGCTTTAAAATAAAGAAGGATAATATTCTCTAGTTTCTAGTGCAAGAATGAACGTGTTAGATAGTGGCTGTGGTTATGGTGGTTGTGGTGATGGTAGTGGTCGTGGTGGTGGTGATAGTTATGGTTGTTGTGGTGGTGATGGTTATGGTTGTTGTGGTGGTGGTGGTGATGGTGATGATAGTTATGGTTGTTTTGGTGGTGGTGGTGGTTATGGTTGTTGTTGTGGTGATGGTGGTATCATTAGTTTTAAAATTAAAAATAAGGTAAGACTGTCAGGTGTAATGGCTCATACATTAATGTCAAGACTTGAGAGGCAGAGGCAGTAGCAGGTGGGTCTCCGTGATTTTTGAGGTCAGGCTAGCAAATATAGCATATTCCATAATAGTCAGAACTACAAAATAAGAGAGATCCTGTTTTTTGAAAAAAAGAAAACAAGTTTTTAGAGCTTATTTTGAACACGCTGCATAAATGTGTTTATGAGTATATCTCTCCAAAAGATGACTATTAAAATTTAGAAGACCACCATTTTTAAAACTGTGGCAGATGAGCAAGATAAATCCAAGAGCAAATTTAGAGAAAGGTCCAGTGCTGAGCACTGAGGAGCCACAATACAGAGAGGATTTTAAATGGAAGAACCTATTGACGGAATGTGATGCTTTGGATAGGAACAGAAGCAAGAGAGGCCAAAGACAGACATTCAAGGCAACACAGAATTTAATATATGAGGAGGAGGAGGAGGAGGAGGAGGAAAGGAAGGAAGGAAGGAAGGAAGGAAGGAAGGAAGGAAGGAAGGAAGGAAGGAAAAGGAGGAGGGGGAGGAGAAGGTAGAAGACGAACTTGGTGGGCCAGTGAGATGACTTAGTAGGTAAAGGCACTTGCAGACAAGATCGACAACCTGAGTTTGATGCCTACGTTCAACACGGCAGAAGGAGATAGTCTACCGCTAGTTGTCCTGACCTCCACGTGTGCATCCTCACGTCCCCTTTTTATTAATGAACATGGGTAGGAGTCAGGAAGATGGCTTAGTTGGTACAGTGTTTGCCTTGCAAGAACCTAAATCCAATCCCAAGAACCCATGTCTTAAAAAAATAAAACGAAGAATGAACAGGAGTAAAATAGATCTGCTTCATCACTTGTTTACTGGGGTCTGTCTGCTCTCACTCCTAAAGAACATCTCACTCTGCTCCCAGACACTTGGGAGGCAGAGGCAGGCAGATTTCTGAGCTCAAGGCCAGCCTGGTCTACAGAGTGAGTTCCAGGACAGCCAGGGCTACACAGAGAAACCCTGTCTTGAAAAATCAAACAAGCAAACAAAACAAAAAGACATCCTTTACTTATGTTCAAAATCCCACGAGGTACCAAACTTGATGTTTCAGGCAGACTCTATAGACTTGAAAAAGGTATGTGTGGGGTAATGGTGGGTCTATGGGGGGAGGAGGCAGAAGAGGGAGCACAGCACACCTTAGACAGCAGTTTTAGTTAAACATTTACACATTTACATTTAGTTAACCATTACACATTTGCCTGGGGCGGGCTCAGTGCTCTGAACCACTCCTGCTCACACTGGCACCTTGACATTTGCTTTGATAAGTGAACAGCCCTTCGGGGTGTGAGCAAATGTCCTCATCTTTTATGATATTCCATTGCTCTTAGTGTTCTAGATACATCCCCATGGGCACAGACCTCATATCGCCACCCTCGCTGAAGAGCTGACCAGACTTGTATTAATATGTAATACCAGATCGTGTTAGTGTCTGACTGATGGGGACTGACAGCTGAGACAGACCACCAGATGAACTGTGTTATCACAGCAGAAACCAGACCAAGCCAAAACCTGAAGCAGGATGCATTTCCCAAAAATAAGATACATTCCTAGCTGGACAGTGACTAGAAAGGGACCCGTGCTGCACAGGCGTAAAACACTGTTGCTTGTTTGTTTATACCCTCAAGTCTTTTTTGCTCCTTCCCAGACTCTGAAAGGAGAATTAACATAGAAAACTAGTTCGCCTTTACCGTCAAATATTTCCTTGGTAAATGCGCTTAATCATCCAAAGGGAGTGAAAAAAAAAACTTCACCATTCATCAGTATGGCTAACTCTCAAAACTGCCTCCCAGTGTCTTTAGAGGAAAGAGATAAAGGAAAACAGCTGCTTCATAACTTTCCCCTAGAAAACCACAGAAGTTATGTAACCAATTTTTTCAGCAACAGAAAACTTTTCTTGGAGGAAAGAATGAATGAGCTAATAAATGAATGAATGGACGAAAAGGTCTCCGGCCTCAGTTGATTCCCTACAGATTTTTCCGAGCAGACCAGACTCTGACATTGGAGCCATTAAGAGAGGAATGCAGGAAATGCTAAAAGGAGTGTAAACAGAGAGACCTTGGCTCCTGGGTAATGGCTCCTCAACATTTGTCCTTGTGGAGTCTTTAGGCAATCGCAGGCAGTTATCCTCAATTCCCTTATCTGAGGATGAAATTTCCCTGACTGTGCAGAAGGGAGGCTGCCCACGGCCTCCCAGAGGAGGCATTTTGAAAGGCAAGCATTTCCCTTTCTCAGAGCCACCCCCTTCAGAGAAGGTTAGCTTTCCGGGAGAGGCTCCAAACTGTCCAGCAACTCTGTGTCCCTGAATTTCGTACAGAGCAACAGTAAGGAGAAAATTCAAGGAGAGTCCTTAAAAAGAAAAAAACAACTTTTCAGCTGGCGCCTAAAGGGGGTAAAAGAGGACACAAGGAGACAGTCGTGTTCCGAAGGCCTCAAAGACAGCCCAAGGCCTCAGAGTCGTGCTAGTCGATGCTGGTGCTAGAATCGTGAGTTAGTTCTCAGGTGGGTGTGCCAAGCAAAAATCTTTTTTTTTCTCATCTTGTTAATTAGTGGCATTTCCATATAATCCCTAAATTGTCCATATGGTACTGTATATCCACTTTATTTTCATGGCCCTGATTCGTGGAAATGGTGTCTAGATAAAATTACATAAACAGACTACAGCATGAGTTGTCTCCTTCAAACTGACTTCACATTCTAGTGACAAAAGAGATAATACTTTCTTCCAACTGTCATCTCCACTTGTGACAAATGGTCCTGTTGTCTGGAATTTTCCCTTGCCCCTGACACCATAAAGAGATGGCAGAGGAGTCAGGTGTGCCGGGTATAAAGTCTTTATCGCACCAGCATCTAAGCACTCTGTAAACACTACTTTCTCTCTATTCCAGTCATTGTTCCAATCACAATGGCCTTGCTTTGCCTGCACACTTCCAGAGTGTTTATTACTGGCCCTTTTGCAACAGCCCTGCCTTGCCTCCTGGGCTTTCTCTCCACTACACTACAAGCTCCTCTGGCCATTGATTTGCATCTTAGGATGCCATCCCTGTTCTCTGATCCGGCAAGCACTGTCACACGAAAAGCATTTGTTCAATGAGAAAATCTACCTCTTTTTTATCTGAACAGACCAGCAGGTAAAAGGCCATCCTGGCGATCTTACTACAAATCTTTTCCACAAGAAACAGAGAAAGAAAGAAGAAGGCACAAGCGTTCACGAGGAACTTTCTAACTACTGGAGCTTTAATGTTCAGACCTTACTTTTTACATTAAGCTTCCTCTGGCCCCAATTTGTGGAAGAGGAATTGACTCGGCCGAAATGAATTCCCCCTCAATCTGACTGATTAGAAGGGCACCTCAATGACCTTAGCGGAACCGTTTCTGTGTGGGACAAAATAGGAACATCAGGGTCTGTCGGATCCACTGCACCTGCTCATCACTGGTTTTGATTGGCTCACTGGTTTGAGCCAGGCATTATCAGTGGCGACAGTAATAACTGTGACTCTGGGCTGGAGAGACCTCTCAGTGATTAAGAGTGCATGCCGCTTTTCCAGAGGACACAAGTTTGATTTCCAGAACGCATGTCAGATGACTCATAACTGCTTGTAACTCCAGCTCCAGGGGATCTGAAGCCCTCCGTTGGCCTCCCCAGACACCAGCATACATAGGGCCGATCCACACACACCAAGAAAAATACAATAAGTCTTTTAGTTTTTATAAAGCTGAGAACTGTCCATTCTTCTGGAAATAAAAAAAATATACATATCAAAATACAAGTGGAAAAAGCAGCAGCCCAGAACTCTCAAAAATGTCTGTCGACTTGCTAAAATCCCAAACCCTGCAGCTAGCTACCTTTGTCCCATTGCAATATGCAAGAGAGACATTTGTCCAGGAAGATGTTGTTCTAACGGCTGGATTCTGCCCTCTCAGCAGTCCAGGATGGAGAACAGTCTGTTTGACAAAAGTCCCTGGAGTTTCATTATCCAAATAAACACAGAGCTCAGGGTCCTCCCTCCTCAGAGGAGGGGATCAGAGAACCACAGTTCTCGATCCTGAGCACCAGGGTTTCTCTCATGGCTTTTACATTTCAAATCTCCCGTTTATTTAATGGAAAAACTTTATTACTTTTTAATGGTCTTTTCATATCATCATAGACAGAGATGATCGAAGGTTCAATAAGGTAGCAACTTGATCTCAGAGAGGACTAGGGTGAGGATACAAGATGTACTGAGAGGAAGGCCTGTGTTAGAGTGTCTGGACCTACTTTCAAATACAAATCCAGAATCCACAAACTTAGGAATAAGGTTCTCTTGGGTTGAATTATGATGGTGTCTAGGTTACTGTTACAGTTTGAATATGAAACGTTCCACAGAAGGCTTATACTTTAAAAGGTAGATCCTTAATGAGACAATGATCAGACGTGGTGCTGAAAATGGAATGATTGGACCATGGCAACTTTAGCCTCATCATTGGATTGGTCCACTGGTGGCTGCATGGCTTTATAGGCTTTGAAGGGAGATGAAAGCTTAAGATACAGGATGTCGTGTAAAGAAGGGGATCATTGGGGGCATGTTCCTGACGATTATCTCTTGCCTGGACCTCTGCCTTCTACTTTTACTTACTGAATGGCATGAGGCAAGTGGCTTCCTCTACCGCCCACTCCTGCTGCCATATCTTCACCTCCACCATTTTAAAAGCAAGTGGACAGATGCTGGTGGAACCTCTCAGGGAACCAGTTCTACCAGCACCTGGCCAATACAGATGCACGTACTCACAGCCAACCATCAGACTGAGCATGGGGACCCCAATGGAAGAGCTAGGGGAAGGATTGAAGGAGTTGAAGGGGTTTGCAAACCCATAGGAAGAACAATATCAACTAACCAGACCACCCAGAGCTCCCAGAGACTCAACCACCACCCAAAGAGTACACATAGAGGGACCCATGGCTCCAGATACATATGTAACAGAGGATGGCCTTATCTGACATCAATGGGAGGGGAGGGAGGCTCGATGCCCCAGCATAGGGGGATGCTAGAGCAGTGAGGCAGGAGTGGATGAGTGAACAAAGGGGAGGAGCAGAGGGGGAATAGGATGGGGGCGTTGTGGAGGGGTGACTGGGAAGGAGGATATCATTTGAAATGTAAACAAATAAAATGATTAATAAAAAATAAAATAAAATATAAAAGTAATTGGAACCATCTTACCGTGGCCTAATGCATCAGAAACCACGAGCCAAAAGCTTTCTTGTCATGTGTGTTTTGTGCATTTTCACTGAGCAGCACAGTTCTTTACATCGAATGGACCTATGTCCTCAATGTAGAAGCTCGCCAAATGTCTGTTGCCTCACCTTCCCTGGTCACCTGAGACCTGATACCCATTCGTCTTTATTAACTAAAGTCCATGGTTTATATTATGGTTAGCTTTTCACATTGTAAAGTTCTATGGATTTGAACATATGAGTCATATGTATCCACTATTACAGTAACATACCAAATAGAATTTAACTTTCCTGAAATTTTCCCCATACTTTATCTATTTATTTCTTACACTTTTTCCCCCTACTCCTAAATCCTGACAATTATCAATCTTTTTTACTGTTTCCATAACTGTGCCTTGTTCTATAACTAGAGTCACACATTTTGTAGTGTTTTTTCAAACTCTTTTTTTATTTAACCATATACATTTAAGCATCATCCATAATTTTCGTGGCTTTCTCCATGTATAGCATGAACACTATTGCATGAAAGCACTAGAGTTTACTTACCTGCTGAAGATCATCTTCTTGCTCCCAAGTTTGAGTAATGATGACTGTAGTTCTATAAGCATTACATTGTGGGTTTTTTTGTAAGTGTGTGTGTGTGAGTGTGTGCGTGTGTGAGTGTGTGTATGTGTCCACGCACATGTGCATGTGTGCATGTGTGTACATTGGTTTAAAAAATACTCATCCTTTCCTTACCAAACTTGACTCTTTGTCAACAACTTGTTTACTCTGTGTATTTCTTATTCTAATCTGTCAATCTTCCTTCCTCATTCCACACTATCATGATGACTGCACCTTTACACAAAGTCTTATGTAGTGTCAAAGTTCTCCAACTTCGCCTTATTTAATGGCACAGGTGTGTGCATGCACACACACATGTTTACATACATATATACACATACATACTTAAACACAATACACATATACATGTTACACACATTACACATGTACACACATATATACAGACATGCACATATGCAATCTATACGTATGCATGTACACACACGTACATGCACATGTACACAAATATATATGCACATACACATACACAGAACACACACACAAACATGCACATGTGCATGGTTGTACCATATAAACAGTAGCACCAGTTCATCAATGTCCTCCAGTGTGCTGGGATTCTGATTGGGAGTGTGCTGAAACTACCAATGTGGTCAGGAACCCTTGGCAATTTGATCGAGCATTTTCTTTCCATGAATGTAGAGTATCTCTTCATCTTCGTTAATTTCTTTCATTAGAACTTTATGATTTTTTTCATATGTATCTCAAACATAACATCAGAATTGTGCCCAAGTATTTAAATAAATACCTGAGTATTTAATTTTGGGATGCTAACATAGGAGTATTGTATTTTGATTTAAAATGTCATTCCTTGATAATTTATGAAGGACAGCAATTTCCTTTTTCTATTAATCTTGTATCCTGCAGTCTCACCATAACCATAAATTAGTTTCAGGTTTTGTTTTGTCAAACCTTTGAGTTTTTCTACGTATACTGCCATGTCATGATGACTGCCTTTTCCTTCCTAACCATTATGCTTTCCATTTCTTTTTCTTTCTTGTTTTTTATATTTTATTTATTTGCATTCTAAATGTTGTACCCTTCCCCATTCCCCCCTCCAAGAGTTCTTCCCCCTCCCCTTTGTCTCTGACTCCCCCCACACCCACTTCAAACACCACTACCACCACCCCCACCACCCCACACCCTACCCCCCACCCCCACCACCCCGCCTCACTGCCACACCCTTCCCTGGGGCATCAAGTCTCTACAGTGTTAGGCACATTCTCTCCCACTGAGGCCATACTAGAAAGTCCTCAGCTACATAAGTGCCTGGGGCCACAGAACATCTCTTCTATGATCTTTGGTTGGTGGCTTAGTCTATGGAAGCTCTGAGGGATTCAATTAGTTGACACTGTTGGTCTTCCTATGAGGTTGTCATCCCTTCAGTCCTTCCCTGACCTCAGTCCAGTGGTTGGCTGTGAGTATCCGCATCTTTCTCACTACTGCATACCATGCTTAGAGCGTGATCGCTTCCTTCTGAACACGTTCTCTAATGGCCATGTTTTATTCCTTGCGTGGGTGCCAAGAGTTTGAACTCAGTTCCTGGTTCTTGAGCAGCAAGTGCTCTGAGCCACTGAGCCATCTCTTCAGTTCCTGTTTTTACCTTTAGTAACAGCGGGCAGTTTTCTTTCATTAGATTATGTATGTTTATATAAATACACATATTTTACACTTATAACTGCTATGGTTAACCAGTTTTCCTGGGAGTAAAAAATAATGTGTTTCAGAATTTACAGTATAAAACACGAACATTCCTGTGGGATAGGACTGCTCCAAATGGTGGCTGATGAGAAATATTTGTGAAAATGACCCAGTTCTGTGAAAACATTTTATACTTTGTCTAGATAGATAATTGTTTTTTTTCCAAAAATACACTTGATAGTATCCACTGAAATGGATTAGTCATGTAAAAAATATCAAAACCAAATGTTTTTCCTTTAAAAAAAGCAATCAAATTTAGTTTTCATTTACATGGAGAAAAATCACAGGTTTTTTTTGTTGTTGTTGTTGTTTTGTTTTTTGCAAGAATGATATAATACATGCCCACAGGCATTACAAAACTAGGAGTCAGAGAGATGGCTCATAGGCTAGGAGCTCATATTGTTATTTCAAAGGACCTGAGTTCATTTCCCAGCATTCAAGTCAGGTGGCTCACAACAGCCTGTAACTCCAGCTCCAGAGATTCTGACACCTCTGGTCCCCACGGATGCTTGCATTTGTGTGTGTGTGTGTGTGTGTGTGTGTGTGTGTGTGTATGTGTGTCTATCTAACAACTTCTAGAACAGTGCTTTTTCTCCACACACAAAAAAAAAGCCTACTAAACTCTGTGTCCTTCAACATCAAAAGCTAATTTGTATATGCAAGTAAAATGCACATATTTTCTCTGCTTAAAGTATAGAGTCTGATAGAGATACTTTGCAGCCAAGGCAGTAGGCAAATCAGAGTCAATGATAAACAGCACAGTTGAAAACATTGTATGTCTGAATAAGAAGGTACAGACGGTCTTGAAATTGGGAAAAAGAAAGAAACTGTGACTCCTCTTCAAAGGGCTGGATTGGGTGAGTCCTTCTGATGGCTCAAATAATGTACTTGCACACACCAAAGCGAAAGAGACGAGAAAATGACAAGCTGTCATTTAGTGCACTATCCTCCTCCAACCAGAACCTGCATTTATACTGCCATATTAAAGTGAATGATGGGGACAGGTTTTAGAGAGACGGCTGTGAGTTAGCATATCACTGCCGGTGTTGCCGATGGCGCTGCCTCTAACAGCACATGTCCCTAAACAAAGAGCCCACGTTCTCTACCTAGACGGGTGATGATACAAAAAGCATGAACCGGGGAGCAGGGATGATTATAATAATACATTTTTAAATCAAATTTAATTTGAATTTTGGTTTTGGTTTTTGACACAGGGTTTGGCTAGGGACGGGTCAGCCTACACTGGGACTCACAGTCCTCCTGTGTCGAGCTCCTAGGTGCTACAATTGCTACATGCGCTGATAATGCATCTTAAATTTTTTAAAAGGTAATTGAAATTCTAGTCTTAATGAAAAACAGAAGCAGTCCCCACCAAATATAGAAAGGGCCTGCTAAAAATATGCAAAGTTCATCTGCAGTTCAGAGCTTGAGATTTTTTTTTTCTTTTTCCTGCTCTGGTCTATTGGAAGCGCCATGAGGCTTTGAGTTGCTTGGGTAACAGGAAGCCTATGCAAGTGGACCGTTTGGAAGATGAAGTGAGAGAGACTGGACCAATCTTCCACTGGCACTTTTCTCAAAGTTGAGAGCACAGATGTGACATTGGTCGACTCTTCTTTTGCACTGACTAGCTTCATGACAATTCTGAACTTCCGTTTCTTTTTTTTCCCCCTTTCACATATTACATCCTGCCAGTTTTCCCTCCCTCCCTTCATGCTTCCCAGACACTCCCCTGCATCTCCCCCTCCCCCAGATCCACTCCTTCTTCATTTCCCTTCAGAAAACATCAGGCCTCCCAAGTATATCAACTGAGCATGGCATAGCAGGTTACAATAGAACTAGGCACAAACCCTCATATCAAGGCTGAACAAGCCAACCTAGTAGGAGGAAAGTCCCAAGTGTAGGCAAAAGAGTCAGAGACAGTCCCAACTCCCATGGTAAGGAGCTCACAAGAGCACCAAGCAACACAACCATAACTTATACACAGAGGACCTAGCACAGGCCCATGCAGGCTCCCCTGTTACCGCTTCAGTCTATACGAGCTTTGATGAGCCCTTCATAGGTGATTCTGTGGGCCCTGTTCTTGTGGTGGCCTGGACCCCTATGGTTCCTACAATCCTTCTTCCCCTTCTTCCGTGGGGTCCTCCAAGCTAATGTTTGGGGTCTCTGCATCTGCTTCCAGCCATTGTTGGATGACCCTCTCTGATGACGATTGGGCTAATCCAGTCTATGAACATAGCAGAGTATCATTAGGAATCATTTCATTGACTTGTTTTTAACCAGTTATGTTTGGTTAAACATAACTAAAGTCTCTATCCTATGTCTCTGACCTATCCAATTCTAGCTCCCACCCATTCAAGCAGGGTCAGGCATAAACTCCTTCTCATGTCTTGGGTCTCAAGTTAGACCAGTCATTGGATGGCTACTCCCACAAACTCTGCACCACCATTACCCCAGCACATCTTGCAGGCAGGACAAATTTTAGGAAAATGATTTTATGGCTGGCTTGATGTCCCAGTCCCACCACTGGAAACCTATCCTGATTAGAGAAGACTACAGGTTCAGGCTCCATATCTGACATTATTAGGAGCCTTCACTAAGGAGCCTCATAGATTTCAGGGAGTTTCCATTACTAGGTTTCCACATCTCCTCCAAAATGCTCCTCAATTCCAGTTATTTATCCCAGTACTCTCTCCATCTACCCATCCTCTCCCACCTGATCCCTCCTGTTCCTTTCCCCCATATACTCCCAGACCACCTCAAAAATATATTCTATTTTTCCTTCCCAGAGAGATGCATCATCCCCTCATTGAGTCCTTCCTGTTACTTAGCCTCTCTAGATCTGTTGAGTAGAGTAATCAAATTTCCTCTTCTCAAACTATGAAATAGGTCATCTGGGAAATGAAAGGTGGCCAGTGAGGAAAGCACTTGTACATACAAGCATTAGGAAATGAGCTGGGATTCCCAGAACCACCAGAAAACCAGGCAGAGTAGCAGAAGTCTGGAAACCCAACATTTTTAGGAGGCAAATTGGAGAAAGAGACAGGGGAGCCTCCAGAAGCTCCCCCAGCCAGCTAGCCTGTCCACGCACTGACAAACATGACCCTGTCCCAAACAAAATGGAAGGTAAGGACCAACACCTGAGGTTGATATCTGGTTGCATCCATATGGATATGTTAGCAGGAACCCCCTTACTCCCAACCCCCATATATATATACATATATATATAATATATATACATATATATAATATATACATATATATATGTATATATGTATATATATGTATATGTTTATGTATATGTATATATATACATACACACTCATTGTCTTAGGGTTTTATTACTGTGAAGAGACACCATGATGACAGATACTCTTATAAAGGCAAACAAACAAAACATTTATTTGGGCCTGGATTACAGTTTCAGAGATTTAGTCCATTATCATCATGGTTGGAGCATGGTGGTGTGCAAGTAGGCACAGTGATGGAACTGAGACTTCTACATCCACAGGCAGCAGCAGAAGGTAGCTTGAACATATAAGACCTCAAAACCCAGAAGGAAAGGCCATCCAGAGACTGCCCCACTTGGGGATCCATCCTGTGTTTGTTTGTGTCAACAAACACAGACACTATGGTGGATGCCAAGAAATGCATGCTGACAGGAACCTGATATAGCTCTCTCCTGAGAGGCTCTGCTAAAGCCTGACATATACAGAGGTGGATGCTCGCAGTCAACCATTGAATTGATCATGGGGTCCCCAATGGAGGAGTTAGAGAAAGGACTGAAGGAAATGTAGGAGTTTGCAACCCCATAGGAAGAACAGCAATACCAGCCAACCAGAGCTCTCAGGATCTAAACCACCAACTAAGGAGTACACATGGAGGGACCCATGGATCCAGCTGTATGTGTAGCAGAGGATGGCCTTGTTGGGAGAAGAGGCCCTTGGTCCCATGAAGGCTTGATGCCTCAGTGTAGGGGAATGTGAGAACAGGGGGGTGGGAGTGGGTGGGTGAGTGGGCAGGGGCACACCCTCATAAAAGCAGGAGAGGGAATGGGATAGGAGGTTTCTATGGGGGAAGTCAGGAAAGGGTATCATTTGAAATGTAAATAAATAAAATATCCAATAAAAAATGACAAGGCAAATAAAAATACCAGCCCACAGTGACATACTTCCTCCAACAAGGACACAGCTACACCATCAAGACCACATCTTCCAATAGTGCCACTCCCTATGGGCCAAGCATTCAAACACATGCATCTACAGAGGCCATTCCTATTAAAACCACTACAGAGAGTTAAAAAAATAAAAATAAAATAGACTGTTTGCAAAGATTAAATGGCACAGCCCCAGAACTCAGAGTCAGTTCGGTAATTGCTTCCTCTCTACTATAGAGTGCAGCTTTGGACTTCGGGTGAGGTCTCTTTATGATCAGACTTTAAGATGTAACTGAACCACTGATATTTAGACATTTAGAACAAAACATCACAGAGGAAGAGTTTAGTTTGGAGGACAGGAATGTAGAGGTAAACTGAAACACCTTGCTTTCTTCAATAGGACATTTTGTTGAGACCTGTTCATTCATTCATTCATTCATTCATTCTTCTCCCAAGATATCTGAAACATCTCAGGAGATTCTCATGGCCATTCTGGTTCCTTCAGCCTCCATTTCTGGAGCACGTTCAAAATGAGTGGAGGCTGGAGGGCCAGTTTGCTCTTCATTCCTCCTCAGTGGAATCCACCCTGACTCCCTATTCTCTCATACAGAAGAGTGGGTTGTAAAGTAAACATAAAAAAAATAAAATTTAATTAAAAAAAAGAAGTCTAAATATCCATTAACAAGTCTTGGAGTGAGACCAGTGACAGTAAGCATGGCTGACTTGGATGTGGCTTGGAGATTTTACACCACAATCACCACAGCAACCAATGTACTAGGTTTCAAAATCTCCCTCAAAATGTCCCCCAATTCCAGGCATTTATCCCAGAACTCTCTCTCTCTCTATCCAGTCCCTCCTGCATGATCCTTCCTGTTCCCTTCCCCACCTGCCCCCAGTCGACCCCTGAAATATATTCTATTTCTCCTCCCAGGAAGATTCATGCATTCCCCCACTTGTGCTCGATTCATGCCGCATTCAGCATCCAGCTTCCTTCTTAACTCTCACCTCACTCCAAGAATCCTAGCCTTCCATCTGTAGACCAGAATCTCCTTCTCTGTGGACTTCCTTTCCCAAACGTCTCTCTTCCTTACTTAAAGAAATTTCTCTCTATTCAATTCCTGGCCCTGGGCTCTCCTGTGTAATTCCAGAGACCCTCTCCTGTGCTCAGCTAAGTACAGCACCTTTCTGTCTCAGGACCAGCAGAGGTTTGGAGATGTTAGTTCTTCTCTACATTGCCTGCCCCTGACCATTTCTGTAATAAGATACATTAGTATAAAGATTCCTTTCCTCATTAACCTAGAGTCTCTTTACCCAAGCTTCTAAGACAGAACTGAAATTTGGAACAGATTTTTAAGAATGTGAGCAGTTGTAGATCAAATTTCACACAGTTTCCACCAGTGTGGTGAGCTTGCTTTAATTGATGAGCCTGTATTGGCATATTGCTATTAACAAGGTCATAGCTTAAAAGGCTATTAAATGATTTTGTACATTCTGCAGATGTTAGTGAACACATAGCTTCTCTCCATTTTACTTTATCGTATAAGATACTTTCACTGTCCTCTGAAGCTCAAGTCCTCCGTCAGTTCATACATCCCAACAGTCCTAGCAAACACTCAGCTTTTTACTGTCCTTGTAGCTTTGCCTTTTCTAGAATGTTCTATAGCTGGAATCCTATATTGTGCGACCTTTGCTGATGGCCTCCTTTCTCTTAGCAAGATGCTTTTAAAACTCTTCTGCATCTTTCTAGGCTTTAATAGTTCGTTTCTAATTTACCCTTAAATATTCCATTACTTGAGTGCACCATAGATTATCCAGGCATCTAAAGAAGGGCACCTTGGTTGCTGGAGATTTGGGGCACTTATGAATATGGCTGTTTTTACACACAAGTTTGTGTGTGTGGACCTAAGAATTCAAAGCCCTTAAGTCAACACATACGAAGACTCATCATTTGTGGGTTGTTTGGCTTTATATGAAGCCACTGTACCATATTCCCAAAGGCTGTATCGCTTGGTACTCTCGCTAGCAATCCTGGTGCTCTTGCCAGCAGTTCTTAACGAAAGCTTCCACGCGACCTCCTTGCTCTTATTTTGGAGTTTTGTTATTCTCACAGATGTGCATTGTGTACTTAATTCTTCGGGAACCTTATTTTAGACTCATTATACTGGAAAAATGGTGACTGTTGTGGGGAGGACAGTGTGCGTTCTTGACTTGGAACAAGAACTTCAATTAAAGTAAGACCTACATTTTCCATAAAATAAAACTCCTTCCTGCTGCTACCCAAAATTTACACTTCTTCAAAGCAGGTATAGACTTAATTCAGTAGAGAAATAATCTGAAGAAGTCTCATCACTTAAGAAACATGTTTAGAAATTTTGCAACTATAAGCAGCCTCAGATAAAAAGCATCGAAAATTCACCCCAATTCCAAGTGCACCTAGAAACCTTTGCTCCATCCGATGATGCTTCCATGCTCAGAAACTGGGGCAGTAGAAAATCAATTTTACAGTCCTAACAAATCCCTCTGATTCCTATCCAGTTCTTTGACTGACTTCCTACCACCACATTGCCTCTGAAGTTAAACTCCCAAATAAGCCCTCATCATGCTTTGCTGTCATGTAAACCCCAGAAATGAGGAGTGCTTGCTGAGAGCCTGTGGGGACAGTCCTGCTTGCTTATGTCTCCTCTCCAGAACCATCACCCACCCCTGGAGTTCCCTCAAGAACACTGAGGCAGCTCAGGTATGTGCCTTCTCAATTTTGTGTATTTTCTCTTGAAAAAAAATATTATAAGCAATAAGAAGAATGGGGAGAGGACCCTAAAAGTGAAATTAAGAGACAAAGAGAAACAACAAACATCACACTGTAAATAATGCATGGCAAAGTGTGAGGAAGGGCAAGGAATACGGCTAAGGTATCACAGCAAAAGACCTAAAATGTCTGCAGGAAATATGCCCAGTTAGGTGACCTGAAAGAGACAAATTAGGATATGAATTGGGAAAAAAATTACAACCTGCAAAGTGCATGCATGGACTCACAAAAGAGAGACTATGAAACCATGAGCAAAATATTCCCAAGGGTGAATGCATCACTTGGTATATTATTTTTACATTGCTGTGATCCAGAGATCTAAGAAAAACAACATACAAATCATATCTACTAAAGACTTTTTAGGTCTTTTACTGCAAGACCTTACCCACATTCCTTGCTGTTTCTCACACTTTGCTGTGCATTATTTACAGTGCGAGGTAACTATCTTGCTCAGTGTTCTGTAAGGGCTCAACTTATCAAGGTCACTCAAGTCACTTGGGCAGGATATCAAGGCAGCAGTTACTGAGAGAGAGTTCACTTCGTGGTTGACTAGGAAGTAAAGAACAGGCAAGCTGCAGCCAGAAATAATACACCCCCAAGGATCCACCCTCAGTGACCTACATCCTCCAACTCAGCTTGTGAGAGTTTCCATATCCTTCCAAAGTAGCACTACCATCTGGGGACCAAGTATTCATGTCATGAGCCAATGGGGACATACTAGATTCCGACTGTAACACCTGGGTAGACAAAGCTGTTCTGTGGAAAAAGTGCTCTATAAAAGTTGGGAAATCTTGAGCTTGAATATAAAAGCTAAGTTGGAAGCAGAACTCTCCAACTCTCCAAGCAGAGGCATGGGTCTGTTGCAGAAAGAAAATCAGGACTCTTTGAGCAGTATAGCTGAATAGGTACCCTCACTCTTTCTATAACCCACAGGAGTTTCCTGAAACAATCCAAGAAAACTGAATTCATTGTATTATAAGAAAAAAATGCACCTACTGTATATCAAGAAAACCAGTAAAAATCAGCAATACAATATTCCTACAGAAATTCAGAGTTATCTGGGAAATACCACCATAAAACTGGGGAAAAGTACATATAACCGGGCATTGCAGTCTAACTTTTAATAATTTTATAAAGTAGCTATAAGTCAGAGGATAAAACCACAAAGCAAAACCACAGGACTTCAGGTGAACTATAACCAAAATACAAGTATATAAAACAGAAATCGTCTAAATTTAAAAATGAACTAGAAGAAGAAAAGAACCACTCAGAAATAATGTAAAGTATGAGGGGCATAACGTACAATGAGGAAGACCACTGAAAATATACATTTTCAAAACACATGCCAGATAAAACTGAAATAAGACAGTCAATTGTTAGGGTTTAACTATGAAGTCTCTCCACTGACTGGTATTTTGAACATTTAGTTCCCAGCTGGTGACACTGTTTCATGACAGTCTAGAAACACTGGGGATGGGACTTTGCTGGAGGGAGTACATCACTGTAGGCACATCCTTGGCAGTGAGTATCATGCCCTGGCCTTTCCTGTCATTCTCTGATTCCAGTTCACAATAAACAAGAGCTCCCATCTCACACCTCAACTGTCATGGTATGCTACCCAAGAGCAAAGGACCAAACAGTCATGATGAGTTTGTGAGCCAAAGTAAATCCTCCACTCATTATTATATGAGTCACTGTAATACAGAAGTAACAAACACACAAATTGTACTAACGAAAATGTGCAAAGACAAGCAGAGATTCAGCCTCCTTGTAGTTCGGGTCCCAATGAAGAGAAAACTGAAGGGATAACAGCCCAGCATGGTAGGAAGAAGTAAATGTTAGCAAACAAAGAAAATGCCCTAAGACATAATTCAAGAAAACTGCCCAACCCAAAAGAAAGCTTGATGAGTTCATATGTGAAAGGGTGCATTGTATAGTCAGAGAAATCGCCCTGGAATAGTCATTACTAAAATATATCAATAAATTAACACATCTTAAAACTTAAAAGAAAATGGGAAAGGGATGACTGGAGATGTCAGGGAAGATAAAGGAAAAAGAGGAAGAGGAAGAAGGGGACAAAAATGTTAAAATCCAAGGATCTGGAGAGATGGTTCAGCAGGTAAGTCCACCTGTTGCTCTTGCAAAGGACCTGGATATGATCTCTAGTTCCCACATGGCAGGCCACAACCATCCATAGCTTAAATTGCAGGGATCCAATGCTACACCCAACCTCTGTGAACACTAGACACACATGTGATACTCATATATACATGCAGGTCAAACTTTTCATACACATAAAATAAATTTATCAAAAAAAAATAAAGCCAAAATCTATACAGTATTACAGATACTCTCCTACTCACAGTGAAATTCTGTTCTGATTTTTTAAAAAAAATAATAGACTGAAAATACTTTCGGTGGTTTGATTGAAAAATGTCTCCTAAAGGGTCAAGTATTTGGATGCTTGGTACCCAGTTGGTGACTGATAGCTCCTATAGGCTCATTCACATGTTTGGACATTTGGTCCTCAGTACAATTGGTGGGACCTTTGGAAAGGATTAGAAGGTGTGGCCTTGTTGGAAGAGGTATATCACTGTGGGGTGAATTTGAGGCTTCAAAAGCCTACACCATTCCCAGTCAGCTCTCTCTGCCTTATCCTTATAGATGAAGATGTTAGCTCTCAGCTACTGTGTCAGCACCTGCTGCTCTTGCAAAGGACCTGGATATGATCTCTAGTTCCCACATGGCAGGCCACAGCCATCCATGCCTGCTTGCCTGCTGTCATGCTCCCTGCCATGATGGTCATAGACTCTAACCAGTCCCCTGAAACCATAAGTCCCGACTAAACTCTTCTGTAAGTTGCTTTGGTCTCGCTGTCTCATCACAGCAATTGAAGAGCAGCTAAGACAGTGACATTGTTTGAGGAGGCTACTGGAATGTGCAGCCTTGAAGGAGGAGTCACGTCACCAGGGATGGGGTTTGATAATGTATAGCCCTGACCCTTCTAGTTTACTCTCTCAGCTTTGTTTTATTGTTAAGGGCGTGAGCTCTCGGCTTCCTGTTCCTGCCATCTGGCCTGCCCCTTGCTGCTGTGCCTCCCTACCATAATGGACTCTTACCCTCTGATACCGTAATCCACAATAAATTCTGTTTTGTAAGCTATTTTAGTGTAGTGTTTTATCACAGCAACAGAACAGTAACAAATACAATATTACAAATTGAAATGTATTCAGTGCACCTCACCCAGGGAACCTCATAGTGTAATAAAACAAAATAGTGAAGTTTCAGTTGCTAAGCCTCACCATCATATGACTGGGTGCTACAGCCTACTGAGTACTGTGTTGCATATCACTAGCCCAATGTATAGTGTCTGCTAAATGCATGTCAGTATCATAAAAATGAAACATCATAGGTTTAACCAGTGTAAGTAAAGGCCATCTTTACATTTCTCACACTTAATGTCAGTCAGGAGACAAGGGACTATGCTCCACATACAGGAAAACTATATTGAAAATTGAAATATAACTCTCATACAGAAAATTAAATTTTGCTCTGAAAATGTTACCACAAAATAAGTCAAAGTTGCAAACTAGATTCCATTATACTTCTTCTGGATTGGGCAGATGTAAGGTATCATAATGCTACATAAGATTTACTAATTAAACAACTCAAAAACAAAAGGATGTGTTAGATGACAACAAATAAAAACTTGTGGCAAAAAGTGTTTAAATCCATTATATATATTTATATATATATAAATAAATAATGATATTAATATATACATATTAATATATATAAATAATGGCTATCATTATGATATAAAATAATTTCTAGAGATCCAGGGAAATTTAACAACAACCAAAGTTAAATAGGTAAAAAATATTTACAGGTAGAAAGAAAGAAAGAAAGAAGAAAGAAAGAAAGAAAGAAAGAAAGAAAGAAGGAAGGAAGGAAGAACGGAAGGGAAAAAAAGAGGAGGAAAAGAAGAAATGATTTCTAAGTATAGATACTTCGAAAAGAGCTATAAGAAGAGTTATAGATGTCATTATTTATTGAAAAGACTGATTTGGCAATATTTATCTAAATCACAAATGTGTTTCACTCTTTAGCCAAACAATTCTCATGTGTCTTGTGGATATATCTACACAAATATTCAAAGATATCTGTATCTTGCACCAAGGATTGTAATACAAAGAATTTAGAAACAATCCAAGTGTTCATCAATAGAGGACTGACAGCATTAATCATGGTAGATTTGTTTGATTAAAGAAATATCAGTTCTAAAAATGAAGTTTTTGGGTATTAACGTGAAAAAGAGCAAGATCTGGAACCATGGACATGACGTGTGCTTCTCCCACAGGAAAGACGGCGAGAAGAAGGATTACATGAGCTCAAACTTGTTGATGATATTCAGACACTAACAAAAATGTACATCTCCAAAAGTCAGGGGAGCATCAAGGCATCCAGCAGTGTGGCTGAAGTGAAGGCTCAGAGGGAAGAAAGGAGACAAGATCAGCAAAATGAGAGGTGGCCACCTCACAAGGGATATGAGGTCCTTTAGAGGAAGATGGGACTCCATTAGAGGATTTGAAGATAAGGCATGGCATCATCCCTTTGGCAGGTCAAACGAAGCTACAGCTTCTGGGTTGATAACAGGCTGTGGAGAGGGCAAGCATGAAGGTTCTCACAATAAGTCAGAACAAGAGTGGCTTGGACTAGGATGGAAGCACGAAGGGAGTTGGGGGTGGGGCATGGTTGTGCAACCAGAACTGTTACAGGCTTGAAGGTAGATGTGATAGAAAGGAGAGCTGTTAATGATTCCCTAACCTTGACCCTGTCTTCTTCTCCCACTCTATGACCTTATGACCTTGTGTTCCTGTGGTCTGTGACCTTCTCTCAACAGAGTCTACAGGCAGGTGGTGAGGTGACAGTCCTTTCTGGTCTTCTCTCTGGGACATTTTCTTCTTATCTTCTGTGGTTGTGTTTTCACTTCTGAGCTTCACGGAGTGTCCTCTGAGCTTCAGAACGATCTTTGTACTAAAGTTTAACTGACAGTACAGCTTTCTCTGAAAAGACTGGTGTTGACTGACTCTCTTTCATTTGATCAACATTTATTTAATGTCTAGGTTTAGTAGAAAAATGACATTAAACAAAATGTAGTACTTTCCCGTAAGGAATCGAAGAATCCTGTGAAGCGTGATATGAACTAGAAATTAATCATGGAAGTATGTGGGGACAGCATGTCACAGGTTTGGGTGTCTCAGTCAGAAGTTGTGATGAGTCAGGGGAACATCCGCCTGATTTCTAAGTAAAGGAGATAGTTTATGAAAGTCAGGAAGGGGTGTCCAGAGAGATGGAGCACACACTTTCTTGCAGATGATCTGAATTTGTTTCCTCACACCCGTGTTGGTCAGCTTATAGCTGCCTTTAACTGCAGCCCCAGAGGCTCTGACTCCTTCTTCTGACGTCAGAATCACCTGCTCTCACTCATGCACAGACCTACACACATACATAGGCACATGATTTTTGGGATGGTTTGTATGTGCTTGGCCCAGGGAGTGGCACTATTAGGAGGTGTGGCCTTGCTGAAGTAGGTGTGTCACTGTGGGTGTAGTCTTAAGACCCTCACCCTAGCTGCTTGGAAGCCAGTCTTCCATTAGCAGCCTTCAGATGAAGATGTAGAACTCTCGGCTCCTCCTGTATCATACTTCCCTGGATGCTGCCATGCCTTAATGATAATGGACTGAGCTTCTGAACCTGTAAGCCAGTCCAAAAATATGTTGTCCTTTATAAGACTTGCCTTGGTCATGGTGTCTGCTCACAGCAGTAAAACCCTAAGACAATTTTTAAAACAAAAATTAATCTTAACAACAACAACAACATCAAAAACCAGTCAGGAAGCTAAGTAGAACACTAAACATCTGGGAAATAAGACAAAGTCAATTCGAGTAGACCAAAGTGCATCAGAAGTGCTCTGAGTGGTAAGAAGATGGAGAAGCTGTGTAAGCCACACTGAGGTATTTAGAATTCAGTAGACAAGTCATCACAATGTCTTAGCCTCAGAGAAACAGTTGTCTAGGAGTGAGGTCCCCCCCTAAGATGACTCAGAATGAATAAGATGGTAAGTCAGGAGATCCACATAGAGCTGACACTAAAAAAAAAAAAATAACTGCCAAATCCACTTGACAGCTGACTGGGATTCAAAGACCACTAGTTGGAAAAGGCACTGGTCCTTGTGGTGGTATGACTCCTTGAGTGCTCATTAGCTCACACGTGGGAGTTTAGAAGATCGACCTTTGCTAGGTATGACCAGAGTGACAGGTGAGTGGCAAGAAATCAAGAGAAGCCAAACTGAAGTAAGGATACTGTCTAAGGCCCTTACCTGGCAGACCACACCTAAGGATGGAATTGGAAAGAAACAGAGGAAACAGAAATATGAGAGTATAGAGAGTCAAGGCTGCATGAGGTTCTTTATAAAGTCAAAGAATGGAGAAACCCAAGAGGATATTAGAGTTTTCTTCTTACAGGATGGAGAGGTGACTCAGCTGTTAAGATCTCTGGCTGCTCTGCCAAAGGACTGGAGTTCAATTCCCAGCACCTACATGAAGGTTCTGTAATTGAAGTTCCATGGAATCAAATGCCCTTTTCTGTCTTCCTCTGGTACCACACACACACACACACACACACACACACAAACACACACACACATGCAGTGCACAGACACACACATGAGCAAAACAGCTATTTACATAAAATGATAAAAATGTCAAACTTTTAAAAAAAATCTTTGAGTTTTTTGATGATTTAATTTTAAGATGTTTCAAGCTGAGCCTAATGGTGCAAGTCCATAACAATGTCTATTATAGATACTGGGGCACTAGGATTTAAAATTCAAGGCCAACCTAAGCAACTTAGTAGATTTTGTCTCAATTTTTTGTTTGAAAGAAAGCAGAAAGAGGGTTGGATACATACTTGGTGTCAGAGTACTTCCCTGGCACATGTAAGGAGGCCCTGGATTCAATCTTAGTCCCACAAAATAATAAAATAGTATAAGAAGCCTGGCCAGCATAAAGCCTTGTGTTTGCTCTTCGGCACCACAAATGAAGAAATACATTTATGAAATTTTTTATCTTGATGATGACAAGTTTCTCGGTGTTTGAACTGGAAATAGACTATGAGGGTAGAAGAACAAACCAAAAGATAATTACCAGAAAAATAAATCTCCGACTCAAGGTTTACAATTGCAGGGGCCACACCCTAGCTAGAACATTTGTACCCAATGAGTCTTCCATGAGGATAATCATAACTGTTGAAAGCAAGGACATTGAATTGAGTTTTTCTTTGAACACTTCTAAAAAGGAGCCTATGCCATCTAATGGACCTGAGAATGGTATCTAGCCTGGTCTCTTCTGTGATGATGATGATGATGGATTTCCCAGTAGGCTGTTTCAAGTGATTCTTTTAAATCCACAAAAAAAAAAACCACACTTGAAAAAAAATGGAGAGAATTAGACTGTAGTTAGTAGATACCAGAGACATTCTATTTTGAATCCCATTGCAATACACCAAAACTTTCTCTTTTTTAAAAGATTTATTTATTTATTATATATAAGTATACTGTAGCTGTCTTCAGACACTCCAGAAGAGGGCATCATATCTCATTATGTATGAATGTGAGCCACCATGTGGTTGCTGGGATTTGAACTCAAGACCTTCAGAAGAGCCGTCAGTGCTTTTAACCGCTGAGCCATCTCACCAGCCCCAACACCAAAACTTTCTTAAAGTAATTTTTTCCCTCAAAAACCTAAAGGTGGCCATTTCTAATCAAATTTGAGAGGTTTCCTTATTTTTTTCAATTATGTGATACAGTGCTGGACAACAAGGGGAAGGGAACATTCATTCTAAACTAGAAGGCCAAATCAAATAACATTAGGAGCTAGATTTTCAACACACTGGAACAGTGCGTGTTCTTTAGGCCCAGACTGTGCTGAGATGATTAAATTTTATTAAAAGGTGCTGAGCCTATCGAAATTCATATGGATCCTTCAAAACTGCTTCCTAGATTGCATCAGCACTCCCTAAAACCTGAAGCACTTCAAAGGGCTCACTCCTATAAAAGAAAACTTAATGAAATACAGACTTAATATTCCTCAGAACTCTCCTGGAAATACTCCCATCTCATCCGCGGTGTTTAATCTTGCTTGTCAATTGGGCTAGATAAACTAAAAGACACAACTCTGGGCAGATTTATGAGAGTGTTTCCTCCAAGTATTAACTGATAGGAAGAATGTCCCCAGAGTGGACAATATTTCCCATGGCAGTGATCTCAATAGAAAGAGGTTGGGGGAGGGGTAATACTGCTTTTACTTACCTGCATGGCCTTCTTAGTGGTAGGTGCATCTACCCTGTTCTTGACTGACAGCTGAATATAGCTTCTCTGATCTCCCAGGAAAGGGTGATGTCAGCACATCTCCAGAATCTTCCCCCTATTAACTGCAGAACAGGAGAGCTGAGGCAGCTAGCCTCAGGGACTCAGCAGCTGCAGGAGTCTCTACCTCTCCAGCATGCTCATGGCCATTGCTTTACTATCCAGACTTTATAGTAACACATTCATTCTACTGGTTCTATTCCTCTGACTGCAAACAAAAATCTCATAGCCATAAATAGTTTATCTATAATTTCCCACAATGTCTGACCTAAATAAATGACTTACTAGCAAGCCCAACCCTACCCCAAATCCAAATAATTTCAACCCGGGAAACTATTTTCCACTATTTAGTCTATTTTATTAGTAGCATCCCTGTAGACAAAGAGATATCTGTTTACTTCGAAAATGAGCACTGTGCCAGGACAGTAAAACTGCAGAGATTTTTCAGTTCCCATCAGAGTTCTCACACATTTTACATCAAGGATTAGAACCCCTACAGTTTCTGAGCAATTCTACTCCAGTTCAGTAAACACATGATTTTCCTCTCTGCAGTTCTTTCAGAGCAATCTCAAGAGCTGATTTGATGTGTTCACTGTAGCCATGTTCTTGCAAGGGTCAGAAAATCTCATGGGTGTTATTTCAACTCTCACAAAAAGAGGTGTGAGCCACCAGCAGAAAAAAATCTTGCCCCACCCCCAAAACAACACCTCCAAAGTCATTCTAAGCCCATAACTAAAAGGCAGATCGGAAGATGCTGAGATTGCAGATCCCTGATTCTGAAAGTCCATTTACCGTTGTCTCTGCTCTATGATCTGATCAGAAATAACACTTGGGAGCCTCTTCCTTGAGAAGAGAACAGCCTCTACTGAATGCAATCCCTCAGTAGAACTTGCAATTACTCCAAATCCTCCACTGTTTCCCTGTGAATAGAGCAATTGGGCTTCATATATCTTTCCCAAAGAACATGAAGACTGAAGGTATAGTCAGGAAGTGTGTGCTTCCCTGAGGAAGAGACACCCGAAAGAAGGAAGAGGGGGAGGGAGAGAAGGAGGAATGGGGGAAGGAGAGAAAGGAGAAGGAGGAAGTAGAGAGGGAGGAAAAGACATGGAGGAAAAACAGAAAAACAGACTTCAATTGAACCAATGGCTAGAGCTTGTTCAAGTAATCTAAAAGCAGTAGGTGTAGTCACTAGGGTTGTAAGATTCCCTCAAGAGCTCATTCAAGAAATGATTTATGTCTGCAGGTATTTTCTTCTGGAAGAAATGTATTAGCAAATACACTGGATATTTTTCAGCCAATAGACTAATGCCCTACAAGATTAACCCTGTCTCCTTCAAATCTATACACTCCCTGGCGTACTTCTGGAGTCTTCTACACCGTTACCTTTGCTAACAGTTCAGTTAGACTGGCTTCCTGGAATGTTACTGCAAGATTAGATTTAAAATCAGCTCTGCAATCCGATCATCAATTAAGCATCAATTAACCCAGACTTTGGTTGGCAATCTATGGTGATGATCTCTAAGTTAAAAGTTCCAAAGAGAATATCAAACTACATCTAGAATTGTGATCCAACATAAATTATTTGAAAGAGCATTTCCTTGGTTTCAGCCAAACCTGCAATTATTTGCTCACACTGGAGTCTGTGTTCTTAAGTTCATATTCTGATAGGAGCCATGCTTTGGTAGCAGTCCGTATTTTTAATTCAACTTGCCTCCCCAAAACGGCTTAAGACAATGGCTTGGAACTGCTCATTTGGCATCTGGTGACGCACACTGTGGAAGGTGACCGTTCTAAAGGTTAAGTGGCATTTACATTTTTATCTCTAGCTCTTACATTTTGCTATCTGTGGCGACCTGAATCTGAATTTCCTACCAGTTTTTTACGTGAGGTCTCTTGGGTCAAGATCTTTGTTTTCTTGTAGAGTGAAAGTTTTACATGTTTCCAACTCGATTTGATTTGGAATTTGACCTTCAGGCATTTCTAACACTTCAGCTTCATCCTCTTATACTTATTTGTAACAGTGCGTGTGTTTACCTTCTGTCGCATCCTGTTTTTAATGAACTATTTGTTGTACACTTCCCTACTTGATCTCAGTCTGCAGAAGGCATGAACTGTAGCGACAGTTCACACAGGTGTGTGCTAGGCGCTCGTAAGTGACTGGAACCAAACGGTAATTGGTCTGCCAACTCCTGGCAGTAGGAAAGTGAATCCATTGTCTAACAAAGACAGACAAAATGTGTGCACCTTACAGAAAGTCCCTGAAAACTACTGTACTGGCATCCTCACTTGAGACTCAGATGCAGAATCTTTCTTACTGATGAAGCCTGGACACGCTGCTAGCAGCCCACGTGACAGATGCATTGAGATGAGATGTATTTTTAGCTATAGAAAATTACCATCCCTTTATGCTTTCACATTTTCATCTCTGTAAGTGAGCGCTCCTGTTCTTATGGTTTTTCCAGAGTAGACAGAGATTGATTTTTTTTTTAAATGAGGAAAGATATCTTTAAGACAAGGGAGCATTTCTCCCTTAATCTCCATCCCAGCTCAGGGGCTCAACCAGCCTCTCCTGGGTTGTGTGCCGTTCTTCCTGGTGACATCAAGGATCTCCATACCTTTGTAATAACATTGTAGACTGAATTCTGGGTAAGAGAAACTTGGTCCAAAGAGAAAAAGACAAAATATGGCCATGGCATTTGTCAGAGACATGTCCTATAATAATATAATTGGTTAAAAAGCTAAACTTGGGTACGGAAGATGCTCAGCAGAGAAAGGAGCTTGTGACTAAGCCTAAAGACCTGAGTTCAGCCCTCAGGGCCCACATGGTGAAAGAAGAGAACTAGCTTCAGAAAAGTATCTTCTGACCTTTATGAGTTCTCTTCCCCCCCCTGGCCGCATGCGCGCGCACACACACACACACAAAAACACACAAAGTACATGTGTGAGACCCACTCACAGACAGAGAGAAAATAATTTTTAACAAAAAACCAAGTCCTTATAATTATATACTTTTACAACGTGTATAAACCTGGTTTCCTGAAACAATGATACTTATACAATATTCCGATGTTGCTGGGAGGAGTGGTCCAATGACAAATTGGTAGCTTCTGGGGTTAACAGTTTAAGTGAAGCTGTTGTCTGGAATACAACATCACTACTCCTGGCAGGCCTTGCAGAGAACATGTCCCATGGGCAGGCAGGGGGCGGGGGGGGTGGCTAGAAAGATGACAGAGGACCTGGGAATCCCAGGGACAGACATGCTGGAGCTCAGTGGAGAGCATATCTGAAATAAAATTTATTGTTTTTTTATTGCTTTGTAATACAAACACTAAGAACCAAAAGTGACATGGAGGAAAAAAAAGTGAAAATCACAAAAGAGAGTTAAAATTTTTCACATTTACTCAAAGACATCATTAATCCTGAAAAGACCGTAAAGTTGACCCCAAAGTATGACAGCACAAAAAGGACATGGTTAGAGCCATAAAATGTTCCCTTTTGCCTCATTTTCCTGAACTCTCTCTTTGCAGTCAAATGCCAGCATCTAGTTTGAGTTCCATGTCCGTGGGAGGCAGAGAACATTCGATCCCAACTAAAGCATCTTTGAATGCCTTATATTCTACATGACACAAGGAACCTTACATTAAGATTAAGCATCTTCACCCATCTTGTGATGCTGTCACACAGTACCTGAGGCAGAGTCATTTGTAAATAAGAGAGATTTCTTGAAATTCTGGAGGCTGGGAAGTTCAAGGTTTAGAAGTTTGCCTCTGGAGATGCTTTTTAAAATTCTCTCTCTCTCTCTCTCTCTCTCTCTCTCTCTCTCTCTCTCTCTCTCTCTCTCTCTCACACACACACACACACACACACACACACACATATATATATACATATATATATATATATATATATACATATGGAGTCAGATAGCCCAGGCAGATTTGGGATTCTTTATGTAGTCCAGGTTGGTCTCAACCTGTGATCCTTCTGCCTTAGCCTTGAGACTATACATCTGGCAATGAAGAAGATTGTATAATATATCTATAAGGGATTTACTAGAATTATTTACAGGCTATAGTATAATCCAATAATGGCTGCCTATGAATGAAAGGCCCAAGGATCCAAGGATCCAAGGTCTTAAGGCTTTAGAAGATGAGTCAGTCTTCAGTATTTACCAGAATTCCAAAGAGTTAGTTCTAATGCCAGCGAAGGAATGGACTTGCTATCAAGGCAAAAGCAAGCAGGCACAGAACAAAAGCTACCTTCTTCCATATCCTTTCGTAAGCTTCTAGCAGAAGGTGTGTCCTAGGTTAGAGGTGTGTCTTCCCACCTCAAAACATCCAGATTAGAATTGGATCTTTCCACTTCACATAAAGCAAAGATCTCTCAAAGGTGGTTTTTAGCTATTTCCAGATATAGTCAAGTTGACAGCCAAAAATAGCTATCAAAATAGGGTTTGCTTGAGATCTGTTTGAGACTGTGTCACATGCAAAGTCACCCTCAGCTCCAAACAACATAGAGGAACCCTACCATGTCCCCAAGAAAGCTGACCTTAAACTGGTTGTCATCCAAGTGGTTGTCTTGAATCTGTTCCATCCCCCAAAATAAAGTAATCAAAACTATTGTCCTTATAGCAATTAAATGTGTATAGTTAATACACCATACACCTTGTCTCAGTATTTAGGCAGAGAATATGTTACGTAAGATACACTTCTCCCAGTCTATATTCCACATAGGAAAAAAAAAAAAAGTTTGGGACTGGGGTAGAACAAAAAGGGAGACTGACCAGAAGCATGAATGAAGCAAAGGGACAAAGAATGTGTCCTGTTGGTGTCCCTGTACCCAAAGAGGGACGTCTCTTGTCACCAAGGCTTGCTTCTCTTTGGTTGGTGAGAGTAGGATGTATAGCAGGCATGTTCCTTGTGACTAATCAGATGAAATATCACAGGCCCAGAACAAGAGTTTGTCATCTCCAGGCAGAGGAGCTATTATGTAATCACAGAAACCAGCCTTCAAAGGCATCTCAGAGTTAACAGGGGGAGGCTCCCCACCTGGCACAGACGCTCCCATTCCTGAGTTAATCCTTTACCTCAGCTTGCATCCTTCAGGTGCTGGAAAAGTCATAATCTCCGGAGACAGTCCCGACTATTTTGAGTGCTTATAATTGAGATAAAGTTCTTTTTTTCCTCCTATTAAGCTGAAATCTATCTCCCACCCACTGAACCAAATCTTGCTTCCAGCACTTGCTCTGGGTTTTGTGTTTGACACTATGTTTATAAGCCCAGGCTTTGGAGTCAGCTAGACTTGGGTCCAACAGTCATCCATCTCCTTTGCTAGTGACATTTAGGGGCAGTGAGGAAGAGCCTTGGGCATAAAACAAACCATAATACCTGCTTTGCCTTAATTTGTTTTTTCCTTTTGAGAAAGGGTCTCACTATGTACCCCAGGCTAGCCATAAACTGACAGGGATCCTCCTGCCTATGCCTATTGTATTTTAAGGTTATAGAATGTACCACCACATCTGGCTTAACATCTGTCTCATGGTTGTGAAAAGCATCTTCAGCGTCACCATCAATATTTCTGATGTTTGCAACATTATTTTTTTCTATTTAGCCATTTTTCTCCAACTGATTATCTCCTTCTTAAATCATACTTGACCACATTGTTTTTTAAAAAATATCCTGGACACCACACTTATTTGCTGCTCCACCTTGCACTTAGGGTTTAAACGGAAGGAAACCTGGTTAAGAATGCCTGATATGATTGGCAATTGACCTGTGATCAGAAACTGGAAAGACATTTCTTCTGCCTGATAAAGCTAGTTAGAAATACACTGCCCTGATTCTTCATGGTAACTCTATTCTATACTTCAAAAGCCACAGGATATATACTTAGACAGAAGAAGGCCATTTTCTCATTTGTCTGACCTCCAAAGGAAAGGATTTTTGCTGCCACTGCTGGCCTCTTTCCCTGTCTTCAAACTATGGGAGTTGCCTACTACATGGGCATAGTTACCCACTTGAATGTCTCCACAGAGTGGCTCTCTTTTAGCAAGATCTTGTGTGAAAAGCAGTCTCTGTCCTTTTCTCTCAACCTGGACCAAGGAAAGTTCTTCAGCTCATGAGCTATGGTTAGACTGGTAAGGAAAGAGAACCTAACATGGCACCCATACTCAGTTACATCCTCCTGCCTCAGCTTTATAGATCTCAGTTTGTCCGTCCTGGTGGTAGGCACCTCTAACTGATGAGCCTTTGACTCAACCTCAGTTTTATCAAAGAAGCAGGGTGGGATAACT
Organism: Tokudaia tokunoshimensis; assembly: GCA_036184795.1. Lineage (NCBI taxonomy): Eukaryota > Metazoa > Chordata > Mammalia > Rodentia > Muridae > Tokudaia > Tokudaia tokunoshimensis. Next base: position 44,399,465 of record BTHU01000003.1, on the reverse strand, counting down.
TGGTTTAGCATTGTATACATTCTGCTCTCCCAAAGGATGCTCAGATAAGGAGGGATGGCACAGTTTTCTGCTCTTGAAAACACAAAACTGGAAACTGGACTAAATTTTCATAAGAAAAGTTCTGAAAATTCAAATATAGTAAATCTATCCTGGGGTGGTCCCCAGCACTTTCTCCAGCACTGCCCACCTCTGAGCTGCAGAGAACAGGTAAAGACATCCCATAGTGATTTCTCCCAGATTCTGGCAACGGTGCTGGGTCATTGTTAACAGCATGATAACCGCACACCTTGAGCAATTAGGCATTGAATTTAAAGTAGTGATTGAAAGCAGAACATCCTACTATTGACTTAGTCATGTGAATAGTTTACATGTGACAAGAGTAACAATCTTCCTCAAATGATGGAGCTGACAGCATGTTCCTCAACACCTGTCTCACAGTCCCATACTTTATTACCCTGGAACAGTCTTTGGCAACATATGAGTTTGGAACTAGGATTTATTCCTGAGTCTATTTCATTGTGAGAAAAATAAATACTCAAGAGAACAAGTCAAATCTTTGTTCTTTAAAAACTGTCATTATCATGACACATAAGTATGAAGATGCCATGATAAAACCCATTCTGTTATATGAACATAAATTAATTTAAAAATGGAAAATTACTGCTATCAGTTACAAATATATATTAATTTAAATACATAATGTACTTCTAGTGACTGGTTGTGAAAAAAAATTCTAATACAAAATAGATAAAAATAAATGAAAGAAAAATAGCTTTCCTATCTAGTTTTGAAGATTCTCTCTCTCTCTCTCTCTCTCTCTCTCTCTCTGTGTGTGTGTGTGTGTATGTGTGTGTATCACACACACATACACTCACACAAGCACACATATACACACATACATTTAAGAAGAGATATCGTAACTATGGAATATGTAAGACTAAGGTTGTGCATGAATTCTGTGGAGAAGAAGACCAAGGCCAGGTCAGAGAAGCCCCAGTGAGGAGGTAGACAGTGAATGGGCTTTCTCAGAGTAAAAGGCTAGAATAACCCAGTAAAGCCCTCAAATAATCTGGAATGAAGCTGGTCTGTGCTAATAGATAGTATGCAGACAACAGGGCTATACCAACAGATCTGAGTCAGGAAGACAGCTTAAGGAATGGTCACACTGTGAAGGGGACTCCAGGTTTCGTGTAAAGGTCTGATTGTTACCTCCGTTACACTAGCTACAGTGTCAAGGTCTGGAGTCAGACCTGCCTTTCAGTCCAGTGTCTGCATTTAATTAATCCTGTGGCATTGCAGGCTTTGGTTCCTTTCATTTCTGTGCTCTTCCTTCTCTTTTCTTTTTATTATTTATTTAGCTTTGGCTAGTTTTTTTTTAAGGCATGTGTCCTTGTGAAAATTCCAAAGGTGCACAGCTCTATGGAGATTTGGGGGGAGGGTGGCATCCTGAGTACCACCACATCCTTCTTCCAGACATCCATATCCAACGTCTGCTTCAACTGCAATCTTTCCCTTACCTTCAACTGTGCATCAGGCCCTCTGAAGCATCTGGAACCTCAGTGTAAGGCTCTAGTGAGGAGGTCCTATAGGTGGGGCAGGCTATGCAAGGCTGCCCAGACAGGACCTAGAAATGAGTATTGAAAGCACAATTGTACTTAGAGAAATTGGGACTCCAACTAGGTCTGACACTTTAAAGGCAGGGCTTCCATCCTCCTCTGACCACCCATCTCACAAGGACATACGGCAGTCTGGAACTTCTATATCAACAGATGCAAGTGCCTGGAACCCAGGAGTATCCTGCCCAAAGAGCCGACGATTACTTCCAGGAAATGCTCTGGGCCCTATATGTTCACCGCTAGATGCCAGAGACAGACAAGGCATCTGGCTGAGATAGGAATGCAGGCAGAACTGTGAGCTGTGGGCTAACCAACACCATTTGCATGAGGTTCATAAGGTCAAATACCAAGGAAGGAAAGGTTGCCCTTCCATAGACCAAGAGCTCCAACTGGAGCCATAAACATTAAGGATGGGCCTTGAAAGGAAGGGACATCATGATTTTTCTCAATGTCCGTGTGTGTGTGTGTGTGTGTGTTGTACAATATTCATGTGAGTCAAATGTCTGTGTGCAAAAGCTATCAAGTATCTTCTTCAATTGCTCCCTACTTTATTTCCTGAGGCAGATTCTCTCACTGGAATCTGGAACTTACCCATTAGCCAAAGTGGCAAGCCAGCAAGTTCCAGCAAGTCCATCTGTCTCTGCCTTCCCAGGCCTGGAATTACAAACATGTGTTGCCATGACTTTTTAAATGCACGGTAAGGATCTGAACTCGGGTCCTCATGCCTTTACAGCAAGCACTGACTGAGCCATTGCCCCAGCTCCTGCATGTTCTCCGATGTTAGAATCCTGCCATGAACTTGTAAGTCACTGAGATTGCCTTAGAGTTGGGCCGGCAAGCACCATCTTAGCCCCTAGACTCTGCAAAGTGACACAAAGCCAGCTAGTGTAGTCATCATCAGAGAGATAATGGTGTCCTCCACTGTGACTTCAAACAAGACCAACTCCCCACTGGCAGATCTTTTCAACAACTTTCCTCATCCGTGGTTTAAAGATCCTTTGACCTTTGCCTCTTTCTCTCCTGCGTGCCATGCTCTGCTGGGTCCCAGTGTGGAAATCTTTTTTTTCTGTAATTCTAAAACAAAGAGAAATTTACCTGACCTGAAACACCATCCGCAAATGTCCCTGTACCAAGCAGAATTCTTGTTTATTAACCCTCTTCATCATGGAAGGAAGAAAGTATGGGGTTAGGGCCCATTCGGTCCTAGAATGTATCCCTTGAAATGCATGCAGAAAGAAGGAAGGCAGATGTTATACATCTTAATAGGCATGCACATAAAGAAAAAGAAGCACAAAAGTAAATTAGGACAGCCCAGGATAGCAGTTAGGATTTTTTTTTTTATTCTTGAGTGGATAATATGTGGTTTCATTTAAATAAGAACACAATCTCCATTAATTTAATTTGTCAAAGCAGTAACTCCAACACTCACAGGCAGCGCCGAGGCAGGCATTTTTAGATGCGTCAGTGCTACTTTAAAACTAAAAGAAGTCAGTCCTGTGGAGTTAATTACTAGTAAATTAATCAAAAGTAGATCTCTTATGTGGCGCAGTGCCAGCCTGGGAGTGCTAGCCAGAAACATGGCAAGGTATCAGAGTCTCATTCACAAAGCTCTTTATATGTGTGGCGCATTATAGGGACAGAGAGGGAACTGGTTTGCATCGCCCATGAGAAACAAGGACAATGCTTAACTAGAAGAGCTTTAGAAAACCACCACCTCTCTTGAATTATCTTTATGACCCATTCCTCAATGTTTACAGAAAGACAACATAGCTATTTCTCTTCCCAGACCAATGTAAGGAGCTTATGGAACTCTATGAAGTAAAAAGCATTTTAGAAACTGAAAATAAGCTTACAGCCAGAAAATAAAAAGTCACTTTGTATCTGTAGTGTTTTGGAACACAGTGTCTTCTGGTACAGTATCCTTGAGACAGAGACAGAGAGAAGAAACCCAAGAAAGAATAGATAGAGGCAAGGGAAGCATCATCTAAACTTTAATTAAATATCTGAATCCAGGAAACTGGAAGCAGAAGAAATCTTTGTTAGAGAAAAATGGCACATGCACACAGTTTGGTTAATGACGTGACTACCGATGTATTGTTAGTGACAAACATAGTTTATTTTGTCTTACTACAAAATCTCTGTTTCCCGGTGTCTCCCACAATTTTCCAAATGTACAAGTGTTCTTACCATTCTTGGTCCAAGAGAGCAATGATCAAGCTGTCTTTGCTCCTGAATTACACAGTTAATCGAGGCTATTTGACCCCAGATTTTATATGGATAACAGACCGGTCTATGCCTCCTGTTACTTTCTTCCCTGTTTAATTTTACAAAATAACTTCACATGTTTTTGTACATTGTAAATGTATCTCAATACATTTAGGAAGTCAAAGATGAAGATGGCAAACCTTAACTGATACATTGGAGAACAGAGTCCCATTTGAAACATTCCCTTTCTGCATAACTCTACATGATTCCATCTTCAACAGATTTGATACTAATAGTAAATGTTTTTGTAATATATATGAACAACATAAAAGTGTTACTTCCTAACGTGTGGCTTGTTTAACCCCTAAAATGCACAGATACATTTGTGGAGCCAATCTATATTATATCACCCTGACCATTGGTTTCATTTGGGAGATAAAGTCCCCAAATAGGAGTTTTCTCATAAACTAGGTCAAGACAAAAACTCTAGGTAGCCACAGGTTCATCTATGTCTCTTTTCAAATGATTAAAAGGCCTTTTCTTCTGGTGTCTGGAAGAAGTAAAATGTCCTTGCCTAATAGGTATTGCTTTGTGTACCACATGCCCAATAAGTTCTAGCATCTAGGAGCATGCAATAGCAGCTAACATTAGCTATGCAATTATGGTATTAGTGTTTAATTATATCATGTGCATTGAGATATTTTAAAGAGACTACAGGAGTCATTCTCCTTAGCAACCATTATAGTACAGAATGTTCAAAGCTGCGATCACACTCAGAGGCAAATAAATTGGTTACAAATGTGGGTAGCAAGAAGTGTGCATGCTTCAGAAAATGTGAAACTGCTACCTAAAATAGATAGCCCCCCTCTTTTTGCCCTCAAAATTCCATTTCTGGTTTCAGACCATCCAAAAGTTGACATTTTTTTCCCCTGCTTTAACACTCGACGGTAGCTTTCCACCTTAGAAGTGAATAGAGAGGAGAGTAAAATAATAGATTTGGTTTGTTTCCTCACTGGCTGGAGAGTCTATCTCATTTCAAAAATGACTCAATAAAAAAACCCTTTTAAGAATAAAGGGCTTGAGGTCTCAATGGCAACTCACGACGGTGTACACACCTGTGGTTTCACTCCTCGAGGTCAATATACAAAGACTAAACTCTAACAGAAGGAAGTGTGGTTAGGATACTGTCTACACACAGTGTCTTCCTCAATGGAATTCCCTTTGGCTCATGCACACACACACACTCAAGGCGCTTTGTATATAAGACGGTGGAGGTTGGAAGGGTTGTATGTTATGAAAGCTCTTTTTCAAAAGCAAACTTGAAATAGATTAACTGGTTCTTTTAAAATGCCAGTTTACAAGTCCTTGCAGTCTGGGTGTCTAGATGGACCTAAGGGTGTCTTTAAAACACAGAAACAAAAGGGTAAAAGTCGAATATCCGCACACAACTGGGACTCCATTTAGGGAAAGACCTTGGTTCAGGTATTGCACGGGGAAGGAAGGCAAAATCTTCTCCATGGAGATCTTCCCTGGGGCTGGGGAGAGCTTACAAAAGAAGGAGATGGTGCGGCAGGTGACTTAGGAAGCCCCTCCAAGCAAGGTGTGTTACCAGTGCTGGCCAGCCGCCCGGGTACCCAGCTGCGCCTGGGTCATGGCTGGCACCGCGGTGGCGGCCGCAGCGGCCGCAGCCGCGTCCCCGACGCCGGGCAGGACTGAACGCACGGATCTGCGGAACTCCTCGTTCCTCCACGTGTAGAGCAGCGGGTTGAGCGCCGACAGAGCACAGCACAGGATCCAGCTGGCCGCCTGCACGCCCCAGGGCACCGGGAGGGAGAAGCCGCTGGCCAGGCTCACCCACACCAGCGGCTGCGTGGCCAGCAGGAAGACGCAGCAGAGTAGCAGCACCGACAAGCCGCTGAGACGCCGCTGCGCCCGGCGAGGCTGCAGAGCGGCCGGCAGGGGTTGGGGCTGCGCGGGATGCGCGGCGCCTCCGGGCCCCGGCGCGTGCGGGGCGGCGGGGAAGGCGGCGGCGGCGGCGGCGCAGCCCGGTAGCTGGTGCAGCAGGTGGAAGTTGAGCACGCTGACCCGCTTGACGCTGACGCGCACGCGGCGCACGATGCCCAGGTAGCAGTGCAGCAGCAGAGCCGTCTGTGCCAGCAGCGCTCCCGCCGCCAGGAGCGCGGGGTAGTGGACTTGCGGGGGCTCGGCTCCGGGCTTAGGAGCCCAGGGCGGGAGCAACAGCACCAGACCCAAGGCGAGCGCCCAGGACAGTGCCAGCATGCCCACCGTGTGGCGCCGCTGGTACAGCACCTGGTAGGTGGCAGGCGCCCTGGTGATGAGCAGGTAGCGGTTCAGCGCCACGAGGCAATGGGACAGAAGGGACACGGTGAGCCCGAGGCCCAACAACCCTCCCCGGAGCAGGCGGTAGCTGCCTCCGCCACCGTCCCAGTCCCCCGGGGGCTCCGCGGAGCCGGCGGGCAGGAGCCCCAGCACCGCCTCCTGTGGCATCCAGAGGGCGCAGACGCTGAGATCCGCGGCGCAGCCATTCACGATGAAGGCGTTGCTGGTGGTCTGCAGCTTTCGGAAGGACGACACGAGATAGATGACCATACCGTTGGCCAGCGTGCCCCCGATGGCCAGCCCCGAGTACAGGAGAGACACCGGGATCCGCCGGCCCGCCCACGATTCTTCTTCCTCGCAGAGCAGCAGCAGCGATCCCCCGGTAGTGGTGGAGGTCGAAGTGGAGGAGGAGTTGGTCATTCTGGCCAACTCTTCACACCTCGCGCCCTAGCGTTGACTTCGTGTAGCTTGGCCCATCCTGACACTTTCCTGCTGGGAGGGCAAAAACATTTCTTCAGCCCGCTGTCACCGACACAAAAGGCTGAAGCCGAATACCGGGCTGGAGGAGGGGGAGAGGGGGGGAGATGAAAGAGAACAGGAGAACAGGAGAACAAGAACGGGGGTGGCAGATGACAGGTGCCTGCCTCAGAAATGTCTCCGGTGACAGAGAAGGTCCGCTTTACACTCAGAGAGCAGCAGGGAAGCCCTAAGGTCATATCCATACCTAGAACAGTTTCCCCAAACACACACACACACACACACACACACACACACACACACACACACACACACGAGTTGGGAACGTGTGTTGCCAGCCAGCCGGAGCCCTCTTTACCCGACAGAAAGTAGAGATATCCTCGCTGGGAAAAACGCCAAGGAGAGGGAATAGAGGTACCTTGATTTGGGGCCAGTCCTTAGCTGGTGAGAGCAGAGGGAGAGATGCCAGGAAATACCTCCTCGGCAACAGCATCTGTGGTCCAGAAATCAACAGGAGAAACTGAGCTGGGATCCGTGCCAGCAGCAAGCGCCTTGCTTCTCCTGTGCAGCATCCGCACACATGGTCCCAGGCAGGAGCCAGCAGCTGTGGGGAGTCTCCTCAGCTGGCAGTAGAAGTGGAGAAAGTCAAGTGGTAGGCTGCAAGCCCAGGAGGGTGGGCAGGCAGGCAGGCAGGCAACAGTGAGGATGCCCCGCTGCAAGAGCAGAAGCTGAGCTGGAGAGGAGCTCACCCTGTGCTTCAAGCAAGAGTGCTGGCTGATGTGGCAAACCCACTTGGAGAGCTCTCCTGCTCAGTTATCCATCACCAGGGAGAAGACAGCCTTTCCGTGCTTCATGAATTATTCAGTAATGCTAACTTGTAAAAGAGAGAAAAATACCTTTTTCAGAGAATCCTGTGGTTGGCAAATCTCTCTCTCTCTCTCTCTCTCTCTCTCTCTCTCTCTCTCTCTCTCTCTCTCTCTCTCTCTCTCCATTCTCTCTCTTTATTTTTCACTGTCTGATTTTTTTCTTTCCTTCCTTTTGTCCTCTCCCCTAAATGTTGGAGTAAAATTTCGTATCCATCTGAATCATCCTAAAGGCAAGACTTTTTTCTCAGAGATTAAATATACTCCAGTACAGTTTCGGGAAAAATTACATTTGAATTGAAATTCAGCCCCTCACCGCCCCCCCCATTGGCAAAGTGGGACGTGAGTAATTAGCTTCAGAAAATATGTGAGCCTTAGCTCAAATCGTAATTTCAATTCTTTTCTCATCTCTAGACATCTCTCCAAAACTTGACTTGTGTTTCAGTGGGATGAGAGGGATGTGGGAATATCATGGTCAGGTGATCTAAAGATGGAGTCGATAGTCCATCTAGACAATGGAACACCAGTTCTCAATGAAGAGAAGTAATCTGTCAAGACATAAAACACCTAAGGAAACTGGAAGTGCTTATTATTAAGCACAAGGAGTATCTGAAGAGACTGTGTACTACACAATCCCAACTGTATTACATGCAGGAAAGAGTAAAGGTGTGGGGATCACCAGCTGTCTGGGGCTAGGGACTGGGAAGGTGGAATACAGGGCAGGGAAACTACTCTGGATGCTGCTCTAATAATGGAAACATTCACTATAGATTTGTCCAAACCCACAAGATAATCAGCACCCAGAGAACCCATATGTAAATCATGGAGTCAGTGAAGACATGACAGAGTGCTTCAGTGATTGTGACAAATGAGTCGGTGTCATGGACGATATTGACAACTGGGAAGCTGTGCTTGCCCTGTGCAGAGTGGGAACTGTGTGGTCATCCCCTCCTCCTCCTCCTCCTCCTTCTTCTTCCTCTCTCTCTCTCTCTCTCTCTCTCCCTCCCTCCCCCCTCGCTCTAGCTCTCTTGCTCTCTCACTCTCTCTCACTCTCGCTCTCCCCCTCCTCTCTCCCCTCCTCTTTCTCTCTCTCCCCCTCTCCTCTTCTCTTCTCTCTTGTTCTCTCTCCCCTCTCCTCTCTCTCTCTCTCTCTCTCTCTCTCTCTCTCTCTCTCTCTCTCTCTCTCTCTCTCTGCATTTATTGTTTCTACATAGAAACTGGAGGTTGAAGTTGGGTATCTTCCTTAATCTCTCTCTACCATATTTTTTTGAGACAGGGTCTCTCAATCCTATATGGCTTGAGCTAGGCTGGCTGGCCACTGAACTCCAAGAATCTTCTGTTCCTACTTTCCTGGAGTTGGGATTACTGATATGTGTCCCATACCTGGGTTTTTATGTGTGTGCTTTGGATCTGAACTCAAGACTGATGATACTTGTCCGTCGGTCACTTTACTGAGCCATGTCCCCAGAACACACTCAGCACCTTTTATTCGGATTTGCTGTGATTCTTAAACTAAAGTTTAAAGCCTATTTTTGAATAGTGGGTGTTGGGGAAAAGCAATTTCCCTGAAGACAACGTAGGATGAATGAGAAGGACTGCTGAGCTTTTCATGCTATGGAATCTATGGAATGACAAAGACTCAGGGCTCAAATCTGCTTCGGTGCAAGTGTTGGTTTATCTGTGCACCTGGGAACTTCTCCCCAAATGGTACATCAAACGCCCCACCATCACCAACCAAAGGTTGTTTATTAACAACTTTAACTCAGAGTTTAGGTAATACATACAATAGAAGAATGGTGCGTGGAGTTCCAGGTGTCCTGAATTCTAAGTAAGGCATCCTTCAGTTAGTCTTGCAGATCATTCCTGCCTTGCTAGCAAGAAGTTAAAGATGCAGAGCATTGCCTCAGTCAGAAAGGGATTCTGTGTTCAAATTCCAGGCTCTGGGTCTCGAAAGTTCTCTGTAACAAGTAGTAAGGACCAATCTCAGGGACTCCTTCCCATGAAGACTCACATACTTCTGCCAAAGGCATAACTCCTTGATTTAGCCTAGGCCTGGAAGTCCAAAGTCTTGTCTGGTTTTTCTTTTAGATTCACATTTGTTTTAGGTCACTGGACTTAAGCAATATAGTGTCGGAGGGAAGTTTTTCTGATCCACAGCACAGCATCACCTGATACATGGTAGATCCTTCTTAAATACTTTTTTTGGATTAATGAATGATTACCATTGTGTTTTTACTTATTTTTTCGCCCAGGAAAACATTTCCTATTTGACACTTTCCTAATGCCTAATGTCTCAGCTTCTCTTGCATCCCTGTGGGTTCACAAAGCTGCCGGTTTCACCACAACCCGCCGAAACTTCCCCCTGGACTTCATTTCCTTCTCAGGGTGGCTCGGTACAGCTCACTTCTCTTTTGTAGTGGAAGCACCTATCTTCTGCTTCTGTTTCCTGTTCTCCCACTGAGTGTCCACCCACACTGCCTTCAGTTCCCAGCACAGTTTCGGCTAAGGTCAACAGCAGCCTCTAATTAATGAACCGGGGAACCTACCAGCCGGTGTACTCATCCTCCGGCCACTTCTCTCTAGGTTCCACGTAATTCTCTTGTTCCTCTGCTCTCTTGGACTCGCCCACAATACTCTAGTGTCATGGCTTCCTTAATGGCTGTGCTGGATGCTCTCTTCTCTGTTCTCCTCTCGCCCCTTTCTTTGGCTAATTAGCCTGGTCTTATGCCAGGCTCTCGCTCTCACACAGGAGCCAGCACCTGCTTCTCCTCCACCCTTCCTCTTCCCAGACCCTCCTCTAGGCACCAACTTCATGGATATTGTTCCCTAAGAGTTCCTAAGAATTCTACTCAAATATAACCGCAACTGTAGCTTTCTGATCAAATATAACCGCAACTGTAGCTTTCTGATCAAATATAACCGCAACTGTAGCTTTCTGATTTGGTGCTTTAGAGCCAGGAGCATTTCTGCCCAAGCCTACTGAGAGCTTTTATATGAAATGATTCTTTTTTTTCCTTTAAGTGTTGATATAATGGGCTATACTTGTTATATTTTTACATTAAAATATTCATATTTTAATTTTAATTTTTTCTTTTGTGTGTATCAGGGTTGTAATAAAATCATAACAAAGGAAACTTTTTCTGCAAACGTTTTTGCAGATATGGAAACACATATAAACTGTTAAACTGATCACTTTCTTTGTTGCTTTTTACAATAATCTTAATCACTCTTAAAATTAATTAGTCTGAGCACAGGGTCCCCAATGGAGGAGCTAGAGAAAGGACCCAAGGAGCTGAAGGGGTTTGCAGCCCCATAGGAGGAACAACAATATGAACCACCCAGTATCCCCAGAGCTCCCAGGGACTAAACCACTAACCAAAGAGTACACATGGAGGGACCCACGGCTCCAGATGCATACACAGCAGAGGATGGCTTTGTTGGACATCAAAGGGAGGAGAGGCCCTTGGTCCTGAGAAGGCTCAATAACCCAGTATAGGGGAATACCAGGACAGGGAAGTGAGAGTGGGTGGATTGGTGAGCAGGGGGAGGGGGAATGGGGATTTTCGGGTGAGGGGGAACCAGGAAAGGGGACATTTGAAATGTAAATAAAGAATATATCTAATAAAAACATAAGTAACATATATATTGCCTAACAGGTCATATATAGTACTATATATGTATAAGCAAATACATATATGCAAAAAATTAATTAGTCTAAGTATCAATTAGAAAATTTGTATTATGTATATTTTAATAAAGTAATTTATTTTCCACTTCCGTTGACATTTTATCACGATATTGTATAAATTTAAATGTCAGTACTGTGTGTGTGTGTGTGTGTGTGTGTGTGTGTGTGTGTGTGTGTGTGTGTGTGTGTTCATGCCTGCAGAGGCCACAGGTCACTGTCAGGTGTCTTCCTCAGGTGCGATCCACACAACTCTCTGAGATAAAGTCTTTCCTTGAATGTAGAGCCCACCCATTTGGCTAGACTGGGTGGTTAGCAAACCTCAGGGATCCTCTCTTCCTACCTCCCCAGCACTAAGATCACTGGCACACTTCGCTGTGCAGACCTTTTGCAGGGATGGTGGGAATCCTACCCCAGTCCTCCTGCTCGTATGACAAGTGCTTACCAGTTGAGCATCTCCCCAGCCCACTTCAGGCTTCTTGCGATGTGCTGTAAGAGGAAGTCTAGTGGAAGAGAAGTGCATCCCTACCTGTTTGTTCATCTATTTCTTTGTCCAATACATAAATACACATACTCACACAAAAATGTATTGGCTCCCTGTTAGGTTCTGGGTGGTGAAAGCATAAAGATAATTAAGATTCATCTCTGGCCTTCAGTGAGATCAGTCTACAGTGGCTGAACTTGGAGCCGAAACATGGGAGAAGGATAAGATGGCATATTGATAAGGAAAAACTATCATAAGACAATGTGCTAAAAAGTATAAGTCTATAAGTAAGTTGGCATGGGAGCAGCCACAGAAAAGAAAGGAACTTCATTGTGTCTGAGGTCAGGAAATCCTTTGTATAGAAAAGCTGAAGACAACAGAGCTGAATTCTAAGGGTTGACCTCTTTAACTCCAGCTAATACCTTGGCCACAACACTGAAGGCCCTGCAGGTAAGAGCTCACGTAACATAAACACAAAACCTCCTGCTTTTATTTTGTGAACTGAACTCCTGTGTCCAGGTCTCTCTCACAAAACCTCCATTATCTTGAGTCAAGAGATTAGGAGTGAGGGAAATGTAGGCATTTCCTTCACTACCAGCCAGACGATTGCCCATATACAAAATCATCCCCACTTGAATAGTCTGTCTTGAATGCGAAATACCCATCCCATTCTGTGGCCACTGTCTCATGTGCTTGATTGCATGGTCCCAAGATATTGAGTGAAGAAAGAGTTTATTTTGTCTTGTAGTTTAGTGTTCATCATGGAAGGAAACCAAGGCAAGAACTTGGAGCAGAAATGTGGGGGAATGTTAGTTACTGGCTTGCTTCCCCTGGCTTTATCAGCTATCTTTCTCATACAGCCCAGGGGTGATACTGACCACAGTGGACCCGGCCTTTCCACATCAAGCAACAGTCAAGAAAATGGCCACAGGCCTATCTGATGGAGACAATTCCTCAATTGAGGTTTCCGGTTCCCATGTAACTATAGTCTGTGTTAAGACTAGACTGGCCGATATAAGGAAGTTTTTGCAATCTTTGCTAGGTGAGCCCTTTCTGGAGGAAGTGGGTGGTCAGAACATAGGCCTTAGAATTTATAGCCTACCCTCACTCTGGTCTACTCTGTTTTCTTGATCCCTAAGATGTAACCAAACACTTGTCCCACACTCCAGCCACCACAAAGCCCACCATGATGGGCTGTATCCACACAAATTATGAGCCAAACATAATCCTATGCTCCCTTAAGTTGTTTCTTGTCTGATATTTAGCTACAGCATAATACAGCTAACACAACCACCTTCTATATGGTCTTGGCTCTCTCCATGCAAAATGACCTTTCTGAATCTGCAATGACAGCTCTTGCCATGTTCAATTTTTTATGTCTCCCTATCCTTGGTTCTAATGTACATATCTGGGTAATGTGTTTTGCTTTGTAGAATTCTAGAAATAGTTCTGGGCATGAGTAGACAGACCCTGCAGGGGGGAAATATAAAGATCAAGTGTCAGTACTCTGCTCAAGAGCCTTCACTGGGTCCCTGCTGTCCTCAGGAGAGACACAAGCATCGATGTTGCTAGTGTTTTTAAGAGCCCGTCAAATGTTCCACACATTGTTTGCAGTGTTTTTCACCCCCTATTGCACTCAGCCCTTGGGCCTGATGTGAGAGTAGCCAGGCTTACTCCTAAATCTGCATTCCAGGACAGAGCTTCATAGGTAAGTCCACACAGCATATATCCAACTATTTTAAGTCATAATTCAGTCTACTAAATCAAATACATTATATTCTCCTAACTTGAAAATGTATTTTCATAATAACTGCAAATACAGACTCAAATTGATAAGTCCATTTCATACTAGAAACTAGCAGTGTACAAAGCTTGCCGTTGGCTCCCTCATGCCACCCTCATGCCTCCCCTACCCTCTGCTCTGCCACCGCATGCTAGAGAGGTCACGTGTTTAGTGTCATATCTTACAGCTTGCCCATCTACATCCCATCCCTACTCCCTGTCATGAAGCTACCCCTTGCCATAGTCTCAGACTGAGGTACTGGAAGGCATAGTAGGTGTCGAAAGGATAAACTGGAGGATCTTGAGAAACACAGCAGCACACTCATGGCCACCCACAAGGAATTCTGGGATCTTGGCACTGGACACTAGAAAGGTAATGAGCTCTGGGTGACACTGACCATTAATCATTTAAATATAATAGCCACAAAGAAGTTAAGTGGCTTTCCCACACAGATGTTAAGGTCACATGGCTAGGAAAACAGAACTGGGATTCAGAAATATGTTTTGTGGCTCATTCTTGGCCACCACACTATCCCACTTCCTTTGGTAAAGTTCGATTCCCTTAATGTGGCTTAGATTAATTTGTTCTTTCCTTCAACTCCATCCAGACTCACTGTGTAACTTGTCCTTTCTGAGTAGGCATCATTCCTTTTTTCTCAACCAGGCATCTTTGTTGAGAACACTCCAGGCCCTTGATGCCTCTCTGTTGCCCCAACTTCTTCTTTTCAAGCTAAGTCCTCTTCCAGGTCCAAGCTAAGACTTCACCGCCTACCAGGAGCTGTCTTTAGTGGTCTAGCCTGTGTATTCCAAAGCAACCAGAGCTGGTATATTGCATCCTGGGCATTGGAATTCCATTTCTACATGGTAAACTAGTTGAGGGCAAGGCTCTCCTTTTGATCAGAGTGTCTGGTTGAAAATTCTTAAATGTGCATTCCCTGCTTAGTAAGGTCCTGGGGGCTGTCTATACAACCATAACTTTAATCTCAATTATCTTTTCAAGAGATAAACTAACATTAGGGTATTGGAATAGAGTGTTGCTATTTTTTCTGAAATATTTTAAGCCTCATGGAACCACATTCTGTGGCTTATGCTGCCAGATAATTTTTTAAACAGGATTTTTCCTGGAAACATTCACTGTTACAGAACTGGATAACAGCTTTCTGAAGGACCAGAATGATTTCCAGTACTGAAGTTTGTGGTTCTCCACAACATGAGGTTTGGGGAAATGAACATGTTCCTGATGGCTGTAACTAACTGCTCATTTCCCTCTCTGCTTTAGCCAAGACACCTATCAACTTGACTAAGTTCAACACTGAGATTGGCTAAAAGCCCATTGTCTTCCCTCAGATCTTGCTTTCAGATAATACACCACCAAAATCATGTTGGCTTGCAGCCTGTTTATTCTATAAATTTTTTTCAGTGAAACAAGCTCTTTAGTTGTTTCATTTGCCTGTTTTGACTAGACTTAGCAGTCATTCAATCGCATATAAGTTCTTGCCTCCACAAGAAGACCTGACACTTTTAGAAGTTAGAAATTATAGAATTATGAGCTGGCCTGTTACACCCTGAATAGGAAACCTTGTCTCCATGACTCCATCTTTTTTCCTACCTCATCAGGTTTTAGAGGATTGATATCCTCACACAGTAACAGCAGCTTAGAGGTTGTAGGAGTGAACTACAAGATAATCTTTTCAAACACAACTGGCACCATCCCCAACAAACATATACCAATCAGTGTAAAACCTATTGGAGGAGGTGTGACCTTGTTAGAGGAAGTGGGTCACTATGGAGGCGGGGCTTAGAGGTCTCATATACATCCTCACATCTGGACTTATGAGCTAGAATCTCCTCTAGACTGCCTTCAGATCAAGATGTAGCTATCTTGGCTCCTCCAGCACCATGTGTGCCTGCATGCTGCCATCCTCCTGCTATGATGATATTGGACCAAACCTCTGAAACTGTAAACCAGCCCCTAGTAAATGTCCTTTGTAAGAGTTGGCTTAGTCATGGTGTTTCTTTCCAGCAATGGACACCCTAAGACAGGGTGCTGTTGACATGCTGTGAGTATAGAGGCAAGGGTGTGATAAATGTCTTACAATCTACAAGACAGCTCTCCCATAATAATGAATTATCCATCCCAAAATGTCAGCAAGGCCAAGGTTAAGTGGTCAGAGCTGAGTCCACAGTCTGTTTGTTACTATCCAAGTAGCTTTGAACAAGTTGTTTCACTTTGACAAAATGTTTTGCTAGTTGGAAAATAAAGACATGATCTGGATCAGACTTACATGGGCCTGGTAGAGGAATTGGGCTTAAGATGAGTAGATTTATGTGACACTTAAGCTAAGGGGTTGGCAGTAATTGTCAGTGTACTGAACACACTAGTGAGCACTGGGACTCCTGACATGGGTAGATGATGCAAGACAAAAGTGACATGGTTACTCAACAGTAGAAAATCTGGCTGGTGTGGGGAGTTCATGAGCCATATACTCAAGTCACAAGGGAAGCTGTCTTAGTCAGTGTTCCATTGCTGTGGAGTGATACATGGCTATAGAAGCTCTTATAAAGGAAAGCATTTAATCGGGTCTGGCTTACATATTTAGAAGTTAAATATAACGATATTTGAAATACTAAAAGAATGTCCCTCAAAGGACATTACCACCTAGTTTAATTAGTTAAAGCATTTGCAATTGTACATGGGATAGTTATAATTATGTTCAGGTGTTATCATGACCTGGTTATTGTTCTCACTAGGAAATTAATCATGACATAAGGAGATACGATTGTGAGTCAAGTTGACAAAGGGGGACTTGTGATGACTGTTCTTGGTTGACAACTTGACTACATCTGACTACATCTTGACTGCAAAACCCCAAAATGGAGTTTTGGCAGAAGTCTGATTCACTATAGCATCAGTGAGTCCCCAGAATTCATCCTGTGGGTATTTCCCCCAGTCCCAGATTGTACAATTGGGATAGATATACTTAGAAGTTGGACTGAACACATTTTTACATTATTATATGGCTACAAGCCTATGGGAGCTGGGGAGTAGAGTATGGTATTTTTTATGAAAACAGTCCCCATAAGCTTGTAGGGAATGGCATTATTTGAGAGCACTGGGGTGTGTGGCCTTGTCGGAGTTGGTGTGGCCTCCTTGAAGGAAATGAGTCACTGGGAATGAACTTTCAGGTTCAAATGCTCAAGTGAGACCCAGTCTCTCTCTCTCTCTCTCTCTCTCTCTCTCTCTCTCTCTCTCTCTCTCTCTCTCTCTCTCTCTCTCTCTCTCTCTCCTCTGCCTGCTAATCCAGATGTGGAACTCTCAGCTCCCTCTACAGCATCATGTCTGCCTGCATGCTGCCATGTTTCCCGCCATGACATTAATGGACTTAACCTTTGAAACTGTAAACAAACCCCAATTTAATGCTTTCCTTTATAAGAGTTGCTTTGGTCATAGTGTCTCTTCACAGCAATAGAATATTGACTAAGACAAAAGCTAATGTAAGCATTTTTTTTAAAAAGAATGACTGACTCTAAATTTATATACAAAAATCCATTCTTGTGCATTTTTCTGGAAAGAAGCTTACAGTTTTTATTAGTCTCTCCACAGAATTTACAATTTCAAAAAAAAGTTTAAGAGCCATTGATATTATTCTCAAATGGTTGTACCCCTCGGAAGCTCATCTGTTGAAATCTTACCCCAGAAGGAGATGATGTCAGGAGTCAGAGTGTCTGGGGACATGATAAAATCGTGAGGGCACACACCCAAATTGCATCAGTGCCCATACAGCGAGAAACCTCACACAAAGAGAGCTCTCATTGTGGGAACCAGGAAGTAGCCCCTCACCAGACACTGAAGGGCTTAATCTCAGATCTCTCCACCTCCAGAACAGAACAGAATAAACATCTGTCACCTATACATGCTCCCTCACACCCCACTCTGTGGTTATGCTGCTCCTCAACACACTCAGACTGTTTGGTCACATCTTATTAAA
This sequence comes from Tokudaia tokunoshimensis, assembly GCA_036184795.1. NCBI lineage: Eukaryota > Metazoa > Chordata > Mammalia > Rodentia > Muridae > Tokudaia > Tokudaia tokunoshimensis. Next base: position 44,382,024 of record BTHU01000003.1, on the reverse strand, counting down.
AAGACAGTGGAAACCTAAACACGATGCCCAGTTTATCAAAGTCACAGGGGCAGTGATGGGGTTGTCTCGCAGCCATGTAGTTCTTTGGAAACAGACTAGATTCAGAAGATCACTTTTAAGTGTAATTCCATGTTCCGTCTGGCCTTATTAATTTAGGAATCTCTGTATTTGCCTTTTCCAGATTAATTCACTGAGTTGTGACTTTTCCCTTCCTGACCCACCTAGATCTGCTCCTGTTCCCCTGGCTGGGAAGCTGCGTTTTCACCAGCTTTGTAATAAACAAGAAACAGATGATTCTTTTCCACACAGCTATTCAAGAATCACGGAGCAAAGGCTATTTTGACTGAGTTGGTTAGTTTTGAGTGTGGACTTGAAGGAGTGCCAAGGCATTTCTTTTCTGAACTACATCTTCAGCTTTTCCTGGAAAACCAACTTGAGTTAAAATTGCTTTGACTTGGTTTTTGTCCAAAAGTGGACTTTTTCCAGTAAAAGGTTTAATGTAAGTATTTTTTAAAAAATCTGCTTGAAATTTTGTCAGTCTGGTAGAGATAGGTATTTTCAAGCACTAGAAAATGTTTTGGGCTATTGAAGAGATCAAATTAGTTTGAAAGAGATGTGCACTGTGTGTGTGTGTGTGTGTGTGTGTGTGTGTGTGTGTGTGTTATGGTGTATGTATGGTGTGTGCATGTATGTATGTGTGTGTTGTGTAGTACTTCTGGTGTCTGTGATGATGTATGTGTATATATGATATGTGATGTATGTGTGTGGTGTAGTTTTTATGTGTGGTGAATGTGTGTGTGGTATGGTATACATATAGAATTTGTATGGTATGGTATATATATATATGTGTGTCTGTGTGTGGTATTTGTATGATATGGAATGTGTTATGTATGTGTGTGGTGTCTATGTTGTATGTGTGTGTGGTATATGTGTGTGGTGTGTGTCGTATATTTATATAGTGTGTATGGTGTCTGTGTGCTATGTGTGTGGTCTATGTTTATGGTGTATATGTATGGTATGTCTGTATGAGTGTGTGGTGTGTCTTATGGTATGTGTATGTGGTTGTGTGTGCATATGTATGTATGTGGTATGTGTATGTATGTGTGTGTGTGTATATGTGATATGTGTATGTGTGTGGTGTGTATATGTGATATGTGTGTAGGTATGTGGTGTGTGTATGTGATATGTGTGTAGGTGTGTGGCGTATGTATGTGTATGTGGTCTGTGTAGTATGTATGTGTCTGTGGTGTGTGTGTGTATGTATGTGTGAGTGTGTTGTGTGTTATCTACCATATAACACTTAGAAGAAAGCAGCTATCAAATATACTAGCTGACTGTAGCATGGAGTTCATGGTCATTATCTCCTTTTTGCTTCTCATTAGACTTCTCTGGATGCCTCTTAAACAACGCAGATCAAACCAAATCAAAAAGTCTTCTGCGCTCACAGTCTGTTGGGATGTAAAGCAACCCCGAGTAAGGTGCCTCACGTCATCCTTTCCGGCCCTCCCACTCAGGTGGGAAGTCCAAGTGTTGGACAGCACACAGACCCTCCACTCTCACCCCCATTCCCACCTCCATCCCCACCCCCACCCCCACTTCCACCTCCATCCCCACCCCCACCCCACCCCCACTCTGAGCAAGCATTGCTCTAAAGATTTAGAAATTCAGGCACGGGGCACTAAATCCCTGAATACTCGTACAAGCACCATTCGTTTCTTCTTCACATGCGCTGTAGTCCACAGCTGACCAGTAGCATCTGTCCTGCTCTATGCTGTGTGCAGAGACTTGTTTCCTCTTCCCAACAAAACTCTCCATACAGTTATGTTTTTTGTTTTAAACAAAAATCTCTGTTGACTTGAAAATATTTTTCACTTGATTTCAAACAAGGTTCTCTGTCCTGTAAGCCCAGTTCTGACCCTGCCAGCCTCAGTATCATACTCCAGGGTCAGTTCAGAAGCCCAGGAGTGAACATGAGCTGCTCCGGCAGAGAGGCAGGCCGGTCTCTTTCCAAGTGGCCAAAACCTGAGTGACAAATACAGCCTGTGTGGGTAGTCAGCTGTGTTTTCCACTGAGGGGCAGATAGACTGTTGCTGGGAATGTGGATGTCCTGGCTGGTTTTGTGTGTCGACTTGACACAGGCTGGAGTTGTCATAGAGAAAGGAGCCTCCCTTGAGGAAATGCATTTTTCAATTAGTGATCAAGGTGGAAGGGCCCATTGTGGGTGGTGCCATCTCTGGTCTGGTAGTCTTGGGTTCTATAAGAAAGCAAGCTGAGCGAACCAGGGGAAGCAAATCAGTAAGAAACATCCCTCCATGGCCTCTGCATCAGTTCCTGCTTCCTGACCTGCTTGAGTTCCAGTCCTGACTTCCTTTGGTGATGAACAGCAATGTGGAAATGTAAGCTGAAAAAACCCTTTCCTCCAACTTGCTTCTTGGTCATGATGTCTTTTTCAGGAAAAGAAACCTTAACTAAGACAGTGGACCTTCCAGTTCAAGCCATACCTATGCAAAAGCCAGGCACTTACCAGTTGTTGGTCTCCATCGGGCTTTTGTTGCCTAAAGCTAAATTTCTCTGATAATTGGAGTGGGGGGATGTGAGAGCTGAAGAGGTGGCTCAGTGAGTAAAAGTGTGTTTTCTGCTCTTCCAGAGGACCTGACTTTGAATCCTAGAGCCCACATCAAGCTTCTCACAGTCACCGGTAACGCCGACTCCAAGGGATCTGATACCTCTGGCCTCTTTGGGAAGGTAGTGTAAATGGATGGACAGATGGTTCATCTAGGGCAAATCCAAATACTACTCTTCTTAAACAAAAACCAAACAAAAGGTAGTGATAAAATAACTCCTAATGATCTTCTTCTATCCTCATAGATCTGTGCCTTGCTCAGGCATCAACTGAGCTTTGTCCTGCAGCAGATGAGAACAAATATGAAGACCCACAGACAGACTTTCTGCAGGGAGTGAGAGACCTTGGAATACTCAGCCCTGGATGGGAATGTCTCTGCCAAATCCCTCCTCTCAGGACTCTGGGAACCCTACTGAAGAGGAAAGAGTCAGAGGGGATGGAGAACCCCAGAACAAGGCTTTCTAAATCAATGTGATCACAGCTCCTACAATGTCAGAGACTGAGGCAGCATGCACAGGGCCTGCGTGGGTCTGCACCAGGTCCCCTGAGTATATATTATGGCATCCAGTTTAGTGTTGTTATGGATGAATGTGTGAATGAGTGAACAATGATTCCTGTGCCTATTCTTGAGCTCTTTTCCTTCTGGTTGTTTGTTTCTTTTGCCTGATCCCAATGTGTTTATTTTGTTTTATTATATTATTAAAAAATTTTATTATGAAAAAAAGGATTTGGATATAAATGGTCTTCACAGGTTCCTGTATTGTTATTCTGTATCCTCCATTGGCAGCCCTGTTCTGAGAAGGTCAAGAGGTTTTAGGACTTGAAACCTAATGAGAGGAAACTCATCAATGAAGGATGGGCCATGAGGTCTGTAGCCCAGTACCTCTTCCTGACCCATCTCTGCTCCCTGGTCACCAAAGCAAGCCAGCCTTCTGCTCCTGCTGCCACATCTTCAAACTACACTGAAACCTCCCGGGAGTTACACATGAGCGGGTTCTCTGTGAACGAAAAGCTGGGAAAATGAAACGATGGGACGAGAGAAAAACACACAGACACATTAATGCATGGCTGTACAAAGTCTCTCTTTACTTGGGAGTAAAGGCGGCAATATATGCTTTGGGGGCGTGACCCTCCCTCCCAGGGTTGTGAGTTTTCTCAGCATCTTCTTAGTGGTGCTCCGGCTCTGCTAGGGGATGTTGGCTTCACAGCTCTTCGGAGGATGTCAATTCCACAGGGTCTGCTACTCTGAGGGAGATGGCAGCTGGCCCCCTTCTACAGGAAGCTGCAGCTCATTGAAAACAAAAGGTTTGTTCCTGGAGCTCCACCAGCTCCGCCAGGTGGGGTAGGTGTGGCTCACTGAGGTCTGGAAATCCTCTGCTCAGAATGCTGAGTGGGGGAAAAATGCAGGCAGCTGAATAATAGCTGTCAGGCAATAAGGCACTTCAATATGGCTCTCTACACTACACCTACCACTGTGATTCCCTACCATGATGAACCAAACCTTCAAACCATGAGCCAAAATACATCCTTTCCAATGTTGCTATCAGACATTTGACCATTGTGTCAAGAAACTGAAGAAATACGTAGGTAATTATGCGAGGACATGCCTTAAAATGTAGAAACACTTTTTTAAAAGGCTTGATTGAAAATTTTAGATAAGGCCTGTAGAGATAGATATGCAGGTAAGAGCAATTCTTGCTCTTACAGAGGATCTGGACTTGATTCCAGGCACCCACAGGGTGGCTCAAAACCTATTTACCCCAGTTCCAGGGGAACTGAGGTGTTCTTCTGGCCTCTGAGAGTACTAGGCACACATGTGTTGCACAGACATACATATAGGCAAAACACTGATACACATAAAATATAATTAAAATATAAAATTAAAAAATGAATTATAAACATTTTAAAAAGTTTCCCCTCAACATGACATTTCTATTAATTATTTGGGAATGGTGTTTACTGCACCCTACCACACTCACTTCCCTTTTCTCTCAGGTCCACACCCTCCCACCTTTATACCATTCCCTCCCCTCCCCCCAAGAACAAGTTCATTTTGTGTTACCCATATACTCACTGGAGCACAGTCAAGCTGCCAATGGCTAGTCCCTTAAAGAAAACTGAGTCCTTCCCCAACACACTCCCACCCCCTCCAGAAGCCAGTAGTTGTGAAGAGCTATACTTCAGTTCAATAGCTTCCTATCTGCACTGTTTCTTTGGGATGGGGGTGTGGGGGCAGGAACAGGTTGCCGCCGAAGCCTTCAGTGTCTCTTAGTCTTAGTCTGCAGTCAGCAGTGCGTCGGGATGGACTTCAACACGTTTCCTACAGCAGCTCAGATCACAGGCATCAACATGGCTGCTGGCAGCAACATGTGTCACAGACACCAAATCAACACATCCTCTGGTGGCAGCACTGACCATGATGATATCCGTTTTAAAATGGACATCAGTAAAATTTTAATAACAGTGAGCAATTGGGATATGTGATGGTTTGTATATGCTTGGCCCAGGGAGTGGCACTATTAGGAGGCGTGGCCTTGGAGGAGTGTGTCATTTGTGAGTGTGGACTTTAAGACCCTCATCCTAGCTTCCTGGAAGCCAGTCTTCTCCTGTTTGCCTTTGGAATGAAATGTAGAACTCTCAGCTCCTCCCCTATCATGCCTGCCTGGATGCTGCCATGCTCCCATCTTGATGATAATGGACTGAATCTCTGAACCTGTAAGAGAGCCCCAATTAAATATTGTCCTTTATAAGAGTTGCCTCGGTCATGGTGTCTGTCCATAGCAGTAAAACCCTAACTAGGACAGGATACCTATGGAAAAAAATTTACAAATGCCCATAGGCCTTCCACTTAGCCTGTTCTCATGGTGATCTACTCTGGACTGGGCTTGTGAGTCAGAGCCCCAAGCAGGACATTCCTAGTATAATAAACCTTCCTATGAGTGAGACATTTCTCCAGCTCTAGGCTATTCTTGCTGGATGGCCAGCCTGCCAGGAATCCTAGGAATACTTTTAACAAAATGGTCACTGTGAACCACAGTACATTCAGTGCTATAGTTCTATAACTAAGTTGTTCATTCTTTTATTTTTATTATTTTAAGACTATCCTTTTAAAATGTGCTATGCTGTCTCCTTTTTACAATCATTCATGTTGCCTTTAATATTTTAAAATTGTAATATTTTAAAACTACATTAATATATCTGCATTTCTTTTGGTTATTTAACAACAGGTAAGTGAAATAGATGTGGTGAGCAAAATCTTTAGTATACACTCTCTCTCTCTCTCTCTCTCTCTCTCTCTCTCTCTCTGTATTTGCACACACTGGGTAAGTGCTCTTCTATAGAGCCACGTCTGCAGTGATAGTTCCTTAACAAAGATTTGGATAAATTTTCTTTATTACTTTGGCCTGTAATGAGGTCGATATAGAGATAACAGGCAGTAAGTTTGTTGGAATTTTGTTGTTTTGTTTTGTTTTTGACAGTAGAAAGACAGACTATTACCACTTCTGATCTATGGATCTAAGAAATAAAATCTCAAGGTTCTCAAGGGTCGTGACCCCTTAGGAGATCAAATGACCATTTCACAGGGGTTGCCTAAGACCATCAGAAAACACAGATGTTTATATTACAATTCATAATCATAGAAAAATTAGTTATGAAGTAGCAACAACAATAATTTTATGATTAGGAGTCACCACAACATAAGGAACTGTATTAAGGAATAGAAGCATTAGGAAGGCTGAGAACCACTATTCTAACACATCTGGAGCACGAGACTCAACAGAGCCTAGATCACACATCTTTATTCCACCACCCCAAAGAAACTTAGGATAGAGGATTAGTGTTAGCTTCCTATGAAACTACACATTCATTTAAATATGCATTAGTTCCTACAGATTTAATTGGCTATGGTACAGGATGTGCATTCACGTGCTATCCCTACAAAAGGCAACTAACAAGGCTGAGCAGAGCTTTTGCTTGAGAACTCCAAAAGTAAGCAAGATGTACAAGACTTCCCATCCTGGCTTCTACATTGGTAGCTTGGAAAAACGTCTCTGAAGAGAGACCAGAAAGATTTTAAGAGCCAGAATATCAGGAAGTGTGCTATGAAAGTCTCTCCCAGAAATGGCTACATAAACAAGACGACCATGGCAATATCAGTGGACATGTTAATGTGGAAGGGGGAAGGCATCTAATGACTGCTGGGAAGGGAGTTAGCCTCTCCCAGGAGTGAGCGTCCTTACTAGCTGTTCAGTGCAATGATCAGTCTTGAAACCATATAATCACACCAGCAAAAACAGACTCAGCAGATTGAATGTGTGTGTCTATCATCTCCAGATGATAGACAGACAGACAGACAGACGTAGATATAGATAGAGTAATAATACTATCACAGTCTCTGGTTTTGATTTTTTTCAGTTTTGTGTTCAATAATTATTTGAGGGATCTGGATGTTAAAATTGGCAATGTAACTTGAGAAAAATATCTTAAATTTTTGAGCACAATAAATCTCAGGAAGAGTTCTGGAGTGGACTAAAGGAGTGTTTTTAACTTGTTTGGACTAGGAAGGAGTGACAGCCATCTTGTCATATCTCACCATTAAGTACTAGTATCAGCTGCTTGGAAACTGGTGTCCAGCCCCAATGTTCTCCCCTGTAATTCACCCACTGTTTTCTGAAGTTCCACCCCAGAGTCTTTTAGCGGAGTTTTCATATAAAGACGACATGCTCGATGGGTGAGCTCCACAGTCCCCAGCTCTGGAGGTTTAGCATAAATGCTTGACATTGTCATTCAATGGGTGTCATTCCTGGGTGTTAACTGTTTTAGGTGTTTGTAGCCATTTTTACAGTTACTAATAGGCCTCAGTCCCCATCTTGCCTTGCAGTGTAACTGCTCAAACATGTTTTGGTCAACTTGCTTAAAACTCAAAGAGAAATAGCAAGTGGTGACTTCCTTCACCTTGATATTAGTGATATGTGTGTCAAAACCAGGCACACACGTGAAAATGTCCATTGAGACCAACTGCCCCCCAAAAGATATATATTTTGCATTAAATACCATTCAGCTTTCTACTTACCAAAAGAAGTTTCAAACTCTCTAGAAAAGCTATTTTTCTCCTTCTTGACCTTATCATAATTCAATCCATAGAGGAGGGGAACCAGGTGGGAATATATTAACATTTCAATTTCATTTCAAAATTACTTAATATTTTATTTTCCACTTTCCTTTGTGGGTCGTGGTTCCAATTCCCCCATATTCAATCCCTTTGTAAATAAAGTAGTTAAATTTTATGTACTCTGTAATTGTAATTACTATTTAATCTTCTGAAAAGCCACACAGTGACCGAATTCTTGTTTACTATGAATTGGGTAGAGAAGAACAAGGCCCTTGCCCTGAACTCTGCCAAAAATGGCTGTCCTTCCAGGAATAAAAGACCAGAGTGTACTGTTGGACTGGCACACCAACCAACTCAAAGAAACATTCCACATCTAGATGACCGAACACGTAACCAAAGAAAGCATGAGCATCAGAACAATTTTAAAAATATATCATGGATCTGATGTTGGTCAATTCATATTTCTGCTGTACTTGAGTCATGGATGAAAAACATAAGTAACCGATCAGTCTTTCCAGGTGTGTTTTTAAGACTGATAAATCATTGTGCATCTGAGGATACCGATGCCACACAATGCAATGACCAGCTGATGAAGAGTTTATTGAAGTTAGCGAACTCCATTCATTTTAACTTCCTTTTCCACAGAAATTCAATCTGTGCAAAACGTTCTTCTGTTCTTTGAAACTGGTCCAGGAATTTATTTTAAAAAAAAAATCTCCTGATAACTTTTGACCTCATCTATTTTCATACACTGAGTGAGAACAAGCTACCTGTACGCTCCCAACTCTAAAATAAGCTGGAGTTGTAGCACAGGGGCAAGAGTTGGCCTAGAGTGAGATCTGGGGTTTGATCTCCAGAACTAGGAAGAGGGGGAAAACCTCCAGATATAAACCCCCTTCCTATGCACAGGAAAGGGCTTCCCTGTGCTTTCTGGACAGGTACAGGACAGAGTTATCATAATAGCTCATATCTTTTAGTTCTGTAATTCTTTTTCCTTTAAGAAAAATGGTCATTCTTCTTCAAAAGGAACTGATAGGTATCCAACGTCATCCATAGCTGCAAACGACACAGCAAGATCCATAGCTTTGGGCCACAACCGTATTTTATTAACAGAAGGGAAAATCAGAGCTATAAAAAGAGAGAAGAGGAACTTAATATTCTCTGATGTTTGTGAAATTCAAGGTACACAGTTGCTCTCAGTGTGTGGACTTGTGAATAATGGAGAGATCAATACAGCATGAACTGAATATCGAGAATTCTGAGTCAGAGGAAACCAAAGGAAGCCAACCAAATGGAGTAAAAAATAAAACTGCAAAGAGACTTTAGTACACTAACAACCCAAAGTCAAATGATGAATGCCCAGGAGTAAATTGCATAAAACTTTTATTTATTAGCAGTGTATTCTTCTACACTTCAAAATAGAACAAAATATCTTCTGGAAGATAAACTATTCATAACAAAATACATGGCAAACCATTTTTATTATAAGTGGAGAATCTCTGTGCTATATAATCTCTATAATATATACATCCCCTTCTTGGTGTGTCTTATGTACGCACACATGTAGAAATAAGCTTAAGACATACACATGTAGATACATATGACATAGATATATACACACATAATTATGGAAATTTTACAGTAGTCAACTTTACAATCATTTTAGTAGCTGCACTCATTAGTGTTCATAGAACAACTAAAGATGATAATACAGTTCTCTTCCCCCACATCTCAAATGTCACCTCAATTACTATACAATGATAATCTGAAAGAAATAGTATTCTCTTCCTATACAATGAACCAACTTTTAAAAATAATGACTCATAATAAAATATTTTATTTTTTCAACTTTGGAAAAAAATAAACAATTTAATTCCTCTTTATGTTTTTGATTCTTAAAACATATAATTCAATTTTCCATCAGGTGAGTGCAATTATTTGGTACTGCAGCTCTGGGAACTTATGTTAACAAACCTGAGTCAAACTCCATTCCAATACCATCTGAGAAGGGTAAAAACATAAGCAAAGTGTCTTCCTGAAGCATACAAAATAGTCTGAAGATAGCCCCGCCTAATAAATACAGTATAAATAACTCAACAGTTGGAATAAAGCACTCTGTGTGAATCCATTTAACTAGCCCTTGCCAATTCTCAAGCAGCCTGAAAGAGAATCAGTATCTAAGAATCTCTGTCTCAAATAGACAAGAAGTCAAAGGCTTCTGGAAACGTAAATACAGAACCACACGTGAAAAGGCTGGGTGGTACTCTGGGAGGGGGCGTGGTCCTTTCAGTTTCACATCTGGTTCCAGACAGACTGGTGTATACCACAGGGGTCGGGAGGGTGCTTCCATTCAAATGTCCTCTTTAGTGCACAGATCTACTTAGCGGTGATTTCTTCAATTTATTCCTTCATTTTTTTAAAACTGACATCAGACCATGCATGCCCACAGGGCAAAGACCACCTCGTACCAAGAACAGAATGGTCTGAGCTATCAACCCCTTTGAAGCACTTTTTGGTCTTTAACAACATTATTGTACATTTACTAAGTGTGTTCTTTCAAACCATAGACATGGGTCTTAAAATTCATATCCTTTCATTGCATATTTACAAGAAGGTATAAGCGAAATAAATGATTTAAGGCATTTTCTTTTTTTAAAGCACACGTGAGAGAAAGAAAGAAATAAAAGCATTGGAATGTTCTGTCATTTCACAGAGAGAAAATCACGCTTTCAGGAGAAACGCCCATTATTTCTGATCTTAAAAATGCTCAAGTTCTTTTTTTTTTTAATCCTCCTACTTAAAAGGCTCAAGAACAAAAACAAAGGGGTATTTTTTTCCCTAAACGAACCTATCAAACAACCCACTCTTGGTGGAGATAAATTTGGATGAACTGTAGTTCAGACAGGCTTTAGCAAAGACTGCCCTGATCTATTGAGTTCATAGGGGAGCATTAAAATCACATCTAAAAATTCACTCCCTCATTTTCACTTAATAAGGAAGAATTACATACTCATTGTAGACATACTAAAGCTAAACAAATTTAAAATACAAATTTTTTTGGTAGCAAACAGCAGGAAAATCTAAATCAAAATATAGTGTAGCTTTTACATAATTTTATATATTTATAAAATTATCAAAATAGTCTTTTATAAAGTTCATGATACATATATAATGTAACACTGTACATGTAAATGCAGCAACAAATGCATTACTGAAATACATTAAAAATAACCCTTTAAAATACCAAATTTAACATTAAAACTGTCCTTACAAGTATGGACAGCTCCATAAAGATCATTCCAGTGCATGTATAGTAGTCGTTAGCCAGTGCTCTGGTCTCAAGTTTCTCAACGGTGCTGTTAACACTCTCTAATTTAAGGGTAAGAAGGCAGAGACATCCTCCCGGCAAGCAGCTGTTTTCTTCCACATTGCACATCCAGATGTCTAAGATGGGAACTGTCTTCACTGGCGTGGCAAGGCCTTAGTAATGAACATATTCAGACTGAAGGGACTGTGTAAGGAGAGATATAAACTAAGGTTAAATTTCATCACATGTAAAGCTGCTAAACCATCATACAGCCTCCTCCTTCCACATAAGGCAGTCCAGGTATGTTATGTAAAAGACGCACGTAATAAGCTAAGGAAACCAATGACAGGGGAAAGAAAGCTGTTACTAAGAAAGCAAGACATTTGGTTAGGTAAAGTGATTGTCAAGAAAAATTTATATTTCAAAAGATTTCATATTGTTTAAGCATGTTTCCATTCGAGTACTGATCAAAAGTAAAGATGTAGCATCAGTTTGATTATTGAGCCTTAGTGTAGTAATACTATTAACACAAAAAAACATTAAATGATAGTTATAACTAATTGAGAGCTGTTAAAACAAACTCTGGATTTTTCTTTTTTTTAACCTAATTAATATACATAAGTACCATGTTAACGCTTCTCACACAGAGTGAGGAATCACTTAAGTATAGTTCTTAAGGGCGCTTGAGTTTAGTAAACTCCTTAGAAGTCCTTCCCACTAAGGGAACACAAAGTACAACTAACTAGCTTTGGAATCTGATCCGAGGATCCCATGGTATGGAGAGCACAAGAATCTTATAACAACGTAAGAGCAGATAGGCATGAAGGAACGACACAGATCCTTCCACACTGAGGTGGACAGACACTATGACACAGGGGGGCAAACGCTGCATGCTTCAGAATGCCCGGACAGCAAGCACAACCCAGGAAAAGAGTAGAAGCAGCAGAAAGTCTGCCAAAGTTACTGTTGAGTAGCATGTAATAGTTGCACAGAAGGATACAGATTAGTTCTAGGCATTAGCAATCCTTTGCACGGTTCCTCCTGTCGAACACCTACAGCAACAATGGCTTCTTGCTTCTCTACAAGGTACTTTCTTCTCTCAGTAATTTTCAAACCAATCTGCAGTATTTTGTTAACAATACTATGACATAACTATAATTATACTACAACCTTATAAATAACAGGGTGTATTTTATTTAGAGATCTTACTAATTTCCAAACTGGTCCATTTTGGTGGTGATATAGCTATTGGATACAGACATAGACATACACACACACACACACACACACACACACACACACACACACACGCATGCATGCTTTCCAAAGAACTTATGAAAACATAAAATTATTTGTTCAGCTTCAAAGTCCCAGGAAAAACTGTATGGCCTATCAACAGCCATTTACTAAGTATTTTAACCCAACTTAGCAGTTTACTTAGCAATGTTCACAGTGTAAAATTAACATTGTATATCATTAGCAAAGGACTGGAGAAAGAGAGGTGGGTCTCTGGGCTAAATGAGGTTCGATATCTAGAACACTTTGAAAAGGGGGAAGGGTTTTCACAAGTTAACTTTCTTGGCTGGGGATGTGGTTTTTAGTAAAGCTTTGAAAGAGGAGGGAGACGATAACAATTAATATAATATAATATAATATAATATAGTGATCTCACAAAAGGAATGTCCTGTGGAGTGGGCTGATGCTATCACACCCTCAGTCCATAGGAGAGCAGTTGCTATATCAGTCATTAATACCCTAGCTGCTTTTCCCCTGATTTCTCCTGAAGTCTGGAAACGAGTCACAGGCACAGTCGGTGACGTCTCTCCCTGTCAGCAAGGACATCACACCAGTGATTACGGATGCTGTGCCTTCCGGAATGTTCAACTTGTGCTTTCGTTCTGACTAGAAAAGTTGCACATGCTCTAACAGAAATCAGAAGTTCCTTAAACATCTTGTAAATTTACAACAACGAAGCTTTGTTTGCAAGCAGCCCTTAGAGCCTTGGGCCTTCGTCAGTTCCCAGTCAGTGCAGGATGTGGCTGGCAAACAGCTGCCAGTTGACTGAAACTCTATTCAAGGATATCTGACACACACATCAATGTATCTTGTAAATCTACGCGTGTGCTGATAGTTTTCATTTCCTAACTCCCTGCAGTCCCTGAGCTAGAAAGCAGAAAAGGTTTAGAATACCTTCAGCTTCTGTTGCTTAAATGAACATGTATGTATTCATTGGTCTCCCCACCAAAGCTTTTGCATTTGCATAGCAAAGTCCAAAAACCCCCTGGGATTCAGTCCAGCTCCAAAGATAGTTCACCCTAATTCCTCCTGCTTTGTGTTTTCTGTATCCAGCTTGCTCTCTTGCGTTACTGAAAGGGCTCTGCAGATCTTTGCAAACAGTTCTGACCAGAGCAGGACCCTTTGTCCTGCCAATTCATTTGTTTGGCAAACAATTATAGTTAAATTAGGCAATGAGGGATGAAGATGCAATACTGAGACTCTTGGCACAAATTATACTCCATGGCTTCTTTATAGGGTACAAGGAAAGTTAAAATAAAATATCTGTAAAAATTAGTCGAGCAAACAATTGCAACTTCAGTATTTTGTAAAATATTAACTTCCTTTTGATTCTCAGTCTAAAAGTAAAACCTTTTAATGAAAAAGACCTAAGGGAAAGAGAAACACGAGAGTCTACGACATCTGCTGACTTCAAGACATCACAACTAGCACTTGCCTCTCCAGGAGGAACAGTGCATGGTGACAGAAACAATAGATTCCAGAGCACTGTGTGCCTGCATCTGAGGTTAGGTCCAGGGGCACTCCGGGCCGCCTGGGCCCAGTCACGAAGGCCTAGATTCTCAGCACAAACGATAGATGCCTACGCCTCTAGCTACTTGTTCAACTAAAGGCACACCAAAACAAAGCCTGACTTTGGGCTCCTTGCACAGACACCAGCAGGACTACCAGCTGTACAGAATGCTTTCCAGTTGTGATATGTCACAGAAGTTCAGTCTGAACTCCGAAGGCTTCACAATCTACAACTGACCATTCGTAAGCCAAAAGTACCACAGCGACTTTATATGATAGGTACAGTCAACATACGGGCACAAAAACAGACAACAAACAACAACAAAAATGCACAATGTTACGTTCAGGCTGTGTCCATAAACCATATAGGAAATATAATCTTGTTATAGACAGTCCCCGTCCCCAGTAGACTTCATCATATATAGGTAAATAAAATTCAAATTCATTTCAGATGAGAGGTGTTCAACCTGTACCAATGTTGTAGCCAAGATACTAACCAGCTACTAAATTTTTGTTTTTTACAATAAGAATACACTTTGTACTTGTAAAAAAAAAACAGTATCATTGTTACCATTAACTTTATTAAACCAGATGAAAATAAAACTATTTGGGGTTCTTAATAAATTAGATAAAATATGTGCAGTTCATCGGTTCTGAGATATTTACTGAGTATTTTTCTATATGTCAGGCACAGCTTAGACACTTTTTATATGTTCACTCACTAAATCCTTCCTGTCACCACTTCACAGATGAGGAAACTGAGGCACATAGCACAGATTACTCAACTAGGAAATGAAGGAGTCTGATGCTGGGGAGCCCAGCTCCGAGGCACAATCGTGCCATCTGCCCAGCTCCTCGATGGAACTTCAAGCATTTGTCCTGTAATAACTACATATTCCATTAAACAGACACTTTCACCCTGAGAACAAAAATAAATTACAAAACAGATGTTATATGGATTACATTAAAGGAGATAGTACATTTTATATTATTTTTCATCAGAACCAAATTTTATAAAAGTTTATTATAAGAACACCTACATGGCCAGGCGTGGTGGCGCATACCTTTAATCTCAGCACTAGGGAGGCAGAGGCAGGAGAATCTCTGTGAATTAGAGATCATTCTGATCTACACAATGAAGTTCAGAACAGCCAGGACTGCACACAGAGACCCTGTCTCAAAAACAACAACAAAAATCTACACTTGGAGTATTCTTGTTAAATAATGTTTTAATTCTGCTTGGACAGTGTGGGTTTTGTTTTTTGTTTTGTTTTGTTTTTTATGTCCCCATGTGTTAATGCCAATATCTCTAAGATAAAGAAAGATAATGGCGGAGATGGTCACAATACCTGAAGTGTAGAAGTTATTTTATATTCACAAGTGGTCACAAAACCAAGATATTTAATCTCCTTTGAACAGTTAAGTTCCACAGGATTCCCAGACTAGATCAAATCTCTTAGGAATATATGGCATTATTATAGTATGGATGCCATAAAAGAATGCAGAAATATCTGACCTGGGAAGCAAGGGTGAAATTCATTGCCTGACACAAGTTTCATGTCAAAATACAAACTTCCATCATGAAGCTCCGTTTCCTGAAAGCAGGTTTAACACAAAACAAAGGGTTAGGTAAGAAGATCAAGACTGCTTGTTCTGTTCTGGAAACTCGCTGCTAATCTGTTTTGGCAGATGTACATCATAACTTTAAATTTTTAGCTCTTCTGGGGGTGTTTCTTTCCTAAACAGCCCAGCTACGTAATTGTGGCAGGGAAGTGTCTCATAATTACAGATAATACATACAGCACAGATGATTAGTAAATACAGCCATAAGCTGCTTGTCAAAAACAACAGGTAAGAGAGGATGACAGATTAACATCCTGACAGCAGAACGATAACGAGGTATCTTCTGTTCAATTAATTTGTATTAAAGCTATCGGGTTGGCACCCTGGGAAGCCAGAGCCCTTTCTGCAACTATGTGACCATTTGCTACACTGGATTTCTATTCTATTTCTTTATATCCTCAAGTCTCTTAAGAAAGAAACACATGGTCTGTTTGTTATCCCCAGTGTGAATTCTAACTATAGAGCAAAATGCACCAAAGAAAAAATAGTTTATTTTAACACTTTAGGTAATTAAGAAAACTATGTATTTGATAATATGAGGTTTTGTTTATACCCTTGCATCCACATTATTGAAGAACAAGTGACCACTGGGAGAGTTTTAATGTACAACTCTCTTTATGTTCTTCCCTTAGACCCTTTTCATGCCTCTATAATGGCTTGAGGCTTTCTACACTGCCTAAGAATTAACACACAAAATGTGCACACTGATACATATTCCCACAAATAAGGTTTCTCAACACTTTAAAGAATTCACTTCTTGTGACAGATTGCAAACTTTTCAGGGACGGTAGATGAACGTCCACTAGAGACGGCATTATGGTCAACACAAAAGCCTAAACTACCGTGATCAGGGCAGTTTTGAAAAGCGTATGTATGGTCTCTTTGTACCCTCCATGTATTCCAAGTGCAGCAAGATGGAACAAGGCAATTCTGGTTAATTAAAACATGATGTAAAATATTCTTTTACCTTCCTACATGGCTTTTAATAGACTCTTTTTTTTTCCTGGGGGAATTTAATATAGGCTTTTCAGCAATCACAAAGAGTTCAATTGTTAGATGACAGATTGTTGACACCCTCCTTGACTCAGTCAACCATTACTTGAGTGTTTTCAGTTCATCCGAACACCAAAATTATATTGATGTCAACTTGTTTTAAATTTATTTTCTATTATAGTTAAAGCCATAATCCTTAAAAAAAAATTAGACAACTTCCAGATTACTGTATACTAATGTTAAAACTGAAAACTTGGTTTTCTTTTGATTCTTCCCACACCAGCAAGGCTAACAGGGCTGTATGGGCTCAAGGGCTCATTTGCTTAACATGAGCACAGATGTAGTTTCCAACTTCTAGTGCAATTCTACTTATTAGGCGCTTCTGCTTCTATGGAGCCTTGGGAAATAAAGATGCTCTGAGCAGCTTAAAAGCCTTCGGAAGAAGGAAAAGTCTTGGATACCTGACTGTATGAGTGACAGGTGTGTGAACTGTGGCGCGAGTCAAGGAGCAAAAGGCTTTCAACCTGGATGGGGCACAGATGTGTTATCCAAAGAACCCGTTTCAGCAGGCCTGGAAACAGCCAAGCAGAGAAAAGAAAAACTGCAGAGCGAACGTCATGTGCTCAGTTTCAGGCTCAAGCAGGACAAAGGTACTGAAGGCCAGGATGCCAAGTGCAGCTGCTGAGTGGGAGACGAACAGTGGGGCACAGGGATGATGGCGAAGGGCCCTGAATGGCAAGCCAAGAGGTCCGGAGTCCGCCCTGTAGACAGAGCACAACCCCTGTACAAAGGCAAATAAATATGACTTGATCGAGTCTGTCTAAGAAACTAACACGGACAACAGTATATGAGAAATTAAAGGCAGGAGATGCCAGTGATGGGGAGAAAGTGCAGAGGGGCTATTGAATAGTTCACAAACACCATGATGGGACCTGGAGGCAACTGTGGCAGACCCAAGGCTTCCTAAGGAATGTGTTATCTGTGCAAGGACGCACATCCCACGGGAATGCCTTAGGTATAAGAGAGAGCTTGCAATAGAAATAAGTCTTGTGCATTAAAAAAGAGTCCAGGGAATGGGGAGTGAGAGAGACTTCCAAAATTTTGAACAAAAGAAATTACCTTGTCAGTACTTAAAACTATAAAAATATATAATAAGTAAACCTACAGTAAATAGGTAAACCTATCTAAAAGTTAGATGTTATGTTCTTCTGCCTGTTATGTCTGCCTCACCTCAGGTTTACCAAGCAGTTCCGTAGAGATCCAACGGGCCGACATCCACGAGATAGGGCGCTCTATACAGGAGAGGAGTGACATAGGCTAAACGAGCAAAGCAGGGTGACTTCTGTAAAGGCCGTGATTGCTATAGTCGAGTGTGGCCATGAAAAGCTGCACTGGGAGGGTTTGAGAGGCAGAGGAAAGGAGGAGGGTTGAGTAGGCTGGGAACACAGCCTGTAAGGAATGGCAGATGGCTGGAGCCGGAGGTGTTCGAGGACACGAGGAACTGCCTGACAGGATCAGGAGATTGATGCTCACAATCAGAGGGCAGTGAGCTTTAAAGGTTGACTGGACAAGCTCCAAAAGGCCCTAAAATGGGGAGCCTCAGACATAACATCAAGATGGACCGGCAAGCTACATTCCTAATGACCTCCTCTGTGGACAAATATTAAATATTTGTAAAATATAAGGAAGAACGCGAAACCATGGCAGGACTCAAAGCAAGATCAACATCCTTGTGACCTGGAAAGGGACCAAGCCTCAGTGGTAGGCCACTGACTGCAGAGTTGGAGACAAGCAGAGGTGGCCAGCTGTTCTGTGCTCAAGGACATACAGGCCAAAAAGACACACAAGGACTCCAGGCTTAGGGCCAAGACTGGCCCAGGCTCTCCCAGCTGCGAAAGGGGGCTGCAGAAGCCATGGCCCCCACCGTCCTCAGACCAGGGCTCATTCACAGGCACGTCCAGGCCTGAGAACCAAGTCTGGGCCAGCTCACTAAGACAGGAACCTGTTTCTAAACTGAAAGACTCCAAGAATCAGCAGAACCCACAGAAAGGATAAATTAGTCAAGGCGATGGATAGGTTAGTCACCCCCACTGCATATCAAAACCTTGGATGCCATAAGTAGGCATAATTCTTACATAAGTTAAATAAAATGAAACTTCAGAAAAGAATCATAAAGGAGAAGCAAAGCAGACAAACAATGAAAACCTCCCATGTGGGACTCGGGGGGTTGGCTCACTGAGCAACGTGTCTGTCAAACATCAGGATCTGAACGCAGATCCTCGGCACCCACACTTAAAACTGGGTGCAGTGTAACCCAAGCACTGGGGAGGCAGAGAGAGGAAGATCTCTGGAGCTTGCAGACCAGTCGGTCTTGTCAAATCAGAGAGGGTCTCATTAGTAAGAGGCCCTGCCTCAAAAGAGAAGGTGGAGAACGAGGACACTAAACATCAGCCCCTGGTCTCCACACAGATGAATGCTTACACAGATAAACACACAGACACACACACACACACACACACACACACAGACACACATCCTCACATTCAGAGTGAACCTGCCAACTAGAATTGGCTAGAGATTACAAGGAAGGTGACAGAGAGAACAAACAAGGCCATACCTGAGACAAAAAGTCTCCTAAGAAGAAATGCAAAGCCTGAGAGAGGCTGAGCATCTGAGACACATGAGGAACAGGTCGTAGAACGAGAAATGAGAAATCACGCCACCCAAACAGGCAAGCCCAGATTCAGACAGACAACAAAGAGATCGGAGATGCTAGATAAGAAAGAGGAAGTCATCAAATCAGATGCCATAAAAATGTAGACACTAGAAAGCACATACCGTAAAGACAATTAATACCTGGGAAACAGAGGAGAAACTCAAATCACCACATTAGTTAGAGCTCAGGACTAAAAATATAAAACAAAAGGTCAGAAATACTGAGGATACATCAACAGGTGTCAGCATAAATACGCTGAGTTCACTTCCCTTCTGCGCTAGGGACTTTTAGCAGGTACCTCCACGGTGGATGGGATATTTTACCTGCTTCTCTCCAAAGTTTAGGGGGGAAGTAAGAGGGAGGCAGAAAAGAAGTATCTAAAAAATTAACAGCTGAGAGTTCTCCATAACTGCAAAAGCCATCAGAACACAAGGAAACCAAACAGCAGTGACTGTCAGGAGTCTAAGCCTAGATGTGCTACAGAAAGCAATGAATTGTAAAGCAAAAGAAAAATCATCTCACAGTACAGTCCTTTGCAACAGTCTTAAATTGGGAAGTGGGTATTTTAAGTGGAGGGTGGCAGTGGGAACGTAATGACAGAAAGACGAGGAATGAAGACTGAAGATTAGCTGAGCCAGGCGATGCCTGTGTGGACCTATAGGTCTCGTAGAAAACAATGTGTATCCCTGTCTGACTTTGCTTCAGGGGAGCAACACTGAGCCATGAAGTAAGGATTTATATATTAAGTACAACACGTTTAAATTGTTGAGATTTGTATACATATAAAAGATACTTTCTTTTATTCCTTGCTCTTAAAATATGAATAAAATAAAAATAAATGCAGCATTAAAGTCATACTCCTTTCTATTGATCTAACAGCATTGTGATTATTATGTAAGAAAAGGGGTAAAGACAGGTCTAGTGGCTCAGACTTGTAATCCCTGCTACTATAGAGGGTCCCAGGTTCAAGGAAAGGCTAGGCTACAGAGCAAGCTCCGGCCAGTCTCGGCAACTTAGCTAGACCTGCTGCAAAAATATAAAGTGAAAGGGGCTGAAGGTACAACTAACTCAATGAGAGAGCACTTGTCTAGCATGAGTCGGGCTCTAGAACATTCCTCTATACCAGAAGGAAAAAGAGAAAGAAGATGAAGAAATGAGCAAGTAAATTTAAGTATAACAATAAAGGCAATTAAGAGACTATAAACCACCTCAATGCCAAATGCCATTTTTTTTTTGTAGCAACTTTGCCACTTGCTACAAATTTTGTATTTGAAAGGTGCTTTCAGGCGGAGAGATAAAAATAGCTGTCAGGCTTTATGCAGAAAGTTAATGTAAACCACTGTTTAACATTGGAGACTTAAATTACAGCTAGGTACATCTGCAAACACTGCATAAATGGCTGTATGCAAATGTAAAAGCATCATCTGCATCTTGCTGACCTTGAAACAACGGGCTCCTTCCCCAAGCCCAGATCCCTTGGGGTGGACAACACAAGAACAGCAGGGTCTCAGGGTGGAATGCCGAAGACATGATTTAACTCCAACTGAGTTACTGTTCCTGCTGCTTCTAGTGTCTCTTGGCTGAGAGAATCAGCATCAAATCCACAGCAAGGTCAGAACAAAGAGGAAGGGTGAAAAAAATAATCACAGCAATTCAGAAACAACAAAAGTTAAGAAATGTAACATCATCTTCATTACTAAATGCACTAACATTCAACTGACCAAACATGAATTCAAAATGTTTAATACAGCTCACCTTCAGTTCGTCATTTATTATGTTAGCAAACTGTTCACAACGATTCAATGACTAAATATCATAGCTAAAGTGAGGAGGGAGCCATTATTTTCAAAACAGAATGTGGGCCTCTAGCTGAAATCAGGAAAATCCAGTACACACTACTGAAAGGTAGGAGTATTTTATTGGGAGCAGACGGCCACTGAGTCAACCAATAACCTTCGAGTTATTGTCAACACTAATGATGTTCCAAATTAACAGCGAAATGTGCTTTAACATATTTACCAGTTACTCAGTGGCTTTTCACCACACTACTTTTGTACAAGGATAGAATCAGAAATTTTATATCATCCCAAGCCCAACCTCATGCCCCAATTACTTCTAGAGTATACCTATATTCTGCATGATGGTGGAACACAGAAGAACCTAATGATACACTGGCTGCTCAGATTGCTGATCAGAGTCTTCACAACAAAGGGAGGCCCAACCCAGCTCAGTGGAAGAATGGGCGCGGCCGTGGGAGCAGAGAGCCGTGTTCTAGTCAAACTCAACATGGTATAAGAACGTCAAGACCAGCCAGGCTTGGCGGCGTGTGCCGACCATCCCAACACTTGAGAGGCTAAAGCAGAAAACCCAAAGTTTGAGGTTAGGCTAGGCTGCATAAGTAAGACTTTGTGTTGGTGGGGGGTTGGGGGGGGACAGAAGAAAAGGAGAAGGGGGGAGGAGGAGGAGGAAGAGGAGGAGCCAGTGGAGGCGGAGGAAGCAGCAGCAATGGTGGCTAAGAAATAAAATAGAAAGGTCCTTTCAATTTGACTGCCAACTTTAAACCAAGCAGGGTTTTCAACTTTTCATTGTTGTATCTACCTGAGCAACATGTTAAAATCCTTGAAATTCAAGAAGCTCATGAAATGTCCATATAAAGGAAGTTTAAAATTAGGATCATTTGATACATATATATATATGGACAATTCATTAATATTGATGCTCAATGATAGAATAGCAACACTTTGTGTCAATAAGAGCAAAGTACTAAATACCGTGGATAGGCGCACAAGCCAAAAGGGGAAGCACTTCGTGAAGTCAGTTTATTGACACGAGCAAAGGAGCGGAAGGGTAACAGACATCTTTAAAGAAGAGACGTTGGTGAAGAGAGCAAAGGACTTCGAGAAATGTCTCCCTGAAGCCAGGAGTGGGTGAGAAAAGATGCTGAGGCAGCTCGAAAGGCCACAGTGTCTAGGGACAGCACAGGGTAAGTGACTACGCATGCATGCAACAGGGAGTAACCGGCTCTTTACAGGGAAACATTGGCCAATTCTACAGTAGGAATTAAAAGAGAGACGGAGCTGAGGTCATAAAAGACATCAGCACAATGAAGGGAATGAGAAAACCGCAGAACCAAGAACACTGGGAACTCTAGAAACACTGAGTGCCATCACTGGTGGGCCCTACAGCCGGCAGGACGGTGTCCCGAGATGTGGGAAGAGTGGGGCTTGAGCAAACAACTCAAAAGCTTAATGCAGGTTACAACTTTAGGCAAGTCACCAAAAAGACTTCACTGGGAGACACCCAATGCCTCTTCCAGAAGCACCTAATACAGGAAAGCAGATCAAACACACTTAGAGCCCAGCAGCCGCTGCTACAGCTGCATGTTCCAAAAGGCTGTTCCCACAAAGTAGGAATACGGGAATCCCCAAACTGAAAAGAACAATTTCTCGAAATCTTGGACCTGAATATGCACATTCTTTAAATTAACAATGCACTTTATTTTACAACATCTCATGCTCAAATATTGCAAAAAAAAAAAAAAGCACTTGTTTAAGGACCATAATTTTTCTTGAGCTGATTAGGTTTTCACTTACAAAACTAAATATAGGGGTAGGCGAATTGGCTCAATAGGTAAAGCAGTTTCCATACAAGTGTGACAGCCTGAATCTAATCCTAGAACCAGAGAAAGGAGGAAAGAGACCCAACCTTATAGAGTTATCCTCTGACCTCCACATGCGCGCACATACACACAGTAATAACTTTTAATTTAAACATATATGTATATATTTAAATTATATTTTTAAAAATAACGAAACTGTTAACACTGTTGATTCTATAGGATTATTTAGTACTATCAGTACTGCGTGTGTTTAAGGTCAGGGCCTCTTTAACCTATGCAGCATTATTCGAAGACACCTGCTGAGGCTCCAAACACAGCAGAAAGGGCTCTGATGGGTCTCCCTGCTTCCAGGTGTTCCAGCAAAACTCCCTTCCACACAGATACCAGAAGCATCTCCACCAAACCATATCTCTCTGTAGGCATAGCTAAGAACTTTCTGAGGGGAAAAAAAACTTCAATAGCTCAGGGAAAAACAAATTCACAAATGGAACTGTGTGAAATTTAAAAGTTTCTACACTGAAAAAAGAAACAGTAGAACCTACAGAAAGGGAGAAAATCTTTATCAGTTATACATCTAACAAGGGCTTCATATCCATAAATTTAAAAAATAAATCAACAGAACACTCTGAATTATCCAATCGGAAAAACGAACAACACAGACATTTCTCAAAAGAAATACAAATGACAAATCGCTTCTCGGCCTTTTGGCTAAGATCAAGTGTAGAAATACAAATGACAAAACACATATGGGCACGTCTAACATCCTTAGCCATCTAGCAAATGTCAATCAAACTACAGAGATTCCATCTCACCTCTGTCTGAATGATTATCATGAAGAAAACAAAAACAATAAAAGCTGGTGGGGCTAGAGGGCACACCCTTCTACACTGATGGTGGGTGTGCTGGCTCATTAGACATCAATCCAACACCAACTTTAGTTATTTTGGAAGAGGAAACCTCAGTTGAGAAGATGCCTCTACCAGACCGCCCTGTGGACAAGCCTGTGGTGCATTTTCTTGACTGATGATCAAAATGGGAGGGCTCAGATCACTGAGTGGTGGTACCTGTGGGCTGGTGGTCCTGGGTTCTATAAGCAAGCAGGCTGAGCAAGCCATGAGGAGCAAGTCAGTAAGCAGCACCCCTCCATGGCCTCTGCATCAGCTTCTGCCTCCAGGTTCCCTCCCTACTTGAGATCCTACACTGAAATTCCTCAGTGATAGAATGATATGAAAGTGTGACCTGAAACAAACCTTCCCCTCTCAGGTTGCTTCTGGCTATGGCCTTCATCACAGCAACAGAAAGCAAACTAGGACAGTGGGAATGGAAATTAGTGCCGTCACCATGGATACCGGTAGAACTGCCACATGGCACAGCTCTGCTACTCCTAGGACACTGTGTCGGTGTGCCACAGAGATGCTTGCACACCCGTGTTAACTGCAACATCACTCACAGCAGTTAAGATACAGAACCAGGCATGGTGCCCACCGACCAGTGAGTGGATGAAGAAAACATAGTATAAACACACAATGTACTTTTATTTAGACATAAAAAATAAGAACCTGCCATTTTCAGGAAAATGGATGGAACTATAGATCATGTTAAGCAAATTAAGCTATATTCATGAAGACAAAGGTCACCTTTTGCCTCATATGTAGAATCTAGATTTTAATATGTACATATGTGACATGGATATAGAAGAGGAAACTATTTAGAAGGAGGGAGAGAACTGCTGGGAAGGAGGAAGGGACGGGAGAAGATAAAGCAGGAAAAGAACAAATCATGTTTTCTACACACACACACACACACACACATACACACCACACATACACACACACACCACACAACACATATACACACATACACACACCACATACACAACACACACAACACAACATAACACATACACACACAGCACACACATACCACATACACAACACACACACAATACATATACACACATAACACACACTACACACAACACATACACACACATACACACACAACACACAACACATATACACACACATACACACACAACACATATACACACACACATACACACACACACACATACACACACAACACACAACACATATACACATACACACACACAACACACACATACACACACACAACATACAACACGTATACACACATACACAACACAACATAACACATACACACACAACACACACATACACACACAGCACACACATACCACATACACAACACACACACAATACATATACACACATAACACACACTACACATACACACAACACACACCGCACACAACATACACACATAACATACACAACACATAGACACAACACACACACACTGCACACAACACATACACACACAATACACACACAACACACCTAAACAACACACACACCATAAGAGCAGAGGGACTACTTAAAAAGAAGAAGAAGACCAGTGGGAGGGAGGAAGGAGGAGGAGGGAAGAGGGAGGAGGGAGGAAGGGGTACAAAGGAGGATGTTCAGGGTGTGAATATCAGCAAAGCACAACAACAGACCTACACAATGTCACAACAAAACCCACTCTTTTGTACACTAAAAAGTTAATCGTTTATCTGAACATGGTGGCACATACCATTAACCCACGCACTCAGGCGGCAGAGACAAATGAGTCCCAGGCTAGCCTCGTCTACATAAAGAGTTCCACGCCAGTCAGGAATACATAGTTAGGATTATTTCACAAAAGAAAAGTAAATATTTTATTCTCAAAGGGGGGGGGGGACGACATTTAAAATGTAAACAAAATAATAATAAAAAAGAAGAGAAGAATTATAATACAAAATTTTAGTTTCCCAAACAAATCATCATCCCCGCCGGTCCCTGTTGCTTTTAGGTCCCTCGAGGCTCCTTCTCTTTCCTCGTTTGGCTTCAGCGTAACCTCCCAGTCTACTCCTGCACATTGGTCATGCAGACCTTCGTGATGTCACGGTCACATTTCTGCATCTTAAATATTCCTGTAATATCGTGTAAGCTTCACACAGACAAGAAAATGTGATTTGCTTCTAACCATTATAATGACATTATTTCCCTGAGGATCAAAGAAGGTAAATAAGTTGCCAAATGCTTCTATAAAAGGAAGTGTCAGAAACAGAATTTGAAGCCTGGTCGACTTGTTTTCAGAACCTGAGAACTCAACCGTGGCACTAAAGCATCTCAGCTCTCACTTTTCCCACTGTATAAAGCAGCCATTCGGCAACCTCTGACCTTCACTAGGATCGCTTGCAGACTCCTATTCATCCCGCAAAACCCAAATGACTAAGACATGAACCTTTCCTCACAACTTTCTTGCCCCATTAGAAAAAAAGAGAGAAAGAGAGATGGTTCAATTTCTATCTTTGTAGCAACTGTAACAGTACCTACGCAACATAAAGCCATCCAAGTACTATGTCTTTTGGATTCATACTGCCCTAGGTTCCAAATACGATTCAGTCTTCTGTTTGTAGGACAATCTTGGGCAAAAACATTAAATCTTTGCCCCTTGAGATTTTTATGTACAAAAGAGAAGTAATCATCCTTACTGTACCCATGCATTTACACATCCATCCATCTCTTTATCCAGCCAACATATACCTGCGGAGTGCCTACTATCTAGCAGGATCCAGGTGTGTAACCATGGCAATGAAGGTACCATCTCTGCTCCCACAGTGCTTAGAGCCTACCGGACAATGAAATCCACGGCACTGACAGGTGCTACACAAAGACCAAAGTGGGATACATAACAGCTTACAGGGGGAAACATCGGGCCCCCACAAAGACTTGGGGGGTCAGGTAGGGACAGGGTGATGACTAGCAGTTCAGTGAAAATGTCATTAAAAATATAACATAGCAAATATTCAAGACAGCTACCACAAGCAATTTCAACTTAATAAAACACTTCCACCCCACCCACGCCCTCATCACATGTCCCCTGTTCCTTAGGCACTTGAGAACTTCTCTGTCAGGAAGCAAATCAGTTTCTACAGTACGGGGGATGGGAGGGGGGGTCACCCAAAGTGCAATCCTGTGCTTTGACTCTGGACAGTGGAGACAGGGCTAACCCAATAGGCCAAGATAATGAAAATAAAATCTGACTATCGCTTAGCACTCTGTCACAGTCGCAAGGATTCCTTAACATTTATTTCTGTTTTCCGTGTTAAAGCTGTTAATGACAGAACAAGGAAATCATTTTTACATTTTTCTGGGGGCTGAGCTGCAGCAAAAAGTGAGCGCGCAATTGCAGCTTTCAAAAGAGATGCTAATTGTAGCTTTTAAAATATTAGACTCCCTCTAAACACCCATCTCCCCTCCCCACCCCCAGCCTCCAAGAGTTTCTGGGTCTTTCTTAAAGGTACAGGGAGGATATTACCGCTCAGACTTCATTTTCTTACCTAGGAAGTTCAGAGCAGTTTATGTGTACGATGGGAGGGGATGTCCATGTCTTGGGTGCTGTCCTTACCTTCCACTGTGTTTTGGGAGGTAGTCTTTTTGTCACATGTCACTGAGATGTATAGGCCTGCTAGCTTTTGGAAATTCTCCTGTCTCTGCCTCCCATCTCACCCCGGGAAAACTGAGATTACAGACGTGCGCTGCAGCATTCAGCTTTTACGATGGTTCTGAGGGTTTGAACTCGGGTCCTGTGTTTACACGGGCTTTATTTCCCTTAAAACGCTTCTGTTGAGCTTCTGTACGGCTCGTTTGGGGTCCTACATTGCCTTCGCTTCAGCAGTAAAAGGCCAGTCTCACAGAGCAGCTTCATGGGCAGTGAAGGAGGACCATTCACAAACCCCCACTTATCTCCACAGGAAGTGGGGACCTCCATGTTCATTTAAACTCCCTACCAGCTGGTCAGCAAGGGGAGAACTTAAGCCTCCACATCACGGGAGGTCCCAGAAGGCTTCAGAGACAGAGAGAAAGAACGGGAGGCCTGCACAGGAGATCTGCTTTCCGCTCAGGGTGCAAGGACAGAAAGGGCAGCCATACTGCCAATTCTAGTCATGAATGCTCTTCTCTGCATACAGCAACAAAAGAAGAAGTTGGGGTGAGTTGGCAACTCAACTCCCACATTTTATAATTAATCACTGGAAATTACCCTACTCTGGCCAAAAGAAGGGATGTGGAGGAGGAGGAAAAAAGAAGGGTGAAAAGAAGCAACAGCTCGGTGGAATGAGGCCAAAGTTCACTGTGTAAACGTGGGGTGCGGGAGGGATTTCTACTGTGCAAAGACTCGCCTCCCCTGCAGGGGGAGCTCTAATAGCTCAGGAGAATGGCAATCGCACTTATCCCTCCTAAACAGAGATCCCAGAAGGTAAGACCTTCTTGACAAGTTCCCGATGCTTCTAGCATCAAATTTTTAATGAGGATGGCATGAGCCTTTGGCAGTGTAATCCACGAGCTGTTTGTATCATTATTTATATAACACTTTTCCTGGAAATGAAAAGATCCATAGTCAGTTCTAAAAAAAGAAGCTGATCTGCAAAACAATTTATGAAAATCCTAGATGAACTCAGCTCACTCTGCAGCGAGTTGGACGGATGTATCCGCACAGCCGAGAACGTTTAAACACACTGTCCTTTCCCAGCTAGCGCCCACCCTTGAACCCCTACCTCTGCTCCACCCCACCCAGTCCTGTGGATTTCCACATTTATGATACAACTCTCCTCAGTGTGTATAAAGGGGTTAGAATCAAATCAGAAGCAGGACAAAGTATGGGCAGATGGCTAACTGGAACCCTGGTCTATAACAAAATCTAGAGATGTCCTCTTCTGGCCTCTGCAGGCACTACATACATGCACATGGTGCACAGATACATTCATATAGGCAAAACACCTGCCCCTAGAAGCAAACACAAAGGTTTAAATTTTAAATAATGGTGAAATTTTCCATAGAAATAAAATCATACATGGAAAATTATATATGCTAGAATTTCTCTTAGGGAGAGGATTGCATATGGACTACAGAAAAAGCAATTTTTGAAAAGAAGCTTGTAGTACAAATGAATCCAGAGAGCCTACACATGAAAACACAAACACATGCTCATGCACACACATGCATGCTCACACACACACACACAAACATACACATAAACACACACAGATACAAACACAAACACACATGTGTGTACACTCATACACACAAACACTCATATACAAACTCAAACACATATGTGTACACATATACACATACAAACACACACAAACACACACAAATACACACATACACATACAAATACACACATACTCACAAACACACACATATTCACCCAAACACATACGTATACACACAAACACATGCATACATGCACTCACACACACATATACACATACACAAACACATACACACACTACATTCTTATTTTAGGGAACACACTCATATAGGCTCAGGAAACTGAGTCCCAACATGGACTAATCATGGCACTCTATTTTGCTAAGTGGGCTACAAGCACAAACTCTGCACTTCTCTTCCTTGGCTCACTACCCCTTAGAACTCTGTCTGGTCCTGATGATTGGCTGAGCCAACAGCTACAGAGCAGTGTGGGCGAATGATGATAGCACAGCCCTCCCAGGGAGCCAGGCTTTCTCCTCCAAGAGAGCAACCAACCTGCCCACATCACGCCTCCTTGATACATTGTATATAGTCCTCCTATTTGGCCTTTTCCCTCTCAAATGAAACGGATTTCAGTGCCTCTTGACACAAAATATTAAATTTGTAGTGTAGACTTGACCAATAGATTTTCACTTCAACAGGGCTAGTCAAAAGGGAGCCTGGTGGCTAAAGATCTCTTTGACAAAAATTGTTTGCAGTTCTCACTTGTCTCTAGAAGAGAGGTGGCTAATTTTAAATGTCTTCCTAGAGACTCTACCTGCTCATCCTCTGGAAGTCCATGGACCTATCCGCCTCTCTGACCTTCTCTTATTAACACCTTCATTTGTCACTGTCACTGTCACGACCTAGTGGGAGGTCAGCTCCCTGCAGAAGGCCTGATGCTTGACTGTGGGGAGATGCTGTTCTTGTAGCGCTTCCCACATTCGCTTACCCTAATCCTGACCAGCGTAATTTGAGAAGCAGGGAAGCCATCATTCCCAACACCACCTCAAGCAAAGCAAATGCTTTGCCCGGTATTAAAAATGCTTTGAGAACTTAACTGAAAAGTAATCAAAGCCTACAGTGTCTGTGATCTCTGGAATGAAAGTGTCTCCCTTTCAAGGAAGCCCCCACTCTCCCCCGGCACTTCAGCAGAAGGAAGGGGAGGGGAAAAAGAAAGGAAGAAAACCCAGTTGAAACTTGGCATTTACTTGAAGAGGAGCCAGCAGAATGTAGCGCATGGACTGTTGCACAACGCAGAAGGGAGGTGTCGCTCAGAAGGTTTCCTTGGCGCTATTAAATTTCTTTGGTGGCAGCCTCGACTGGGAAGGCAAGGTACAGAAGTTGCATTCAGGGTTCTGAGGACCAAGAGGTGGTCTGTGAACTTACAGGTATAGAACGGCTCAGGAATCTCACTGAGGAGGAGGAGAGCGCCCCGGGGAAGGAAGGTCTAAGGCCGGTGGTGTGCTCCTCAGGCTTGGCGCTCAGCGGGACTGGAGAGCTGTTCAGGTTGCCCCCAAGACTGCCACCGCCGATGCTGTTGCTGTTTCTGATGTACTGGTTGTTGTTGAGCTCAGGGTAGTTTCTGCCGGGTGTCTGGGTGCTGCCATTCAAGAAGCTGGTGAACGGGCTGGCTATGAACGCGGCCTTGTTGGGTGATGTCATCTTCTTGTTCTCAGGTTCTTCTGTCCCAGCGTTCAAGTTCCCTAGAGAACTGGCTAGTCGGGAATTTATGGAGAAGCTGGGGGAAAAACACAGGTGGGAAGGGGAAAAAGAAACAACAATGTATACTCCTATATGCAAACACAGAATCACAGTAAGGCAAGGGAGATGGTTCTGGTCCACACAGATGACTAAATGGCCTCATGACTCTCAGTGACATTAATATTCATGGCCTTATTTATATATGTCAAGCTCCTTGGTCAAAAGCAGTTCACGAAGACCCAAGAGACTGGCTTCAATACTGACTGGTCTTAAATAGAACATTTGAGAACTGTATCTGCCAGAATATAGAGACTATAGGGAGAGTCTACAAGCTGACTTAACTCCAAGATTCAGCCCCAGACATATTCTAGCGTATGATGACATCAAGCATCTCTATACAGCTGAGTTGGTTCCCACTGTGCATTCTGGGTGCAACGGGACTTTTGATCATTAGTATGCCTGACTGTATCTGCATCACATAGAGCAAAGTGGAGAGTCACTAGGACACTCTGACTACTAAAATCTAACCAACCTCTCTACAGTCTTACCCACTGCCAGGAAGGCAGGACAAGAAGACCTAGAAATATAGTGGGTTCCTGTGGTTTCTCTAGTTTTTCCCAGCACCCCCCTCTCATAGATCTGCAGCCAAATTCCTCGAGTGCAGTAGACCTTTTTTACCCCAGGCTAGCGACCTGTAAGAGGTAAAAGAATTACCTTCTTATATTTGCTCCTGAAGACAAAGAACCTCTGCTTATCCTTTTGGCTGTCACTGAAGGGGACAAACACACTTTGGGGGTCTTCACAGTTGACACAGTTGGTTGCGGTGAAGAACTTAATCTTTGTGGGGTGGAAAAAGGGACAGAGTGTCACACTAAAGTTGTGCTACCTAAAATATTCAGCAATGCACTATGATAAGGTATATTACAAGCACTCAATGCCCTAAAGGGCATGAAAAAATGGGAACGTCCCATTCACACCCCCTACTTCCCTTCCAGCTTGCAATGGCCCTATATACGGCCACCATTATTTTTTGTCCTCTTGTTTCTTTCACAATGATTCCCTCTGATGAAATCTAAAACATCTGATATTCCACTCTTCAAACAATTTAACCTCCTTCCATCTCTACAAAATTTAGCTCAAGAGCCTTGGCTTAGTTTATTAAAAAAACAAACAAACAAACAAAAAACCCCTCTGAACTCTGGCTTCTCTGAGTGGGTTCTACCAGCTACAAGATTGAATCCACATAGTCAAGCGCATGATGACCTCAAGCATCCCTATTCATTTTAGTTGGTTCTTTCCTGTCTATACACCCCAGGTGAGGAGCAAGACCATTTATCATCTATATGTGCAACTGTATCTATTGGTTTTTGTCCCATTAAATAAGCAGGAAAGTTGACTACACACACTAGTCTAGCTGCGGGCTCCCTGACTAGACTGCACTCACGCCCCTTCGTGTAGTTTGTTTATCCTGTTTCTTCTTCAGGGCACCCTCTTCTCTCCTTACTCCCCCCTCCGCCCCCCCACCTCACACTTCCCACCTGCACCTTAATGGACCATTTGGTTGTTTCCTCCCACAAGGAGGCTTGCCTGAATTCCCAAGCAGGATCAGCAAGCTGTTTCAACGGGCACTCTCCCAGCAGCACATCACAGTTCCTATACTGTACTTCATCATCTCATGCTTGCCTATTTCCATAACCCACTATAAACTCTGAGAGCAAAGACTCATCTCTCATTCCCACTCCAAAGGGCTCAGCGGGTGGCCCATCATCAGGTTCCCAGTGGACACACAGGGGAAATGGGACCTTCGGAGGAGAGCCAGGGCTCAGTCATGGCTTTAATACCAAATATCTTTTGTTCTAGGAGAACCCTGTGCTGAAGTTGAACCATGCTTTCTGTCTCCACCCTTTTCTTCATGGTCCTCTCTCCCCAAGCACTGTGTATGCCATATCTTCCCCTGAAGCAACAATGCTAAGGTTATACAAGGAAGGGACCCAGGCTTTGGAGAAACTGGGCCAATAAGAGCTACCCATTAAAGAACACTATGGTTAGAATTTCCTCCTCCAGAAGAAAATGGCAGCTTCTTTGTCCCGTTTTATCAACAACAGGAGCCAATCTTGTAGTGTTCTCAGCAGGTGCCACAATGGATCTGGGTCATCCCAGGGTCCAGGTACCACTACAGGGGGATCGAAGCACTTTCTTTTTAAGAGAGAAGCACTAATATTTCCTCTTCTCATGAATCACAGAAAGAGGAAAAAAAACTACACAGAGATGAACAAACAAAAAAATAAGAGGAAAGGGGGCTAAAAAATGGGAAGAGATCAAACTCAGTGTCTGGATTGAAAAGAAAGTTGCAGAGCAGTTTGGAGTTTACTAGCAACCAGAAGGCGCTGGAAGCTCAAAGGCCCAGAAATGTCCTTTCAACAGTAAGCATTAAGATGTAGTTTATTTCAGATTTGGGGAGAAGGCTCCGTGATTAAGAGCACTTGCTACTCCTGCAGAAGATCCTGGTTTGGGTCCCAGCACCCACAGGGCAGCTCACAACTGTCTGTAACTCCAAGTCCAAGGGATCCAGTGCCTTCTTCTGACCTCACCAGGCACACACACACAAGATGTACATATATACATGCAGGCCAAACACTCTTACCTATAAAACGAAAATAAATAAATCATCTTAAAATAATTTTTAAGCTAGGAGGCTTTAATTTGCATTTGGGAGGCAGAGACAGGCTGATCTCTGTGAATTCAAGGCCAGTCTCATCTACTTTGTGAATTATGGACAGCAAGAGCTATGTAGAAAGAGTCAGAGGTTGGGGGGGGTGTATTTTAACAATCAGGAAGAAAGAGGATTTGAAACACTATAAACTAGGAGAGGGGTGCTCAGTGATAAGGAGTATCCAAAGCCCTGGGTTTTATTCCAACTGCCAAAATTAATAAATGAATAGAGAAACCTGGTAGCTATATTTATTTTCATGGAATTTGATTCTTGGAAAACATGTCTAAACGGTCATATATATTGACAATGGCTAATTGTGGACAGTACCTGAAAGTCTGGGCCATTGCCCTTTGGTGTCCTTTCATATCATCTGACCTGGGAAAAGAGAAAGACAAGAGTTCAGGTATCACCAGGTCCCCATAGTTAAACAAACACCACATAAGGTATTTGTGTCAGGGACATAAAGATGTTAAACAATCGAAAGAGAAAAACGATGCCAGGTGGATATGGGCATTTACCCACTTTACAGAATGAATCCCAACACCAGCAGGCAGTGTTTCACCATGAATGTTACTTAAATCATCTTGTTTTTACACAAGAAGACGGCTCAGTAGAGAAGGGTTTGCTGATAACGCCATGACAGTATTGTGGAAATGGAAGTCTACCCCCTATTTCGAATATCAGAGAATTCAAAGAAAATTCGCATCTAAACATGGCTTCTGAGATCTGTATAGGAAGCATTGGTCCTTTTGCATATGTATTTGCTAAATTATGCTTTCTTCCAATACAATGGCTCTCAATCTTTCTCATGGTGTGGCCTGTTAATATGTTATCACCAGGTTTTATCTATATTTCTTTATGTTGTGGTAACTCTTCCCCCCAATCATAAAATGTGTTTTGTTGCTACTCCATTACCATAATTTTGCTACTGTTGTGAATCACAATGTAAATATCTTATATGCAGGATATCTGATATGGAACCCCTGTGTAAGGGTCATTTGACACCCAAGGGGTCTCGACCCACAGGTTGAGAACCATAGTCCCAATAGACCCTTTCCACCCTTATAAGGTTGCTTTTCTTTTCAACCCTGTGTAAACTATCACAGGGTTTCAATTGCCCTGTACTCAGACGTCCACTCCCAGCACTGATTTTTTTTTGGGAGGGTGATTTCAAACCTCAAAATCAAGAAGGCTTATAATTGCTCAGACACTTGGAGAAATCACTTATGCAATCCTCAAAAATTGAAGGTGAAGCCAGGTAATGGGATACACCAAAACTCGCCCCAGCCTTTCTTTTCTTCACCCTCTGGCTTCCATACAAAACCCTGGCACACGTGCGTGGGCCAACCAGAGCGCCAGAAACCCTCTTGTGAAACTCCAAATAGAATTTAGAACAGAGAACCAGCAAGAAGTGCTCAGCAGCTTGTGTCAAAATTCCAGAGACAGAGGTTTAACAACTGTTTCCACAAGCAGTAAAATCGTAGCTCCCTCCAACAGTGGTGAGACACACAAGAGCTGGGGGTGGGAGCAAAAGAGCCATGTGTCAGAAAACACAAGTAAACAGGGATTTGTAGAACGATACTCTGAAGTGAAGAAGAAACACGTTACCCACAAATGGAGGTGCTCTATGAACGGAAAGATTTAAAGATGAGGCTACCTAAATGCACAGGATGGCGAGGAGCGGGGCAGCCTCTGGCTTTTTAAGGCACGTAATTTGTCTCCCTGCGTTACGTTGTTTTTAATTTCCATATCTTCGTCGTCGAAATTATTCTGAAAAACAGGCATGTCCCATAGAAAGGTCATTACAAACAGTTTAGCTTTATACTGATTTCTTAATAGAGCATAGGTAGCCTATATAATTTCTCAGACACTTGGAGAAATCACTCATGTAATCCTCAAAAATAGAAGTTATATATGTGTGTGTGTGTGTGTGTGTGTGTGTGTGTGTGTGTGTACAGTTATAGATAAGAACAAATGATCTTATTTACAGGAAATGATCTTCCTCTAGATTGGATCATTTAAATGTGTTATAAACTCAGCATTAAGCACACACTCAGCATTTAAATTTATCAGTCAGATTCCAAGACAAAGCAGCATGGGGCTGGGTATGGGAGTGTCTGAAATATGTCTATGACAATGGGTCAGAGCCAAAGAGACTGTCATGGGGACACATGAGGCTTTGGAGAACAGCCTGGCTCAGTCCTGACTCTAACACATCCCAGATGTTTCTAGGAGCCACTACTGCAAATTCCATAACCTACTTATAACTCGGGACATCTACACAGTCACGTCTGAGTTAATCAACCCTCCAGGAAGCACGCAAGCCCTCTCGGGAGTTAGAGTCGGCAGCACTCCACCAGGAAAGCTTGCTTCCTCCTGAAATCCCATAGTTTGGAAAGTAGAAGTGGCCAGCTAGTGTTGCTCCAGGAAACCTCAAGAGGAAGGACTTCTCATGTTAACTCAAAAGGAGAAGGCCCTGTGGGAGGATGGAAGACGTAGCTCCCCATCTAACACAGCCAGCAGGTGCAGGAAGAAAGGGCTTTCGTTGGTTTTTTTTCTCCATTATTTTAAAAAATAATTTTTGGTATTTAGAAATATAACAGTGAAACTAGCAATATAGTCTGCTTAGAGGTCTGGGAAAAAGTAAAAAATAGGATATTTTTTCTTTAAGCTGTTACATAATGCCTGGAAATAAAGTAATTTTAAAAGTTATACAGCTAAATAAAATTAACAGGGTAGTTAAAATAATAATATGTGGGGTTTTTTTTCTTCTTCACTAAGTTACAAATTTTAAAGAACCATATTTTTGTTGTTGCTCTTCTTTGGTTTTGCCTTTTGTTTTTTTGAGACACAGTCTCAGTAGCTCAGGCTAGCCTCAGGTTCATGATGCTACTGCCTTAGTCTCCTGTGCTGGGATTACAGACCTGAGCTTCCATGGCCGGCAGGTTAAAGATTTTTTTTTTTTACTTATGACAGATTTCAAAAACAAATAATAATCCTATAATGCTGTCACACACCTAACGATCTGCATGTATTATATTGTTTTTACTTTCTTCCTTTACTAAAGTCTCACTCTAAAACATTGGGCCACCAGCCAGGCAGCACTAACTGGTACAAGACCCCTGACACATATACAGCAGAGGACTGCTGGGTCTGGCCTCAGTGAGAGAAGGTGCACCTAACACATGAGACACTTGAGGGCCCAGGGAGTAGGGATGGGGTGGGGTGGGGTAGAGTGGTGGGGGGAACATCCTCTTGGAGACAGGGTGGGGGGATGAGGAACTGTTGGAGGGCAGACCAGGAGGGAGGTAATGACTGAACTGTTAAAAAAAAAATTAAAGATAATTAGCAAATAATTTTTTATAAAAAAATAAAAGAAAGGAAACAATACATATATAGTCCCAGCTCACATTCCCTGTAGATGAAAAGAGTGTCTTTTCTTAAAGAGAAGAGGAGGAAGAACGGTGTTGCAGTCAGAAAATCTGGACGGGTGGAACCATCTAAGCTCTTTGACATTGGATGTCAAGCTACAGAATTTGGAATTTGCCCTGCTGAGTTTCGATCACACTTTGATCCAGTATTTCCTCACTATGCCTCATCCCTCCCTTTCAGAATAGTGATGTCTATTCTATGCCATAGTATGTTAGAAGTATATCGTTTGTATTTTTGATTTTACAAGGGCCTACAGTTGAGAAATTGTCTCAAGTCTCAGAAAAGACTTTGGC
Organism: Tokudaia tokunoshimensis; assembly: GCA_036184795.1. Classification (NCBI taxonomy): domain Eukaryota; kingdom Metazoa; phylum Chordata; class Mammalia; order Rodentia; family Muridae; genus Tokudaia; species Tokudaia tokunoshimensis. Next base: position 44,344,982 of record BTHU01000003.1, on the reverse strand, counting down.
CTTTTAAACAGTGTGGGGGACGGTGAAAGACTGTGGGGACTTTTGAAATTGCACTAAAGGCATTTTGAATTATGATACAGCTGCAAGCCTATAGGAGCCAGAGAGTGGAATCTGGTGATTTGAAAGAGAATGGCCCCCATGGGCTCATATGTTTGAGTACTTGGTCCCCAGTGAGTGGAATTGTTTTGGAAAGATTAAGAGGTATGCCCTTATTGGAATTGGTTTACCACTGGGAGTGGGTTTTGAAGTTTCAAAAGCCAATGTTGGGCTGGAGAGATGGCTCAGTGGTTAAGAGCACTGGCTGCTCTTCCAGAGGTCCTGAGTTCAAATCCCAGCAACCACATGGTGGCTCACAACCATCCGTAATGAGATCTAATGTCTGAAGATAGATAGCTACAGTGTACTTACATATAATAAATAAATCTTAAAAAGAAAAAAGTATTCATCAAAAGCCAATGTTTCCCAGTCATCTCTCTCTCTCTCTCTCTCTCTCCCCACCCCCCATGGCTGTTGTCTTAAGTATAGGCTCTCAGGCATGGTCCAGAGCCATGCCTGCCTGATGCCATGTTCCTCACCAAAATGGTCGCGGGGTCACGCCCTGGAACTGTAAGCATCAACACATCCTTCCTTCTACACGCTGCCTTGGGTCATGGAGCTTTGTCACAGCAACAGAAAAGTAACTCAGACAGACAGACAGACAGACAGACAGACAGATACAGATGATTTAGATAGGTAGGTAGATGGATGGATAGATAGATAGATAGATAGATAGATAGATAGATAGATAGATAGATACATACATACATACATACATACATACATACATAGATACATAGATACATACATAAATAGATACATAGATAGATATATAGATAGATACATAGATACATATAAGCAGATAGACAGACAGACACGTAGATGATCTAGATAGATGATAGAGAGACAGATAATTATTTAGATACATAGATGATAGATAACAGACAATAGAGTATATATAGTATGCTTATCATATACTTGTCTTAAGAAATAAAACACAAATGTTAAATCATTTTACTATCAAAAGCCAACAATAACCACAGCTACTGGCACTGTGCTATGCACGTTCCCCTCTCCCTGTCACCCTGACATTCTCCTCCTTACAAAAACAGGTTGTGTTACCACACGTCTTTGAGAATTATTTCTTCATTAAGAATACATATTCATTGTGCTGTTTCAGGACAAATGAAAAAGAACCTCGCCTTGTCATTTTACAGCCCCATAAAATCCTGTTGTCTAGACATGCCAAATTGTTTATTTAACGAATACTTTAGGTCAGGCTGTTCTCTGCCTTTCAACACTGTACACAGCTTTAACAAACATCATTCTAGAAGCAAATGTTTGTCAAACACTGCCCTAGTACTGTGAAAGAAAAATTCATGAAGTGGAATTGCTAAGCTCATTTTAAAACGATCTTCTACCTGTTAACCAATCACCCTCCAAAGTATATACCCCTTTGAACTTCACCTAGCAAAGCTTAAGAGTACATCTTTAAAAGATTTGAAAGCTATAAATACCATCTTAATACGTACATTCACATTTCATTTCTAGGAATACAGACATGTTTTGTAGACCTGTAGGAACCAGGTTTTCATATTTTTTATTTGTATACATTGAGTTAGGAGTTCTATATATCTTTAGAAATGTATTTGAATATACTGCAAACATTTTCTTCTAGCTGTTCTATGGTTAGAAAATGAATTGAGGAAGGAAAGGATCAAGAGTAAGGTGGAGAGTTAATCAGATTCTGTAGTTGTCTCATGAGAGAAGATGGTTTAGAGAAGGATGCAGCAAACTGCTTAGAAGTCAGGAAGGAGAAGGCAACTTGATCAAAGATCTAGATATGCAGGTAGGTCCAAAGAAACCCAGCAAAAGAGAAACCATGTTATTGCTTATTTGTGCACATATTTTTAGGTTATTTGAGGGACTAAGGAATATAGAGGTATAATTGTTTGCTTGTTTGTTTGTGTTTGATTTTGTTTTTGGAGGCGGGGTTTCATGCCATCCAGAATGGCTTAAAATCACTACGTAGACAAAGCTGACCTCACGCCTCTGGTCCTCCTGTGTTCTCCCCCCAAGTGCTGGGCTCACTGGCCTGTGCTACTCTGGTCCTCTATGTTCTCAAATTCCTAACAAAGCATTACACAGTGTTATTCACAACATATTTGCCTTAAGTTACGCAATCTTCAAAACAAAAATGTATGGAAACAGATCTCTACCTCCTGAGATGCAGAGTTAAACACATGGACACAGCTACATTTATTAGGAAATCAAGTCTCTAATATAATCAAGTCTCAAAAGCCTGAGATATGGGTGGGGGCTTTGGGTAGAACTAGTTAGAGAATTCAATTCTAGACACCCAGAGGCATAAGAGCATTCCAGTGGAATGGTGGTCAGGAGATGGTTTGAAAATGTTGCTCATGAGTTGCCATTAGGGTGTGGTATCAGTTACTTTCATGTTGGTGTGATTAAAATGCCCAACAGAATCCATTTAAGAGAGGAAAGGCTCACTTGAGCTCATAGTTTCAGAGGAATTCCAGTTTAGCACAGTGGGGGCTGGGGGGTGGCATGGTGGAAGAATCATGTGACAAATGAAAAATGTGGAGAACCCAACCTCGAGGCTCTTCTGACCATACCATAGCACATTTTCTCTCACCCTAAGTTGACCCACAGGCTCTTTGAGATCAACGACAAACAAGCCTGACCCTGAGGAAGACTCTTATACCTTGGCCCGCCTAAAGGCAATGGGTTAACAAGACAAAATATAACTGTAATAAAATAGTGTCCCTAGCTTTTAGTTAGATAAAGTAATTACTGGTCAACACATTAATAAAAACGGTAGTAAAATATGCTACCAGGGAGGTTGTTGAATATGCCATTATGAAAAGAACTCAGATAAAATAGAGCACCTAAGGGAATAAAGATGAAAGATTCTAGAAAAAAAATGGCATAGGAGTTTGAAACAAAGGTGGGTGAAAACAGATGTCAAAGGATTGCAAGGCAAGTATGAGAAATGAATTGTTAGCAGATTTTTTTCGAGACAGGGTTTCTCTGTATATCCTGGGCTCACTCTGTAGACCAGGCTGGCCTCTAACTCAGAAATTCACCTGCCCCTGCCTCCCAAGGGCTGGGATTAAAGGTGTACGCTACCACTGCCCATCTTAAACAATTTAAATAGAAAAGGTGGATGGGACACTGGTGCCAAAGTTCTTCTCAGTATTTGGACACTGAACCTGTACAAAGTCAAAGTTAGGGGAAGACATTGTGAAGCTTATCTTCACAATAAGCTCCTGAGATCAGAAGGGAGATTAAATTTCAGAGGCTGGAGCTATGGCTCGGTGGTAGAGCCTGAGAACTTGCTTAGGATATGCAAGCCTCTGGGTTTCATCCCAGCACCACAAAAGGGAAAGAAAGAGAGGAAGGAGGCAGGGGAAGAGGGGAAATGGGAGGAAAGAGGAAGGGACAAGAGAAGTAAGGTGACTTAGTTTGGGTTTGTTTGAGCTCGCTGCATTGGCCTGGACCTTTGGGGGCTGGATCCCTTCCCCATCATCAACTCCCTGGCCCTTTATTCCAGTCTTCTGTGGACACCAGCACACCTTCTAAATTAAATCCAGAAGAGACACCCCACACTGTGAATCCAGGTGCTGCCACTGCCCTCCTGAAAGTCGCTGGTGGCTCCGGGTGGCATTCCCATCAGAACATATACACCTCTCCATCCTGAGGGTGGAAGCAAGGCACTTGAACGTAAATCCTTCGATGGAAGACGGAATTCTCAAAGATGCAACACTACTTTCTCATCTGCTCAGTTATCAACTCACATGGAGTTGGCTGAACAGTAGCAGCGTCTGCATCTAATTAACATCTCTAAGTCAAGAGCCTCCACTGGTTGGTAGATTGTTGCTGTAATAGAGCCCTGACGTAGCTAAATGAAAGATTGAACTTATTGTGAGTCTGAGAGAAATCTCAGAGGAGGAGCTGTCAAAGGCCTTGTTTTAAGTCACAGAGAGTGGCATATTAGAGCCACAGAGTGGACTGGGTAGAGAAGTACAATCTGTGAACCAGTGTGCCTAAATTCAAAGGACAACTCACTACAATATCTGTGTGACCTTGGGCAGCTGCCTGTCTTTCTCTGCCACCATTATGTCTTTCTGAAAGGGTCTTCACTCTAGTGGCTGTGCCATGTGGTATAGCAAGGGTTAATCCATGTAAGGTGCTTAAAATGGTTCCTGACACACAGTGGATACTACCTAGCTAGTTGTCACCACTAAATTCTTAGTTTAGCTCAAATATTTATCTTCAAATAAGGCTCTTCACGTCTCTGCTTCTGGCCACCTTCTCAGCTTCTTATGCCCCTGAATGTCATACCGGATCCTTATTTTGGCATTGTTTTGTGTTTGAGCATGTGACAACATCATGCTATTTGGATGGGTTCCATTCAATGGGCCTGTTCCCCTTTATTCTAGGAACCGAAACTCTAAGCTTTTCTTTGCTCATTCAAGTAGCATTCACTAAGACAGGAATTAAATACGTGATGAGAGTAGGTTAAAAACCTCAGCATGGGAGAAAAGCTCCCAGCAGGAGCATGGAGAGGGAACACAAGCTGCCCCCGACATGGGTGGTGAGTGTAATTCACAGCACTGAAGGCCAGGTTCCACAAAGGCACAGCTTCAGCTCTGAAAGACTCCTCACAGTTCTCAGTGTGCTGGGAAATTCACCAGAAAGTCCCAGCCTTTCCAGTTACTGTTTTCTTGTATTCAGATGTGCTAACTCCATCATCACAGTGCTTCTTAATAACCAATCACAAGAAAACTACCATAGAGCCACAAATCCAAACGGAATTGAGATTCTCTGCTTTCAATCTTTTATTTTCATAAAGGTGATGTTTAGAGGGATATAGCCTCTTGTACTTTATGGACAAAGAACTTCCATGGGCCCCTCCTCTACAGAGCAGTACAGAACTTGGAACACAATCAAATCCCTACGGCATTCTTATTTTTCTACTTGACGTTCACAAGACACTAATTACATCTCGAACTCCACTGAGCCCATTCAATTCCCCCTCTCTGTGCACTGTTCCATTGCACTAGTACTGGATTATGCTAGTACTAGTTCCAGTACTGGTCCTAGATTAACACATCTACAAAAAAGTCCAGAAGTGTACGTTGTATAAGGCATCAACTCTGTATGAAGTGGTCCGAAAGCCACAAACAAGCCACTATGTAGGACTAAGCCACCTGTTATGGCTCCTGTGTTTGAGCACTTGGTCCTCAGCTGGTAGTATTGTTTTGGAAGGATGTGGAACTTTCAGGAGGTGAAGCCTGGTTAGCAGAAGCAGGTTGCTGAGAGGGATGGAGGAAGCCAGGATTTGAGCTTTAGAGTCCTGTCCATCTTCTAGGCCTAGTTTCCCTGCTTCCTGCTGGCTGTGACATGAGGAAACAGCTGCCACATGCTCTCACTGCTACGGAAGCACCCAGTGCCATGTCTTGCTTGCAGTGATGGACTCTGCCCCCTCAAACTGTGAGCCAAAATAAACCCACTCTTCCTAATGTGTTCCTTGCCAGATAAAGTAGCTGATATCCCATTGTACTCCAGCATCTGAGGGGTTCAGTTTGGTTTGGTTGTTTCTTGATTTTCTCACTCTAACAGCACAATCAATAGCACTCACAGATAGCTAAAATGACATAAATATTGATGGGCCCTACCAAAATTTACATATTTGAACATATTCCCCAGAGTTTATAAGTTGAAATCCTAACCCACACTGATAGTATTTGGAGGGGGCCTCTTAGGAGTGGTTTGATCATGAGATAGTCCTCGGGAGTAGAGAAGATTCCAGAGAGCTGCCTTTCCCTTCATCTTATGAGGACAAGGAGAATGCACTGTCTACAGACCAGAAGATAGGTCCCTAGTTCCTTCAGCAGTCTCCATCCTAGGTCCTAGAATGAGGCTCTCCCTCTCCTGCCTTTCTGACTAAAAGAAGCCTTTGGAGGATGCCAGGCATTGGTTTGAGACAGCTGTGTATTCCATCCATGTGCCCTTTGGTGGGTAAATTTCCTCAAGACTCTGGTCTGGGTCAATGGGCATCTAGCTAAGGTAATGTAAATCTACACTTGTTGCTTAACTATTTCACCAGGCTCTTTCTTTTCTGCATGTGTGTGAGTGTGTACATGTGCACTGCATGCATGTGCATACCTGTGAATATATATAGATGTGTGCATGCATGCACATATGCATGCATGTAAATATCTGATGTTCCAAATTGACATCAAGTGTCCTCTTTGATTACTCTCCACTTTAATTGCTGAGGCAGGGTCTCTTACTCTGACTCTGGCTAGCCAGCTTGCCCCGGGGATCCCCTGTCATCGCCTCCCCTATTCTGAGATTACAGGTAGCTATCACACTTGCCCAGCATTTCCTTGGTCTCTGTGGAAATTAACTCTGGTTCTCACTCTAACAAGGCAACAGCTTTATCCACTGACCTGTCTTCCCAGTCCTTTCTTTGAGCTCTTTAGGAATATCAAAACATAACCCAAATCCTTAGCTTTATTTCAGGCACAATGTTACACAAAGAGCTAAACTAGGGTCAGGTATGATCACTTGTGACTATAATTCTAGCATTCAGGTAGCTGAGGCAGGTGGATCACCATGAGTTTCCAGGTTGGCCTGGGTTAAGGGCCCTTTCTTGAGGCCTAGGGGAGCAAGAGCCACCTAAACTAAGTATTAGACGCCCAGTTCTGAAAGTGATTCTGCTACTAAATAATTCAAGACCCTTGGGCACATCCCATTTTGGAACTCTGATTTCTTATCCACAGAGGAGAATTAGAACAAATGATACTAGCACAGTTGCTTCCAGCTCCCCCAAATGCTCAGACTCCAAATACCCCATAAGTCATTTCCTGCTACTTCAGAGAAAGCAGAGAACAATAGAAAAAAGCATGAGTTTGGGATCAGACAGACACAGATTGCATCATTCTCTAAAGCTGAAGTCAGCCCATCTCTGGAACATGAGTTCCTTGGCACCAAATAGAGATACTATCTAATTCACTGGGTGGTAGTGCAGATTAAATCAGCCACAAGAGAACGATGATTTAAAGTGGTTTGTTTAGAGCAGAGTCTGGGTAAAACAAGTTGTCCTAACTCTGCCTTCCCACTGCACTCTTTAGAAATCAAAATGAGCTGGAGGCTTTCAAAGGACCACTTGTGCTAGGCACAGCCTCTACAAACACAGTATCCAACTTTTTTTTCTTAGTATCTATTTCTGTTTTCAAATGGAAACTTTACTTTTCTGTTTCCTTTCTATAAATAGTTCTTACACTCTTTTTAAGTGTTCTCCTTAAATTATGCCTTCATTTCTGCTTTTACAAGGACAACTAACTGGTTTCTCTGCTCTACTTTGTACCCTACAGGACAAAGATTCCAAGCTTAGAAACTTAGCCCTCCCAGGAGCCCAGGGAATACATAAGGTCACTTGAGCTGGCAATACGGCTTAGCAGGCAAAGATGCTTGCCACCAAGCCTGATGACAATCTCAACTTGATCCTCAGAATCCACATGGTAAAAGATGAGAGCCAATTCCCAAAAGTTGTCCCTCCGACTGCCACATATGTGTTGTCGCATGTGTACATGTGCACACATACACCTCTCCAGCCACACACCCCACACATAGGTAGGTAGGTAGGTAGGTAGGTAGGTAGGTAGGTAGGTAGGTAGGTAGATAGAGACAGACAGACAGACAGATTTTAAAAAAAAAAAAAAGAAAAGAAAAGATAGGTCCACAAGATATGTGTTCAATGCAGGAACAAATGGACAAAGAATGCTGGTGTTAGGGAGGTAGATGCCTCCTGGGGAAAACTTACCTCTCCAATCCTCTCTGTGCTTTGTAATTTAGATAAATTTGCACCAATAGACATATCATCCAAGCTAGAAATAATTTTAGTAATACTTCCTTCACTGGATGGTCTGTTTTTCAGTTTGGATCGAAAAATGTCTCCTTGGACCCACAATGATGCTTGTTTTCTGGAAAGAGAGAGAGAAAGAGAGAGAATAAAATATTTAAAATAAACGATGGTCATCTTCTCAATGCTATGATATCTTAACAAGAAAGATATTAAAAAAATATTTAACAATTAAACTGGAAAGGTGAAATATACCATTATGTTTCTAAATAAATTAAATATTTCTAAAGTTAGATGAGAGTTTTAAAATACAAACAATAGCTCAGAAATCTATCCACACCAGTTCACTGACGAGTCCAGCTGTATCTGTCTTCTGTCATGGTAGAAGTTATTTTTAGAAGCTAACCCTCAAGTTGTACTTTTGAAGTCTAAGATATATAAACCAATGATGTTAGTATACTACAGAGTCACAGCTAATCTTTTATACCAGCTGTAAAAACGGGGATTTAAAACAACCTTAGTATTACTTTCCTTTGTGCAAATGTTTAGAAGAGTGTAGCCTAGCCTCTTATATGTTTGTATCTTCAGATCATCCCTGCGCTCACTTTTGTATACTCCCAGCCTTCTACTTCACGCCAGCATGTGTCATGATCCTGATCTGAAGTTTGACTCGTATGGGCTTCAACTACTAGTAAGAAATAGCAGAGTCCTTGACAGAGAAAGGCTGATGAATTCATACAGGAATACCTAAGAACTGTCGCTGTAAGGGAGAAGCTCTGCCTTGTCACACATTCAGACAAATTCTTCAGATACATGAAACACACAGAAAGAAGGACTGAAGAGTAAAGACAGAGCTGGTCGGTATTGGCCCAAGCCTTGAACCCCAGCATTCTGGAGGCAAAAGAAGTTGGATCTCTATGAGTTTAAGGCTAGCCTGATCTACAGAGCAAGGACAGCTACGGCTACACACAGAAAAGCACTGTCTTGAAAAACTTAAGATACATGGATAGATAGATAGATGGCAGAATCCTTGTCCCTTAAGAAATTCCTACTTTAATAAGGGGAAAGTAAACATTTGAGATCCAGCATATTGAGGGCCTGCGGTCCAGACTCATACAAGACCCAAGGCAAAGGGGCTCAGCCCTATCTAAAGGAATCAGACATCCCCTATGAGCCCAGAAGCCAAGCGTCTGTGTGCACATGCATCCACACACATGTATGCACATACACACCTCTCTCTTCTCTCTCTCTGTGTGTCTCTTCTCTCTTTGTCCTTTTTTCTCCCCCCACCCCACACATAAGAAAGGAAGTCTTCCGAAAAACACAATGTCATGTTACGATGCAGTGGTTGCACGTCCCACCTTCAAAAAGTCATGTTGGTGATGGCCAACCTATATTTACATCCAGGATTGTAAAGTACACCAGATGCCAGAATTGCTTACAGACGCATTTCTCAGAACAAATTCCTGTCCTTAAACGATGCAGGGCCCTATCTGGAAAGATAAGCAGAACTCATCCAGCTGAGATTATACCCCACCTACTCCACCCCACTCCACCCCACAACAAGCACAAGCTAAGGGAGTGGCATACAGAACGCAGCGCTGGTTAATTTGGCTGAGGCAGAGGACTTGGGGAAACATCCTTGCTCATGGTGGGTCTCAGGTGCCATGCTAAGATATTCAAATGTGATGCCCCAAATACAGACATTGTGATAGCATTTCTAGGGATTTAAGAGAAAACAAAATGAAGTGGGAACAGAGGCTGAAGGAACTAAAAGAGGCTAAAGTGAAAAGAAATTTCGAATTCAAACATAGGTTATAAGCTGAAGAGTCAGAGGGTGCTGACAGCCCTAGGGTGAAAATTGCCAAGTGACAACTTCCACTTGCTTGGTTTCAAAGACTCAACCTGCCCTGTCTCTGGAAAGACTTGATCTGAACCTGAATATTAAAGATGAATAAGGTGTCAGAGCTGAAGCAAATGTTGCTAAGCAATGATGTACGCAATTGCTTCTTGAGCAAAAGGAAGGGCCTTTCACAGAGATAGCTTTCCACAGACACGCTCATCCTGCCAGCTTCTGTAGCGCTCTGTCTCGCCTTAAAAGCCTCCTCTCAAACAAAAGAAGTAAAATGTATCTTTTAAAGTATTTAACATTGAAAACTCAGTTCTTCTAAAGCTAACACATCTATTGAAAGCCAATCTTCCGATATTGTAGCACATTTTCCAAGAGCAAGAAATGACTGGCCCTTCGCTAATAGATGATGTGCTCGGAAGCCGCAGGATGAGACTTGTCTCTAGTTGAATGCAGCTTTTTTGAGAGACATGGCCAGTGTTGGGGTGATTTTTTTTTGGCCACATCCTAGTCCAAATTAGTCAGATTTCAGCTAGACCTATGTGCGATATAAAAAAAAACAAACAAACAAATAAAAAAACTAAGTAATTAGGCTTCAGTATGAGCCAATGTGTAGTTTAGTTTGGATGCTTCTTTGTAATTATCTGCATTTAGTACAACTCAAGTCAGATGCACTATTATAAATATTTGTGGCTCTGAGTGCAGGAAGGCACTGTGCAGTTGCTTCTGTGTGGGGTTCACTAGTTCTCCTTCACCTCCTTAGAGGAAGCTATCACTGCATTACATTATCCTGTCTCTTCATTGATATCTTCAGGCTGCTTACCAGGATAAACCAACTTTGACCCCAGTGTTCATTAATAGCCATGATTTGGTCATTTGATATAGTAACCGAACCCATTTTCTTCTAAGCTTGTATATGGTGTGGTGTGGTGTGTGTGCAAGTGTATGTGTATGTGTATGTGTGTGTGAGTGTGTGTATTTGTTTATGTGTGTGTGAGAGTGTGTGTGCAATTGTGTATCTGTGTGTGCATGTGTTGTATGTACATTTATGTACATGTGTGTTATGTGTGCACATGTGCATGCATGTGTGCATGTGTGAGCATGTGGAGGCCTTTAGTTGTGGTCAGAAGTCTTCTTCAGTCACCCTTCACTTTACATGCTAAGGTAGTTCTCTGATGAACCCAGAGCTCACAGACAAGCTAGTCTAGCTAGCTAGCTTGCCTCAGGGAACCAATACCCTGTCGCTGCCTCCCAGATACAAAGATTACAGGCAGGCCAAAGAGTCTGTCAGGCTCTTACATGGGCTCTGGGGATCTGAACTCTGTCATCATGATTGCACGGCAAGTACTTTATACACTGAGCCATCTCCTCAAATCCCTAACGCTTTTCTAGTTTGGTCCAGCAATGACCATAGGATCAATCTTCTCTGTGCTCTTCCTACTTACGTCTCAGAGCTATGACAGACACACAGGTACGCACAGTGAAACGGCCAGACAATATCAACATGGCAGACAAAAAGCAGACACCAAAAGGCAAAGAACATAAGGGAAAGTATTCAGAGTCACACGCGATGGGAGACCACGTGGAAGATTGTTTGGGACTTCTGATAGGATAGGGGACAGCTTTTAATCCTGAAATGCACAAGGAAATTACTAGAAGGGGAAATCAATTTGGGTAAAAGACTGAGGTAGATAAATCTACTTTTAGGTATAGAATTTCTATGATCAGCTGTGAGTCCATCTGCGTGTCTGGCCAAAATTTACACTTTATAATCTAACACAATACTCTTTCAACTCTTTCCATCTCTGGCCATTCGAGGACACAGAGCGTTGTACGACTTCATACACGACCAGCATGCATTGCAGGTGGAGATGTACTACGGAGCAGCTGCTGTGGAAAAGAACTTGGCAGTGCCTCCAAAAGCGACACAGAGAATTCCACATTGTCCGGCAGTGCTAAAAGAACTGAGCATGGGCCCTCACAGTTCACAGTATCCCAAAGGGGGTAACAACTCAAATGCCATTAACAAGTCAATACATAAACAAAATGCAGAGGAATAGTACTCAGGACTTAAAAGGGACGAAGGGGCTGGCAGTGTAACTGCAAAAGACCTGGTTCAATCCCCATTGATGCAAAAAGAGAAAAGAAGAGGGGCAGATAAAATTCTGATGCTACCAAGACGGAACTACAATTTTGACATGTATAATTAACTATTATGATGTGGGTGAACTGTGAAAATACGCAAAGTAAAATAAGTCAGACATGATACAAGACACCTAGACCATGAAAATTTGATAAAATGGAGGTCAACAGGAACTAGGAGAAGGGGTCAGTGGAGGTTTTATGTTTAAAAGGTATAATTTTTTTTAAATCTGGAATGATTTTAAAAAAATACTGCACAAATAGTGAGGAAGGCTACAGAGCATTGTAATATGCTTAAGATCAACAAATTATACATCTAAAGTGGTTAAAATTTTATGGTTAAAAATAAATTTTAATTTTATAACTTATTACAAAAAAAATCCAAACTTTTATCTAATATAATTGGCACAAGTATTTCAAGGTAAGTTTCTTATTCCATAACTTGAAAATTCTAATTATTAATTGCTGTTGACTTTTGAACCCACCGCCCAACTGGCACACGCCTTTAATCCCAGCACTTGGAAAGCAGAGGCAGGTGGATTTCTGAGTTCAAGACAAGCCTGGTCTACAGAGTGTGTTCTAGGACAGCCAGGGTCACACAGAGAAACCCTATCTCAAAAAGCCAAAAAAAAAAAAATCAACAATTTATGTAACTGAACAATGATATAAACTAAAAAATTTTGCCTGCTATTTTAATAGACAAACCATGACATCATCCAGTGTTGAACTATAATTTCTTAATAATATTAAAGACTTTAAGCTCTTACATTTTAGGAAAGACGAAGTATTGAATGTTTAAATGTGTATTGAAGCAGTTAAACTGTGCTCCTTGGCCTACTGCTGAACGTGCAAGACCATACAAAGAACCAGTAGCGATCAAGCCTGGAGAACCCGCTAGTTACTGCGTAGCTGAGGGTGTACTCAAACCTCTGATGCTCCTGCCTCTACTTCCCAGTGCTGGGATTCCAGGTGTATGCCACCTCATAATTCAACTGGGAGGCCCAGGCTTCTTAGCAGGCACTCTAACATAACAGAATTCTAGGCCTCACCCCAAGCCATGTATTTATGTGGCTGGGTATAATGTACACGTGGGAGCAGTGGAAACCAGAGGAAAACCTCATTATCTTTTTGCATCTCAATCCACCTTTTGTGTGTTTTTTTTTGGGGGGGGGGAGACAGAATCTACTATGGGAGTTGGAGCTAATCAATTGTCAAGACTAGTAGACTGTTAAGTCTTGGCCGATTCTCCTACCTCTTCTCTCCAGCTCTGAGATTAAAGGTGAAAGCCTCCTCACCTAACTTTTTATGTGGGTGTTGGGGAATGGTTAATGGTTTCTGATCCAGCTCAACCCAACTGTGAAATTAATCCACCAAGTTTTCTAAGCACCTATGAGAGATGTGGTATAACTTGGCAGCTTGTGGTATGCGGTGGTTTGAGAATGGCCCTGGTCAGCTCATAGAATATATGAATGTTTGGTCATCAGGGAATGGCACTGTTTGAAGCGTGTCATTGGAGGGGGACATTGAGGTTTTCAAAAGCCCAAGCCAGGCCCAGTGTCTTTCTCTTCAGCTGCCTGCAGATCCTGGTGTAGAACTCTCAGCTCCTTCGCCAGCACTATGTCTGCCTGCCTGCCACCACACTCTCTTCCATAACAATAATGGACTAAACCTCCGAAACTGCAAGCAAGCACCAATTAAATGCTTGCCCTTATAAGAATTGCGTTGGTCATGGTGTCTCTTCCCAGCAACAAAACACTGACTAAGACATGGCAGAATGGAGTAAAAATGAACCAAAGCCATTTTTAACAGAATGTGCCCTGTGTTGTGGTACACCGGTGCATCGTGTTACAAACGCAGACTTCCAAGTGCCACCCCAGATCCGCTCAGTCAGGATGGGTCTTTAACAAATGATACCACAGTGATATCACTGGAGACCTGAAGAGGAGGTTTGCAGCTAACTGAAAAGGCAGAAACCTATCTAACGGATGAGAGTATAACTAATATCTATGGTGAATTTGGGAATCTGTGGGTTTAAGACTGAAAGGGTTGGAGTGGGGGTGGGAGGGCGCTGGAGAGACAGACGGCTCAACAGTTAAGAGCACTGGTTGCCCTTTGAGAGGACCCAGGCTTGGTTCCCATCGCCTATACCAGGTGGTTCTGACAAGCCACCCGTGACTCCGATTCCAAAGGATCTGACACCTTCTGGCCTCCATAGACAGAAAAGCAGGAAGCAGGCACACATATAGACACATAAAATAAATCTTAAAAAAAAAAAAAACCCGATCAGGGCTTCAGACACAAAGTTGTTACTGTCTGAAGATAATTCAAAATGGATGGAGCTCCCGGCAGGGTGTAGGTTTTCGGCTCTATGAAGGCTCTCTGGAGAAAGTTCCAGCAGGGTGGGTCAGTCTAACAGACACAACCTGGCTCTCTGAGAAGCAGGCGTTCAAAGTGGGGCTAATAATAACAGAGTTATCTGTGTATCATTTCAAGAATGTAAAGGGCATTTAATAGTAGAAACATTTTGGGTTCGTGGTGATATTTATAGCTTAAGAATGGTATTTTTGGTTTTAAGTTTAAGGAACACACTTGATGGGTGTTTCGCAAACATCTTTATTTATATCCTAGGAAAATCTTTAAATAGAAAAATATCAAACAAAGGAAAAGTCTGGAACTGCTGGTGTGTTAGTCAATCAGCAATTCGCAGAAGTGACATCAAACGTCACTTAGCACAGGTGACACAGGTAGAGGATCTGTCTAAGACACATCCATCCAACACCTAGACCTTGGCTTGTGTTTTGTTCTGTTTTGTTTTTCAAGGAAATTGGGATGTGACTAACCAGTTTTTTTTACAGACAAATTTAGAACTGATATAGCTTAAAAGGCCCTGATTGACTTTTCAGTTCTGAAAGAAAGAAGGCAGTCAGCCCCTCGTGCCTATTCCATAATTTGTGACAGATGGAGATGCTGTGGAACAGTTTTCACCCCCGTTTCTCTCCTAATGACCCTGTTAATTATTCACGATTTTGCGTCATCGCTGACTGCATGCTCTTCGTCCTTCATAGCACCAGTCGCTCTTAAAAGTCTATTTTTTCCCCCTTGAAACGTCCCCGGTACATGTCTCTGGCTCTGCAGCCCATATCCAGCGCCTTAGTAAGCCTGTCTCCCTGACAGACTGAGCAGCCTCCTTTTAGCTTCTCTGGCCCCCATCTATATGAGCCATCATGTGCAGCCTGCAGCCCAGTCTTCCTTGAGCAATGCTGGCATCACATGACTCCTCCGCATCAAATGCTCCAAATTTAAAAGTGGGACAACCACAAGAAGTTCAGAATAACCTTGGCTGTCACTGGAACCTGGGCACCTCACTGTCAGTGTTTCCTGACTGCGAGCTAGCTTCTGTAGATGACCACAACCACGGTGGGTTAAGAAGAACACAAAAGCTGGAGTTTGGACATCTAATTGCACTTTCACTGAGGCTAAGACCAAAGTGTAGCCAGGACTGGTTACTCCTGGAAACTCCGAGGAGACAATCTGTTTCCTTATCATTACTACTGTCCAATGGCTGACAAATTCCTTAACACCTTTCCACTCCTTCCATCTTCGAAGTATAGAGATGTATCCTCTGCCTTGTTGCCTTCTCCCCTAGATGATTGTCACCAAAACCAAGACCTTTAATCCCTTATGCAGGGTTCCTGTTTTCTTATACAGTTACACACACAGGAGCAAGGGAAAGTAATATATGTGGTCAGGGATATCATATGGCCTACTATAGCAAACATCAGGTCAAAAACTACAGTCATGCTAATTTTCCCAAATTATAAGGCAGTGTCACCACTTGTAGAAGATGAACTACATAGACTTTACCCTGTTCTTCTCACTGAATATTTTTTTAACTCTCATACATGAAACAAACAAATGAAGAGTTCAAAAAACAGATGAAGATAAACCAGTTAGGAACCATGAGATTTAAGAAACAACATAGCAATGAGGTATCTGGGGTTTGTTTGCATCTAAGTAAGCGACTGACCTGCAGACATGACACAATAGGGTCTTTCCATCAACAAAATCTTACTTCATATAGTCAAAGGATCAGAAAAGGTGATCCTAGTAAAAACAGGAAAAGTGTCCACAGTGAATACTCTGGTACAGCCAAACACCACAGAAAAACAAAAGTGGTTGTATTCTAACCCACCAGCAAAGGCTGAGAAGGGAGCTTAGAGTCCCACCCTACTAGGCTGTCAAGGAGGAACCCTACTCCCTTCTTCCCTGATCACAGAAGCATTGAAGGAAGCTATATAATGAGCCAGGTAATGACATCTTGCAAGCAAGCCCCACTCCCCTCAGAGGTGCTAACAGTAGAACTTGCAATTCCATCCCAATGGACAGTTACTGGCACCCCTCCCTTGTCAGCCTATGGTGCCAGAGAGGACTTCACCCATTATATTATCAGTAGAACTGCAAGGAAAGGTTACAACTCCATAACCACTCAGCAGTGACAAGAGGCCTCCAATATCAACAAACACTGAGGGGGGAATCCCAGGTTCTGCCTGTTCTTATAGCAGCTAGACAGAAAATCGTGTGCCCTACCCGCACCCTCAGTGAAGCAATGTAAGAAAACTCATACAGACTGGGAACATAGATCAGTTAGCGGACTCTTTGACCCCCAGCACCACATATACCACATAAAATGGGGTATAGAACTAAACAGAGAATTTAGAACTGAGGGATCTCAAATGGCCAAGAAGCACCTAAAGAAATGTTCAGCATCCTTAGTTATCAGGGAAATGCAAGTCAAAATGACCCTGAAATTCCACCTCATTCCAGTCAGAATGGCTAAGATCAAAAACTCAGGTGACAGCACATGCTGGCAAGGATGTGGAGTAAGAGGAACACTCCTCTATTGCTGGTGGGATTGAAAGATGGTACAACCACTCTGGAAATCAGTCTGGAGGTTCCTCAGAAAATTGGACATAGTACTACCTGAGGACCCAGCTATACCATTCCTGGGCATATACCCAGAAGATGCTCCAACATGTAATAAGGACACATGCTCCACTATGTTCATAGCAGCCTTATTTATAATAGCCGGAAGCTGGAAAGAACCCAGATGTCCCTCAACGGAGGAATGGATTCAGAAGATGTGGTATATTTACACAATGGAATACTACTCTGCAATTAAAAACAATGAATTCACGAAATTCCTAGGCAAATGGTCAGAACTTGAAAATATCATCCTTAGTGAGGTAACCCAATCACAAAAGAACACACATGGTATGCAGTCACTGATAAGGGGATATTAACCCAGAATCTCGGAATACCCTAGACACATTTCGCATATCAATAGATTTCTAAGAAGATGGAAGGAGAGACCCCTGGTCCTGAAAAGACTGGATGTAGGGGAACGCCAGGACAGAGAAACGAGAGGGGGTTGAATGGGGAAAAGAGGGAGGGAAGGGGGTTTATGGGACTTTTGGGGAGGGAGGAAACGGGAAAGGGGAAATGATTTGGAATGTAAATAAAAAAAACCTAGAAAATAAAATTTAAAAAAAAACAATAAATTGTTTAAATCCTGAAAATTAAAGACAATTTTTAAAAACATCTTAAAAGCAGCAAAAAAGATGACATCATCGTCAGTGGTGGAAAACACTGAAAGTAACGACAGCAGGACTTGTCCTCAGCAGCAACTGTGGGGGAACGGAGGGAAGCTGCAAATGCCTGCAGATGAAGCTATGACCTTTCATGAATAAAGAAGAAATCAAGATGCTCTCAGATGCAGGAAAATGAAAAGAACTGGGTGCCAGCGAATCTACTCTAAAAGAATCTCTAGGGCTGGAGAGATGGCCCAGGGAGAAAAGCACTTGCCGTGCAAATGTGAGGATTGTGAACCTCCAGAACCCACAGGAAGTCAGACACCATAGTGAACACATGTAATCTCAGCTCTCCTGTAGAGAAATGGAAGCCAGAGACAGGAGGATTCCTGCATGCTCAATGGCCAGACAGCCTGACATATATATCAGCAAACACAAGAGACCCTGTCTCAAAGGCGGTGGAAGGCAATGAATAACACCTGAGGTTGACCTTTGAACTTCCCATTTGTGCCATGGCACACACACACACACACACACACACACACATACACACCACCCAAGATAAAAGAATTACTGTAAGACATTTCCTAAATATAAAGGAAAAGATAGAAGAAACTTCAGAGAGGAGCAACCTTTGCAGTAAGAAATGATACAGGAGGACAAGGTGGGCCTTTCCTTCTTCCTTTTGAATTTTAATAATTATGAGGGAGGAAGCAGGGCTGTTGTCTCTCTCCACTGTGGTTCTAAACGTTCACTAGTGAAATAGTTCAAATGCTTAAATGATGATGGTAGATAGCAGGAAGTAAGCGAACATTCCTATAGACAGCACTCAAATTGTAAGATGACAGTATTTTGGATTGTGATTAGATTGCAGATAGCGGATGGTAAGAGTAAACAGTAGGTTATGGAGAAGAATCAGGGGATGGATGGATGGATGGATGGATGGATGGATGGATGGATGGATGGAAACTGATATGTGGGTAGATGAATGGGGTAGGTGGGTGGATGGATGGTGGATGGATGGATGGATTGATGGATGTGTGAGTGGATGGATGATGGATGGATGGATGGATGGATGGATGGATGGATGGATGGATGAATGAGTAGGTGGATGAATGGATGTGTGGGTGGGTGGGTAGATGGATGATTGGATGAACACACAAATGTGATTGATTGGTAATCAAAATTTGTAAGGTAAATCATGGGTTGACACCTTGAAGGTCATTAGTTAAAGTGAACCTTTCCTCTTAGGAAGCTAATTCTTGACAGGTCTCTGTTACAACAGAGAATTGAGGCAGAAAATAACTACTTCAAAGTCGCCTCACTAAGAACTTCAGGGTGCCTATTAAAAAGGATAAGACAAACTGTCTTCTCGGTTGTTTACAGAGAAAGTCTTTTGTCAGCTCTCATCCAGTACATGGGAAGAGCAAAAGAAAAATCACTATTAGCACAAAACAACCTTGTAGAAGGTTTAGTGTTGTGTTTAAAGTGGCAAGGGGAAAAAAGGCAATTGAAATAAAGTTTCTAAGTCTAATAACAGGAAATATCAGGGAAGAGACTAAAAAGTTAAGTTTGATAACCTGGCAGAATAGCCTGAAAAAGACTGTCTAAGAAAGCCTGGGAGAAACCATGAGGAACACAGGCATTATTCTATGCCACTTCAAAACATCTCACAAAGCAGAAAAGGTATAAAAGAACTCTACCTTCTGGAAGGTTCTGATCCAAGCATTACAGTACTTAACTATGGAAGTAGGTCACTCCTGCACAAGCAAATGCTTGGAAAACTGTAGTATGACTCACATGGAAGGGTGTCGTCAAAGTCTTATAGCATCGCATTTACAGGTAAAAGGCATTGCTTCAAGACAAGTGCAGATGCCTCAGGACACTAATTTCTTCTGATACCATTTACAAGAGAAGACTGAGAAAGATGGAGTGGTGGAAGCATTGGGGACAATGGTAGATCCTGACACCCTGCACAGAAAAAAACCAAAAAGACAAAAAGACCTGATCCAATAGAGTCCTGGGTTCTTCAGCTGTGCCTAGCAGAGAACCTGGAGCAAGAGAGGGTTCAATGTGCTTTTTAAAGGGACAGTCTTCCAAGGGATCATTTTAAGACTGAGAAAATGGCTTAAGGAACTAGGTTTAGGGCTGGAGAGATGGCTCAGAGGTTAAGAGCACTGACTGCTCTTCCGAAGGTCCTGAGTTCAAATCCCAGCAACCACATGGTGGCTCACAACCATCTGTAATGAGATCTGATGCCCTCTTCTGGTATGTCTGAAGACAGCTACAATGTATTTAGATATAACAATAAATAAATCTTAAAAAAAAAAAGAACTAGGTTTAGGAACATCTGGGTTTCAAGTTTCGAACTTTGAGGCCGCTTATTCAACATTACCAAGCAGTTAGTATCATAAGCGTGTGGCATATACCCCATGCTATAGATGCACAAAATGCACAACACAGCAACAATAACAACAACAAAAAACTAGAGGAGGGGCTGGAGAGATGGCTCAGTGGTTAAGAGCACCGACTGCTCTTCCCGAGGTCCTGAGTTCAATTCCCAGCAAGCACATGGTGGCTCACAACCATCTGTAATGGGATCTGGTGTGTCTGAAGATAGCTACAGTGTACTCAGATACATAAACTAAATAAATCTTAAAAAAAACCAAGTAGTCTCATTAAGAATAAAACCCTAACAGAATAGTTTGTTTGCTCCCATGAGGAAAAACCTGGGCACGTCTGTCTCTTTAATGACCCTATTTATGCATCATAACTTTTCTTTAGAACTCATCACGCTCCATCTCATGCTCTCAAGCTGAGATTTTCCTGCTCATTTCCTGGTTCTCGTTTTTTTTTCATAGCAGTTATCCCCCTGGGTTTAGTAAACGAGTACTCCCTGGGGCTCAAGGATTTCTTAATCATTTCAAATGTAAAAAGCTTACTTGGGACATCTTTCTTAGGACAGCTCATCCAAACTAAAGTGATTTAAGTCAGATGGAATCATTCCAACTGGAGGGCGAGGAAGGAAAGCATCTGCAGAAGGATCAGAAACTAACCTTAAGTTAGAACTGCACTGAAGACAACCGCTCCATCACATCCTAAGAGGCAGGGGGTGTGGCTCGCTGGTTAGCGCACTTGCCTAGCATTCAAAAAGGTCTGCGTTCCATCAACCTTGTCATCTCAGCGCTCAGAAGGTGGCAGCCAAGCCATCTAAGTCCTCCTCAGCTACATATTGAGGTCAAGGCCAACCGGAGCTATTATCTCAAAACAAATGAAAAGGTTCTTCTTCCTTCTATTTGTGCTTAATATTAAGTGCTTAATATTTTAAGGGGAAACGAGCTGCTTCGTAAAGGGCCTTCTTACAAATTGTATCTTTCTGCACCATGGCCTGGGGTTGGATGGAAAGGCCTAAGTGGAAGTGGGTTTATAAGGGAGGGATCTTCCAAATGATGAGTGTGAGACTGGCAGCGACCTGGTCAGAATGGAAGCTTAGTGGACCTCATCTTCTCATTCCTCCAGTCCTTCTCACATGAATGCTAAAATTGAAGTTTCTTTAGCAGCTTGGTTGTCTCACTAAACCCAGTCACTGACCCCAGGGACTGACCCAAGTGACTGACCCCAGTTGTGAGGGTTTTTTTTTTAAGTCATTCTGCTTTTAGGCATGAAAGCAAAAGAAAGGAATGAGCAGTGCCAAGTGGGAAGACATAAGAAAATTGTACCGTAGCCACATCACGCACAGAAAGTGACAGAAAAGGGGTAGGCAGGGTTGAGGGAGCTCCTCTGTCACCTGATTGAAGAGATACAAAGTACAAGATCAGAGACCTTAGCTGTCAAGTCAACAATAGTCTACCCGAAGCACCACCTTCTCTAACAATGCAGTCGTTTTATAACTCGGTCCTCAGCCAGGGAACAAGGGCTGAAAGGCTCAGAAGAGAGAAGGAGACGAACTCACTGGAAAGGGGCACTTACTCTTCCAGGAAATGCTGCTGGGGTCCGATGATGGAGCCTGGGCGGCAGATTCTGATCCAAGCAATGATTTCAGCGTGTGTAAACCTGTAGTGTTTCATGACATAACAGGCTATCAATGTCCCAGTTCTTCCCAGACCAGCTGTAAAAAAGGGAAACAAGAAATGCAAAGTGTAGCAAATGCATCCACAAAACCATGAACACAGACTGCGCTGGATTCTAGTGCAAAGACAGCATCAATGACTGGCACTCACACAGTTTCTCTCATGTAAAAATATACATTTTTCAGAGTGGAGATGACGTTTATTGGCAAAGCACCTGCCGAACATGTGCCACGCCCTTGGTTCAATTCCCAATACCAAAGAAAAAGGAAAAAAAACATGAAACAGAACCATCCACATTTTTCCTTAACCAATGGAAAGGATAAAAGGTAGCTGCCCTCCATTTTAGGGTAAGAAAGTAGCATGGACTTAGTCATTAGGGAAATGCAAATCAAAACAACCCTGAGATTTCACCTCACACCAGTCAGGATGGCTAAGATCAAAAACACAGGAGACAGCAGTTGTTGGCGAGGATGTGGAGAAAGAGGAACACTCCTCCACTGCTGGTGGAATTGCAGGCTGGTACAACCACTCTGGAAAGCAGTCTGGCGGTTCCTCAGAAAACTGGGCATGACACTCCCAGAGGATCCGGCTATACCACTCCTGGGCATATACACAGAGGCTTTACCTGCATGCAATAAGGACACATGCTCCACTATGTTCATAGCAGCCTTATTTATAATAGCCAGAAGCTGGAAAGAACCCAGATGTCCCTCAACGGAGGAATGGATTCAGAAGATGTGGTATATTTACACAATGGAATACTACTCTGCAATTAAAAACAATGAATTCACGAAATTCCTAGGCAAATGGTCAGAACTGGAAAATATCATCCTTAGTGAGGTAACCCAATCACAAAAGAACACACATGGTATGCAGTCACTGATAAGGGGATATTAACCCAGAATCTTGGAATACCCTAGACACAATTCGCATATCAATAGATTTCCAAGAAGATGGAAGGAGAGACCCCTGGTCCTGGAAAGACTGGATGTAGGGGAATGCCAGGACAGAGAAGCGAGAGGGGGTTGAATGGGGAAAAGAGGGAGGGAAGGGGGCTTATGGAACTTTCGGGGAGGGAGGAAACGGGAAAGGGGAAATGATTTTGAATGTAAATAAAAAAAACTTAGAAAAAAAAATAAATGTAGCATTGAGAAAACAAAAAAAAAAAGAAAGTAGCATGGATTTAAGCGATGAATCTGGAAGCAGAAAACTGCTGGCTGGGGTGGCGGGGCAGAGGTTGGGGTACAAAGATGGCCAAGAGAGCCTGGGGGGCAGCAATGAGGAGCAAGAGATGAATTAGGAAGACATTTTGATTGGGTCACAATGAAATTTAAAATGACTGAAATCTCTGACCTTTTCTAATGGAAAAAGTTTCATTAGAAAAGGGACTAGGAAAATCAGGTGTGGTGGTACACACTTGTAATCCTGGAATTGAGGAGGCAGAGGCAGGAGAATCATGAGGTTTCAAGTCCAGCCAGGGTAAAATGTGTGAGACTCTGTCAGAAAGAAGAGGTAGGAAGAGAGGAAGAGAAGGAGAGGGAGAGGGAGGGGGGAGAGATGAAATCTAGTCAATAGCTTTGTTTATGGATAGTCTAGACCAGGCCAGTAACTTAGTGGTAGAGAGTTTGTTTATAATGCATAAGGCTTTAGGTTCAATCCCCAATGCGACAATAAATGAATAAAACCATGGACTTGAATAAAAAGAAACAGAATATTGCATCTTCCCTGGTCAAATAATGAAGATAATCTACTTTCCCAGTACTACGAAATGGGCAGTATTTGATTGGATCTGAGAAAAAGTCATAACGTCTAATGGTGTACTGTACATCATTGCTTATCAATTTTTAAACCCAATCTAATTTAAGAAGTATTAAAAATATAGAAAATGAATGCCTTTACGTCAGTTTTTCCACAGTTACTTTAATTAAGTTACAGTGGCTTGTCTGTGATGTACGTGTGCACAGAGAGGCCAGACAGCCATGGTCAAGAGTTCGTTATCTCCTTCACTGTGTGGATCCCAGCAATCAAACTCAGGTGGGGGCAGGCTTGGCAGCAAGCCCCCTTACCTGCTGAGCCATCTGGCTAGCCGTCTTTTTGATACAACTGCTTCCCAGAGGCATCCTGGACATTTTATTTCTAATTGCCTACCATGAAACTGCACTGCTACAGGAACCCGTACACTGCATGTAAATCCGTACTCTGTGCAGGAAAAAAATAGAAAGGGTCTTACTCAGCACAAGCTCACTTGATAGCAATAATGTATAGAATGGACATCAAATGTAACATCGAAAGGGCAAAGATAGTCAAGTTCATGCCCATAGATGCCTGCCCTTGCCTTCCTATTCGCCTTTCTTATTTGAAAAGTGTTATGTGCACTGTTACTAGACAAGGGGTGTGTGTGTGTGTGTGTGTGTGTGTGTGTGTGTGTGTGTGTGTGTGTGTGTGTCCTATTTACCTCAAGTACCCTTCTGATCCAGATCAAACATCAACATCAATCAGAGGATAAAGCTAACCATAGCTTCAGTGGATTCTCTCTTTAATATGAAGAAACTGCTGCAATGACTCTCCAGACTCTCACTTTACTATGAACTGCTACAGTAACTCTCCAGATACTTGACAAGGCTTGCTTAACTGCAGGAGGTGCTGCCGCTGAGCATGCTACAGCAGGCCCGAGAACCAGCTGGTCTCAGGGGGTTCTAGTTTGGGTCCCTGTCTGGAGAGCAGAGGGGGCTTCTTCCTAGAGACTCCCACAACAGCTCCTCATGCAGGGAGCTGCCTGATACCCCTGGTCAAGTTCCTAATCCTCCTGACAGCCAAGAGATGGTGCTGCAAATGTTCAAATTTCTCTGAAACTGAAATTGCTTCTCCCCCCCCCTTTTAAAAGGAGTCTATAATTTTAGGTCTATAAAAAGAACCTACTTAGCACTCCATCGTTGGGAGCTCTTACCACAGTGAACAGAATAGGAATACTTCACTAAGTTCCTATTAAAACTTTAACAAAAAGGTTAAAGCATCCGTAATTAAAGGGCTCCCTGGTACCGCATGACAAAGGTGCAGGGTTCTTTAGACTACCTTCTTCTGGTTCCCAATAAGGCATCAAAATGCACACAACAGAGCAACAATGTTGCTGTATTTTTGATGAATATTGGTGTTAGAGAATGCCCCAAATTTACAGCCATTCCTTTTATCACCCACAATATGGACTGCAGACAAGGCCTTGTGGTGGGTTTCCTACCTTTGCAACAAATTAGCTGTGTCTAATTTGCCCTGAGTGTTGCTGTATGTTGACACATGACATTTTCCTTCCCTCCCCATTTCCCCCGGAGAGTTCATTTAACAAAGGATTGGAGGCTCACTTCCATCGCCTTTAGTTCAATTAAAACACTGAGTGCTGCTCGAATTTCCAGAAAAATTAAAGCTGACTTAATCAGGGCAGATGTCAAAGTAATTAGCAAGCCCAGGTAGCTAAGTACGCCATTAAAAACACAACAGCAGCAATTAAACGAAAGGTGTGATGCTTATAGAAGAATCCTGCAAGCATTAACAAGAGGGAAAAGGAGGAAGCCACCCCGCAAGTAGGCAA